>CM057462.1:142428733-143053733 GCA_030035585.1 Dugong dugon
CTGCAAGCTGGTAATCAGTGCTCCATTCACAGGCTGTGAAGATCAACAAATCCCAAGATTATCAGGCAAGAACACAAGGCTTCTCCTGATGCACGTAGCTGCAGGGGCTGGTGAACTCAGGATTGGTGGGTTGGAGAGCAGCGCTCCCCTCACAGGCTGTGAAGATCCACGAATCCCGGGATTGTCAGATAAGCTGATAGCTCAAATTCCAAGAACTGGAGGTCAGATGGACAGGAGGTAACCACCAAGATCCAGAGCTAGCAAAAAGCCAGAATGTCTACCTATATTCATAGGCAGGCCACGCCCCCAAGGAAATTCCCTTTCAACTGATCAGTTACAGAAGATCCCACCATGGGAGTGATCGCATATAAACACTGAGAATCATGGCCCAGCCACGCTGACACACAATCTTAACCAACACAATCTCTCTATTTACGCTTTACCACTTCATCCAACAGCACTCACTAACCTGCTTCCATGTTTTCTTTTTGTTCATTGCAATTATCACAGCTACAGCTGCTAACCAACAGGTTGGTAGTTCAAATCTATCAGGAACTCCTTGAAAACCCTATGGGGCAGTTCTACACTGTCTTATAGGGCCAATATGGGTTGGAATGAACTGGACAGCAACAGGTTTTTCTTTTTTGGTTTGATATGCTAAATATTTTACTCAAGTTTTTGTTTATGCCAATAAAATGAAAGCTCCATGAGGGCAGAAATTTTTTATGTTTTATTAATTTCTAATTTGTCGGTTACTATATTAATGCTTGGCACAACAAAAACACTCAATAACTATGTTAAATAAACTATTGAGATAACCTAGCTTTTACAACGGTTCAATTTAATATTTAACTATGTTTAATAATAGAAATATTTGTTAACCCTTTCTGTTCATTACAATTTGTACTTAAGAGCTGTTACTTAGATCACATTTAAGAGTGATAATAAGAGTCAAATTTAATATTTGGTTTTAATAAGAATAGTAGAAATGAAGAAAAATGCCAACTATCAAGTAAAGATATCAATTTTCTAATTCATTTTCCAGACCTAATACATTCAGGAATACTAAAATATTTTCTTAGGAAAAAAAAAAATCTCAATTGCCTTCTCCTGACAATAAAATTTCTTTTGAAATCTAAGTTTTGCATCATCAAAAATGATGTAAGCAAAAATAAAACAATATATTATGCCTCTCACCAACCATAACTCTTTAACCACAAACACTATAGTGTAGTGCAATGGAAATAAATGAGATATATAATAACCAGAAATCATAAGTTAAAGCCTTAAATCAACTGCTTACATGGTTTTGATAAATCAGAAAATTACAAAGCCAGCCTTAAACCAGTTCTTCGGATGCTGATAATCCCACCATAAATTCTTCATAGTTGTTAAAAAAAAAAAAAATGCTCCCATATACAGGCATGCCTTGTGTTATTGCACTTCACTTTATTGATCTTGGTAGATACTGCATTTTTTACAAATTGAAGGTTTGTGGCAACCCTGCGTCGAGCAAGTCTATCAGCGTCATTTTTCTAACAGCTTGTGCTCACTTTGTGTCTCTCTGTCACCTCTTGGTAATTATTACAATTATTTCAATCTTTTTCATTACTATTATATATATTATGGTGATCTGTGATCAGTGATCTTTGATGTTAGTATTGTAATTGTATTGGGGCACCACGAACTGCAACCATGTAAGATGACGAACTTAATAAATGTTGGGTGTGTTCTGACTGCTTCACTGACCAGCCATTCTCCTGTCTCTCTCCCTCTCTTTGGGCCTCCCTATTCTCTGAGACATGACAATATTGAAATTAGGCCAGTTAATAACCCTACAATGGCCCCTAAGTGTTCAAGTGAAAAGAAGAGTCATATGCCTCTCACATTAATTCGAAAACTAGAAATGATTAAGCTTAGTGAGGAAGGCTTGTCCAAAAGCCAAGAGAGGCTGAAAGCTAGGCCTCTTGCACCAAACATTTAGCCAAAATGTGAATGCAAAGGAAAAGTTCTTGAAGAAAATTAAAATTGCTGCTCTAGTGAACACATGAATGATAAGAAAACAAAACAAACTTTTTTTTTCATTTTTTTTTTATTTTGCTTTAGGTGAAGGTTTACAGAGCAAATTCATTTCTCATTAAACAATTAATACTTATATTGTTTTGTGACATCGGTTGCCAACCCCGTGACATACCAACACTCTCCCCTTCTCAATCTTGGGTTCCCCGTTTCCATTCTTCCAGCTTTCCTGTCCTTGCCCATCTTCTCGTCCTTGCCACTGGGCTAGGTTGACCATTTAGTCTTGTATACATGGCTGAGCTATGTGTATTATTGTTTATTTTATGGACCTGTCTAATCTTTTACTGAAGGGTGAACCTCAGGAGTGACTTCAGTACTGAGTTAAAAGGGTGTCTGGGGGCCATACTCCCAGGGTTTCTCCAGTTTCTGTCAGATCAGTAAGTCTGATTTTTTTGTGTGAATTAGAATTTTGTTCTACATTTTTCTCCAGCTCTATCCAGCACCCTTTATTATGATCCCTGTTAGAGCAGTCAGTGATGGTAGCTGAGCACCATCTAGTTGTGCTGGACTTGAAACATCCTTACTGCTGATATGGAGAAAGTTTTAGTGGTCTGGATAGAAGATCAAGCCAGCCACAACGTTCCCTTAAGCCAAAACCTAATCCAGAGCAAGGCCCTAACTCTCCTCAGTTCTGTGAAGGGTGAGATTGGTGAAGAAGCTGCAGAAGAAAAGTCTGAAGCTAGATGAGGTTGGTTTGTGAGGTTTTATCCATAACATGAAAGTGCAAGGTGAAGCAGCAAGTGCTGATGTCGAAGCTGCAGCAAGCTATCTGGAAGATTTAGCTAAGATAATTGATGAAAGTGGCTACATTAAACAACAGATTTTCAATGTAGATAAAACAGCCTTCTACTGGAAGAAGATGACATCTAGGACTTTCATAGCTAGAGAGAAGTCAATGTCTGGCTTCAGAGCTTCAAAGGACAGGCTGATTCTCTTGTCAGGAGCTAATGTAACTGGTGGCTTCAAGTTGAAGCCAGTGATCATTTACCATTCTGAAAATCTTTCAGCCCTTAAGAATTATGCTAAATCTAGTCTGTGCTCTATAAACGAAATAACAAAGCCTGGATTACAGTACATTTCTTTATAGCATGGTTTACTCAATATTTTAAACCCAATATTGAGAACTACTGCTCAAAAAAAAAAAAAGATTCCTTTCAAAATATTACTGTTCATTGACAATGAACCTGGTCACCCAAGAGCTCTGTTGGATATATACAAGGATATTAATGTTGTTTTCATGCCTGCTAACACAACATCCCTTCTGCAGCCCATGGATCAAGGAGTCATTTCAACTTTTAACAGTTATCATTTAAGAAATACGTTTTGCAAGGCTATACCTGTTACCATCGAGTCAATTCCGACGCATAGTGACCCTATAGGACAGAACTGTCCCATAGGATCTCCAAGGAGTGCCTGGTGGATTAGAACTGCCAACATTTTGGTTAGCAGCCGTAGCTCTTAACCGCTACGTCACCAGGGTTTTGTGTAGGCTATAGCTGCCACAAATAGTGATTCCTCCGACGGACCTAGGGAAAGTAAATGGAAAACCTTCTGGAAAGGATTTACCATTCTAGATGCCATTAAGAACATTCATGATTCATGGAGGGAGGTCAAAATATCAACAGTAAAAGGAGTTTGAAAGAAACTGATTCCAACCCTCTTGGATAACTTTGAGCAGTTCAAGACTTCAGCGAAGGAAGTAATTGCAGATGTAGTGGAAATAGCAAGAGAACTAGAATTAGAAGTGGAGCCTAAAGATGTGACTGAATTGCTGGAATCTCATGAGAAAATTTAACAGATGAGGAGTTGCTTATTATGGATAAGCAAAAAAGATAGTTTCTTGAGAGGGAATCTATTCCTGGTAAAGATGCTGGGAACATTGTTGAAAGACAACAAATGATTTAGAATATTACATAAACTTAGTTGATAAAACAGAGGCAGGGTTTGTAAGGATTGACACCAATTTTGAAAGAAGCTCTACTGTGTATAAAATGCTATCAAACAACATGTCATGCTACAGAGAAATGTTTCATGAAAATAACAGTCAATCGATGTGGCAAACTTCATTGCTTTCTTATTTTAAGATATTGCCACAGCCACCCCAACATTCAGCAACCACCACCCTGATCAGTCAGCAGCCGTCACCATCGAGGCAAGACCCTCCACCAGCAAAAAGATTATGACTCACTGAAGGCTCAGATGATGGTTAGTATTTTTAGCAATAAAGTATTTTTTAATTAATATATATAATTTTTTTAGACATAATACTATTGCATACTTAGACTACAGTATTGTGTAAACATAACTTTTATATGCACTGGGAAATAAACAAATTTCTGTGACTCTCTTTATTGTGATATTTGCTTTATTGTGGTGGTCTGGAGCTGAACCCACAATGGCTCCAAGCTATGCCTGTATGTTTAAAGATGGCATAGTGGCAGTGTCTGACCTCCTCTAACTTCACAATGAGGGTGGAGAATCAAAGTCAACAGCCCAAAGGGATTCCTATTAGGCAGTGGTCAGATATTTCTCCTCTCTATCCTTTTTGCTAATTCTGACACCTAACATTTCTCCAATGACACTCTCTACTTCTCTGTTGGGTTCAACAGTTTGTTGCAATTGCCTCTCAAAACTCAAGTCTTTACTCTATTATTGGATTTATTAGAGAAGTAACAGGTTACAGTCCAGGTTTGGAAACGACTCAAGATTCAGTTCCTCTATTGGGGATAATTTCTTCTTGCCTTCTGCCATCAGGTCCTGCTGGGGCCTTCTGCTGCTGGGGGCCTTCTCAGGCAAGTGTTACAACTCATAGCTCCATGGGTTGGCAAGCCCCACCAAGGCCACCTTGTGCAAGTCTCCTGGTTCCTGCAGTCTCCCACTGCTATTTTGCTGCTGTTGCACCGCAGTCTCTCACTGACTTCCACATTACAACTTCTCTCTCTCTCTCCCCTCATGTCTCCCTTTAAGCACAGTTGGATAGCAAAACTAAACAATCCAATTAGAGTTCCGTACATCTTCTTTGCATGGTCTGCCTCCACAAGTGTGCCGTGCACCTTATTTGCATTATTAGTAAACTGTCCAATTCCCTTGGTGGGCCACAAGCAACTCATTTGCATAGTCCCACACAGTCATTTGGTGGGATTTACAAGACCATGGCAAAAAAGGCCATATAAAAGAGATCCATTGCACTGCACTATGTTTAAAAATTTTATAAACCATGCAAGTTCTACATACATATTTTAATTTTATTGTAAAACATTTACATATAATATAATTATATAGCACTATATATAATCTAATATAATGTTACATAACGTAAAAAAGTAGCCAGCAGGTCAGAAGTGAGAGTCCCCCTGCCCTCCAGCTTGTGGCTGATGTATGAGTTATTGTGCCAACTTTGGCACTCCAGAGGACTGTGTCCTTTAACTTGTGAGCTCCAACTTAGTTCCAGGTGGTGAGGATAGGAGGAAGAAGTGCTACTTGTGCAGCTGGTGTCAAAACAAAAAAGGTAGAGAAGTGAGAAGTAACGATTTGATGTTTTCTACACAGAGAGGCAGACACTAGAAAGAGAGAGTTACTGCAGAAATTTCATTCTTGTTACCCCAAAGTGAGGGCGCAAAGAACAGGGATGGAGCATGGCCACATCAAGCAGAGGCTGAATTGCATATGCCCTTGAAATGACAATCCTCTTCCAAATTAGTGTTATTATAATGAGAAAATCACATTAAAGCAAAGTCAAATGGGAATATCATGTAGACTATTTAGTTCTACCTTCAAAGAAAATCTGTAAAGAAATTTTGAAAGACAAATGAGTAGGGTGATGGGGAAATAACCTGTTACCTATAAAAGTTAATATGCCTGTGCTTGAGAGCTTCAGGTTACTGCAGATCTGTTGATTCTCCCCCAAATTTTGATTACATCTGTATAAAAAAATCAGCCCTGTACCACTTGCCTTTCCTGTTCTCCTTCTGGCCTCAGTGATTGTTATGGAAACTGAAGGACTCTGAACAGAAAACGGCGGACTCACTCTCTGTGTGTTTTGTAAAATGGTGACAACTTGCTCTTTGGGCTTTTCTGCCTTCCACAGAGCCCCAAAATTCCAGTTCTCCCAGTTATAGTGGGCAGGGGAACTCTGAAGGAAATCTACATTACATATCTGGTTCTGAGTTTTCAGGGCCATGCAAAAATAAAATAGACCCTATCACAGCAATTTCCACTTCTCCAAACACCAAAGAATAAGTACACTTATAAAAGGCCAAATAGTATTTTATGCCTGTTAATTGCTATTCTTTTCTCCCTACAGATGATAAAATTCTAGTTTCCTTATGCTGGAAGTAAACCTAAAACAAGTCAAAAGTTTTGATTTTTATTTTCCTGAATTTTATCAAAATAGTGAAAACTAGAGAATCCTGTGAAAGTGACACTGTGGTACAAAATTTCTGTATTTTTAAAATAAATCTCTTTTTGACTGAGTAGAAAAAATGTTCAATTCTTAAATCCCATTGACAAGCCTCACGTTTCAAACAGAGTGAGATATGCTTGGGATAGGAGAGACACTGTCAATTGAGAGTTCTATGACATTTTAACTTCTCCATTCCTTGATATCTCATCTGAGGCTCATTATGACAGCTATGAAGAGGTCATTATTCTTTGAAAAGACTTGTTTTCTGATGTTTGTATCATCTCCAGAGCCACATGTTTGTGTTAAAGTTCTAGGGTATAATAAAAAAGTATGTCATATGGATAAATAATTTCCCTGAAGGATTCAACAATTTCCATCATCTAATGTATAATATTTTAAAATTCTTCTTTGTTAAAACAGGTGTATTTCTTTTCTTTTTTTTCTCATAAAATGAAAATTCACCTAAATTAAATATGGCATTCCTCTAAAAAGCCTACATAATATAAGATGACTACAAATTTCATATCATTTTCTTTTTATTTTATGCTCAGTTTACCTGTTTTATAGGCTAATTTCTAAGAAAGAATGCTGACAGTTTTTATTTCTAAACATCAAAATAAATTATGTAAAAATATTTCTAAACATTAAAACAAATTATGTAAAAATAGTCTTTGTTTAGCCTCTCACCTGAATGAGATGTCAAACAAAAATCATATCTACTCCTTAGGACTACATGGTGGATTTTAATGATCAGGGTATACGTTTGGGAGCCAGAGATCTGAGAAGCCTGATACTTGGTCAGTCACCAAACAGATGATCATTCATGCATTCATTCGTTTAACAAATACTTGACAAGCAGCTAAGCATTATGCTGTACTAGTTTATAGTGGTGGAGAGAAAACCATCAACAATCCAAGCAAGCAACCAACAACACACCCCCTGTTTTACTGAGTAAAGGAGTGTCTATTTGAAAAAGTGACATTCTGGTTAATCTTAATGAATGATAAGTTAGGTAAATTACAAATGAATTGGGGTGAATTCCATATGGAAGAAACAGAATATGCAAAGTTCCTAAGGATTTTCTGAGGAAATTTGACACAAAAAATTTAAAATGAAGATGGCAGGTCTTTTGCCTTAGGGAATAAACTCCTGAGAGAATCCATGGAAGTTTTCCTCTTAATCTCTGCAGATGCCATCTCAAGATTCTTAAAATATTTTAGGCAATTTTATCAGTAATTGAACACTATGATCCTACACATAAACATGCTTTTTCTACAGCAAATTTGACTTCCTATCCTGCGGAACAATTAATAATATTGTGCCCCTATTGTACCTCTTGAGTTTAGCTAACATCCCATTGGATACTAATTCATTATATAATATTACTGAGTTATTTCTGAGATTAATTATTTATATATTTTATTTAATTCTTAGATTTTTTAGAAACTATGGATCAGGAGTGATGAGATATTTAATGTTTTTAACGAAGTATTAGGTCATCCACATTTTTACCAAATATATAGGAAAGTTTAATTTGGGTTCTGTAGGAAACATGAGCAACAGTTTTAAATATATATATGTATATATATTTTAGATAACAGCATGCGGGCAAGATTCCACAGTGATTGGCACTATAACTTCACTCTGATTAAAATAATGATGAGGAAAATATTTTTCCATGAAGGTTAGTCCAGAAAAAGAAACATATAATGTGTGTCTCTAAAACATAGATGGAATTTTTTTCACATTCCTCCCATAAGTGCCTTCTTTCCTTTCCCTTGAATCGGGATGGGCTTGTAACTGTTTGATTATACAGTATGATAAAAATGATGCTCTGTGACTTTCAAGCATGGTTATAAAAAGTCACATAGTTTCTTATTCCCTGAAATATCCATTCTTGGAGACCTGATCCACTTGTAAGAATTCCACGTAGCTCAAATTTTCCATGCTGTAAGGATGCCCAAGCCACATGGAAATTGGCAGTCTCAGCTGATCCATGCCCCTGTGCCTCACATATGAGTGAAGAAACCTCCAGACAATTCCAGTTTCCAACCATTTGAATCACGTCTGCTATTCAAGTCTTTCCAAAAATAGCCCCAGCCATTGTGGAGTAGAGACAAGCCAAACCAATTTTTCCTTCTTGGCATTTCTCACCCACAACATCATGAGCATTATAAAATGAACGCAATTTGCTAAACTGTATTGTGGTGTCAGTTTCACTTTTGTCTGTGCAAATTGTTCTATTACGCCTCTTTTAGCCTCAGTTTCTTCATCTGTAAAATAAGAGCTGTGAACCAGATGCTGTCAGAACACTATAATCACAAAATACTATGATCTGAAAGTGTCTAAAATCAGGTATCAAGTATTTTTTTTAATGCTTACTATATACCTTTAAAAATATTCATCTGTACCATTCAGTGAGACCTTAAAATTTGCTTTATTTACGTATGTTGTTAGACATTTATGTGATTACTGACCTTACAATTTGATTGTAATTCTTTGAAGTGAGCTGTTAACAACCCAATAGTTCTTTGCACATAAGAGGAAGTCAGTAATACTTAGAGATAATTATTTGACTGCCCCATCAATGTATTAGGTGCCAGGAAGAAGTAAAAAGATATAAAACTTAAATCCTATCTTTTAGAAATTTATGTTTAGACTGGGAAGGTAAGATTTTAAATAGAGAACAATCCAATGCAATATAAAGTTAAATTTTTCAGTAAATAAATAATTATTTAATAATTATTTTGAATAATGATTAATTTTGATACATGCTAACACAGTCTGATGGTTTCAATAAGTATAGTAAGTACTTTCAGAAAACTGATACTGTACTCTGTTGCCATTTTCACTAGTTCTCATATTTGTCTTCTGTATTTAAGAGTAATTCATTTCACCTAAAACACAATAAAATTTAAAAAATGATTAACAAAAAGAACAATTCAAATGTTATTTCATCTTTGTGAGCTAAACAAAATGGAAGTAGGGAGAAGAAACAGTTCTTTAAGTTATGTCTCGTGAAATATTTAAGCTCTTCATGATTTTGTAGCTGCTAGAAATTGATAGGTGTCCCTGGGTGGTATAAGGGGTTAACACACTTGGATGCTAACCAAAAGGTTGGAGGTTCGAGTCTATCCAGAAGCGTCTCTGAAAAATGGCCTGGAGATACATTTCTGAAAAACCAGTCATTGAAAACCCTATGAGCACAGTTCTCCTCTGACAGACGTGGGATTGCCCTGAGTCATAATCAACTCAAAGTCAACCAGTGGTTTTAGAAATTGAAGAAGAGGCTAGTTATCAGGAGGACATGAAATGCAGCAAGCCGCTGGCACAGATATACATGCTATGCTTTAGTGGTAGGTCAGATGCCTTCAGTAGTCTATGATTGATTATTAAATGTTCTTTCTTGATTTCTGCTGTACTACTGGGATCTACTGTTTGAATTTCTCTAAGAAGTAATACACGTGTGCTGTTTTTGTTATGAGCCATTATAATGAAATACAAGTAAAGCAGAAAGAGAAGACGATGTACCAAAATATCAAAACAAAGCAACTGAGTTTCTTAACTTTTATCCAAGAGATTTACTTGAAAACCAACGTTAGTGTCAGCCTTGAAAGTTTGTACTATTGTTATTATTTTCTCTGAAATGTATTTTTGTAAATTAAAGGATGTTGTTCTCTTTATAGAAATAAAATATATATAAACAAATTTACTTAGGAGTCATCATCACAGTTTGTGATGTATGTGTGTGTGTTTTAAACTCCTATTGTCTCATTTCTTCTAAATGGAAAATATATTGTTGGCATTGTGTCAATAAACAAAGACCACCTAAATAAGAACAAGCAAAGGCTATATGTTTGGAACTTGGTAGTGCAAGGGATTCAGCCACCATCACTTGGGGTTGGTAGAGACTCAAATGTAGGCAGAGGAGTAGGAAAGCTTTGTTGTTGTTGTTAGGTGCTGTTGAGTTGGCTCTGACTCACAGCGACCCTATGTACAACAGAACGAAATGACAACTGGTCCTGTGCCATCCTCACAATTGCTGTCACACTTAAGCCCATTGTTGTAGCCACTGTGTCAATCCACCTCATTGAGAGTCTTCCTCTTTTTCATTGACCCTCCACTTTACCAAGCATGAAGTCCCTCTCCAGGGATTGATCCTTCCTAATAACACGTCCAAAATATGCGAGACGTAGTCTCACCATCGTTGCTTAAAAGGAGCATTCTGGTTGTACTTCTTCCAAGACAGATTTGTTCCTTCTTTTGGCAGTCCATGGTATATTCAATATTCTCGACAACACCACAATTCTAAGGTGTCAATTCTTCTTCAATCTTCCTTATTTATCATACAGCTTTTGCATGCATATGAGGCAAATGGAAACACCATGGCTTGGGTCAGGTGCGCCTTAGTCTTCAAGGTGACGTCTTTGCTTTTCAACACTCCTTTGCAGCAGATTTTCCCAATGCATTGCATCTTTTGATTTCTTGGCTGCTGCTTCCATGGGTGTTGATTGTGTATCCAAGTAAAATGAAACCCTTGACAACTTCAGTCTTTTCTCCATGTATCATGATGTTGCTTATTGGTCCAGTCGAGAGGACTTTTGTTTTCTTTATGTTAAGTGTAATCCATGCTGAAGGCATGGATTTGATCTTTATCAGTAAAGATCTTTGATCTTCATCAGTAAGTGCTTCAAGTTCTCTTCACTTTCAGCAAGCAAGGTTGTATCATCTGCATAATGCAGGTTGTTAATGAGTCTTCCTCCAATCCTGATGCTCTGTTCTTCTTCATATAGCCCAGCTTCTCAGATTATTTGCTCAGCATACAGATTGAATAGGTATGGTGAAAGGATAGAACCCTGACACACACTTTTCCTGACTTTAAACCAAGCAATATCCCTGTATTCTATTCAACCAACTACCTCTTGATCTGTGTACAGGTTCCTCAAGAGCATAATTAAATGTCTTGGAATTCCTATTCTTCTCAATGTTATCCACAATTTATTATGATCCACAGTTCGATGCCTTTGCATACTCAATAAAACACAGGTTACCATCTTTCTGGTATTCTCTGTTTTCAGCCAGGATCCATTTGACATCAGCAATGATATCCCTGGTTCCACTCAAAATTTGTCTCCATAAAACATCAAATTAATTTAAAAAAATGGTGAAATTTTGAGCTACTGTAAAATACCTAATAGATATGACAATAAGAGACCAGCTCCAATTGCTACACCTCTGTGGCCTACTGTTGTTTCTTCTTTACTTATAACATTGCTATGTTTGTTCAAACAGTGCTTCAGGGTGTTCTTGAAGTAGTTCTTCTATCTGTCTTAGGGGAAGGTACTCAAAAGATGACTGAGAAAGAGCTGCCTCCTCAAAGTAGAGTAGCCCTTAATGACATGAATGGAGTCAAGCTTTTGGGATCTTCATTTGCTGATGCGGCACGACTCAAAACGTGAAGAAACAGCTGCAAACATCCACTAATAATCGGAATGTGGAACGTACAAAGGAAAGCTTCATAGTAAAAAAAAACCAGGAAGGTTTCAGGTATACTCTGATTAGAGGCTATTGACATGGAGAAGCTGGAGGCGGGCTAACTGGAAGCAAAGATTCCTATATGATTTATTAAAGAAGGATAATTGGTTTTTCTTAATTGGTCCTAAGTTGGAAGTGGGGCAAAAATTAGGAAAATGGTCGGTTTTTGACTAAGTCATGGTCATTTGGGACCAATCACTACAAAATCTGTGGTTTGGCTTCCTGGACTGGTTGTTGCAGATTGTGGGTGAGAGTTCTGTTTTTATATGTGAGCTAGCTGTTGTCCATTAGTATATTCGGTTCCTCAGTATATGTCTCTACAGATTACCTCTTCTTAAAGAAATTTTATTCAAAAAAATATTTTGTACCTCTAATCTCTCTTTATTTTACTAGGCTTTAAATCTGTAGATACAAACATTTTCAATTCCGTGGGATGTCAATTAATTGCATGCTGTGATTCTGCACTAGTAGCCCAATGAACCACCATGCTCTGAAAATTAAATGGAGCTGTTTGCTCTGGTTGTAAGTTATAATTCTATGAGACGTGAACCACAAACTATAAGTTATACGAGAAAGGTTTTACATTTCTTTTGTGGAGTTGATTTCACAACTTACTACTGAATATGTTATTGTAAAGTGCCATTTACGATTTTTCTTAATACAATGCTGAGATAAGTTCACACTTCTGTCCTCCGGGACCTGAAATTTGAATTTTATTGAGAAGTTTTTATAATTGCCCCTTAACAAAGAACTGTATTATATGAGAAGAAAAAAGCCAGATTTTCAGATTGCTGAATGATTTTGTAAATATATTTTGGAAAGACATAGTTGTGTATTTATTAGTTAATTAAGAAGGACATCATGTTTTTTAAATCCACCAGCATCTACCTTACATGTTAGTTAAAGCAATGCGCATGCTTCAGGTGACTTAATTATTTGTGGAAGCAGACAGTTATTGTCAGACTTGCTGAGTATTTGAACCTCAGGTCTCTTTCCTTACAAGCAGACCTGTAACTCCTTAGGCATTAAGTGTGACAGCAACATATGCTTCCTTCTTCATAATTGTCCTTTACTTAACGAAAAAATAACAATAACATGCATTTGCAATACCATGCCATATAAATTCATCTCTATAAAACATCAAATTAATTTAAAAAATGATGACATTTTGAGCTACTTTAAAATACCTAATAGATATGACATTAAGAGACCAGCTCCAATTGCTACACTTCTGTGGCCTACTGTTGTTTCTTTCCTACTTACAACATTGCTATGTTTGTTCAAATAGTGCTTCAGGGTGTTCTTGAAGTAGTTCTTCTATGTGTGTTATGGGAAAATAACAGCAGAGGGTTCTATATTGCAGCATCCATTCTTAATATCCCAGCGACTTCCCTTTTTATGTAATCACCTTGAAAATTTTGCAACTAATTTGACTTGCCCATTTCAATTTTTAATGTTTTTTTCCTACTTTCTGCACCAGAGAATGAATCAAATAAAAAATGTTTTGCTGAGATAGTCAGCAATCAATATCGAGTATTTCTTAATAAATTTGGGTTTTCAATGTCATCTACGGGGCTTAAGGTTTGAAGCCTTGGTCTAAGTTGTTTGGATTACATCAAGGCATCAGAAATCCAACATTGTCTCTCTTTTTTATTTCCATTAAAGTAGACTTTTAATTAAAATAATGACATAAAATATTTAACTGTCCACTAACTACTGAGTATATATGTATATATAAAAGGACAGACTATAGAAGGCATTTAAAGAAATATGACCACCTGAGTACAAGTTAACTGCTTTCAAGTTAAGAGCCATCTGGCTGCAACATCTGTTGCTCATCGATTGCCAGTATTTATTTGCATGGTCTGGCTTACTGAGTAGGGAGGGGTAAAGAAGAATTTTCCTCAATAGAAGAGGATCATTCTTTGGACAAAAGTATACAAAAATAGTGTTATTCTTATTTAGAAGTTCATAATTTATTCTGTTTAAATATATTCTGTTTGGAGTAACAATCTTTACTATTGCCCTTGTCCCATCTCAGTTTAGAGACCTGCTTAAACTTGCTCACACTTGAGTTGATATACAATCAATAAACAACTCTTGAGACTTGCAGAGAATGAACAAAACAGAGTTCTTTGCTTCCATTAGGGAGGTAGACAATAGTCTATAGAACATGACAGGCTAGAGATGAAATAGGAAAAGTTGAAGGGAGTTTGAGGCCAGGACGTTTTCATAATATGGAGCTTGGTTTTATTTATAGACAAAAAAGTTTACTGAAGGCATTAATGGGAGAGTACATACATGTGGGTCATCATGAGTAGGAATCAACTCAATGGCAACTGGTAAAACGATAATATAAATGTGATGCAGGTATAGTGTTTAAAATGTTAAAAGTTAATCAAAACATATGGAAAGAATCTAGAAACTACTTTAACAGTCTAAGAAATATCTGTTCCTATTAACATGGAATCTGGATTTTGAATTCTTAGTCTTTAGTCTTGCCCTTTCCCATCAATTTCTCTGGTACATAGTTAACTTGTTTATCTCAATATATTTACCTAAGGCTTGGCTAGCCAGCTTTGCACCTTTTTTCTACTTTACTATACTGGAGGCCAGGTGAAACAACTACCTTCGTAAGGCTTTTATGTTTTATTTGGTATTATTACTATTATACCAGCAGGCAATGCTGAGGTTCAATTATTTTAGTTTATCACTCATTGCTCAAATGCTTTCCATTAGAATCACTGATTTTTCCTACCTGAATACTCAATCCTAAATAAATTCCTAGCAGATGACCTAGTTTCTATCAGCCTTATTCACATGGGCTATGGCCTAGTCTTCCTACACTCTGTGCTTGAAGAATTCTTCCTTCTGATGAAGCCCACTTTACTTTCAAATTGAACTGTTGTCTAGAATAGCCCACTTCTCTCCCCTGCACACCAAATGGAATTCTGGTTAATTATAGTTTTCAGAATCATATCTGTAATTACTTATTTTAACTTGAGACTTTTTGATCCAGAAATCTGGGGTTATTCTTTGTATTGTGGTGAGTTTCCCTGGGTCCTATTCTGCCCTAAGAAATGTATCCACATGTGCTCTAAATGCCCTATACTCACCTTGATGAAAATTCCTTGTATTTCATTTCTACTCTACTACAAAAGCCATTTTTACATTAAAAATAATAACCTTTAAATCACAACTTAGCTGTTGCAGTGTACACCTTCTTCATGCATGCTTCTATTTTCTTTTTACCCCCTCAATAAAATCTTGCATAGTTATTTTACAAAACCAAGTTTAAGTATCAAACATATCTGAATTTGTGATTTTGCTCTTTCAAGGATAAGAAACTCAAATGACTTCAGAAAGGTTACATGATCGTGTGAGGTCAATGTATAAACTGGTGAATGAAAATATCATATCTCTTCTGTATATTAAAAAAAAACCTACTTCCAGCAATTGTACAGAAACTTCTCTGAACCAAATTTTCCACTGAGAACAACCAGAAAACAGGAAAAAATATTTTTTAAAAATCTGTTTAATGGCATTGTGGAACTACCAAGGCAGCAAGACCCAGTGGGACCAAGACTTTAGTGAAGAAAAACACAAGAGCAAGTCTGATATTTAACACTGTTTTTCACCTCAACAAATTTGCCTCTTGAGGGTGTTGCTGAAAGGCATAGAATTTGAGAACTTTGGCTGTCTTACTAGGCTGGATGGACAAAAGTTGGAATATACAGCATGACAAAGAGAAGAGGCTCTGATAAAAACTCCAGACCTTTAGTGAATACCCTGAAAAGAAACATCCTGAGAGTAAGGAAGCGAAACTTTGAATCTTCTCCATTTATGACTGGATTAATCTGATTCCATTGCAGCTTATTTGTCTTGCAGAAGGAAAGCATAAACCTTTCAGAGGAAATTAATATCATTTAGAGAATCATATTTCTGTACAGTATTTTATACACAATATCCATCACTGAATTAAAAAAAAAAAAATGAGGCATAGAAAAAGGCAAAGATTGACCAGATATTGATAGAAAGAAAATAGACAATGAAAACAGACCTATAGGAAATTTAGATATTAGCATAATAAGACAATTACTTCTAAAAAATACAATGAATATAAGATAAAAAGTGGCAGAGAAATAGACACACGAAAAGGAATAAAATGAAAATACTAGAGTTAAAAATACAAACAGGAAAGAAAGAACTACATCAAGGGTTTAACAGTAGATGAGAGACAGATGAAGGAAGAATTACTGAACTGTAATATAAATCAGATGAAAATGCCAGACTGATGCAGAAAGAGACAAAATGATGAAAAACTACAAAAAAGTGAGACATATAGGACATACTGAAAGAGAATAACACATGTATAATTGGAGGCCAAGAAAGAGAGAAGAGTAGGTAGAGAAGAAGCAATATTTGGAGTGATAATGGCTTGGGTATTTCCAAAACTGATGAATACTATCCAGCCACAGATTCAATAAACTTTAAGCCAATGCAAAACATAAACAAAAACATCTACTTATACAATAACACAGCCTTTGAAAATAAAAGGGGAAGAGAAAATCTTAAAAGTATGTAGAATGAAGGCATATTGCTTTCAAAGATGCCACAATAAGATTTACAACTGATTTCCTAACAAAAACAGTGGAAATGAGTATTGATTACTTAGATGGGCTTATTTAAAATAAAATACTAAACTCTAGATTTATGATTTGCTTACCTTTCTTCATGTGTGTTATAATTTAATAATGTTTCTTAAAAATAAAAATATCCAAGGCTTTCTCTCTTAAAAGAAAGGCAGACACTCAAGAAAACACTGTTAACCATACCTTTACAATGTACTACAGTATATTAAGGAGTCCTAGTGGTGCAACGGAGCCCTGGTGGCACAGTGGTTAAGTGTTCGCCTGCTAACCAAAAGGTTGGCAGTTCAAATCCACCATCTGCTCCTTGGAAACTCTATGGGGCAGTTCTACTCTGTCCTATAGGGTCACTATGGATCGGAATTGACTCAACAGCAATGGGGTTTAGCAATGCAATGGTTAAGCACTCAGCTGCTAATCAAAGAGTTAGCAGTTCAAACCCACCTAGCATCTCTGTGGGAGAAAGACCTGGTGATATGCTCCTGTAAAGTTTGTAGCCTGAAAAAACTTATGGGGAACTTCTACCCTGTCACTAGTTGTTGCTGTGAGTTGATTTCAACTCAAAGGCACCTAACTACAACAACATATATCATATTAAGTATTCTCTATAAATTATCTGATTTAATGCTCATAAGCAGTCTGATACAAAGATAATATCATAACTGAAATTAGAAGACACAGGAAACTGAAATTCCATCAGACTAAATTGTTAAGCACGACTAGAGTTGGATTTTAAATTTGGAATCTCTATCCTTAAAGCCCATGTTCTTTTAATTTTTTTTATTGTACTGTAGATGAAGGTTTACAGAACAAATAGTTTCCCATTAAACTATGTTCTTTTTATCATGACATAGTTCCCTTAAGATTCATTTCTCTAAGATCTCTCTCTGGCAAAAATTTTCTTTAAATCCCAAATTTATGCCCAATTTATGAAACCATTTATCTTAAATAAATATTTTTAAGTCCTTGTATTATGTTCCTTACTAGATCATATAAAGGAAAAGCTTCTTTGAGAGTATGCAGTAATATTTACTGAATGCTTGCGGTAAGACTGATAATATACTAATAATGTTTTTGTATATCAATATGATCTAATAGAAAGTGCTTGAGTTTCAGAGTTGAGTATGTGAAAATGCACAATTCTGGGGTTATATCTAATACAGTGACTCAAGATATTTATGAGCTTTAGCTGTACTGTTTTAAAATGGACATTTATTAGAAGATAAAATTCAAGCACAATTTGTTTAAACGAGTTTATTTTCCCTATGAAATATTAAGAAATATGCTAACTAAACAGTTGCTTTGTTTGTAAAATTGTATTTCTCTTGCTTAACTAAATTTGATAACAAACTGTTTTATCATTATTGTTTCTTCTTTTGTGTATAAAAGCAATGCTTTTTATTGAAAGTTTGTACAATACACAGAAAGAAAGTCAAAACAATTCATAATTCTACTATACACACAATATTATGCATTTATTATGATATGTTTGTACATGTTAATATATATATACATGAAAATGTGTTTAATTGCTGCAAAAGACATTTTTAAAGTGTCAAAAAGCAAAGATGTAACCTTGAAGACTAAGATGAGCCCGACCCAAGCCATGGTGTTTTCCATCACCTCATATGCATGCGAAAGCTGGATAATAAATAAGAAAGAACAAAGGAGAATGATGCCTTTGAATTGTGGTGTTGGTGAAGAATATTGAATATACCATGGACTGCCAAAAGAACCAACAAATCTATCTTGGAAGAAGTACAACCAGAATGCTCCTTAGAAGTAAGGACAGCATGGACTTCTGGCACATGGCACTCTAAGCAGAAGCACCAAGCCCTCCACAGCAAAGATCTGAAAAACTAAGCCAAATAGAGAAAACAGCAATCCTGAAATCATAAACATCAAATGAAGAGATAAAAACTCAGCCAGGCACCAAATGGAAAAAGAAACTGACAGAGAACAGAGAGTGAGAAGACATACATGGAGAGGTCCCCTATCAGCTAACGCAGCATGTAGCCACCATTTTGGACTCCTGTCAGAGACCAGCAAATAGGGTGTATGAGGAAGCAGCTTCACGGAGCTTCCAGCAGGAGACAGAACAACTGGTAACTGGCGATATATGCTTTCCCACTCCCTATCCATCTTCACCCCCGTTTGGCTTCCTCTGCTTCCCATGGCCACAGTCTCTTGGCTGGGAAGCACCAGCTGCTAGGACTCCATCTGCCCAAACTGGCCTCCCTGAGTGCCATTTGTTGGCTGCTGGTGTGGCCTTTTTCTGCTTCTTTTGATTTCTTCCTTACTTCTCACAACATCCCCCTCCTTTAACTCAAATACCTGGCTCCATGCACAATTTTTGCTTCTTCTTGAGGGGCTGTGGAGCTCCGCTCTAGTGTGGAACTGCTTCCCAGTCCATGCTGCCATGCTGGTGGGATCCTGGGGATTTTTTTTGGTTTCTTTGTTTGTTTTGAATTGTTTGTTTGTTTTCTTGTTCTTCTCTTGAGTTGGGAGCCCATTCTGGCTGGACAGTGCTGTGCGGCTGGGGACCTACCATCTCAGCTTCCGAAGACATGCAGAGGGATCCCTGAAGGCATTTCATTTTTTGAGGATTTTTTTTTTTCCTGTTTTTTGGGGGGTTTTCTTGTTCTTTTTTTTTTTAATTTCTTTTGTTTTATTTTCCCTATTTTTATCTTTTTGTCTTTCTTCATTACTCAGTTTCTCCTCTCTCTACACCTTCCATCTCTTCAGGTCCCCTGAGTACCTGGCGCTAAGCGATACCTCTACGCCTTCTAACCAGGCTGTACTTCAACACCTGGGAACAACTTCCCCAGACCTCATAGCTGCACCTGTGGGATCCCTGTGAGCTTTGCTATTCTTTTTTATTTCTAATTTTTATTTATACATTCTTTTATTTCTTCTTCTTCCCCTTTTTGTTTTTCTCCATTTTATAGTCTCTCATCTCTCCACTCCAATGGGAAGCTCCCCTAGCATTCTTTTCTGTTTGTTTGTATGTTTTTGGCTCCTGTTCCTCTCTCCTCTCTCCCATATCCATCTTAGCTCCCCACATAATAATTTCCCTGCTAAATTCTGTCTACCTACACCATGGGCTTAACATCAGACCACCAAGCAGCACAGGCACAGCCTACCAGAACCTGCCCCACACTGATTACCGACCCACCCAGGTGGCTGTAGTAAGTGTCACAAACAACCCATCCCAGCAATTCCTCTTCGGCTAGACCTGCCCTGCTGTACCATATCTGAGCAACGGACCCTGCCAATTGGAAAAGGAGGTAAAAAGTATCATGTCTACAGATGAGCAAACAACAAAGAGCACACAGCCCTCCTGCTCAGACATAGCCAAAATAAAAGGAAAAAACAAACAAATCTACAATCAGTAAACGAGAAAAATAACTACTCAATGCCCAGAAGACAGCAGACACTATCAAAACATTTACAAAAACAGGACAAGATGGTTCCAGTAGGTGCCCAAAATAAAACACCAGATGACTTTCCAGTAGAAGAAAAGGCATTAGAACTACCTGATAGGGAATTCAAATCTCTAATACTCAGAATTATCTAAGAATTGAAGCAAAAAGCAGACAAAAACAAGGAAAAAATAGACAAATTCATAGAAAAAGCAGACAAATTCATGAAAAATACAGACAAAAAAATTGGAAAAATTCAGGAAAATAATGCAGGAAGAAAATCCGAAATAGATTCACAGCCAGAAATTATACAAAAACAACAATTAGAAATCCAAAAGATAAATAACAAGATTTCACAAATGGACACTGTCATAGAAGGGCTGAGGAGCAGATTTGAAACAGTGGAAGACAGGATCAGTGCAATTGAAGACAAACCATTGGATACAACTCTGTTCAAGGAAAACCTAGAAAAAAGAACAAAGAAAGTTGAAGAGACTCAGAGAATTATGTGGAATACAATAATAAGCAAAAATTTACGAGTGATCAGAGTTCCAGAAGAGGGGGCAAAAACAGAAAACACAGAGAGCATCATTGAAGAACTGCTGACAGAAAACTACCCCAATATCATGAAAGATGAAAAGTTAGCCATCCAAGAAGCTCAATCAACCCCACATAGGAGAGACCCCAAAAGAAAATCACCAAGGCATATCATAATCACACTCACCAAAACAAAGACAAACAAAGAATCCTGAGAGAAGCTCATGAAAAACAAGAAGTCATATACAGAGGAGAAACAATAAGACTAAGCTCAGATTATTTGGCAGGAACCATGCAGGCAAGAAGGCAATGGGATGACATATATAAAACCTTGAAAGAAAAAAAAAATGCCAGCCAAGAATAATATATCCTGCAAAACTCTAGTTCAAATATGATGGTGAAATTAAGACATTTCCAGATAAACAGAAATTAAGGGAATATGTAAAAACCAAACCAAACTTACAAGAATTATTAAAGGGAGTCCTTCGATCTGAGAACAAACAACTTCATCTCACAGGCTAAATCTAGGATGCAGGATCATGCCAGCCAGATACCAATCTAAGAAATGAACTCTCAAGGACTATCCAAAACCAAAATAAATACAACAGGGAATCAGAGCAGGTAATCTGTAAATGACAAGAACATCAGAACAATAAAAGAGGGAATGAACAGAGCAGGTATAGAGCCTTCTAATGGAGAGGAAGGCAAGGTGATACCAAGTAATAATAGACTGCTTCAAGCTTAGAAAGATAAGGGTAAATTTTACAGTAATCACAAAGACAATTAACAAACATAATCATAAAAATAAAGAGGAAAAACATAAAGTCTCAGTAAAAACAAAACCTACAAAAAAAAATAAATGAAAAAAACATCCACAACAAAAGGAATTCAGCACAGGAGAGTAAGAAGAACAAAGAAAACTACAACACCACAAAAAAAAAAAAAGCAATAAAAAATAACAGGCATAAAGTCACATCTATCAACAATTACACTGAATGTAGATGGCCTCAATGCACCCATACAGAGATGGAGAGTGACAGAATGGATAAAAAAAAAAAAAAAAAAAAAAAACAGGATCCATCAATATGCTGTCTACCAGAGACACACCTTAGAAACAAAGACATGAATTTATTAAAAATAAAAGGTTGGAAAACAATATATCAAGCTAACAACTGCCAAAAAAGAACAGAAATGGAAATACTAATCTCAGATAAAATAGACTTTAAAACAAAATCCAGAGGTTCTGGCAAAATGGCACTCTAGGCAGAAGCACCATGCTGTCCCTCCACAGCAAAGATCCGAAAAACTAAGCCAGAGAAAACAGCAATCCTGTAACCCTAAAGCATCAAATGAAGAGATAAAGAACTCATCCAAGCACCAAATGGAGCAAGAAAACTGACAGAGAACAGACAGCAAGGAGAGATTCATGCAGAGGTCCCCTATCAGCTAATGCACTGTGGATCTGCCATCTTGGACTCCTATCAGAGACTAGCAAATAGGGGGTACGAGAAAGCAGCTTCACGGAGCTTCCAGAGGGAGACAAAACAACCAGTAATTTGCAATATACGCTTTCCCACCCACACTTCATCACCCCCACTTGGCCTCCTCTGCTTCCTGCGGCCACAGTCTCTTGGTTGTGAAGCACCAGCTGCTTGGATCCCACCCACCCACACTGGCCAGCTCTCTGAGTGCCATTTGTTGGCTGCTGGTGTTGCTTTTTTCTGCTTCTTTGATTTCTTCCTTACCGCTCACCGACTCCCCCTGCTTTCACTCAAATACCTGGCTCCGTGTGCCATCTTTGCTTCTTCCTGAGGGGCTGCAGAGCTCTGTTTGAGTGTGGACCTGCTTCCTGGTCTGGGCTGCCACACTGGTGGGAAGCCTGCACTTTTGTTTGTTTGCTTGTTTTGAATTGTTTCTTTGTTTTCTTTTCCTTTCCTTGAGTTGGGAGCCTTTTCTGGCCAGGAGGTGCTGCGCGGCTTGGGATCTACCCCCTTGTCTTGTGCAGAAGCTCACAGGGATGCCTGAGGGCATTACTTTTTACTTTTTTTTTTTTTTTCTGTTTTTTGGGGGCTTTTCTTATTCTTCTTTTTTTTTTTTAAATTTGTTTTGTTTTACTTTCCCTCTTTTTCCCTTTTTGTATTTCTTCATTACTCAGTTTCTCACCTCTCTATATCTTCCTTCTGTTTCTGTTCCCTGAATACCTGGCGCTGATACCACTATGCCTTCTAGCCAGGCTGTACTGCAACACCTGAGAACAACTTCCCCAGATCTCATAGCCACACCGGTGGGATCACTTAGAGCTTTGCTGTTCTTTTTCCTTTCTGATTTTTATTTATTCATTCTTTTCTTTCTTTTTCCCATTTTTCTTTTTCTCCATTTCATAATCTTTCAACTCTCCACTCCAACGGCAAGCTCCCCTAGCACTCTTTTTTGTTTGTTTGTATGTTTTTGGCTCCTGTTCCTCACTCCTCTCTCCCATATCCATGTTAGCTCCACACATAACAATCTCCCCTATACATCCTGCCTACCTGCACCGTGTGCTTAACATCAGACCACCAAGTAGCACAGGCACAATCTACAGGAACCTTCCCTGCAAGGATTACCAACCCGCCCAGGTGGCTGTAGTAAGTGCCACAAACAACCCTTCCCAGTAACTCCTCTTCAGCAGACCTGCCCTGCTGTACCATATCTGAGCGCCTGACCCTGCCAATTGGAGAAGGAGGCAAAAAGTATCGTGCTGACAGATGAGCAAACAACAAAGAACACACAGCTCCCCTGCTCAGACATAGCCAAATTAAAACAAAAAAAAAATACCAAACAAAGAAATCTACAATCAATAAAAGAAAAAAATAACTACTGAATTCCCCAAAGACAGCAGACAATATCAAAACATTTACAAAAACAAGACAGGATGGTTCCAGTAGGCATCCAAAATAAAACACCAGATGACTTTAAAGTAGAAGAAAAGGCACTAGAACTACCTGATAGGGAATTCAAATCTCTAATACTCAGAATTCTCCAAGAACTGAGCCAAAAAGCTGACAAACATGAGGAAAAAATAGACAAACTCATGGAAATACAGACAAAAAATTGGAAGAATTCAGGAAAATAATGCAGGAACAAAATGTCAAAATAAATTCTAACTAGAAATTAAACAAAAACAAAAATTAGAAATCCAAAAGATAAATAACAAGATTTCAGAAATGGACAGTGTCATAGAAGGGCTGAGGAGGAGATTTGAAACAGTGGAAGACATAATCAGTGCAATTGCAGGCAAACACTTGGATACAACTCTGAGGAAAACTCAGAGAAAAGAACAAAGAAAAATGAAGAGACCCAGAGAGTTATGTGGGATACAATCAAAAGCAAAAATCTGTGGATGATTGGAGTTCTAGAACAGGAGTGAAAACAGAAAATACAGAGAGGATCATTGAAGAACTGCCTATAGAGAACTTCCCCAATATCATGAAAGATGAAAAGCCAGCATTCCAAGAAGCTCAATGAACCCTATATAGGATAGACCCCAAAAGAAAATCACCAAGGCATATCATAATCACACTCACCAAAACCATAGACAAACAAAGAATCCTAAGAGCAGCTCATGAAAAACAAGAAGTCACATACAGAGGAGAAACAATAAGACTAAGCTCAGATTATTTGGCAGACACCATGCAGACAAGAAGGCAATGGGATGATATATATAAAACCTTGAAAGAAAAAAAATGACAGCCAAGGATAATACATCCTGCGAAACTCTCGTTCAAATATGATGGTGAAATTAGGACATTTCCAGATAAACAGAAATTAAGGGAATATGTAAAAACCAAACCAAACATATGATAATTATTGAAGGGATGCTTCGATCTGAGAACAAATAACTTCAGCTCACAGGCAGAATCTAGGATGCAGGATCGTACCAGCCAGATACCAATCTAGGAAATGAACTCTCAAGGACTATCCAAAACCAAAAGAAATACAACAGGGAATGAGAGCACTTCATCAGTAAACGACAAGAACATCAGAACAATAAAAGATGGAATAAACAGTGTAGGTATTGAACCTTCTAATGGAGAGGAAGACAAGGCAATTGCAAGTAATAATAGACTACTTGAAACTTAGAAAGATAAGGATAAATTTCACAGTAACCACAAAGAAAGTTAAGAAACCTACTCATCAAAATAAAGAGGAAAAATATAAAGTCTCAGCCAGATAAAAATCTACAAAAACAAAAGAAATGAAAAAAAATAAAATCCACAAACATAAGTAACTCATCACAGGAGAGTAAGAAGAACAAAGAAAACGTCAGCACCACAAAAAAAAGCACTACAAAATGACAGCAACAAACTCACATCTATCAATAATTACACTGAATGTAAATGAACTCAATGCACCCATAAAGAGAAGGAGAGTGACAGAATGTTTAAGAAAAGGGGATCCATCAATATGCTGTCTACAAGAGACAAATCTTAGAAACAAAGATGTGAATTTATTAAAAGTCAAAGGTTGGAAAAAAATACATCAAGCTAACAGCTACCAATAAAGAGCAAGAGTGGCAATACTAATCTCAAGTAAAATAGAATTTAAAACAAAATCCACTGTAAAAGACAAAGAAGGCACTATATAAATATTAAGGGGATGATCCATCATGAAGACATAACCATAATAAACATCTATGCACCCAATGACAGGGCTCCAAAATACATAAAACAAACTCTAACAACACTGAAAAGAGTAATTGACAGTTCCGCGATAATAGTAGGACTTCAACACACCACTCTCGGTAAAAGACAGAACAACTAAGAAGAAAGTCAGAAAAGATACAGAAGACCTAAAGGGCACAATTAGCCAACATGACCTCATAGACATATATAGAACACTCCATCCAACAGCTATGAAGTACACATTCTTTTCCAATGCACATGGAACATTCTCCAGAATAGACCACATCTTAGGCCACAGAGTAATCCTCAACAAGATCCAAAAAGCTGAGATAATACCAAGTATCTTCTCTGACCACAATGCCATCAAGGTAGAAATCAACAACAGAAAGAGCAAGGAAAAAAAATCAATTATCTGGAAACTGAATAATACCTTGCTTACACATCACTGGGTAATAGAAGAAATCAGAGATGGAATCAAAAAATTCCTAGAATCAAATGAGAATGAAAACACATCATACCAAAACCTTTGGGAAACAACAAGGGCAGTCCTCAGAGGACAATTTATAGCAATAGATGCACATATCAATAAAAAGGAAAGGGACAAAATCAAAACATTAACTACACAACTAAAACAAATTGAAAGAGAAAAACAAAAAAATCCCACAGCCACCATTAGAAAGGAAATAATAAAGATCATAGCAGAAATAAATGAAATAGAGAACAGAAAAACAATAGGAAGAATCAACAAAACCAAAAGTTGGTTCTTTGAAAGAATCAACAAAATCGACAAACCACTGGCCAAACTGATGAAAGAAAAACAGGACAGGATGCGAATTACCCAAATAAGAAATGAAACGGGTGACATTACAACAGACCCAACTGAAATAAAAAGGATCACAACAGAATATTATGAAAAACTATACTCTAGCAAATTTGAAAACCTAGAGGAAATGGATAAATTTCTGGAAACACACTACCTACCCAAACTACAACAAGGTGATGATGAAAATCTGAGCAGACCCATAACAAGAGCAGAGATTGAACAGGTAATAAAAAAAACCTCCCAACCAAAAAAGCCCTGGCCCAGATGGCTTCACTGGAGAATTCTATGAAACATTCACAGAAGAGCTTGTACCAGTACTACTCAAGCTATTTCAGGGCATAGAAAAGGAAGAAACACTTCCAAATTCATTCTATGAAGTCAACATAATGCTGATACCAAAACCAGGTAAAGATGACACACACAAAAAAAGAAAATTACAGACCAATATCTCTGATGAATATAGATGCAAAAATTCTCAACAAAATTCTAGCCAATAGGATTCAGCATTGTATCAAAAACATAATACACAACAACCAAGTAGGATTCATACCAGGTATGCAAGGATGGTTCAACATTAGAAAATCAACCAGTGTAATCCACCACATAAATAAAAGATAAGAAAAGAATCACATGATCCTCTCAATTGATGCAGAAAAGGCATCTGACAAAGTCCAACACCCATTCCTGATAAAAACTCTCAATAAAATAGGTACAGAAGGGAAATTCCTCAACATAATAAACGGCATCTATGCAAAACCCACAGCCAACATCCTTCTTAATGGAGAGAGGCTGAAAATATTCCCAACATTCCCCTTGAGAACAGGAACAAGACAAGGATGCCCTTTATCACCACTCCTATTTAACATTGTGCTGGAAGTTCTAGCTAGAGCAATAAGGCAAGAAAAAGAAATAAATGATATCCAAATTTGTAATTAAGAAGGTAAACTGTCCTTATTTGTGGATGATATGATACAATACATAGAAACCCCTAAAGACTCCACAAGAAATCTATTGGAACTAACAGAAAGATTCAGCAGAGTAGCAGGATACAAGATAAACATATAAAATCAGTTGGATTCCTATACACCAATAAAAAGAATGATGAAAAGGAAATCAGGAAAACTATACCACTTATAATAGCCCCTAAAAATATAAAATACTTTGGAATAAATCTAACCAGGGATGTAAAAGTCCTATACAGAGAAAACTACAAAACACTACTGCAATAAATCCAAAAGGATCTCCATAAATGGAAAAACATTCTATGCTCATGGATAGGCAGACTCAACATTGTGAAAATGACAATTCTACCCAAAGCAATTTACAAATACGATGCAATCCCAATCCAAATACCAACAACATTCTTCAAAGAGATGGAAAAACTAATCATTAACTTTATATGAAAAGGGAAGAAGCCCTGAATAAGTAAACCACTATTGAAGAAGAAGAATAAAGTTGGAGGACTCACACTACCTAACCTCAGAACCTCTATAGTACAGCTATAGTAGTCAGGACAGCCTGCTACTGGTACAGTGACAGATCCATTGACCAATGGAACAGAATTGAGAACCCAGATGTAAATCCATCCACCTACGGTCACCTGCTCTTCGACAAGGGCCCAAAGTCCATCAAATGGGGAAAAGACAGTCTTTTTAACAACTGGTGCTGGCAAAACTGGATATCTATCTGCAAAAAAATGAAACAGGACCCATACCTCACACCATATACAAAAACTAATTCAAAATGCATCAAAGACCTAAAAATAAAGCCAAAAACTATAAAGTTCATATAAGAAAAAATTGGACCAACGTTACAGGCCCTAATACACAGCATTAACAGGATACAAACCATAACCATCAACACATAAATCCCAGAATATAAGCTAGATAACTGGGATCTTGTAATAATCAAACACCTATGCTCTTCAAAAGATTTCACCAAAAGAGTAAAAAGAGAACCTACAGACTGGGAAAAAAATTTTTGACAGTACAAGTCAGGCAAATGTCTAATCTCCATTATCTACAAGAAAATCCAACACCTCTACAAAGAGAAATAATCTATAAAGAGAAATAATCCTATTAAAAAATAGGCCAAGGAAATGAACAGACACTTCATTAAAGAAGACTTTTAAGCAGCCATTAGACACATGAGGAAATGCTCACGATCACTAGCCATTACAGCAATGCAAATTAAAACCACAGTGAGATACCATCTCACCCAGGCATTCCTGGAAAGAATCAAAAATACTGAAAATAACAAATGTTGGAGAGGCTGCGGGGAGATCAGAACTCATATACACGCTGGTGGGAATGCAAAATGTTACAACCATTTTGGAAAATGATATGGTGCTTCCTCAGAAAGCTAGAAATAGAAATACCATACGATCCAGCAATCACACTCTTAGGAATATATCCTAGAGAAATAAGAGCCATCACTAGAATAGACATATGCACACCTATGTGCATGGCAGCATTGTTCACAATAGCAAAAAATGGAAACAACCTAGATGCCCATCAACAGATGAATGGATAAACAAACTTTGGTACATACACACAATGGAGTACTAAGCAACGATAAAGAACAATGATGAATCTGTGAAGTACCTCATAACATGGATGAACTGGAGGACAGTATGCTGACTGAAATAAGTCAATCACAAAAGGACAAATACTGTATGAGATCTCTATGGTAAAAACCAGCGAAAAAGTTTACACACAAAAAATAACAATCTTTGTTGGTTACGAGGGATGGGAGGGGTGGGTGGGGGAAATAAATAGGCAATAGATAAGTGGTATCTTGGGTGAAGAGTGATACAGTACACAATACTTGGGAACCCAGCACAACTTGTACAAGGAAAGGTCATGGAAGCTCCATAGACGCATTCAAACTCCCCGAGGGACTGAATTGCTGGGGGGAGTGCTGTGGGGACCATGGTCTCAGGGAACATCTAGCTCAGTTGGCATAACACAGTTTATAAAGACAATGTTCTACAGTTTAGCTTCGGGAGTAGCGTCTGGGGTCTTAAAAGCCTGTGAGCAGCCATCTAAGATACGCCACTGGTCTCGTCCCTTCGGGAACAAGGGAGAATATAGAGAACAGGATACAAGGAAAAGATTAGTCCAAAGGGCTAATGGACCATAGGTACCAAGGCCTCCACCAGACTGAGTCCCGTACAGCTAGAAGGTGCCTGGCTACTACCACTGACTGCTCTGACCAGGATCACAGCAGAGGGTTTTGGACACAGCTGGAGAAGAAAGTAGAACAAAATTCTAACACATACAAAAAAGACCAGATTTACTGACCTGAAAGAGACTGGAATAACCCTGAGAGTATGGCCCCTGGACATCCTTTTAGCTCAGTGTTGAAGTCACTTCTGAGGTTCCCCGTTCAGACAGGACTGGACAGCCCCATAGAACAAAATGGGACTAAAGAGGCACAGCAGTCCAGGGACAAGGACTAGAAAGCAGAATGGGACAGGAAAGCTGGTGATAGAGAACTCAAGGTTGAGTTAGGACTGTGTTGACATGTAGTGGGGTTGTTAATGACTGTCATAGGGCAACATGTATACTGTTTAATGATAAACTATTTTGTTCTGTAAACCTTCATCTAAAGTGAGAATAGCAGCACAACAGGAAGAACATAATCAGTGTCACTGAACTGTGCATATAGAAATTTTTAAAATGGTGTATCTTTGGCTAAGTATATTTTCACCAAAAAAAAAGAAAAGATTGAGAAGGGAGAGGGTTGACATTTTGTGGAATTGTTAACTAATGTCATAAAACAATATGTGTACTGACTGTTTAATAAGAAACTGTTCTGTAAACCTTCACCTAAAGTACAATTAAAAAAAAAAATAGAAGTAAGGACAGCGAGACTATGTCTCACATATTTTGGCCCTGTTATCAAGAGGGATCAATCCCTGGAGATGGACATCATGCTTGGTAGAGGGTCAGTGAAAAAGAGGAAGACTCTCAACAAGATGGATTAACACAGTGGCTGCAACAACGGGCTGAAGCATGGCAATGATTGTGAGGATGGTGCAAGACCAGGCAGTGTTTTGTTCTGTTGTACAGAGGTTTGCTATGAGTGGGAACCAACTCGAGGGCACCTAACAACACCACCACCATATATTTAGTTATATATATAATTATATACATATTTAAAGCACTGATTACTCCAGCAAAATGTATCATCTTGTGAAATTTGCCAATTTGTGACTTTTATTCCAATTACCTTATCTAGATGATTATTGGCAGGACTGATTTTTACCCTGTACACACTGGTCTATTTTCAGTGTCACTATCTGTGTTGTATAAGTTGTTAAATATTCATTATTATTGGATATATATAACCATGAAATCCTGCATGTGAATCCTAGCTCTATAAATTGCTAGCCTATGACAGATGGCAAAGTTCTTAACCATTTTGAACCTCTATTTCTTCACGTATAAAACTGGAATTGATAATATCTGCTTTTCTGTGCTGTTGTGAGGGCCAGAAATAACATATGCAAATCAGTGAAGCCTGTAATAGTTATTCATTCAGTCATATCTGCATTTGTATTGTTTCTTCTAGGGCATTTTTTCACATTGTACTCAAGTAGAAAGTGTGGTGGGAGGAGATGTTCTCAAAAATTTACCCACTTATTTACTTGGATTGCTGGCTGAAAGCTGAGCTAGAGCCCATGCTGGTGCCCCAGCACCAGAAGTTGTGACTAAAGGGTAATACACCCTCTCCTCACTTATCAATGTGGTTAGGTTCCAAAGACCAGGTTGTTATGCAAAATCGGTGTTATATAAAGATGGAGGATGACCACATCAGTTCACAAAATGGAGGATGGCTACATCATTACACAACTGCTAAATTACATCATTACCTTACTGCCAAGTTACATCATTACATAACTGCCAAACCACTGAGACTCATGGCTGAAACAAGCTGACACATAACCTTAGCCATCAAGGACAGCATTACTGTCTCCTCATGCCTCAGCGTACATTACTGTCAGATGTACATCATTAATTCACAAAATAGTCAGATAGTAGATTTTTTACTATTGCCGTAAATGCAAAACGTCAGATATTGAGATAGTCGATAAGTGAGGAGATAGTGTTGCAATAACAAGTGATGCAGTTATAAATGGAGAAGTTAAGTATTGCAAGGTATAGCAAATCTATAATGGATTTGTCACATTTGTACCTAATAATTAATTTGCTGAACTGATAAAACCTTAAACTCTTTTAAAACCCACTGCCATCGAGTTGATTTCAACTCATAGCAACCTCAATGGACTTCCAAGGCTGTAAATCTCTTTGGAAGCAGACTGTCACATCTTTCTCCCACGGAGTTGCTGGTGGTTTTGAACCACCGACCTTTCAGTTAGCAATCACTTTACATATGAAGATTCACTCGTTAATTCACTTAGTTTTTTTTTTTTTTTTTCCTTCTCTCTAATATGGTTCAGGAACTTTCCTAGATACTGGTGATAGGACAATCAACAAGAGAGACAGAATTCTTGATATTTTAAATAGATTACATAGTACTAGAAGGACACAGGGTAAATGAATACTATGTACATACATACACACACACATATATATATATATATATAGTTACAAGTGATAAGTAGAAAAATAAAATAACATGAAATGATAAAGAGTCATGGGTAACTACTTTTGATTGGATGACCAGGGAAGGCCTTTCTGTGAGATGACCTGTATAATATGAAGAAGTCAGTCTTGCATATTACTAGGTGGTTGATAATTTTAATGCAAGTAAGGACCCACAGTGGGAAAAAATATGGATTATTCAAGCAACTTACAAGATAAATAAAATGTTATAAGTGTTATAATTAAATCCTGTATGAAGTAATGAAGATATAATGAGGATTTTTTTATTATACCTTGTAGTAAGAGAAATTTGAAGAAAGGCTTCAGAAAAAAGGTGAAACCTGAGTGGATCCTTTAATGACAAATGTTTCATCATTAAGCTAAGAAGGGTTGTGTGGGGTAAAGGACCTAGTTTTACCTTATAGTAAGGTGGACTTTGTCCTTGGCTCTGGAGAAATAACTGTTGGAGAATTGGGGTGCTTTGAGGAGAATTGGGGTGCTTTGATTTGAGACTTCCAGGCCATACGTAAGGATTTATGCTGAAGAATGGGAGCCGGCCAGACCAGAAAATACTCACTTGGGAGACAGATATCTACCAACCTCAGGAAGCATGATTTAGCCTATCTTTTAGGACTGGCTGATAAAAATTATGAACATGGAGGCTCACAGAGCTTCCTGGTAGGTGAGAGCATCTTCTTTTGAGAGGGTATTGCATCTCTTGGGACATGAAAGTTTCTCTGTGGGAACTTCCCAGACCTTTCCCTAAGCATCTCTTCATTTGTATCCTTTTGGCTATAATAAATCTGTGGTTATAAGTATGGTATACTCTGTGTGAGTTCTGTGAGTGGTTCCAGCAAATTATCAAATCCAAGGGGGCATAGAAGCCAGCAGATAGAAAGTAATGGTGTCATGCAGACTCAATTTGCAACTGGCATCTTGAAGTGCCACCAGCTCCAAATTGGTGACCAGAAGGTCAGAAGGTTGGGGTATCACTTGGACTCCACAAACCTGAAGCTGACATCTGCCTATTTGGCAGTCTAAAGGTTGGTGTCCTATTAACTTGTGAGTTATGACCTAGCTCCAGATGCCTGGGGTCAAAAAGAGAGAAAGTGCAACAGGGGCAGCTGGTGATGAGAATGGAGAAGTAGTACTGTGTGGACTGGATCAATTTCAACATTTTGGGGATTGGATTCATGGTGATCCTTATCACAGGTTTTAACCACAGTAAACAGGTTAGGCTGGGAGTGATGTCAACAAAAATGGAAGAGTAAAGACCTCTGATTATCTGCTCGTCCATAAAAGCAATGAAAGAAATCATACAAAGTCAACGCTCAGAACTCTGGAAATTAACCAAATGCTTGCAGAAATCTGAGAGCATTTATTCAAGAAAAATGGCCAAATCTCAGTAAGAACAACTAACCTTGTGGCATTTTAACTTTCCCTTGCCCTATCCTCCAATCACCAACTCAGTGGCAGCCTTGAAAAATGACAGCTCATAATCCTAGTATCAGAGGGAGCAAATGAAACATCATTCCCCCAAAACTGTCATTACTTGACCTTTTTTCTCGTTCCCTGGAAGATCCTACTCAAAAGGCTTGTTCTTATTTGATATACACCGAGTGCTCAAAATCTCTCCCAAGGAGGGTATTTATTGAAAACATTTAAAGGCAAGTATTTTAATGTTGTGATTGCCTGAAATGATGGATAGAAATTGGGACAAAATAGACAATAACCAACAAGCTTAAAAATAAAAAGCAGAGGAATGAGATATTCTTAGGGACAGAGAAGAAAGAGAAGGTTAAGGTAGATTTTTATACTGTTTGGCTAACTGTTGAAGACATGTCCCAACACTCATACACAGAGGCCCTCAGGAATGAATGGGAGATTTAGTGGTTTCAGGTGTTTACAGAAAACACTACACAATCGGTAGCTGACAACTAAGCTAACAGTATAGAGCCTTCAATGGCCACATGTTGGAAAGAATACAGATTTTACAGGACTAGTTCAGAAAAGTCACTAAACAGATAAATGACAGCAACAACTATAAGAAGCAGCAACAACAGCTAATCCTGGGGCCTGATTTCCAGAGTTGTTACATTATATTAATTTAAATGTCTAGTTTTCAATAAAAATGCATAAGACATGCATTTGTTAAAAAGCAAAGATGTCACCTTGAAGACTAACATGCACCTGACCCAAGTCATGGTCTTTTTCAATCACCTCATACTCATGCAAAAGCTGGACAATGAATAAGGAAGACTGAAGGAGAATTGACACCTATGAATTATGGTGTTGGCAAAGAATATTGAATATAGTATGGACTACCAAAAGAATGAACAAATCTCTCTTGGAAGAAGTGCAGCCAGAAAGCTCATTAGAAGCAAGGATGGCAAGACTTTGTCTCACGTACTTTGGACATGTTATCAAGAAGGGTCAATCCCTGGAGAAGGACATCATGCTTAGTAAAGCAGAGGGTCAGTGAAACAGAGGAAGACCCTCAATGAGATGGATTGATACAGTGGCTGCAACAACTGGCTTAAGCATAACAACAATTGTGAGAATGGTGCAGGACCAGGTAGTATTTCGTTCTATTGTACGTAGGGTCACTATGAGTCAGAATCGACTTGACAGCACCTGAAAGCAAAAACAACAAGACATGCAAAACCAAGAAAGTATGGTCCATACACAAGAAGAGATGCAGTCAACAGGAATTGCCCCTGAGGAAGCCCAGATGATAGACTTACTATAAAAATAATTTAAATCAAATATTTAAATATGTTCAAAAACTAAAACAAAATCTAAACAAACAAAAATATGAAAACAATGTATTACCAAATAGAGAACATCGAGAAAAGGAAAGAAATTATATATAAAAAAGCACCAGTCAAGAAATTATGATGATGAAAAGTACAATAACTAAAATTTAAAAAATCACTAGAGGGACTCCATCACATTTGAGAAGGCAGAAGAAAGAATCTTCGAACTTGAAGACACATCAGTTGAGATTATCCAGTCTGAGGAACATGCAGAAAAAAGAATGAAGAAAAATGAACGGACCCTCAAAGACCTGTTGGGACACCATTAACACTAAGGTATGCATAATAGGAGTTTGAGAAATAGAGGAGAGGTAGAAACGGTCACAAAAAATATTTTAAGAAGTAGTGACCAAATAAATCCTAATTGATGAAAAGCACTAATCCACACACCCAAGAAATCTAACAAATCCAAATAGGACAAACTCAGAGATCCATACCTAGAAATATGAAACTGACGAAAGTCAAAAATAGAATCTTGAAAGCAGCAAGAAAGGAGGAACTCATCAAGTACAAGGAATTATCAATATGAATGACACCTGATTTGCCATCAGATACCATGGAGATCTGAATGCAGTAAGATAACATATTCAAATTGCTGTAAAAACAACAACAACAACACACACACAAACCTGATAACAAAGTATCCTGTATCTAGCAAAACAACCTTCAAATTTTAAAAATAAATAATTCCCAGATGAACACAACCTGTTAGAATTTGTTGATAGCAGACCAGATCTATAAGCAAAACTAAAGGAACATCTTTAAGATGAGATGAAAGGACTAGACAGTAACTCAAATCCACATAAATAAAGACTCTGACAATGATAACTAAATTAGGAAATATAAAAGACAATATAAACATATAAATATACTTCTTGTTCCTGTTTCTAACTAATTTTTTTCTATTTGATTTAAAATACAATTGCATAAGGTGATAGTTATAATTCTATGTTGCTGGGAATTCTGGAATTCTTATTCTTCACAGTGTTATCCAAAAAATGGGAATTCCAGAACACATAATTGTGTACATAGATTAAGAGACAGTTGTTCAAACAGAGCAAGGGGACACTGCTTAAAGTCAGGAAAGGTGAGCATCAGGGTTGTATCCTTTCACATATCTATTCAATCTGTATGGCGAGCAAATAATCCGAGAAGCTGGACTTTATGAAGAAGAACACTGCATCAGGATTGGAGGAAGACTTATTAACAACCTGTGTTATGCAGATGACACAACCTTGCTTGCTGCAAGTGAAGAGGACTTGAAGCACATACTGACGAATATCAAAGACCACAGCCTTCAGTATGGATTACACCTCATCATAAAGAAAACCAAAATCCTCACAAATGGACCAATAAGCAACATCATGATAAATGCAGAAAAGTTTGAAATTGTCAAGGATTTAATTTTGCTTGGATCTACAATCAACACCCATGGAAACAGCAGTCAAGAAAGCAAAAGACACATTACATTGGGGAAATCCACTGCAAAAGACCTCTTTAAAGTGTTGAAAAGCAAAGCTGTCACTTTGAAGACTAACGTGCGCCTGACCCAAGCAATGGCATTTTCAACTTGCATCGTATGCAAGTGAAAGCTGTACAGTGAGTAAGGAAGACCGAAGAAGAATCAACACCTTTGAATTGTAGTATTGGTGAAGAATGTTGAATATACTATGGACTGTCAAAAGAGCGAACAAGTCTGTCTTGGAAGAAGTACAAACAGAAGGCTCCTTAGAAGCAAGGTTAGCAAGGCTACATCTTACATACTTTGGACATGTTATCAGGAGGGATCAGTCTTTGCAGAAGGACATCATGCTTGGTAGAGGGTCAGCAAAAAAGAGAAAGACCCTCAATGAGATGGATTCACACAGTGGCTGCAACAATGAGCTCAAGCGTAACAACGATTGTGAGTATGGAGCAGGTCCGGGAGGTGTTTCGTTCTGTAGTACATAGGGTCACTATGAGTCAGAACTGACTCAACAGCACCTAACAACAACAACAACATGTTATTTGGAGCACAATGCCTAAGGTTGTAATATGTGACGTTAGGAAAGTGGAGTATAAAGCTATATGGGAGCAAAATTTTGCATACTATTGCAGGTAGCATTTTTTTTTTAATAAATCAAAATTTTAATGGTAATCCCCACTAAGAAAATAACCCAAAATGATATAATAAAAGAAATGACAATGGAATTAAAATACTACACTAGAAAATATTCATTTAACACAAAATAAGGCAGAAAGAGAAATTGAGGAGCAAAAAAAGTATAATACATAAAAAGCAAGTGGCAAAATAGCAGATGTAAATCCAACTGTAGTGGGTTGTATGGTGTCTCCTCAAAAGATATGTCCACCCAACACTTCAGAATGTGAACTCATTTGGAATAAGGGTTTTGAAAGTATAATTAAGGTAAGAATCTCGTTCAAACAGAACAAGGGGATACAGCGTGGTTTAAAGTCAGGAAAGGTGTGCATCAGGGTTGTATCCTTTCACTATACTTATTCAATCTGTATGCTGAGCAAATAATCTGAGAAGCTGGACTGTATGAAGAAGAACACTGCATCAAGAATGGAGGAAAACTCATTAACAACCTGCAACATGCAGATGACAAAACCTTGTTTGCTGAAAGTGAAGAGGACTTGAAGCAATTACTGATGAAGATCAAAGACTACAGTCTTCTGTATGGATTATACCTCAACATAAAGAAAACAAAATTCCTCACAAATGGACCAATAAGTAACATCATGATAAATGGAGAAAAGGTTGAAGTTGCCAAGGACTTCATTTTACTTGGATCCACAATCAACACCCATGGCAGCAGCAGTCAAGAAATCAAATGACTCATTGCATTGGACAAATCTACTAAAAGTGTTAAAAAGCAAAGTTGTCCCCTTGAAGACTAAGGTGTGCCTGACTCAGGCATGATGTTTTCAATTGCCTTATATGCATGTGAAAGCTGGACAATGAATAAGGAAGACAAAAGAAGAGTTAATGCCTTTGAATTATGGAGCTGGTGAAGAATATTGAATATACCATGCACTGCCAAAAAAGCAAACAAATCTTTCTTGGAATAAACACATCCAGAATGCTCCTTAGAAGCAACGATAGACAGATTACATGTCATATACTTTGGACATGTTATCAGGAGGCACCAGTCCCTGCAGAAGGACATCATGCTTAGTAAAGCAGAGGGGCAGTGAAAAAGGGGAAGGCCCTCAATGAGATGGACTGACACAATGGCTGCAACAATGAGTTCAAGCATAACAATTGTGAGGATGGCGCAGGACCAGGTAGTGTTTCATTCTGTTGTACATAGGTTCTCTATAAGTTGGAACCGACTCTATGGCACCTAACAACAACAACAAAGGATTTCAGGATGAGATCATCCTGAATTAGAATGGTTCCTAAATACACTGACAAATGCCTTACAAGATACAGAAAAAGTAATACCAAGTTTTGAGGTGGCCAACAAAAGACACAAACTACAAGCTCTTCAGTGCATAGGACAAAGATTTACTCAAAAAGAGAAGAGACAGAGTGAAAGCAGCTTCACTTGTGGGCACTAGTCTCCCATGGCCAGTAAGCCCCCTCTCACAGCTGGTGCAGTGCAAATGCTTCACAAATGCCCCCCCCCCAACAAGAACAGATACAGAAGTGGGGTTGCCCAGGTACCGTATAATGCCTGTGCATGAAAAACAGACTAAGTTCTGTGTACCAAGGACAGGGAGGAAGACTTCTCTGATAAAGAGAAGGGACCAGAAGAGAGAGAGAGACTCAATGCTCGGCCTCTTATCAGAGAATGTTCTGAGACCAAGGGACAACCAAATGGAAAATGTAGAGGCAGACTGTCACCTAACAGAAAAAGAGAAGACACACAGAGACACAGGAAAAGGATCATGTAAAGACAGAAATGTAGATAGGAGTTATATTGCCACATACAGGGAATGCCAACAATTGTCTGCAGCCTCCAAAAATTAAGAGAGAAGTATGGGATGGATGGTCCCTCAGAGCTTTGAAAAAGAATCAGCCATGCTGACAATTTGATTTTGGGTTTCTAGACTTCAGAACTGTGACATAATAAATTTATGTTGCTTTAAATTGTCAAGTTTTTGGTAATTTGCAATGGCGTTCCCAGAAAATTAATATACCTACCTTATTAGTAATTACAATAAACGTAAATTATTAAAAATCTTCTATTGGAAGGTAGAGGTTTGAAGAAAAGAGTTTAAAAAATGATCTAACTATATGCTTTCTAAGAGAGTGACATTAGATACAAAGACATAAATAGGTTAAAAGGGTGAACAAACATATATGAAAACAGTAAGCAAAAACACCCTGGAGTGTCTATGCTAATACCAGACAAAATTGACTTTTAGAGAAAGTTGTTACTACAGACAAAGATGTACCTTTTGTGATGATAAAAGTCAGTCATCAAGAAAATACAATGATTACAAATGTATATGCATCTACCAACAGAGCCCAAAATAAAAAAATGTAAAACTGACATAATGGAAGCGAAAAATGAACAATTCAAAACTAATAGCTGGAGACTTCAGTATGCAATTCTCAATAATTAATAGAACAGCTTGACTGACATTAAGCAAGGTAATAGAAGACCTGGACAATACTATAAAGCAACTACACATAACAGATGTCTCTAGAACACTGCACCCAACAAAATCAGAATAGCACATTCTTCTGAAGTATATTTGGAACATTCTCAAATATGGACCACAAGTTAGGCCATAAAAAAAGTCTCATTACATTTAAAGGAATTGAAATCATACATAGTATTTTTTCAAACAATGAAATGAAATTAGAAATTAAGACAAAAAGAAATTTGAAAATTTCACAGATATGTGTAAGTTAGATAACACACACAAATAACTAATGATTCAAAAAAAATCACAAAGGAAATTAAAAACAAACTAAAACTTTAAGATATATGAAAATAAAAGCACAACATACCAATACTTCTGGAATTCAGCAAAAACATTGCTCAGAGAGAAATGTATAGCTGTAACACTTATATTAAAAAAGAAGAAATATATCAAATCAATAACCTTATCTTTAAATTTAAGAAAATAGAAGAAGAAAAGCAAATTAAAACCAAATCAAGCAAATCTAAATAATAAAAATTAGAGTAGAAATAAACAAAATAAGGATATAAAAATAATAGAGAAAATCAACCAAACCAAAAGTTGGATCTTTGAAAAGTATCTACAGAATTAACAAACCTTTACTTACAATGACAAAGAAAAAAAGAAAGAAGATACAAATGTGGAATATAAGACAAGGCACTACTAGCAATCTTTGTTATTGTTGTTGTTAGATGTCAATGAGTCAGTTCCGACTCATAGGGACACTATGTACAACAGAACAAAACCCTGCCTCGTCCTGTGTTAGCCTCACAATCATTGCTATGTTGGAGCCCATTGTTGCAGCTGCTGTGTCAATCCATCTCATTGAGTGCCTTCCTCTCTTTTGCTGACCCTCTACTTTACCAAGCATGATGCCCTTCTGCAGTGACTGGTCCCTTCTGATAACATGCTCAAAGTACATAAGGCAAAGTCTTGCCATCCTCGCTTCTAAGGAATATTCTGTCTGTACATTTTCTAAGAAAAATTTGTTCTTATCTGGAAGTCCACGGTATATTCAGTATTCTTTGCCAACACCATAATTCAAAGGCATTAATTCTTCAGACTTCCTTACTCATTATCCAGCTTTCACATGCATATGAGGCTATTGAAAATACCATGTCTTGGGTCAGGTACACGTTAATCCTCCAAGGGACATCTTTGCTTTTTAACACATTAAAGAGATCTTTTGTAGCAGATTTGCCCAATTCAATATGTCGTTTGATTTCTTGACTGTTGCTTCCATGGGCGTTGTCATGGTTTGAATTATGTCCCCCAAAAAAATGTGTGTATCAGTTTGGCTGGGCCATGATTCTCAGAAATGTGTGGTTGGCCTCCGTTTTGTGATTGTAATTTTATGTTAAAGAAGATTAGGGTGGGATTTTAACACCACCTTTACCCAGGTCACATCCCTGATCCAAAGTAAAGGGAGTTTTCCTGGGGTGTGGCCTGCACCATCTTTTATCTCTCAAGAGATAAAAGGAAAGGGAAGAAAGCAGAGAGTGGGGGACCTCATACCATCAAGAAAGCAGTTCTGGGAGCAGAGCACGTCCTTTGGACAAGGGTCCCTGCACAGAGAAGCTCCATTCCAGGGGAACATTGAAGAGAAGAAGGCTGACAGACAGAAAAAGCCTTCGCCTGGAGCTGACGCCCTGAATTTGGACTTTTAGCCTACTTTCACTGTGAGGAAACAAACTTCTCTTCGTTACAACCATCCACATGTGGTATTTCTGTTATAGCAGCACTAGAGGACTAAGACAGGTATTGACTGTGGATTCAAGTAAAATGAAATACTTGACAACTTCAATATTTTCTCCATCTGTTATGATGTTGCTTATTGGCCCAGTTGTGAGGATTTTCATTTTCTTTATGTTGAGGTATAATTAACACTAAAGGCTATATTCTTTGATCTTCATGAGTATGTGCTTAAAGTCCTCTTTGCTTTCAGCAAGTAAAGTTGTTTCATCCGCATAACGCAGGTTGTTAATGAGTCTTCCTCCAATCCTGATGCAATGTTCTTCTTCATATAATACAGTTTCTCAGATTATTTACTCAGCATACTGATTGAATAAGTATGGACAAAGGATACAACCCTGATGTATGCCTTTCCTGATTTTAAACCACACAGTATACCCCTTTTCTGTTCGACTGACTGCCTCCTGGCCTATGTACAGGTTCCACATGAGTTCAGTTAAGTGTTCTGGGAATCCCATTCTTTGCAATGTTATCCATAATTTGTTATGATCCATATAGTCCAACGCCTTTGGATAGTCAATGTGACACAGATAAAGATCTTTCTGGTATTCCCTGATTTCAGCCAGGATCCATCTGACATTAGCAATGATATCCGTGGTTTCAAGTCCTCTTCTGAATCTGGCTTGAATTTCTGGCAGTTTCCTGCCGATGTGCTGCTGCAGCCATTTTTGAGTTATCTTTCACAAGATTTTACTTACATGTGATACTAATGGTATTGTATGATAATTTCCACATTCTGTTGGATCATCTTTCTTTGGAATGGGCACAAATATAGATCTCTTCCAGTCAGTTGGCCAGGTAGCTGTCTTCCAGATTTCTTGGCATACATGAGTGAGCACTTTCAGTTTTGCATTCATTTGTTGAAACATCTCAATTGATATTATGTCAATTCCTAGAACTTTGTGTTGCCAATGACTTCAGAGCAGCACAGAATTCTTCCTTACATACCACTGGTTCTTGATCATATGCTACCTTCTGCAATGGTAGAGTGTCAACCAATTCTTTTTGGTACAGTGACTCTTTGTATTGCTTCCATATGGAAATATATATATAAGGGAATACTATGATGAATTGTACCTAAACAAATTAGATAAACTATGTGAAATGGACAAAACCCTAGAGAGACTCAACTATCAATATTAAACCAAAAAGAAGGGAAGAATATGAATAGATCTCTAACTATTAAGAAAGGGTGAGGTAGTGTTATGGATTTGTGTCCCTCAAAAATATGTGTCAACTTGTCTATGGAAGCCATGATTCCTAGTATTGTGTGGTTGTGATCCTATGTGTTGTAAGTCTTAACTTCTATAATGTCAACGAGGCAGGATCAGAAGCAGTTATGTTAATGAGACTGGATACAGTCTACAAGATTAAGTAGTATCTTGAGTCAATCTCTTTTGAGATATAAAAGAGAGAAGCAAATAGAGAGGAGAGGGACCTGACTACCACCAAGAAAAAAGAGCTGGAAGCACAAAGCTTCCCTTGGACCTGGGGCCCTTGCACTGAGAATCTCCTACATCATGGGAATATTAATGATAAGGACCTTCCCCCAGAGCCAACAGATACAGAAAGCCTTCCTTTAGAGCAGGCTCCCTGAATTCAGACTTCAGCTTCCTTTAACAAATAAATTTCTATTTGTTAAAGCCATACACTTGCGGTATTTCTGTATAGCAGCACTAGATAACTAAGACAGAATTTGTTACCCATAGCAGGGTGCTGCTTTAAGCATTACCTAAAACATTGAAGCGGTTTTGAGAATGTGTAGAGTCTGGATGAGTTTTAAGGTGCCTGATAGTAAAAGCCTAGATTGCCTTCAAGAGACTGTTGGTGGAATTATGGATGTCAAAGGCAATACTGGTGAGAGCTAAGAAGGAATGCAGGAGAGCTGTAACAATGGAGATGTCACAGACTGAGAGAAGCAGTGGCAGAGAAATGGCGACAGCAGAACTAGGAGACCGGTGAGAAAAACCACTGGGAGCTGACATATGAAGCAAGAGAGCTGAGTTCCTTTGGGCAGGAGGCCTACTGGAAGAAAGGGTTGCCTCTGGGCAATTGTCTGCAGAACTAGGCTTGTTGACCCAAGTAGTGAGAGAGCAGAGTGCCTTCAGTCCAAGAGGCCAAGGAACAAGGAAGCAAAAGCTAAAGAGACAGGGAGCATGGGAAGCAAAGCTGCCTCAGTTTCCAAGGGGGCTAAGACCTCTAGGGTGTCAAATGGTGTCTTAAAAGAGGGGCTGCAGCCTACTAGGTTTCAAAGAATCAGATCATCAGCAACTCAGTTCCAGAGTGTGGGGCTGCCATTCATGAGTGCCAGAGGCATGGGTCTAGATCTGCTTCCCAAAGCACTGGAGGCTGGCTGCCATGCCCAAGGAGCAGAAGAAAAGAACCTTCTGTGGCCGAGGAAGTGGGGTTGCCACTCAGACAGACTAGGAGAATGAGGCCACCCAAAGCCAAGAGAGCACAATTGCCATCCCAGTGGGCCTGAAATGTAGAGCCAAAGCCTAGGGTCCTTGGGCCTCTACCTAGAATCCGGAGAGCATGGCCAGCATCCAGGGTCTGGAGGGCAGGGCTTTTGCCTAGATGGTCAGAGAACAGAGCATTATTTTCAAGTCTTGAGAGCTAATGTAAATTGTTCTGCTGGATTTTTTACTTGCTTGGTGCCTGTTATCCTTTCTTTCTCTCCAATTTGTCCCATTTGTAATGGAAATGTCTACCTTGTGCCTGTTCCACCATTGTACTTTGGAAACAGATAACTTGTATTCTAGATTTCACAGGTGAAAAGTAATTTTGTCCCGGGATGGAATTTGCACTTGAAGCTGATTTAAGAGTTTTGGGATGATATAATGGAGTGAATGTGTTTTACATGTGGCAAGAACATGAATTTTGAGAGGCCAAAGGGTAGAATTGTGTCCTAAAATATGTGTCAACTTAGGCCATGATTCCCAGTATTGTATCATTGTTCTCCATTTGGTGATCTGAAATAATTATCCTATGTGTTATAAATCCTAACCTCTATGATGTTAATGAGGCAGGATTAGAGGCAGTTATGTTAATAAAGCAGGACTCAATCTACAGGATTAGGTTATATGTTGAATCAATCTCTTTTGAGATACAAAAAAGAGAATCAAGCAGAGAGGAGAAGGACATCATACCACCAAGAAAATAGTGTCATGTGCAACATACATCTTTGGACCTGAGCTTCCTGCACTCAGAAGCTCTTAGACCATGGAAAGGTTGATGACAAGGACCTTCCCCCAGAACTGAAGGAAAAAGCCTTCCCCTAGAGCTGGTGCCCTGAATTAGGACTTCAAGCCTTCTAAACTGTGATAGAATAAATATCTTTGTTAAAGTCATCCACTTGTGGTATTTCTGTTATAGCAGTGCTAGATAACTAAGACAGGTAGCAATAAAAACTTTCCACAAATTAAGAAGATGAAAAGATATGCCACAGATTGAGAGAAAATATTTGCAAAACACATATCTGGTAATGGACTTGTATCCAAAATATTCAAAGAAACTTTTAAATTCAACAATAAGAAATAAAAAACAAAACCAATTACAAAACAGGCAAAAGGTCTAAACAGAAACCTTACCAAAAAAGATATACATGTGGTAAATGAACATATAAAGTATGCTCACCATCACGTTATTCTAAACCCAAATCCTCTGCCACTGAGTCAATTTCAACTCATAAAAACCCTGTAGGACAGAGTAGAACTGCCCCATAGGGTTTCCAAAGCTGTAAATCTTTATGGAAGCAAACTGCCACATCTTTCTCCTGTGGAGTGGCTTGTGGGTTTCAAGTGCCAACCTTTCGGTTAGCAGCAAAGCACTTTAACCACTGCACAACCCGGGTTGCTTCATATGTTTTTAGGGAAGTGCAAATTAAAGCAGCAATGAAATACTACTACACACTTAATAGATTGACTAACATTGAAGTGTTGGTGAGGATGTGTAGCAATTCTCACTGATTGCTGGAGGATATAAAAATTGCTACAGTCATTTTGGAAGACAGTCTGGAAGTCTCTTACAAAGCTAAAAACTCCTATATATTTACTCAAATTAGTTGAAAACTTATGTCCATATAAAAACCTGCACACAGATGTTTATAGCAGCTTTATTTATATTTGCTAAAAATTGGAAAAAACCAAGATGTCCTTCAATAGGTGAATGGATAAATAAACTATGGTACCTCCATACAATGGTGTATTATTCAATGATTAAAAGAAATAAGCTACCGAGCTATGAAATGGCATGGAGAAACATTAAATGCATATTACTAAGTGAAAGGAGTTAGCCTGAAAAATCAACATACTGTAGGATTCCAACTATATGATATCTGGAAAAGACAAATCTATAGTGATGGCATAAAGATCAGTCATTTCCAGGGTGTTAGAGAGAGGAAGAAGGAATGAATAGAATCTAGTTATGTGCCTGGTGCATCAAAATTGTTTTATTTAGGAACATGGTGCTATAGACAGAAGCACCATGCTGTCCTTCCACAGCAAAGACCTGATAAACCAAGTAGAACAGAGACAAACGCCAATCCTGGAACCCTAAGCATCAAATGAAGAGATAAAGAACTCAACCAAGCACCGAATGGTATAAGAAACTGAGAAAGAACAGAGAGTGAGGAAAGGTATGAGCGGAGGTCCCCTATCAGCTAATGCAGCACGGAACCACCATCTTGGACTCCTGCCGGAGATCAGGGAGTATGGGAAAGCAGATTCACAGAGCTCCCAGATGTAGACAGAACACCTGGTAACCAATGATACATGCTTTCCCACCCCCCACCCTGCCCCTCCCTTCTCGACCTTTACCACTTCCCAAATGGCCAGTCCTCTGCTTCCTGGCAGGTGGATTCCTGGCTTCCTGGCAGGCTGACTCGCTGCTTCTCAGCAGACAGATTCCTGGCTTCCTGGACGGCCAACCTGCCACTCCCCAGAGAACCACAAACCCTTCATGGGAGGCACTGGTTCTGTGCCATGCCAATTCACCCCACCCACACTGGCTGGCTTTTTCAGTGCCATTTCTTTGTTGCTAGTATTGTTTTTTGCCTCTTTTGGTTTCTTTCCTACTTCTCACCTCCTCCACCTCCTTTCTCTCGAACACCTGACACAGTGTGCAGTCTTTGCTTCTTTTTGACAGGATGTGAAGCGCTGCTCAGCTGGGGAACTGCTTCCCTGGTCCTTTTCCCCAGTCTGCGCAGCCACGCTGGTGGGATCCATGCAGACTTTTTTGTTTTATTCTTTTTCTTTCTTTTTTTGTTTGTTTTCTCTTTCTTTTTCTTCTTTTATGTTTCCTAATTTTTCAGTTTCTTGTCTGTTTCTACTTACCTTCTTTTACAGTCTCCTGGATACCTAGCACTGTGTATCATCTCCACTCCTTATAGCCAGGCTATACTGCACCACTTGGGAGCTGCTCCCCGATCTGTGCAGCCACGCCATAAGATCTTTGGGGGACATTTTTGTTAATTATTATTTTTTCCTTTTGTTTTTTCTCCATTTCTTGGTTTCTTGTGTCTCCACTCCAATGGCAAGGTCCCTCAGCATTTTTTTAGCTCCTGTCTCTCTCTCCTTTCTCTCTTCTTTTCCATACCCAACCTAGCTGCATGCTTCACTACCTCCCCCTCCCCAGAGAGCCTGCGTATCTGCACCATGTGCTGAATATTGCACTCCCGAGCACCATAGTCACGACCTACTGGAACCTGCCCTGCACTGACCACTGGCTCATCTTGTTGGCCTATGTGCCATAAACAACCCATCCCAGAAACTCCCCTTCAGCAGGACCTGCCCTGCTGCACCATAGCTAAGAGACTTGCCCTACCCATTTGACAAGGAGGTAAAAACATCATGTCCACAGACAAGCAAACAACAAAGAATGCACAGCCTACCTGCTCAGAAATAACCAAATAAAACAAAAAAGCAGGACCAAAAAAGCAAATCTCAATCAATAAATGAAGAAAATAACTACTGAATGTCTCAAAGACAGTAGACAGTATCAAAACATGTAAAAAAACAAGACAGGATGGTTCCAGTAGGGGTCCAAAATAAAACACCAGATGACTTTTCAGTAGAAGAAAAGACACTAGAACTACCTGATAGGGAATCAAAATCTCTAATATTCAGAGCTATCCAAGGGTTGAAGAAAAAATCAGACAGTAAGGGGGAAAAATAGAGAAATTCATGGAAAATGTAGAAAAATTCATGAAAAATACAGACCAAAAAATGAAAGAATTCAGGAAAATAATACAGGAACAAAATGCCAAAATAAATTCACAACCAGAAATCATACAAAAACAACAACTAGAAATACAAAAGATAAACAACAAGGTATCAGAAATGGACAGTGTCATAGAAGGGTTGAGGAAAAGGTATGAAACAATAGAAGACAAGATCAGTGAAACTGAAGACAAACAGTTGGATACAACTCTGAGGAAAAATAAGAAAGAAGAAAAATTAAGAAACATTGAGAATTAAGTAGGATACAATCAAAAGCAAAACTTTTTCAGTGATCGGAGTTCGAGAAGAGGGAGAGAAAAAGAAAAATAGAGAGAGCATCATTGAATAATTGCTGACAGAAAACATCCCTAATATCATGAAAGATGAAAAGCTGACCATCCAAGAATCACAATGAACCCCATATAGGATAGACCCCAAAAGAAAATCACCAAGGCATATCATAATCACACACTCTAAAACTAAATACAAAGAAAGAATCCTACGAGCAGCTCAAGAAAAAAAAAAGTCACATACAGAGGAAAAACAATAAGACTAAGCTTGGATTATCTGGCAGAAACCATGCAGGCAAGTAGGCAATGGGATGACATATATAAAACCTTGAAAGAAAAAAAATTGCCAACCAAGAATAATATATCCAGCAAAACTCTAATTCAAGTATGATGGTGAAATTAGGACATTTCCAGTTAAACAGAAATTAAAGGAATATGCAAAAACCAAACCAAACTTACAAGAATTATTCAAGGTAGTCTTTGGTTTGAGAACAAACAACATCAGATAACAGCCTGAATCTAGGACACAAGATCACACCAGCCAGATACCAGAGGAAATAAAAAAAGAGGGAATAAATGGTGTAGATATAGAACTTTCTAGTGGAGGGGAAGGCAAGGTGATGCCAAGTTATAATAGACTGGTTCAAACGTAGAAAGATAAGGGTAAATTTCAAGGTAACCACAAAGAGAGTTAATGAACCTACTCATCAAAATAAAGAAGAAAAACATAAAGTCTCAGTAAAAACAAAATCTACAAAATTGAAAGAAATGAAAAAATATCTACAAACAAAAAGAATTCAGCACAGAAGAGTAAGAGGAACAAAGAAAATGTCAGCATCACAGAAATAAGCACTACAAAATGAAAACAATAAAGTCACACCTATCAATAATTACGCTGAATGTAAATGGCCAAAATGTACCCATAAAGAGACAGAGAGTGACAGAATGGCTAAAAAAAAAACAGGATACACCAATATGCTGTCTACAAGACACACCACAGAAACAAAGGCATACCTTTATTAAAAAGCAAAGGATGGAAAAAATATAGCAAGCCAACAGCCACCAACAAAGAGGAGGAGTGACAATACTAATCTCAGATAAAAGAAACCTTAAAACAAAATCGACTGTAAAAGACAAAGAAGGGCACTACAACATGATTAAAGGTATGATGCAGCATGAAGACACAACAATAATAAATATCTACACACCCAATGACAGGGTTCCAAAATACATAAAACAAACTTTAATAGCACTGAAAAGAGAAATTGACAGTTTCACTGTAGTAGTAGGAGACATCAACACACCACCCTAGATAAAGGACAGAATGCCTAGAAAAATACTCAACTAAGATACAGAAAAATACTCAACTAAGATACAGAAAAATACTCAACTAAGATACACAAGATCAAAAGACTACAATCAGCCAAGTTGAACTCATAGACATATATAGAACACTTCACCCAACAGCTGCAAAGTACACATTCTTTTCCAAAGCACATGGAACATTCTCCAGAATAGACCACCTCTTAGGCCACAAACCAACACTCAACAAAATCCAAAACATTGAGATAATACAAAGTATTTTCTCTGATCACAATGCCATCAAAGTAGAAATTAAAAACAGGAAGAGCAAGGAAAAAAAATTAATTACATGGAAACTAAATAACACCCTGTTAAGAACCACTGGGTAATAGAAGAAGTCAAAGATGGAACCAAAAAAATTCCTAGAATCAAATGAGACTGAAAACACATCATACCAAAATCTTTGGGACACAGCAAAGACAGTCTTCAGAGGACAATTTATAGCAATAGGTGCTCACATCAAAAAAGAATAAAGAGAGAGAATAAAAACATTAGCTACACAACTAGAATAATAGAAAGAGAACAACGAGAGAAGCCTACAGCCAAGAAGAAAGGAAATAGTAAAGATCAGAGCAGAAATAAATGAAATAGAGAACAGAAAAACAATAGAAAGAATCAACAAAACCAAAAGTTGGTTCTTTGAAAGAATCAACAAAATCGACAAACCACTAGCCAAATTGACAAAATAAAAACAGGAGAGGATGCAAATAACCCAAATAAGGAATGAAATAGGGAACATTACAACAGATCCAACTGAAATAAAAAGGATCATAACAGAGTATTATGAAAAACTATACTCCAACAAATTTGAAAACCTAGGGGAAATGGACAAATTTCTAGAAACACTCTACCTACACAAACTATCACAAATTAATGTTGAAAATCTGAACAGACCTATAAGAAGAGAAGAAATTGAAAAGATAATAAAAAAATTCCCAACAAATAAAAGCCCTGGCCCAGATGGCTTCACTGCAGAATTCTACCAAACATTCAGAGAAGAGCTTACACCAGTACTACTCAAATTATTTCAGAACATAGAAAAGGAAAGGATACTTCCAAATTCATTCTATGAAGCTAGCATAATCCTGATAACAAAACCAGGCAAAGATGCCACAAAAAAATAAAATTACAGACCAGTATCTCTCTTGAATATAGATGTAAAAATTCTCAACAAAATTCTAGCCAATAGAGGTCAGTGTCATATCAAAAGAATGACACACCATGACCAGGTAGGATTTATACCAGGCATGCAAGGATGGTTCAACATTAGAAAATCAATCAATGTAATCCACCACATAAATAAAAGAAAGGAAAAGAATCAAATGATCACCTCAATTGACACAGAAAAGGTATTCACCAAAGTCCAACACCCATTCCTGATAAAGACTCTCAATATAATAGGTATAGAAGGGAAATTCCTCAACATAATAAAGTGCATCTATGTAAAATCAACAGCCAACAACATTCTAAATGGAAAGAGGCTGAAAAAATTCCCCTTGAGAACAAGAACAAGACAAGGATGTCCTTTATCACCATTCCTATTTAACGTTGTGCTGGAAGTCCTAGCTAGAGCAATAAGGCAAGAAAAAGAAATAAATGGCATATAAATTGGTAATGAAGAAGTAAAACTGTCCCTATTTGCAGATGGTATGAGACTATATATGGAAAACCCAAAAGACTCCACGAGAAATCTACTGGAACTAATAGAAAGTTTCAACAGAGTAGTGGGATACAAGATAAATATACAAAAATCAATTGAATTCCTATACAGCAACAAAGAGAATGTTGAAAAGGAAATCAGGAAATCAATACCATTTACAATCACCCCTAAAAAAATAAAATACTTAGGAATGAATCTAACTAGGACTGTAAAAGAACTATCGAAAAAGCTACAAAACACTACTGCAAGAAACCAAAAGGGATCTACATAAATGGAAAAATATACCATCCTCATGGATGCATTGACTCAGCATTGTGAAAATGACAATTCTACCAAAAAAATCTACAAACATGATGCAATCCCGATCCAAATACCAACAACATTCTTTAAAGAGATGGAAAAAATAATCATTAACTTTATATGGAATGGGAAGAGGCCCCAGATAAGTAAAGCATTATTGAAGAGATAGAATAAAGTAGGAGGATACACATTACCTGACCTCAGAGCCTACTATACAGCTGTGGTAGTCAAAACAGTCTGGTACCGGTACAGTGAAGGATACATTGATCAATGGAACAGAATTGAGAACTCAGATGTAAATCCATCCACTTTTGACAAGGGCCCAAAGTCCATCAAAAGGGGAAAAGACAGTCTTTTTGACAAATGGTGCTGTCAAAATTGGATGTCCATCTGCAAGAAAATGAAACAGGATCCATATCTCACATCATACACAAAAACTAATTCAAAATGCATCAAACACCTAAGTCTAAAACTAAAAACAATAAGGAGCATAGAAGAAAAAATAGGATCAACTCTAGAGACCCTAATCATGGCATTAACAGGATACAAACCATAATTAATAATATACAAACTCCAGAAAATAAGCTAGATTACTGGGATCTTCTAAAAATTAAACTTATGCTCATCAAAAGACTTCATCAAAAGAATAAAAAGAGAACCTACAGACTGGGAAAAAATTTTTTGCTGTTACAAATCTGACAAAGGCCTAATCTCTAAAATATATAAGAAAATATAACTGTTCTACCACAAAAAGACAAATAATGCAATAAAAAATGGGCAAAGGAAACTGGAAGAATGTAATTGAAGTTACTGAATTGTACATGTAGAAATTTTTGAAATGGTGTAAATTTGGCTATGTATATTTTCACCAAAAAAAAAAAAAAACCAAAAAAACAAAAGGTCCTCCAAGGTCAAGAAGGGAGAGTGCTGACATATCATGGGGTTGTTAACCAATGTCGTAAAACAGTATATATACTGACTGTTTAATAAGAAACTATTTGTTCTGTAAACCTTCATCAAGTACAATAAAAAGAATTTAAAAAAAGAAAAAAAAATGGGCAAAGAAATACATTCAAGTGGCTGACAGACACATGAGGAAATGCACGTGATCACTAGCTATTAGGGAAATGCAAATCAAAACCAAAATGAGATACCACCTAACCCCAGCATTACTGGAATGAATTAAAAAAAAAACCAAAAAACAAAATAACAAGTGTTGGAGAGACTGTGGGGAGACTGAAACTCTTATGCACTGCTGGTGGGAATATAAAATGGTACAACCATTTTGGAAAATGATATGGCACTTCCTTAGAAAGCTATAAATAGAAATACCATATGATTCAACAATCCCACTCCTAGGAATATATCCTAGAGAAGTAAGAGCCATCATAAGAATAGACATATGCACACCCAGGTTCATTGCAGCATTGTTCACAATAGCAAAAAGATGGGAACAAACTAGATGCTCATCAACAGATGAATGGATAAACAAACAATAGTACATACACGCAATGGAATACAGTGCAACTATAAAGAACAATGATGAATCTGTGAAACATCTCACAACACGGATGAATCTGGAGTGCATTATGCTGAGTGAAATAAGTCAATCACAAAAGGACAAATATTGTAGGAAACCACTACTGTAAAAACTCATAAAAATGTTTACACACTAAAAGAAACAACCTTTGATGGTTATGAGGGAGAGGAGGCATGCTGGAAAAACACTAAATAGACGATAGATATGTGGTAACTTTGGTGAAGGGTAAGACAGTACTCAATACTGGGGAAGCCAGCACAACTTGTTCAGGGTAAGGTCATGGAAGTTCCATGGACAAATCCAAATTCCCTTAGGACTGAATTGCTGAGCTGAGAGATGTGGGAACCATAGTCTCAGGGAACATCTAGCTCGATTGGCATAACATAGTTTATAAAGAAAATGTTCTACGTTCTACATTGGTAATTAGCGTCTGGGGTCTTAAAAGCATCTGAGCGGCCATCTAAGATACTTCACTGGTCTCACCCCTTTAGGAACAAGGGAAAATGAAGAAAACTAAAGGCACAAGGGAAAGATTAGTCCAAAGGACTAATAGACCACAAGTACTATCGCCTCCACCAGTCTGAATCCAGTATAACTAGATGACGCCCGGCTACCACCACTGACTGCTCTAACAGGGATCACAATAGAGGGTACTGGACAGAACAGGAGAAAAATGTAGAACAATATTCTAACTCACAAAAAATGACCAGACTTACTGGCCTGACAGAAGCTGGAGAAACCCCGAGACTATGGCCCCTGGACACCCTTTTAAGCCAAGATCGAAGTCACTCTGGAGGTTTACCTTTTAGCCAAAGATTAGAAAGACCCATGGGACAAAACGAGACTAAAAAGCACCCTAGCCCAGAGGCAAAGACTAGAAGGCAGGAGGGGATAGGAAAGCTGGCAATAGGGAACCCAAGGTTAAGAGAGGAGAGTACAGACGTGTCATGGGGTTGTTAACCAATGCCATAAAACCATATATGTACGAACTGTTTAATGAGAAGCTCATTTGTTCTATAAACCTTCATCTAATGTTCATTTTTAAAAAACTGTTTTACTTAAAACATTGAATTTAGAAAAAAAGTACAATAAGTGTTGGACTTTAGTTAGTTAATAGTTATAATAATAGTATTTATCTAGTATTTTCTATGTACTGGGTGTTGTGACAAGGACTTTGAAAACATTATCTCCTTAACCATTTACTTCCTTCAAATATATCATGAGGCTTAAGGAAAATATTACTATTAATCTTCATCTTACATTATGACAACTAAAGCTTTGAGAAAATATGGGACTTGTTCAATGTCACATAACTACCCACTGCTGTCAAGTGGATTCCAACTCATAGCGACCTTATAGGACAGAGTAGAACTGCCCCATAGGGTGATAACTAGTGAATGGGAAATCTTAGAAAACAGCTAAGGGCCAAGGCAAGGATTAGGGTGAGGCAAGTGAGGCAGGATTGTGCAAGTGCAGGATAAAATCCTATATTTAAAATTTGTTCTTTGTGCTTTTTTCATTAATTTCTGTTTTTAAAACATTACATTAAAGTGGTATTTTTTTGATTACTGGGCTTTTGGGCACCACTTTAAAATCTTGGCCTATGGTAAGTAGCTTACTCAGTTTACCTTAGTCCCAGTCCTTTTCAGATCCTGGAATATATGTATTTTTAGTGAGAAACCATTACATAATGCAACATTAGTTAGCATATTTATATTATGCTTTTGTAAGAGAGAGCCTAGAGATCATTTTGGCAACTATGCCTGTTTACTGAGTGGACAACAAAGGTTTTTAAGAAAGTAGAGGATTTGAATTTGTAGAGAAGGAGGAGTAGAACATATCAGATTAGGCCCAGTCACATTCCTCACAAACCCTGGGCCCAATGGAGCTATACTTTAGTTTGAAAGATACTTTCTCTTAGTGTGTATGCATTTGTTGCATTATGATCATTCTCTTTGAGGTACAATATTTATAAATGCAAATAACTGCCATCATTACATTCTAAAACTTTTGTTTTACTACTTTAATATAAAATTCAATTTTCTGTAACTCTATTTTGATTAACTTTCGGTTTAGAGGAAATTTATTTCTGCAAAAAGACTTTCCAAATATCTTGGAAATAAATACATTATTTTATTATAGTACAAATATATATTCTCAAGTAATATTGAATTACTAAAATGCTCAGAAAGGAGCCCTGGTGGTACAGTGGTTAAGTGCATGGCTACTAACCAAAAGGTCGGCAGCTTGAATGTACCAGTTGCTCCATGTTAGAAAGACGTGGCAATCCGTTTCCTTAAAGATTTACAGCCTTGGAAACTCTATGGGGCCATTCTACTCTTTCCTATAGGGTCACTATGAGTTGGAATCAACTCAATGGCAACGGATATTTTGGTAATGCTCAGAATATTGAAGGCAGGCTTAATCTCCAATTTGGATGGCATACGTTTTTCTTTCTTAGACTGCACTGAGGGTGACTGTCTGCTTTTTGAACAAGGTAACTTTTGTTTAATAATAAAGACAAGAACAGGAGAGTTAATTGTGTAAATGTAAGCAAATTACATGAAAATGTGTTTAATTACTTAAAATAATGATCTTAATTACTACATTGGATGAGTATAGCAATTGATAAATTACTATGATCACAACTCTCGTTTATCTTTAGTAAAATAGTAATATTGCCAAGCTCAATTTCAGTTAGTACATTTAATCCATTCTTTTGATTTTTAGAAAAGAAATCATTTGAGAATCAATGCTTGTTTTTGGCTATATCCACACAAATAAATCAGCCCGATAAAATCAGTTAAAACTAAAGTTTAAACTCAAGTGACCAAAATATAAATGTGTGTGTGTATGTGTGTGTATAATAGAATGGCACTCTGACATCATCATTCTCTTCATTCTTTCTCATCCTCACTCCTCACTGGTAGAGTGGAGGTCTTTCATAATTATAATTTATTATATTCTTCCACGAGCGGGTATATACCAAAAGTACTCTAAGTGTAAAGATCCCACCATAGTCCTAAAATGGAGCCAGTTTTTATCAGACTAGGAAGTAAGGAGTAAATGGGTCTTTACATTCTTATTCAGAAGGTTGGACGCTGGGGGAGAGGAAGAGGGTTAGAAAAGAAGAGAGAGAGGGACAGACTATCCATCACAGTACTTCATTCTCTTTACCAAAGTGATAGGCCCATAATCCACACTAGCTCATGACAAGCTTCCCAAAATGTAAATGTGAGAGTGTTGAGACAGGGAAGATTTCTCTTCCTTTGGGATAATGAGCTATATATAGATTGAACATACATCCTAGATTTCCTAGGAATGTGCTAGTTTATACCCGTTTTTCTGGCATAACTATTAATAGTATCCTTTTTCACTCTCATAAGTGTCTTGGTTGCTTCTTAATTAATGCAGTAACCCCGGCAAAAAGGGATCAAGTACGTTTTGGGTTGCTAGTGGCCATCTCTCCTGGTCAAATGAACAAAACTATCTTCAGAATAAAAACAATCTCTGAAAGATTATCAAAGATCAAAAGATACAGAGCCCTGATGCCACCTTGGTCCCTGAATTGATCTATATTTCAGGCCATAGCAAACTTTGGATTAGGCCAAATATTTGAGCCAATACATTCTTTTCTTTTTCCCTTAAACTATCATTTATAATTAGAAAGAATACTAATAATATGCATCTGGGCATCACTCTTGTGGGGCATGGGGGGAAAGGGGAACTTACACAAACGTAAAGTTCATGCTACTTACTCTGCAATGAGTAACGATGTCCTTTGTCCCCCTGGTAAAGGAGTCTTTCTTATACCGAACAGTAAACAAACCTGCCCTCTGCCCCAGAGGGAATCACATCCTATCTTCCACGGATGTTCAGTATGCAACATTCTAGAAAAGATAGCCCAGAACAAAAGCTGTCAGTGGCTCTGAATCCAGAACGTCTTTTACTTTAGGATTCTTTTCACTATAGCCACTTTAGTCCCTCAAGGATTGGATATCTGCTAGCCCAGCAGAAATTTGTCAACATGTCTTCATTCTGATGTTGATCAGTTTTGACTCATGCATGAACTTCTTACTATACAAATATAAAATATCTATAATTGGTTGTAATTGTCAAAATATGTGCTAGCAGTTAGTGCTATTGGCATTTAAAACACATTTCAATAAAAATTTCTTGAAATATAACTTAAAGTTTTGACATTTTAATTAGAGAAATGCTTTACTTTTTTTCCCTTTCATTTTGTTAATATAGGCCTGCCATCAAAGGCATACATTCATATTTTGAATAGAAGTTAGACATTGGCTAAATTTTTTTATTTTCCTACCACAGTTTGACTGAGGGTTTTACTTACTCTTAAGATTTTTATTATCTTTATAAACACATCAATTGGTTGTTTCACCAAGTGAAATATCACCTGGTGGCAATTTTTTAGTCCCAGAATAAGTAATTATTGTGTGCCTACTAAGCCTTTGCCATTATGCTAAATCCATTTTGAGTTTCTCTTGCTTCATTTTCAATACAAGTTTAAATATTAATACTCTGAATGCTGCTTGAATTATAGGCCATAAAGTTTAATTATTCGTGATGGATCTCTACATGTAGAACTGACAAACATATCATGCCATATGTTTATAAAATATTCAGTTGTAATGTTAGGCACAGTGACAACTATAATACTTTCTTTCAAAACATATACATTTTTAAAAAACAACAAAACCCAAATTTATACCATTTTAAAAAGGAAAAAAGTATTTCACACATTCAAGTAACCTTTCTATAATTTTCTATGAAAATCTTCTTTGACTTTATTCTTGTGGCTTTTTTTTTCCTTTTCTAATGAAAATTTTAATGTAATATTTATCAAATTACATGGAGGAAAAGAGTCATCTTTGTAGTGTCCATACTTTAAGCTGTTTGGTATAAAACAAACTAATATACTCAAAATCTATAATTAATTTCCATAAGGATCTGGAAATATGATTGAATACAACATAATTTTAAAGAAAATACTGAAAAAGAATAAAATAATAAGCATTCTCTCTAAATTCTCCTAGATCATCTGCATGGTTCACTTGACATAGGCACTTTTTAACAACTGGCACTAAGAAGAATGGTCTGCCTAGAGGCTATGTGGACAAAAAATGAAGCGGCATATATTACATCTATTTCCCTGGACTTGCAGTGGAATAATATTCTGGCTTAAGGCACGACTTCTCTTGTGATAGAAGTAATTTATGGTGTACTGTTATTAGGTCTTCCTGTAAAACCTGTGGCTGCTGAGTTCATCCTGACTCATAGTGACCCTACCACCAACCTTTTGGTTAGCAGCCAAGCACTGTGCCACCAGATCTCTTTGCTCTTTCTATATTCTGACTCAATTACATAGGTCCCATCTTTTTTATCCTGTGAAAATCGAGACAAGTAAATTTAGGTTAGGGCCTCATACAAGCAGGGTGCCTGTTAAATGTGCTTCAGTAACTCAACTTTGTGTCTGAGTTCAAAGCCACCGCAAGTCCACATTCCCATATACATACTTCCTTCCTGTCCATTAAAACAGGAACAGCTTCTCACTGCTCCCATTAGTCAAAACCATTCCACAGCTGGGCAGGCAGGATGGCGCTATAGACAGAAGCACCACATCACCCCTCCACAGCAAAGATCTGAAAAACTAAAGCAAACAGAGACAAACATCAATTCTGAAACCCTAAGCATCAAGTGAAGAGATACAGAACTTAGCCAAGCACCAAATGGAATAAGAAACTGACAGAGAACAGAGAGTGAGGAGAGACGCACAGAGGTCCCCTATTAGCTAATGCAGCACAGATATGCCATCTTGAACTCCTATCAGAGATTGATAAACAGGGAGTACAGGAAAGTAGCTTCACAGAGCTCCCAGCAGTAGACAGAACAACTGGTAACCAGCAATATATGCTTTCCCACCCCTCACCCTTCTACACCCCCACTCAGCCTCCTATGCTTCCTGCGACCACAGTCTCTTGGCTGGGAAGCACTGGTTTCATCACTTTGCCACTTGGATTCCACTTGAACGCACTGGCTGGCTCCCTGAGTGCAATTTGTTGGTTACTGGTGTTGCTTTTTTCCACTTCTTTTGGTTTCTTCCATAACTCTCATCACCTCCCCCTTCTTTCTCTCAAATATCTGGCTCCTTGTGCCGTCTTTGCTTCTTCCTGAGAGTCTGTGAAATGTCTCTTGACTGTGGAACTGCTTCCCAGCCCATGCCGCCAAGCTGGTGGGATCCCTGGGGGCTTTTTTTGTTTGTTTATTTTGATTTGTTCTGTTTTTATTTGTTTGTTTTTCTTTTCTCAGCTTGGGAGCCCCTTCTAGACGGGCAGTACTGAACATATTGGGGGCTACTCCCTCAGTCTGTGCAGTCGTGCAGTGGGATCTCTGGGTGAATTTCTTTTATCTCTTTTTGTATTTCTTCATTTCTCAGTTTTTCTCTCTATACTTACATTTTCTTCCTGTCTACAGAATACTTGGCCCTGTGTGACAACTCTACTCCTTATAGCCAGGCTGTACTTCATGGCCTGGGAGGAACTTCCCCAGTCCTCACAGCCACATCAGTGGGATCACTGGAGGCTCTGCTTTTCTTTCTTTCTTTCTTTTTTTTTTTTTGATTTTTATTTATTCTTTTTTTTCCTTCACCCTTTTTCGTTTTCTCCATTTCTCAGTCTCTTATCTCTTCACTCCAATGGCAAGCTCCCTTGGCAAGCTTTTTTGTTTCTTTGCTTGTTTGTATGTTTTTGGCACTGGTTTCTCTCTCCTCTCTCTCCTCTTCCCAATACCCATATTAGCTCCAAACATCATAATCTCTCCCCTCCTTCTTGCCTACCTGCACCATGTGCTGAACATCACACCCACAAGCAGCACAGGCATGGCCTACTGGAACTTGCCATGCACAGATTCCTGGAGGACCCTATTGACCCTAGGATGTGCCATAAACAACCCATCCCAGAAACTCCCCTTCAGCTAGACCTGCCCTGATGTACCATACCTGAGTGAGTGATATTGCCAATTGGAAAAGGAGATGAAAACTTTCGTGCCCACAGACAGGTAAACTACAAAGAATACACATACCGCCTGTTCAGACATAACAAAATAAAACAAAAAAGCAGGACAAAACAAAAAAATCTATAACCAATAAACAAGGAAAATAACTACTGAATGCCCCCAAAGACAGCAGACAATATCAAAACATTTACAAACACAGGACAGGATGGTTCCAGTAGGTGTCCAAAATCAAACACCAGATGACTTTCCAGGAGAAGAAAAGACACCAGAACTACCTAATAAGGTATCCTAATCTCTAATATTCAGAGCTACCCAAGAGTTGAAAAAAAAAGTAGACAAAAATGAAGAAAAATAGACAAATTCATGGAAAAGGCAGACAAATTAATGGAAAATACAGATAAAAAGTGGAAGAATTCAGGAAAATAATACAGCAACAAAAGGTCAAAATAAATTCACAACTAGAAATCATACAAAAACAACAATTAGAAATCTAAAAGATAAACAATAAGGTTTCAGAAATGGAAGTGTCATAGAAGGGCTGAGGAGCAGGTATGAAATGATGGGAGACAGGATAGGCGAAATTGAAGACAAACCCATGGAATCAATTTTGTTTGAGAAAATCAGAAAAAAATAGTGAAGAAAAATGAAGAAACCCTGAGAATTATGTGGAACACAATCAAAAGCAAAAATTTGCAAGTGATCGGAGTTCTAGAACAGGGGGAGAAATAGGAAAACACAGAGAGGATCATTGAAGAATTGCTGTCAGAAAATTTCCCCAATATCATGAAAGATGAAAAGCTGACCTTCCAAGAAGCTCAATGAACCACATATAGGACAGACCCCCCCAAAAAATCACCAAAGCTTATCATAATCACACTCGCTAAAACCAAAGACAAACAAAGAATCCTGAGCGCAGCTCGAGAAAAATCAAAGAGAAACAAGAATAAGCTCGGATTATTCGGCAGAAACCATGCAGGCAAGAAGGCAATGGGATGACATATATAAACCCTTGAATGAAAAAACTGCCAGCCAAGAATAATATATCCTGCCAAACTCTCATTCAAATTTGATGGTGAAATTAGGACATTTCCAGATAAACAGAAATTAATGGAATATGTAAAAACCAAACCAAACTTACAAGAATTACTAAAGGGAGTTCTTCGACCTGAGAACAAACAACTTCAACTCACAGGCAGAATCTAGGACACAAGATCATACCAGCCAGATACCAATCTAGGAAATGAACTCTCAAGGACTGTCCAAAACCAAAAGAAATGCAACAGGGAATCAGAGCAGTTAATCTGTAAATGACGACAACATCAGAACAATAAAAGAGGGAATAAACAGTGTAGGTATAGAACCTTCTAGTGGAGAGGAAGGCAAGGTGATACTAAGTAATAATAGAGTGGTACAAACCTAGGAAAATATGGGTATACTTCAAGATAACCACAAAGAAAGTTAAGAAACTTACTCATCAAAATGAAGAAAAACATACAGTCTCAGTAAAAACAAAATATACAAAAACACAAGAAATGGAAAAAAATCCACAGAAAAAAGGAATTCAGCACAAGACAGTAAGAGGAACAAAGAAAAAGCACCACCAAAAAAAAAGAAAAATCACAGCAAAGAACTCACACCTATCAATAATTACACTGAATTTAAACTGCCTAAATGCACCCATAAAGAGACAGAAAGTGTCGGAAGAGATAAAAAGCAGGATCCAGGGACTTCCGGCAAAATGGCGCTCTAAGCAGAAACACCATCCTGTCCCTCCACAGAAAAGATCTGAAAAACTAAGCCAAACAGAGAAAACAGCAATCCTGAAACCTTAAAACATCAAATGAAGAGATAAAGAACTCAGCCAAGCACCAAGGGAGTGAGAAAACTGATAGAGAACGGAGAGCGAGGAGAGATTCATGCAGAGGCCCCCTATCAGCTAACACAGTGCGGATCTGCCAACTTGGACTCCTATCAGAGACCAGCAAATAGGCGGTGGGAGAAAGGAGCTTCAAAGAGCTTCCAGCAGGAGACAGAACAACTGGTAATTTGTGATATATGCTTTCCCACCCTCCACCCTTCTTCACCCCCACTCAGCCTCCTCTGCTTCCCACAGCCACAGTCTCTTGTCCAGGAAGCACTGGCTGCTTGTATTCACCCCTCCCGCAATAGCTGGCTCTATGAGTGCCATTTGTTGGCTGCTGGTGTTGCTTTTTTTCTGCTTCTTTTGATTTCTTCCTTACCTTTTACCACCTCCCCCTCCTTCCACTCAAATACCTGGCTCTGTGCGCCATCTTTGCTTCTTCCTGAGGGGCTGCGGAGCTCTGGTAGTTTGTGATATATGATTCCCCTTCCCCCACCCTTCTTCACCCCCACTTGGCCTCTTCTGCTTCAGACGGCCACAGTCTCTCCTCCAGGAAGCACCAGCTGCTTGGATTCGACCCTCCCGCACTGGCTGGCTAGCTGAGTGCCATTTGTTGTTGCTTTTTTTCTGTCTCTTTTGATTTCTTCCTTGCCTCTCACCACCTCCCCCTCCTTTTGCTCAAAAACCTGGCTCCGTGCGCCATCTATGATTCTTCCTGAGGGGCTGCGGAGCTCTGTTCAAGTGTGGAGCTGCTTCCCAGTCCATGCTCCTGTGCTGGTGGGATCCCGGGGCTTTTGTTCGTTTGTTTGTTTTGAATTGTTTGTTTGTTTTCTTTTCCTTTTCTTGCGTTGGGAGCCCTTTCTGGCCAGGCGGAGCTGCGTGGCAAGGAGATTACCCCTCGGCTTGCACAGACATGCAGAGGGATCCCTGAGGACATTTCTTTTTTTGTTTTGTTTTTTTCTTTTTCTGGTTTTTCGGGGTCTTTTCATGTTCTTTTTTTTTTTTAATTTGTTTTCTTTTCCCTCTTTTTCCCTTTTTGTCTTTCTTCATTACTCAGTTTCTCATCTCTCTATACCTTCCTTCTCTTTCTGTTCCCTGAATACCTGGCGTTGTATACCTCTATGTCTTCTAGCCAGGCTGTACTGCAACACCTGAGAGCGACTTCTCCAGACCTCATAGCTGCACCAGTGGGATCCCTGGAAACTTTGTGGTTCTTTAACCTTTCCAATTTTTATTTTTTCATTCATTTCTTTTCTTCCTCTTCCCCTTTCTGTTTTTCTCCATTTCATAGTCTCTCATCTCTCCACTCCAAAGGCAAGCTCCCCTAGCACAATTTTTTGTTTGTTTGTATGTTTTTGTCTCCTGTTCCTCTCTACTCTCTCCCATATCCATCTTAGCTCCACACATAACATTCTACTTCCTACATCCTGCCTACCTGCACCGTACGCTTAACATCACACCACCAAGCAGCAGAGGCACTACTACTGGAACTTGCCCTGCACCTATTACCAACCCGCCCTGGTGGCTGTCGTAAGTGCCACAAATATCCCCTCCCAGTAACACCTCTTCAGCTAGACCTGCCCTTCTGTGCCATATCTGAGTGACAGACCATGCCAATTGGAGGAGGTGAAAAGTATCATGCCCACAGATGAGCAAACAACAAAGAACACAGCCTGCCTGCTGAGACATAGCCAAATTAAAAAAAAAAAGATGAAAGAAACAAATCTACAATCAATAAATGAGAAAAATAACTACTGAATGCCCCAAAGACAGCAGACAATATCAAAACGTTTACAAAAACAGGACAGGATGGTTCCAGTAGGCGTCCAAAATAAAACACCGGATGACTCTCCAGTGTAAGAAAATGCACTAAAACTATATAATAGGGAATTCAAATCTCTAATACTCAGAATTCTCCAAGAGCTGAGGCAAAAAGCAGACAAACATGAGGAAAAAATAGACAAATTCAAGGAAAATACAGACAAAAACCTGGAAGAATTCAGCAAAACAATACAGGAACAAAATGCCAAAATAAATTCACATTTAGAAATCATACAGAGACAACAATTAAGAATCCAAAAGATAAACAACAAGATTTCAGAAATGGACGGTGTCATAGAAGGGCTGAGGAGCAGATCTGAAACAGTGGAAGACAGGATCAGTGGAATTGAAGACAAACACATGGATACAACTGTGTTTGAGGAAAACTCAGAAAAAAGAACAAAGAAAAATAAGGAGACCCTGAGAGTTATGTGGGATACAATCAAAAGCAAAAATTTACGAGTGATTGGAATTCCAGATCGGGGAAGAAAACAGAAAACACAGAGAGAATCATTGAAGAGCTGCCAACAGAAAACTTCCCCAATATCATGAAAGATGAAAAGCTGACCATCTAAGGAGCACAACAAAACCCATATAGGATAGACCCCAAAAGAAAATCACCAAGACATATCATAATCACACTAGCCTAAACCAAAGACAAACAAAGAATCTTGAGAGCAGCTCATGACAAACAAGAAGTCACATACAGAGGAGAAACAATAAGACTAAGCTCAGATTATTCGGCAGAAACCATGCAGGCAAGAAGGCGTTAGGATGACATATATAAAACCTTGAAAGAAAAAAAATGCCAGCCAAGAATAATACGTCCTTCCAAACTCTCGTTCAAATTTGATGCTGAAATTAGGACATTTCCAGATAAACAGAAATTAATGGAATATGTAAAAACCAAACTAAACTTACAAGAATTATTAAAGGGATCTCTTCGATCTGAGAACAAACAACTTCAGCTCACAGGATGAATCTAGGACACAGGATCCTACCAGCCAGATACCAATCTAGGAAATGAACTCTCAAGGACTATCCCAAACCAAAAGAAATGCAGCAGGGAATCAGAGCACTTCATCAGTAAATGATAACAACATCAGAACAATAAGAGAGGGAATAAACGGCATAGGTATAGAACCTTCTAATGGAGAGGAAGGCAAGATGATATCAAGTAATAATAGACTGCTTCAAACTTAGAGAGATAAGGGTAAATTTCATGGTAATCAAAAAGAAAGTTAACAAACATAATCATAAAAATAAAGAGGAAAAACATAAAGTCTCAACAAAAGCAAAAGAAAAGAAAAAAAAAAATCCACAAAGTAACGCAGCACAGGAGAGTAAGAACAAAGAAAACGTCAGCACCACAAAAAAAAAAAAAAAAAAAGCACTACAAAATGACAGCAACAAACTCACATATATCAATAATTACTCTGACGGAGAGTGACAGAATGGATAAGAAAACAGGACCCATCAATATGCTGTCTACAAGAAACACACCTTAGGAAAAAAGATGTGAATTTTTTAAAAGTCAAAGGTTGGAAAAAAATATATCAAGCTAACAACTACCAAAAAAGAGCAGGAGTGGCAATACTAATCTCAGATGAAATAGACTTTAAAACAAAATCCACCATAAAAGACAAAGAAGGACACTATATAATGATTAAGGGCATGATCCATCATGAAGACATAACCATAATAAACATCTATGCACCAATGACACAGCTCCAAAATACGATAAAGAAAAATGATGAATCTGTGAAGCATCTCATAACATGGATGAAACTGGAGGACATTATGCTGAGTAAAATAAAGCAATCACAAAAGGACACATATTGTATGAGACCACTACTGTAAAAACTCATGACAAAGTTTACATACAAAAAGAAACAATCTTTGTTGGTTGCGAGGGATGGGAGGAGTGGGGGGAATACTAAATAGACAATAGATAAGTGGTAACTTTGGACAGCTAAGACAGTACACAATACCGGGGAAGCCAGCACAACTTGTACAAGGAAAGATCATAAAAGCTCTATAGACACATCCAAACTCCCTGAATTGCTGGGCGGAGGGCTGTGGGGACCATGGTCTTGGGGAACATCTAGCTCAATTGGCATAGCATTGTTTATGAAGAAAATGTTCTACATTCTACCTTAGTGAGTAATGTCCGGGGTCTTAAAAGCCTGTAAGCAGCCATCTAAGATACTCCAGTGCTCTCACCCCTTCGGGAGCAAGGGAAAATGAAGAGAACAAGATACAAGGGAAAGATTAGTCTAGAGGACTTATGGACCACAACTACCATGGCCTCCACCAGACTGAGTCCAGTACAACTACATGGTGCCTGGCTGCCACCACTGACTGCTCTGGCAGGGATCACAACAGAGAGTCCCTGACAGCTGGAGAAAAATGTAGAACAAAATTGTAACTCAAAAAAAGACCAGACTTACTGGCCTGACAGAGACTGGAGAAACCCCAAAAGTATGTCCTCTGGACACCCTTTTAGCTCAGTAATGAAGTCACTCCCTTAGGTCCACCCTTCGCCCAAAGATTAGACAGTCTCGTAAAACAAAACAAGACTAATGGGGCATGAGAGCCCAGGGACAGGGACTTGAAGGCAGGAAGGAACAGTAAATCTGGTAATAGGGAATCCAAGGTTGAGAAGGGACAGTGTTGACATGTCACGGGGTTAACCATTGTCATAAAACAATACATGTACTGTTTAATGAGAAAGTATTTGTTCTGTAAACCTTCATCTAAAGTACAATTAAAAAAAAAAAATTCCATAGTGGTAGGCACTTAATATCTTATTAGGTTATTTCCTCTAAAGATCCATGCAAAAACGAGAAGACTTAACTTTTATTGGCTTTACTTCTTAACGGAGACAAATCTGGTAAACTAGGACTTTAATCAGGCTTTGCCTTATAGATTAAAAAGTGTTTGGGAGGCATATTGTTTTACAAGTCAACATGGACTCACTTTGAACACTGACTAGTTTGGCATTGTATTCTTCCACTCTTCCTCCCTCCCTCCCTCTCTCCCTCCCTTCCTCCCACTCATCTTCTCTTCCTTCCTTCCTCCCACTCATCTTCTCTTCCTTACCTCCTTCCTTCCTTCCTCCCTCCTTCCCTTCCTCCCTCCCTCCCTCTCTTCTCCCTCTCTTCTTCCCTTCCTCCCTGTCTTCATTTCCTTTTAAATAGCAAAATACTTCCAATGGAGAAAATCTCATTTACAAGATAAAATTTATAAATTTTGAATTTACATAATCATGAAATCCTCAAGGCCAATATTCTGAATGTTATCAATAAAGTCTACACATTCTATTATTGTTTAGCTTATTCTTGAGGAGGTTATTTTCTGAAATTGCTCAGGGTATTTATTATAGGTGTGAATTCAAGGTACTTCGATGGTTAAGAATCCTGTCAAATTAAAATTATGTAATTACAATTGAAATAGTTTATGCTCATCTTCTCTCATTTCGCCTTTCCTGTTTTTCTCTTACTATGTTGTATGATTCCAACTTCCATGCAATTCTGCATCTAATATATGCCATTTCTAAAATGTTTTTTAGCCTGCATCATGATTTTTTCTCTAAACTCTATCCTCTCTGATTCCCACTCTACCCTCTATTCAGAAAATTATCCTATCTCTGCTATATGTATCCCACGCTGTCTTCTTTTCGATATATTTGAAATCTTTCTTTTTTCTTCCATTACCTACAATTGTCAGTCCTCTGTTACATTACTTTCTGAAATTTCATCTTTTGTTTTACTGTATTACTTGCCATATTTCAGCTTGCCTCATTTGCTTTTTATTTACAATCCTTTCTTGTTTTCTTTGTTTTTAACCTCTTTTATTTTACCTTTGGTTGTGTGTCTGCTAATTCTTGTACCTGCTTTACCTTTAATTTCTACAGTTCATTATCCGTCTGTATTAGTCAGCTATTGCCAACATAATTGTTACACAACCAATCACACAAATACTCAGTAGCTTACAACATCCAATATTTATTTTCCTCATTCATGGTCTTATTGTTGGTTGGGATGGCTCTGCTTCAGCTTTTGGGTTGAGTTCAGGTGTTCTTGTATCACATTCTTCATGGACTAGTAGGATAAAGCATAACCTTCTTCTGACGAATCTAAGAAGAAAAAAAGGACAAGCTAAAACCTCTGTTTACAACACATCTACTTACATTCAGTTGACCAAAGTAGTTGGGTAGGGATGAAGAGTACCCACAGAGGGTGGGGAGATATCTCTACACAATAACTGAACTCATCACATATCCTTTCTCTTTAGCCGTTTGCTCATTAGAGTCCATTATGTCTGGTTGATTCTTTAGATGGTGCTCAAGTCAAATGTTATTGCTTCACCTCTCAGTCCCATTAGCTTTCTGTAGTCCCGCTAATTTTGCCTTGTGCAAAAGCCCTTTGTTGTGAATAATTGATCTCCGTATAACTAGTTTGGACACAAAAAAGGATTTATTGGCTAATGTAATCTATAGAATAAATACTACCAAACCATGGGAAGGGAAAAGTGCAACTAAGCCTCAGGAACAATGGGATTCAGCTACTTAAATGTTGCTAGAACTTTACCTGTTTCTCATCTTTACTCCTCTTTGTTTGTGGAGTTCATTATCTCTCACAGCTGACTAGCTTGCTGGACATGGTTGGAAACAAAGGAGGCTCTCAAATTTTGCATCTTATGTTTTTCAACTCCTGAGAAAGTCAGCCTTTTTTCCCCTACATTCCAGCTTGAAAAAATCAGAAAGGTCCTCCTTGGGACAGGTAAAACAAGTTGCCATTAAGTCATCTCTGACTTATGGTGATCCCATGGGTGTCAGAGTAAAACTGTACTCCATAGGATTTTCAATAGCCACCCCTAAATTAAACAACTATGTTCATTATCTAAGGTCAAAACAACTTCAATGGGTACAAAGAGAGACTTTCACAGGAGAAAAGGAGGAGGAGGCCCCTCAGTGTCTTTCACATCCTTACAGTATTTTTCTACCTGCTTTATGTCATCTGTAAGGCTAGCTGTAACTTTGATTCCAGCCCAGCTGTTCTTGGCTTGATAATGAATGTTGTTCATCCATGGTGGATGTTACTATAGACAGCATAATTAAACAGAGATCTATCATCAGCACACGGTTTTTGTCTATGAAGAAACTTATTTATATCACATAAAGCAAATCATTATTAATTCACTTTGTTTTAGGATAATGCTATAGCAAAATATTTCAAAATACAATAATACATCTTGATAGAATATAAAATTTTACATGAGGTCTGAGATGTCATCCAAGTCTCCTTGACAGGAGAACTGCTCTGTGTTCAATAAAAACTGAAGAGTGTTCCTTTTTGTAAATACAGATATTATGCTTTAGGGAGAGAATATAAATCACACCATCAATTCTAGAACAGCATGACCCTCAAACTGCGAGTCTATCTCATTTGTTATATTATACACGTAAGGCTTATATATTAATATGACTGCTATTATCAGTGATACCCTTAATCATAGGTACCTGAAAAGGGGGAATGGCAAGTACTTTGAATGAGCTGCAGAAATCCTGTTAAGTGGTAAAGTATGCCTAAAGTACACCAAGGGAAATATTTAATCCTCAAAAAATGGAGGAGTTCCTTACAGGCAGTAAAAGAAAATCCTCTGGCCATTTTTGCTTTATGTTATAACCTAACTGTTAGGCTGAGTTGAAATAATTTCCCGTCTGGTGGCTGACCGTACTGTCTTTTCCTTTTGTGGGTAGCACAGCTGATGGCTATTTTGAAACCCAAATAGATAATTTTTCGGATGGGCTACAAAGGAGAGTCCTACCGACCAAACTTGGAAGAGTTACGCTAAATATATTCTCAGCTCAATATTGTCCCTGAAGAATTCAGAAATCTGGTTAAAAACGAAAATTAGACATAGTTAGGGTTACCATCATGTGCACGTGAATGTGTGTTTGTGTATGTGCGTATATGTGTTTCTACTCAATTATATTAGCTTACATACACCTACTCCTCACTGATCGACTATCTCATTATCTGAAATTTCACATTTACAACAATAGTAAAAAATCTACCACTCAACTGTTTTGCATACTAATGACTTAGGTCTGGCAGTAAGGAATGCTGAGGTGTGAGGCAAGAGTAATGCTGCCTGTGATGGTTAAAGTTGTGTGTCAACGTGGCTGGACCATGATTCTCAGTGGTTTGGTAGTTATGTAATGATGTAATTTGGTGTAGGCTACCGTAATCTTTGCATAATTCTGATTTTCGCATAAAGATCTGGCCTTTGGAAACTAACCATAATAAGCTGGTCTTTGGAACCTAACCATGTCTGTAAGTTAGGAGTGAGTATATCTAATTACACTGAAAAAATGCTAATGGTTACTTTCTACCGGTGTCTTAGTGAATCTCCAAATAATTAAAAAAAAATTACCACGAAATTTATTTCCAGTGTGAAATATGATGTTGGTTGACTCTCAGATACTGTTATACATGTTTATTTAACAATTCAATTGAACACATATTTAATAAATATTATTATTTACATGGGGCAGTGGTTATTCCATGGTAGAGTTTTCTGCTTGTATGTAGAAGACCCAGGTTCAATTTCTGACCAATGCACCACAACTGCAGCTACCACTTGTCAGCAGGTGGAGGCCTGTGTGTTGCTGTGATGCTGAATAGGTTTAGAGAAACTTCCAAACTAAGACTAGGAAGAATGGCCTGATGATCTGCTTCTGAAAATAAGCCAGTGAAAATAGGATGGATAACCATTGTCTGATCCTTTTGTACATGAGACTCCATGAGTCCCAGCTCACTTTACTACAGCTAACAACCACGAGAACAATTATTTACACAGTGCAGCACAGATGACTTAAAAACGATTCTATCCTTACCCCACAAATGTTTGACTATTTCTCCTGCTGATTAGGTAAGCATCCATGTACGTATAATAAAAAACACAGAGTATGCTATGTCAAAATAAAGCTTTGTCTAAATACCACAAGGATTATGGGAAAATCAGAGAAGGCTTCTTGGGGGCGTATTGTTTGAAATAAAAATGTAAGATTACTTACACTTTAATAGGTAGATATGTGGACAAAAGAAATACTATAGAAGAAATTTATCTGACATATATATAATAGCTATTAAAATATAGCTAATGGCTAATAAGTGCTACTTCAGTCTGAATTCCAGTTACCAGACAATGTAAGTGAAGAAACGGAGTTAGTAAAGGTACAAACATGTTGGAGGAGTGGTCAATAGTACATGTTTCTTGGATTGCAGACTTCATTTAAGAGTAATATTAGGGTATCTGGCTGGAGATAGATGAGAAGCCACGATATGGAGGGCTATGACTCTCTCACTGAGAATTTTGTATTTTATTAAGTAGACAGTAGGGAGCCATAAGCTGTCTGGGAAAGAACAAAGCAGTCAGAGTTGTGCTTTACATAGATTAATCTGACCATAGGTTATAGAACGAATCCTGGGGGAGAAACCTGAAGTCAGAAAGATAAATCAGGAGTCTTTTGCAATAGAGTTCTTTTGATAAACATTAGGGTGCTCATGAATATTTTCACTCTCTTTCTTTCTAAGCACATAGTGAGGATCCACTACTCTGTCCACTTGAAGTACAAGCAATCATGTGACTTGGTTTGTTCAATGAAACACACCTGGCAGAAAATTTTAGAGTCAGGATATGTTTTGCCTCTTCTCATTGCCCATGCCATTTCACAAAGTGGTCGCACCATCAATATTTATCTTGCAGTAATAATGCCAATCATGTAAAGCAGTGCCCTTAGCTACTTTTCACTTAAAATGTAGCATGGATGAGAAGTTATTGCACCATAACCTGACCTATACTGACTGACCTAGTGAGAAGTTATGAGGATTTGGATATGCAGGCAGGGGAAAAGAAATCTAAAAATAGATATGTGATCATTTCTGTATGGATACAATATTGCTTAGGCTGTTTTGATTCCATCCTCTGGAGTTCTAGCTATCCTCTAATATTACAAAATTTGGAAACTAAAAGACAGTTAGAAAAAAGTACAAAGAAAAAGGGACATTAAAGCCTGTAATAATCAAAGAAAACTTTAAAAACATTAATAAGCATGATTTTTAAGCACTACATCATTCCCAACATTTTTATCACTGTCTATTGTTTTATAGTAGATAGAGTTAGGGTACGCACTTCATCATAATCACCTGTTGTTTGGAGGTACAACTGAGTTGATTCCAACTCATAGTGACCCTATGTACAACAGAATGAAACACAGCCTGGTCCTATGCCATCCTCATAATGATTGCTATGTTTGAGCCCATTATTGTAACCACTGTGTCAATCCATCTCATCAGGGCTTTTCCTCTTTTTTGCTGACCCTGCTTTACCAAGCATGACCTCCTTCTCCAGAGACTGGTCCCTTCTGATAACATGTCCAAAGTACATGAGACAAAGTCTTGCCATTTTCACTTCCAAAGGGCTCTCTGGCTGTATGTCTTGCAAGACAGACGTGTTCGTTCTTCTAGCAGTCCATGGTACATTGTAGTCTTAATAAAAATGCAGATTTTTTTTTTGGTGTTTGTACCAATAATTCATACTTTTTATTAGTGAATAGTTTTTTTCATTCACCTGTTGTTAATGGACATATGGGTTTATTCCAGTTTTTAGCTATTACAAATAAAAAGGCTGTGAACATTCCTGTACAAGGTTAAAATGAACAGATGCTTTCTTTTCTCTTGAGGAAATTCCTAGCAGTGGAATGAGTAATTCATACAGTAGGTGTATTTCTAATGTTTAGGAAACTTCCAAACTGTTTCCTAAAATGGTTGTAGCTTTTTATTTTTTTTTATTGTACTTCAGGTGAAGGCTTACAGAACAAATAGTTTCTCATGAAACAGTAGTACACATATTGTTTTATGACATTGGTTAACAACGCCACAACATGTCAACCCTCTAACTTCTCAACGTTTTTATGGTGAAAATACACATAGCCAAAGATACACCATTTCAAAAATTTCTACATGTACAGTTCAGTGACATTGACTACACTCTTCCAGTTGTGCTGCTACTCTCACTTAAGATGAAGGCTTACAGAGCAAAATAGTTTCTCATTTAGCAGTTACTACACATGTTGCCCTATGACAATGGTTAACAATCTCACAACACATCAACAATATCCTTACTCAACCTTGGGTTCCCTATCACCAGCTTCCTTATCCCCTTCTGCCTTCTGGACCTTGTCACTAGACTATTGTACCTCATTAGTCCCATTTGGTTTTACTGGGCTGTCCACTCCCAGGCTGAAGGGTGAACCTCAGAGGTAACTTAATCACTGAGCTAAAAGGGTGTCTGGGGGCCATACTCTTGGGGTTTCTCCAGTCTCCTTTAGGCCAGTAAATTTTGTCTTTTTTTTTGTGAGTTAGAATTATGTCCTATATCCTCCTCCAGCTCTGTCCAGAACCCTCTGTTGTGATCCTGGTCAGAGCAGTCAGTGGTGGTAGCTGGGCACCATCTAGCTGTACTGGACTCAGTCTGGTGGAGGCCTTGGTAGCTGTGGACAATCAGTCTTTCGGACTAATCTTTTCCTTGTATCCTGTTCTCTTCATTCTCCCTTGCTCCTGAAGGGATGAGACCAGTGAAGTATCTTAGATGGCCGCTCACAGGCTTTGAAGACCCCTGACACTACTCACCAAGGTAGAATGTAGAGCATTGTCTTTCTAAGCTGTGTCATGGCAATTGAGCTAGATGTTCCCCGAAACCATGGTCCCCACAGCCCTCCGCCCAGCAATTCAGTCCCTCAGGGAGTATGGTGTTTCCGTGACCTTTCCTTGTACAAGTTGTGCTAGTTTCCCCTGTATTGTGTACTGTCTCACCCTTCACCCAAGATACCACTTATCTATTGCCTGTTTAGTATTTCCCCCCCAACCCTCCCATCCTTAGTAACCAACAAAGACTGTTACATTTTATGTGTGAACTTTTTCATGGGTTTTTACAATAGAGGTCTCATACAATATTTGTCCTTTTGTGATTGACTTATTTCACTCAGCATAATGTCCTCCAGTTTCATCCATGTTATGAGATGCTTCACGGATTCATTGTTGTTCTTTCTCGTTGCATAGTACTCCACTGTGTGTATACACCATAGTTTGTTTATCCATTCATATGTTGATGGACATCTAGGTTGTTTCCATCGTTTTGCTGTTGTGAACAATGCTGCCATGCACATGGGTGTGCATATTTCTATTCGAGTGACGACTCTTATTTCTCTAGGATATATTCCTAGGAGTGGGAATGCTGGATCGAATGGTATGTCTATTTCTAGCTTTCTGAAGAAGCACCATATCATTTTCCAAAATGGTTGTATCATTTTGCATTCCCACCAGCAGTGCATAAAAGTTCTGATCTCCCCGCAGCCCCTCCAACATTTGTTATTTCCAGTATTTTTGATTCGTGCCAGTAATGTCGGGGTGAGATGGTATCTCATTGTGGTTTCGATTTGCATTTCTCTAATGGCTAGTGATTGCGAGCATTTCTTCATGTGTCTGTTGGCCATTTGAATGTCTTCTTTGGTGAAGTGTCTGTTCATTTCCTTTGCCAATTTTTTAATACGATTATTTGTCTTTTTGTTGTAGAGGTGTTGGATTTTCTTGTAGATGATGGAGATTAGACCTCTGTCTGACTTCTACTGTCCAAAAATTCTTTCCCACTCTGTAGGTTCTCTTTTTACTCTTTTGGTGAAGTCTTTTGAAGAGCATAGGTGTTTGATTTTTAGAAGATCCCAGTAATCTAGCTTATCTATTGGGGTTTGTGCGTTGATGGTTATGGTTTCTATCCTGTTAATGCCATGTATTAAGTAAGGCCTGTAGTGTTGGTCCTAATTTTTCTTCTCTGAACTCTACAGTTTTAGGCTTTATATTCAGGTCTTTGATTTGTTTTGAAGTAGTTTTGGTATACGGCATGAGGTATGGGTCCTGTTTCATTTTTTTGCAAATGGATATCCAATTTTGCCAGCACCACTTGTTAAAAAGACTGTCTTTTCCCCATTTGATGGACTTTGGGCCCTTGTCGAAGATCAGGTGACCGTAGGTGGATGGATTTATGTCTGGGTTCTCAATTCTGTTCCATTGGTCAATGTATCTGTCGTTGTACCAGTACCAGGCTGTTTTGACTACTGTAGCTGTATAGTAGGTTCTGAAGTCAGGTAGTGTGAGTCCTCCAACTTTATTCTTTTTCTTCAGTAGTGCTTTACTTATTCGGGGCTTCTTTCCTTTCCATATAAAGTTAATGATTAGTTTTCCCATCTCTTTGAAGAATGTTGTTGGTTTTTGGATTGGGATTGCATTGTATTTGTAAATTGATTTGGGTAGAGTTGTCATTTTCACAATGTTGAGTCTGCCTATCCATGAGCATGGTATGTTTTTCCATTTATGTAGATCCCTTTGGGTTTCATGCAGTAGTGTTTTGTAGTTTTCTTTGTATAGGTCTTTTACATCCCTGGTCAGATTTATTCCCAAGTATTTTATCTTTTTAGGGGCTATTATAAATAGTATTGTTTTCTTGATTCCCATTTCATCATTCTCCTTATTGGTGTATAGGAATCCAACTGATTTTTGAATGTTTATCTTGTATCCTGATACTCTGCTGAATCTTTCTATTCATTCCAGTAGATTTCTCGTGGAGTCTTTAGGGTTTTCTATGTATAGTATCATATCATCTGCAAACAGGGACAGTTGAACTTCTTCATTACCAATCTGGATGCCCTTTATTTCTTTTTCTTCCCTTATTGCTCTAGCTAGAACTTCCAGCACAATGTTAAATAAGAGTGGTGTTAAAGGACATCCTTGTCTTGTTCCTGTTTTCAAGGGTAATGTTTTCAGCCTCTCTCCATTAAGAATGATGTTGGCCATTGGTTTTGCATAGATGTCCTTTATTAGGTTAAGAAATTTCCTTTCTGTACCTGTTTTATTGAGTTTTTATCAGGAATGGGTGTTGGACTTTGTCAAATTCCTTTTCTGCATCAATTGAGATAACCATGTGATTCTTTTATTTCCTTTTGTTTATGTGGTGGATTACTTTGATTGATTTTCTAATGTTGAACCATCCTGGCACACCTGGTATGAATCCTACTTGGTCATTGTAGTATTTTTTTGATATGATGCTGAATTCTATTGGGTAGAATTTTGTTAAGAATTTTTGCATCTATATTCTTGAGACATATTGGTCTGTAATTTTCATTTTTTGTGGTGTCTTTCCCTGGTTTTGGTATCAACGTTATGCTGGCTTCATAGAATGAATTTGGAAGTGTTGCTTCCTCTTCTATGCTCTGAAATAGCTTGAGTAGTAGTGGTACAAGCTCTTCTGTAAATGTTTTGTAGAAATCTCCAGTGAAGCCATCTGGGCCAGGGCTTTTTTGGTTGGGAGTTTTTTTTACCTTTTTAATCTCTTTTCTTGTTATGGGTCTGTTCAGATTTTCAACATCACTTTGTTGTAGTTTGGGTAGGCCGTGTGTTTCTAGAAATTTATCCATTTTCTCTATGTTTTCAAATTTGTTGGACTATAGTTTTTCATAATATTCTGTTATAATCCTTTTTATTTCACTTGGGTCTGTCGTAATTTCCCCCATTTCATTTCTTATTTGGGTTATTTATGTCCTCTCCTGTTTTTCTTTTGTCAGTCTGGCCAATGGTTTGTCAATTTTGTTGATTCTTTCAAAGAACCAGCTTTTGGTTTTGCTGATTCTTTCTATTGTTTTTCTGTTCTCTATTTCATTTATTTCTGCTCTGATCTTTACTCTTTCCTTTCTTCTGGTGGTTGTGGGCTTTTTTTGCTGTTCTCTTTCTATTTGTTTGTGTTCTGTAGTTAATGTTTTGATATTGTCCCTTTCTTCTTTTTTGATATGTGCAACTGTTGCTATAAATTGTCCTCTGAGGACTACCGTTACTGTGTCCCAAAGGTTTTGGTATGATGTGTTTTCATTCTTATTTGATTCTAGGAATTTTTTGAGTCCATTTCTGATTTATTCTATTACACAGTGATGTGGAAGCAGGGTATTATTCAGTTTCCATGTAATTGATATTTTTTTTCTTGCTCTTTCTATTGTTAATTTCTACCTTGATGGCATTGTGGTCAGAGAAGATACTTTGAATTATCTCAGCTTTTTGGATCTTGTTGAGGATTGCTCTGTGGCCTAAGATGTGGTCTATTGTGGAGAACGTTCCATGTGTATTGGAAAAGAACATGAACTTGCAGCGTTTGGATGGAGTGTTCTATATATGTCTATGAGGTCCAGTTGGCTGATTGTGCCCTTTACGTCTTTTGTATCTTTGCTGAGTTTCTTCTTTGTTCTTCTGTCCTTTACTGAGAGTGGTGTGTTAAAGTCTGCTACTATTATTGTGGAACTGTCAAATTCTCTTTTCAGTGTTGTTTGTTTTATGTATTTTGGAGCCCTGTCATTGGGTGCGTAGATGTTTATTATGGTTATGTCTTCATGATGGATCATCCCCTTAATCATTATATTGTCCTTCTTTGTCTTTTATGGTAGATTTTGTTTTAAAGTCTATTTTATCTGAGATTAGAATTGCCACTCCTGCTCTTTTTTGATAGTTGTTAGCTTGATATATTTTTTTCCAACCTTTGACTTTTAATAAATTCACATCTTTGTTTCTAAGGTGTGTCTCTTGTAGGCAGCATATTGATGGATCCTGTTTTCTTATCCATTCTGTCACTCTCTGTCTCTTTGTGGGTGCATTGAGTCCATTTACGTTCAGGGTAATTATTGATAGATATGAGTTTGTTGCTGTCATTTTGTAGTGCTTTTTTTGTCATGCTGACGTTTTCTTTTGTCCTCTTACAACCTTGTGCTGAGTTACTTTTGTTTGTGGATTTTTTTTTCATTTCTTTTGTTTTTGTAGGTTTTGTTTTTGCTGAGACTTTATGTTTATCCTCTTTTTTAATGAGTATGTTTGTACTTTCTTTGTGCTTACTTTGAATTTTACCCTTATCTTTCTAAGTTTGAAGCAGTCTACCATTACTTGGTATCGCCTTGCCTTCCTTTTCATTACAAGGTTCTATACCTATGCCGTTTATTCCCTCTCTTATTGTTTTGATGTTGTTGTCATTTACTGATTAACTGCTCTGATTCCCTGTTGTTATTCTTTTGGTTTTGGATAGTTTCGATAGTTCATTTCCTAGACTGGTATCTGCCTGGTACAATCCTGCATCCTAGATTCTGCTTGTGAGCTGAAGTTGTTTGTCTTCAGATCGAAGAACTCCCTGTAATAATTCTTGTAAGTTTGGTTTGACTTTTACATATTCGCTTAATTTCTGTTTATCTCAAAATGAGCTAATTTCACCATCAAATCTGTACGAAAGTTTTGCAAGATATATTATTCTTGGCTGGCATTTTTTTTCTTTCAAGATTTTATATGTCATCCCATTGCCTTCTTGCCTACAAGGTTTCTGCAAAATAATCTGAGCTTAGTCTTTTTGTTTCTCCTCTGTATGTGACTTCTTGCTTTTCAAGAGCTGCTCTCAGGATTCTTTGTTTGTCTTTGGTTTAGGCGAGTGTGATTATGATATGCCTTGGTGATTTTCTTTTGGGGTCTATCCTATATGGGGTTTCTTGAGCTTCTTGGATGGCCAGCTTTTCATCTTTCATGATATTGGGGAAGTTTTCTGTCAGCATTTCTTCAATGATCCTCTCTGTGTTTTCTGTTTTCTCCCCCTGTTCTGGAATTCCAATCACTCGCAAATGTTTGGTTTTGATTGTATCCCACGTAACTTTCAGGGTCTCTTCATTTTACTTTGTTCTTTTTTTTTTGAGTTTTCCTGAAACAGAGTTCTATCCCAGTGTTTGTCTTCAATTCCACTGATCCTGTCTTCCACCGTTTCAAATCTGCTTCTCAGCCCTTCTATGACACTGTCCATTTCTGAAATGTTGTTGTTTATCTTTTGGATTCCTAATTGTTGTCTTTGTATAATTTCTTGCTGTGAATTTATTTTGGCATTTTGTTGCAGCTTTAGTTTCCCAAATTCTTCCAATTTTTTGTCTGTATTTTCCATGAATTTGTCTACTTTTTCCTGACATTTGTCTGCTTTTTGCCTCAGCTCTTGGAGATTTCTGAGTATTAGAGATTTGAATTCCCTATTACGTAGTTCTAGTGCATTTTCTTCCACTGGAGAGTCATCTGGTGTTTTATATTGGACGTCTACTGGAACCATCCTGTCCTGTTTTTGTAAATATTTTTATATTGTCTGCTGTCTTCGGGGCATTTGATAGTTAGTTTTCTCGTTTATTGATTGTAGATTTATTTGTTTTGTCCCTTTTTTTAAAATTTGTCTATTTCTGAGCAGGCTGACTGTGTCTTCTTTGTTGTTTGCTCGTTTTTGGGCACAACATTTTTTGCCTTCTTCTCTAACTGGCAGGGTCAGTCACTCAGATATCATACGGCTGGGCAGGTCTAGTTGAAGAGGAGTTACTGAGATGGGTTGTTTGTGGGATTTACTGCAGCCACCAGGGTGAGTTGGTAATCAGGGTAGGGCAGGTTCCAGTAGGCCCTGTCTGTGCTGCTTGGTGGTGTGATGTTAAGCGCACAGTGCAGGTAGGCGGGATGTAGCAGGAAGATTGTTATGTGTGGAGCTCAGATGGATATGGGAGCGAGGAGGGAGGAACAGGAGACAAAAACATACAAACAAACAAAAAACAGTGCTAGGGGAGCTTGCCATTGGAGTGGAGAGATTAGAGACTATGAAATGGAGAAAAACAGAGAGGGGAAGAGGAAGAAAAGAAAAGGAAAGAATGGATAAATAAAAATCAGAAAGGTTAAAGACCAGCAAAGTTCCCATGGATCCCACCAGTGCAGCTGTGAGGTCTGGGGAAGTTGCTCTCAGGTGTTGCAGTACATCCTGGCTAGAAGGCGTAGAGGTATACAACGTCAGGTATTCTGGGAACAGAAAGAGAAGGAAGATATAGAGAGATGAGAAAGTGAGTAATGAAGAAAGACAAAAATGGAAAATGAGGGAAAAGAAAACAAAACAAATTTAAAAATAAAAAAGAACAAGAAAAGCCCCCCAAAAAACAAACAAAGAAAAAAATCCACAAAAAAAGAAATGCCCTCAGGTATCCCTCTGCACTTCTGTGCAAGCCAAGGAGGTAGTCTCCTTGTTTCGCAGCACCACCTGGCCAGAAAGCCCTCCCAACTGAAGAAAAGGAAAACAAAAGAAACAAACAATTCAAAACAAACAAACGAACAAAAGCCCTGGGATCACACCAGCATGGCAGCCCAGACCAGGAAGCAGCTCCACACTCGAACAGAGCTCCACAGCCCCTCAGAAAGAAGCGAAGATGGTTCATGGAGCCAGGTATTTGAGTGAAAGGAGGGGGAGGTGGTGAGAAGTAAGGAAGAAATCAAAGAAGGAGGAAAAGAAGCAACACCAGCAGCCAACAAATGGCACTCTGAGAGCTGGCCTGTTCAGATGTGTGGAATCCAAGCAGCCAGTGTTTCCCATACAAGAGATTATGGCCGCAGGAAGCAGAGGAGGCCGAATGGGGGTGAAGAAGGGTGGGGGGTAGGAAAGCATATATCGCAAATTACCGGTTGTTTTGTCTCCCGCTCCGTGAAGCTGCTTTCTCGTACCTCCTGTTTGCTGGTCTCCAATAGGAGTCCAAGATGGCGGATCCACGCTGTGTTAGCTGGTAGGGGACCTCTGCATGAATCTCTCCTCACTCTTTGTTCTCTGTCAGTTTTCTCACTCCATTTGGTGCTTGGCTGAGTTGTTTATTTCTTCATTTGATGTTTTAGGGTTTCAGGATTGTTGTTTTCTCTGTTCAGGTTAGTTTTTCGGATCTTTGCTTTGGAGGAACAGCGTGGTGCTTCTGCGTAGAGTGCCATTTTGCCATAAAGCCCAAAATGCAGATTTTTGAGCCCTAATACAGTTATAAGTATAATATTGTATCAGGCCTTCCCTTCTCTAAACTCCTTAAGTATTTTTTTTTCCCCATCAATTATTACAACCCTTAACATGATTTTTCTAATTGCTAGTGATTTTTATATATATAGTTTTTGTGAGCCAACAACCATCTTTATATCTTTTATTCTTCATAGTGTCTGGTACAGTTTGTCTCATACTAGAAATTTAAAAACTTTACTTGTTATATGGTTCATTGATTTTAGTTACAAAAATAGTGAAGCAGAGATGTTAAATGATGTTGGCTATCCCACAGAAATCTGGGAGGGCCTTATAGCCAGCAAGCTAAGAATATCCAAACACACCTTAGAGGTTCCACTACGGAAAAACTACCATCATCGCTCTCAATAGCACTTTATAGCTGAGCGTTTTATAGCAGGGGTTCTGCAACTGTCACCCCTGAAAATCTGAATCTCCAACAGTATACTTGAAAGATAATAAATTCTTAGACACATGACTGACCCTGCATTGATTATTTCAATATTCAGCTCTTGCATGAATAACTATGGACAAAGGAAAATAGGTCATATGCTTGCATCCTCACAAGAAGGGAAGCGTACACCTTGGCAATGTGCAGGAAAAATGCAAAATGAAGGGAATATAAATATCCAAAACAGCCACAAATGATAAATATCAACTGTGTGATTGAATATAAAATTCTTTCACCCAAGATGGTGACATTCTAGGTGCTCTAGTTTATGAGAACATACAATGGCAGAGTTTTCAGATATTAACTAGAGTAGAATCTGCCAAGCAATACCACTGAACTGAGATCTGGGTTACCAGTGTTCTCTATCCAGTACAAATCCTATAAATTTTCATACTCTGATGCTTTTCTCTGTCAAATGAGGGTCTTAAACTACAGCATCTGTAAAATCTCTTTCTGCTCCACAAATTCTGCCATTCTTTGATTAATGCTTATGCACTGACAAAGTTAACCTTGTGGTTTCAGTAACTAAGAGAGTCTCATGCACATACATGTTTGAGACCTCTAGACATTAATTAATATTCACTCCAGCTAAGCTTTGTATATTCATTTCTAAATGAAATATGTATGATAATATAGGGCAGATATAAGCAATCATAATGTGACCAAGAAACATTTACTGAGAATACTCCTCCAGCAAATTGACTTTTGGCTATTGAATCTGAGCACAGACTCTCACACATATCACAACTCTGGAGTGTGATTGATAATTTTTAAGCTGTATTTCTATTTCACTCCTTGTCATGCTCCTTAGATTCAAACATCTTCCTTTTTTCTTTTCTTTTCAGTAGCAATGGGAATCCCTTTGTCTAGATCATCTATGAATGTGTTATATGGTACATGATTTGAGACCACTGTACTCAATAGCTGTTTTCAGTTGGTTATTTGTTGTAGGTTTTCCTTTTGACCTTATTAATATTTCATGTGTTGCCAAATCGGCCATATGGGGAGAGGGTCAGTGACCTCACTGACAATATAAAATAGCCAAACATGTTCCCTGTAACCTCCAGTGAGTAAGATAAAAAGGGGGAAAATACATAAAATGACAGTATAAGCTGTTATTCTTTTAAAGAAAATGAAAAGTCGTGGGCATGAAATAAAACCTTTGCAGCAATATGGTTTATGTATCATTATTTCAGTATATATTTCTGCCACAACTCCAGTTGCTAAAACAACTGTGTGCCCTGTATTCACTGAATTGGGAGAGAGAAGACACCACCAAATCTAGATGAAATTTTCTAAGATATGTAAAACGGAATTTATTAAATAATTGATAATTCAATATTGGTGTAATAAAATATCAAAGAAGCAGATGACAGGCACTAATGAAATAATGATATATAATGATATTTCTAGTTATCTTCACTTTCTAGATGAAATACATTTTTTAACGATTACTGTCACAATTTTCCAGCAGCTTCATTATAACTACTACTATTTCTTCCCATTAACCTGAGTTAGTACTAGTTCAGGTCAATTTCATATGAACATTCCATCTGGCACCTGCATGTCTAGTAAACCATCCGCTTCCCCTGCATCGTACCATACACCAATCAACCTTTACATCACCTGGACTCATCTCCCATGAAATTATGAGCCCCCAAGATCTTCTTTATATGAATATAGTATACAAAAATGTGTATGTCCGTTTTATGACTCCATCTCATTTCTTCTCAAACTGTAAATCCTTGAAAAATATATTCTTTATTTTTTTCTCCCTTACTCTCTTCCCCTCCTCCCACACAAAATATGGTATAAATGGGTGATGGGTTACGAAATTACCTAAAATTTTTCCTCCCACCACAACCTGTTACAGATATATTAAATTTTACTCTGAGAAATTTTTTAGTTGTATTTTAAACACTGACTTCACCAGTTAGTCCTCACTTAAAATTGTTTATATCTGGGAGGGGTGGTACATTAATTCACAAGGACTTTATTATAAGTTTATCTAGCATCTTTCTCACAGCTCAAAAGCCTGAGTCCTGAGGAGAGGGCACTGCACTATAGAAAAGTGGTTTAGAATGTGAGGGGCACAAGAGCCTCCAGAGAGGAACAGAGTCACTGCTCAAATCCCTTTGTATAAGAGATATTTGGGGATAAACATTTGGTTGAAAAGAGACAGTATAGGTTTTATGTTTAAGCAGAATTTATATTTTATTAGATCATTTGTTTAAAAAGATGATTTGGAAAGAGATCCGGTAGAGATTTTAAGGAGGTAACATTCCCTTCCAGTCGAACCTCGGTACTGCTGCCTTAAGTTCAAGTGATGAAGGGTTAAGTCCTAGTTCTTGTACCTCCAGCTTATTTATTTAGTCAACAGATATGTATTCAGTGTCTTCTATCTGTCTGGTATTGTTTTAGTTGATGATACAGTAAAAAACAAACAAACAAAAAACTTATTTCAAAACAATGCATGGAACTGAGTTACAGCTCTTGTGTCTTGGCTATCACATTCCCTTCAGAACCATGAGACTTTTCTTTCCTTAAAACATTTTTGAAAATTAAAGTAGCCACTTTAATTGCTTTTTTCTGTAAGAGGTTTACTATACAACAGGAAAACTTTGAAACAATATTTTTGCTCAGAAAAAAATCAAGCACAGCAGCTACTCCATCCCATTGAACTGTTCTGGTTTTCCACCGAAGCACTGTCTTTGGAAGAGTCCAAGGAATAAGCCCATGTTTTCTTGAGTTTTAGATGTTTGCTTCTGGGGATAGGTCTCAGAGGTAAATGACGAGGAGTGGATCTAAAATATAAACATAGAACCGTTAAGGAAATTTCACAAGCAAGAAGGGGCACAAAAAGTATAGAGAGGGCTGGTTGTGGGTTGTTTTCACCTAAATGGGGCCATGGAATCTTCTTAACATATCTCAGGCTCGCCTTTATGCCATGGGCAACCAGACTTCACCATCAAAAAAGTGTAGAAAGAGAAAGCTTCTACTTTTGGGAAAGTGGTCATGGTTTGGTTATCTATTGTTTTGTACCAATATTACTACCGTCTTAACGGCTCAAAACAACACACATTTATTATCTCATTGTTCTCGTGAGTTAGGAATGTTGGACATGGCTTAGCTGGGTCCTCTGTTTCAGAGTTTCATAACACGTAATTGTTGATGACTGTCATCTCATCTAAAGGCTCGGCTGAGGAAGGATATACTTCTAAGCTCACCTGAGTTTTGGTAGCACTTAATTCCTTGTGGGTTAAATGACTGAATCATTTACTTTCTTGCTGGCCTTTGGCTGGAGATCTCCCTCAGTTACCTGCCATATGGGTCTCTCCATTGGGCAGTTCACAATATAGGTGCTTGTTTCAGCAAAGCCAGCAAGGGAGAAAGTGTACTAGCAAGACTGGTTACAATCTCATGGTGTGTCTTCTGGGCCCTTCCTCGGAACATAAATCTCTGATAGTTTCGTTTACTTTGCATAACATATCCAATATATCCATTTCAAGTTCAAGGGTCCCAGGTTTTCTTTACCACAGCACTGATATTAGCATAATAAACTTCTCATCTGGAGTCTCAGGAAATCTGAAACTGTAATTATCAGATTCTGAGTCTGTGGCTCAACTGCAATGGCTCTTCAACTGCAGGTGACAGACAGGGTCCTCTTTGTAAGCTATTAAGGAGGCCCTCTGTCTCTTTCACTTAGCATTTAACTAATGTTAAAGACTCTTGGTTTATTATTACCCTCTGCTGGCAATCAATACTCCTTTATTATTAACTGTTAGGAAACTCCACTGTCCTTGTAGGTATTGTTCTTTCCAAAAAATTTTTTTAATACCTGAATTATTACAAACTGTATAGGAATTTCCCTCTACTGGGATATTTTCAGAGGTCATTGCCAGTAAAATACTTACAACTGGAACTCTACCTTATGTTAGGCCATAGACCCCTGAAAATTTTCTTGTCTCCAGGGCAGTGGCCAGCTTTAATATTTGCTTATCTTCAAGGAATTTGGCCTTCAAAAAAGTCACTCAAGGATTTTTTAATGGATGGATTTCTCTGACCCTCTTGTCTACCATATATTTGGAAACCAGCTTTCATGGACATTGTTACATTTGTGGCACTGTGAAGATTTATTTCAACCTTATCCTTGCTTTCCTTCTTTTTCTCACCCTTGCTGTGAAAGAAATCAAGTCATACACCTTGTTTAGTTAATAATTCATTGATCTTAGGCTATGAAAAGGGGTCCCCTTTTCATGTTTTCTAAGTGTTAGACTTAAGTCTTCTTATACTCACCCTCCCAGACTTTGTGACTATTACTGGGGAGGCATATACAATTGGTAAACTTCTGACCTACTTGTAAATATCAGTGTCCACTTTTTGATGACCTTAAAAAATACAAACAGACATTTTTCTGGATAGTGAGTGTGTTGTGTGTGTTAGGTGCTGTCAAGTCAGTTCTGACTCATTGCTACCCTATGTTCAACAGAACAAAACACTGCCCTGTCCTGCACCATTCTCATAATCCTTGTTATGCTTGAGCCCATTGTTGCAGCCAACATGTCAATCCATCACCTTGAGGGTCTTCCTCTTTTTTGCTGACCCTCTGCTCTACCAAGCATGATGTCCTTCTCCAGGGATTGATCTGTCCAGATAACATGTCCAAGGTATGCGAGACAAAGCCTTGTAATCCTTACTTCTAAGGAACATGTTGGTTGTACTCCTTCCAAGACAGATTTGTTCGCTCTTCTGGAATTCCATGGTATACTCAATATTCTTCACCAACATCATAATTCAAAGGCATCAGTTCTTTGGTCTTCATTATTTATTGTCCAGATTTTGGGTGCATATGAGGCTATTGATAACACCATGGTTTGGGTCAGGTGCATTTTAGTCCTTAATGTGACGTTTTTGCTTTTTAACACTTTCAAGAGGTCTTTTGCAGCAGATTTGCCCAGTGCAATGTGTCATTTTATTTCTTCACTGCTGCTTCCATGGGCGTTGATTGTGGATCTAAGTAAAATGAAATCCTTGACAACTTCAAACTTTTCTATGTTTATCATGATGTTGTTTATTGGTCCAGTAGTGAGGGCTTTTCTTTTCTTTATGTTGAAGTGTAATCCATACTATAGTCTTTCGTCTTCATCAGTAAGTGCTTCAGGTCCTCTTCACTTTCAGCAAGCAAGGTTGTGTCATCTGCATATAACAGGTTGTTAATGAGTCTTCCTCCAATCCTGATGCCACGTTCTTCTTCATATAGTACAACTTCTCAGATTATTTGCTCAGCATACAGATTGAATAAGCATGGTGAAAGAAAATAACCCTAACACACACCTTTCCTCATTTTAAACTATGCAGTTTTCCTTTGTTCTTTTTGAACGACTGCCTCTTAGTCTATCTACAGGTTCCTCATGAGCACAACTGTGTTCTGGAATTCCCATTCTTCTCAATGTTATCCATAATTTGTAGTGATCCATGCAGTGAAATGCCTTTGCATAGTCAATAAAACACAGGTAAACATCCTTCTGGCATTCTCTGCTTTCAGACAAAATCCATCTGACATCAGAGTGCTGTTCCTTGTTCCACGTCCTCTTCTGAATCTGGCTTGAATTTCTGGCAGTTTCCTGTTGATGTACTGCTGCAACTGCTTGTGAATTATATTCTGAAATTTTTACTTGTGTGTGATATTAATGATATTGTTCAAATAATTTCACATTCCATTGGATCACCTTTCTTTGGAATGGGCACAAATATGGATCTCTTCCAGTCAGTTGGCCAGGTAGTTGTCTTCCAAATTTCTTGGCATAGACCAGTGAGCACTTCCAGCACTTCGTCTGTTTGTTGAAATATCTCCACTGGTATTCTGTCAGTTCCTGAATCCTTGTTTTTCACCAATGCCTTCAGTGCAGCTTGGACTTCTTCCTTCAGTACCATTGGTTCTTGATCTTATGCTATCTCCTAAAATGGTTGAATGTTGACCAATTCTTTTTGGTACAGTGGCAATTAATATATTTTATATCTTATAAGATCTCAAACAACATTTTTAAGGTGTTAACTTGGAATCAAATTCATTTATTGTATTAGTTATCTATTGTTGCAGAATGAGATACCCCCATAATGTAGTGGCTTAAAACAGCTGACGTGGTCTCACTGTTTCTATGCATCAGAAATGTGGGTGTGGCTTAGCAGGATGCCTCTGACTCAGGGTGTCTCATTAAGCTTCAATCAAATTTAAGTGGTACAGCTCCACTGGGGGAAAATCTGCTTCCAAGCTCACTTATGTGGTTGTTGGCAAGAGCCAGTGCCATGGCATGTAGACCTGTGGATTTTAGTTCCTCATTGACGGTTGACTGGAGCCCCCATCAGTGTCTTGCCAACTTTACTTCTCTACGGGGCAGCTCACAATAGAAGCTGTCTTTCCAAAGGGTAAGTGAGTGAAAGATGGAAGAGGCAGTGGGCCAACACCTGATTGAAGTCACAGTCCTTTTATAACCTAATCTCTGAAGTGACATGCTATTCCTTTTGCTTTATTCTAGTTATTGTAAGCAGGTCAATATGTCCATACCACACTCAAGGGGATGGGGTTACACAAAATACTAAGTGGTGGGGGTTATTGAATCCCATTTTATGAGCTGCCTACTACATTTCTGCTCCAACAGTTTTTGTGCACTATCTCTTATAATTTGATAATGACACATTGCATAATAAAAAGCATACTATACTCACTGAAGACATTCTGAGGTTTCCTGTTATTTATGCTGCTTTCTAGCAATGCAATCTTTGGCAGGTCATTTAATATTGGGGAGCCTCATTTCCTTCCAGAACATCTGGGATAATAATGTCCTACCAACTTCAGAGGGTCATACTTATCCTTTTTTGTTCTCACAGTGCCTGATCTTTAGTAGGGGTATAATACATATTTTTTAAAATAAACTGTAAAAAATGAGTCTTAATAATTATTCACTTGCAGTGATCTGCTCCCATAGTGATTACAGCCTAGAAAACCATTTGGGGCAGTTCTACTCTGTCACATGGGGTTGCTATGTGTCAAAATCAACTCGACCGCACCTAACAACATCAGCATATATTGCAATTCTGTAAACTTGCAAATAACAAGATTTTCTTCTTTTAATCAACACTCTAAAGCATTACTAAAACTTCATTAGTAAATATGCACAAAGGAAGATTTAAAAAACATGTTTTCCAATTTTATCATTTGCCGTTTCATTGGGAATTAACAACACACTTACAAAAAGTGAGAAATTAGTTCTGGCTGGCATTTAGTCTCTCTACCTTAATCAATTATGAATACTCAGTGTATAGTGTGTCAGGCTATTCCAGCTCGTATTTATTCTCTCCCGCGCCCATCCATCACCGCCACAGAATTAGAGACTATTGACCAAGAGACTGTGTGATCTCATAACCTCCAAAGTTCTCCCTTTTTTATTTGTAAGATGATGTGGATGGGCTAGGTAATTGGAAAGATTTCTCTAAGGTTTTGTTGGTCCAATAAACTATTGTACACTTATCTTCACAAACAACATTTCCTAAAGCCAATCCCTATAAAGAGAAATTCTTACCAATCAATCCTTATATACTAACTGCACATAAGATTTTGCCTTAGTTTATTGCAGGTATTACTACATTCCATTGATAAGTTATTAAATATTTTAGCATGATAAGAAACAAATTCAGTTGAGTATCCTCTATACACTCACAAATTTATTTTAAAACATAAGTTAAGAATAATTTCAGTCATATGGATAATCAGAAAGAAAAGTGCTAAGATTTATGAACACATTTTATTAGATTTTCAGATATTTTTCTGTTGTATTATACTTTATTTTTTACATCCTATAATCAATTTCATTGATGATTATATAAAAATATAATAAAAGATTATATATTCAAGGGTCAAAATATATAATCATTTTCTCTGTATTTTTTATTGTTTCTTCATTTTGTTTAAGTTAATTTTTCACATATAAGACAGAAAGCTTGTTTTAGAGCCCATTTAGTTTTGCAGTAGAAATGGTAAGACTACAGGATTGCTATGAGTGGGAATCTACTTGACAGCAGTGGGTTTGATAAGATTCTTGTAATATGCTTTCCATTTGTGGTTCTCATGATTTTATAAATGCTGCTTCCATTCCTTAGAAATGTGACCCTGAGGTATCTTTGGCAGTGTCTTATGGGGCAAATATAAAGAATAATATAATCTGACACTTAAATGACTGTAAATGACTAAATATAAATGTCCAGGTCACCAGGGAAAAGAGAAGGTCATAGAATCTGTACTTCAGCTGACAGAGCAGGAATAAATTATGCCCTAGAGAATTCAGCTATGTTCAAGGAGGCAGCACATTACCTGTGTTAACATATTGGTAAAGGACAAAGAAAGGTTTAATTAACTCGGTCGTTAACCTTAGAAGTTTAATAGAGTCTACCAAAACCAAACCTGTTGCCTTTGAGTCAATTCTAACCCCATGTGTGTCAGAGCAGAACTGCGTTCCATAGAGTTTTCAATGGCTATGATCTTATGGAAGCAGATTACCAGGCAATTCTTCCCAGGTGCTGCTGGGTGGATTCAACCTTTCAGTCAGTTGTTGTTATTGTGTGCCATCAAGTTGATTCCAACTCACAGCAACCTGATATGACAGGGTAGAACTGTCTCACAGGGTTTCCTAGGATGTAATCTTTACAGGAGCAGATGACTGAGTGCAAACTACTGGGACAGTGGTATCAAATTCATTAGCTTTTTTCCTGTAAGAGTCATTCATTTGTGCAACAAATATATAGCACCAACTATGCAACAAGCTTTCATGGGGCTTATAATCTAATTGGAGAAATTAGATTAACCAAATCATTAAACAAATAACTGCATAATTACAGACCCAGATATGCTATGTGCCATTGGAGTACTTAATAAGGGAACTTGAATCAGTCTATGGATGTCAGGAAAAGGTGATCTAAAGAAGTGCCCCAAGCTGAAAGCTGATGATTGAGGTCATTCACAAGCTAATAAACAAAGGGGAGACAGACTACAGACAGAGAGAATAATAGGTGCCTAGGCCTTATGGCAGGAGTGACACAGACAGCTTGGCTATTAACTGAAAGGTTGGCGATTCGAATCCACCCAGAGGCACCTTGGAAGAAAGGCCTGGCAATCTAATTTTGAGAGCTCCTAACCATTGAAAACTCTGTGGAGCCTATTCTACCCTGAAACACATGGGGTCGCCATGAAAAATTGTTGGTATTATTATGATTGAAATAAAAGAAATATAGCAATTTTGAAGTAGAAATATTACATGATTTGACTTCTATTTTTAAAGGAATAACAGAGTTCCTCTGGCTTTTGTGAGGAGAAAATACTCTAGGGGACCGAGATTTAAAATAGGAAGCCAACTTCAGAGATCATTAGAATAGTCTAGGATATCAAAAATGGTTTTTAGACTAAGGAATTACCAGTGAAGATGGTGAAAGGAATTGTATATGATAAATGTAGACCAGTCATTGAATAATAAATAAATATTAAAGAAGAGTGGAGGAAAAGAGAAATAGATTAGATGAACAAATAAAAAGATGTAAGATCAGGAGAGAAAGAGTATGAGTGTGTGTGTGTAGTGTGAGTGATCAGCATATGTTGTATATGGATGGGAATAATTCAGAAGGGATAAAAATATAAGAGAAAAAATGCTGGAGTGATATGATTGAGCAGTGAGCCTTTTAAAATGATTAATTAAGCAATTATTATGTGCCAGGCACAGTACTACATGACAAAATGAACAAACAAAGTAAAGCAAAACAAAACAAAATACAAAATACCAGATGTTATAGGGCTTAAATGCTAGTGGGTGGAGAGGCAGTACATATAATAAGTAAATATATGGTATGTGGGATGATGATAAGTGCTAAGGAGAAAACCAAAGTTGAGAATGGGGATGGAGGCAGCCAGGGAACAAACTGAGATGTTAAATAAGGCACTCAGGGAAGTAGTCCTGAGAAAATTATTGTGAATAAAGACGTAAGAACAGAAGCAGATTTGTCATGTCATGGCAAGCAAGTTCCAGATTTCTTGATAGCAATTTCTACAATTTCCTACTCTTTTTATACTCCATAGGGCTAAATCTGAGCTGAGAATTTTAATACTGAGAAAATTCTTGCTCACCCAATGAAGAAAGGAATAAAATAACAATAGCATCATCTACCTTTTGAATGCAAAGATTTTCTGGAAAGATCACAAATTTATTTTTTATTTTCATAGGACATTGGACAATGGGAGCTTAAATTTTTTTTTTTTATAAATACATAAGAATGAGCATGCATGAACACAACTCTGAGTTTACAAAATCTGAGAGTGTAAAATAAACCAAAATCTATCGCTGTCTAGTTGATTCCGAATCATAGTGACCCTATAGGACAGAATAGAACTGCCCCATGAGGTTTCTGAGGCTTTAATCTTTACGGAAGCTGACTGCCACATCTTTCTCCAGCAGAGCTATTGGTGGGTTTGAACTACTGACCTTTTGGTTAGCAGCCAAGCGCTTTGACCATTGTGCCACCAGTTTTCATCCAAGTGTAAAACATTATTGTGTATTTGTGGAATCATAAGAAGGAGGACAGGAAACATGCAAAATTTTGTGTGTTGCTGAATGTTATGATTGTTATAAACATAGCATTGTGTCAGAAGGCAGAAACCCCCAGGCTTCTCTCTAGTTTCTATATAAATAAAAAAATTTTTTTTTTCTTCTCTGTTTGCTTCAGAGTACTCTAAATTTGCATCTATATGACTTGAGAATCTACTCGATGGCATCTAACAACAATAACAGGCATGTAAAACCAGTTGAGTCAACTCTGACGCACGCTGACCTCGTGTGTGTCAGAGTAGAACTGTGCTCCATTGGGTTTTCAGTGGCTGTTTTTTCAGAAGTTGATTACTAGGACTTCTTCAAAGGTTCCTCTGGGAAGATTGAACCTGCAAGCTTTTGGTTAGCAGTCCAGTGTGTTAATCCTTTACACCACCCAAGGACTCTTAGCACATGTAACATGCTTTAAATGATATCCTTTCAGTAGTTATGTCATTGTTAGTGAGCTGCATGTGATTGACATACTGTCTACGGTAAGGTGTATAGTGGAGATCATCTCATGCTAGAGGTGAGACAGTTGCTATAACATGTACCTTTTTAGTGATTTTAGTAACATATAAACAGTAAGCATTTATTTAAATGCTTAAAGAAATAGATATTCATTTAGCTCACAAGTCTATACTTTGGCTGGGTAGTTCCATTGACCTGAGATGGGCTCAACTAGTATCAACTGAGCACACTTGTGTATCCGTGGTCAGCTGCAGGTCAGCATCTAGGCAACTTAGCTTGTCTTGTCTAGACTCTTCATATGTCTGGGGCCCTGGCTAGGATAATTGCACCACTGGGCCGTGTTGCATATAATCTCTTATTTTCCAACAGATTAACTTGGGTTTGTTCCTGTGGCAGAAGCAGGGTTCTGACAGCAAAATCCCACAAAGTACCTTTAGGCTTAGGTTCAGAAATGGCACACCATTGTGTCTATTGTATTCTATTGGTCAAAGGAAGTCACAGGGCAGCTCAATTTCAGGGCCTAATGGACAATACTCCACTTCTTGGTGGGAGGAGCTTAAAGTCTTTTTCCCAAAGAATACAGGGATCCATTAAAAATACAGTTACTATACAGAACATGAACATAAGAAAATAATACTTGAAAATACACATCTGCATTCTCTCTCTTTCAGGTCCTTAGGGTTCCATATAGTACTCACAACTCAAGAACAAGATCAATCTAATGTTCAAACAGGTGGACACTGGATAGCCTGCTAAGTGCGGTATTTGGGGACATACTGAACCTAGCAGAGCCCAATGGATAAAAGAAAAAACTTCCATTTTGCTTTGAAATTATCAGTGAACTTTTCAGATATTTACACTCCTATAAAAGACGAATTTTACAAAGTAAATTTTAGCATTAATGTCTGCTTTGAATAATAAATAATTACTTAAAAACAATTATCAATATAACATAAAAGGAGAAAATCCAAAATCACTCGCAAGAAAATTGATGACTTCTCATAACTTAACGTTTGCTTTTTGAAAGATTATTAGCCTCTTCAAACATCTGGCGTTTTGTGTTTTATGTACAGAATTCTTACTTGGGTGTATTTAATTAGAGTCAATTACAATGCCTTTCACTAGTACTTGGAAAATAACAATCAGTGCCAAATGAGTACATAGTGAAATTACACTGAACAACTACTTGTAAATATTTGAAACCATAGTAATTCCTTACTGGAAGGCATAGGGAGTCCAAATCAATCCTTTATTTTCACACAAAAAAATTTCAAATAATTAATTTTTCCCCATTTACATTTTAGAGATAACTTGAAAGTTGAATGTCCTAAATGAAAAGTATAATCCATGATATTTTCCTCAATTTATGTAGTATTGTGTATTATTATTTATTGTTATATTGTGTAATTATGGACTCTTTCAGCTTTATTCTTTATACTTTTCAAAGCATTTCCATTTTTTTCTTAGAAGAATTGGTATTTAATTTATAATCAGAAATAAATAGCAAATTGATTGGTTAGCAAACTAAACAAAACCAGCAAATGTTCATTTTACTTGACATAAATTTTTTTTTTGTATGAGACCAGTTTTAAAGATTGACATTTAAACACATTAGCAAATGTTTCCTGCTTTTTTAATAACAATAACAAAACTATAGCAGCTACACACTAGCTACTATTCTAAACATTTTACATGTATCTGCTCATTTAATTGTCATAACAACTTAAGGTTCAATAATTCTCCTCATTTTGCAGATAAGAAAACAGACACAGAGAGATAAATGAACTTACTCAAGGTAAAGATCGGTAGTGACAGAGAAAACAAAACATGTTTTGATTAACCACTATTTCTTCTAGTGTCAAGTGTTTTGTACATGCTTTTTAAACTTCTAAACCATTGTTTAGTTATTATATATTTTCTTGGACTTGTGCTAAAAGTTTGGCAAAAATACTAACAGGAAATATTTTATTCTAAGTCAAGGAACTTGCAAAGTAGATCTCAGAAAAACATTAGAAAATAATTTAGACTACACTAATTTTTGCACTAATTCATAAAAGTAGCTATATCATTATTTTTGAGAATAAAATAATGTTAATGTTTAATATGATATATACTATATATTGAATAGAAGAACTGAAAGGTCAGAGACAAGAAGGTCTGGGTCAAAGGAATGTGGACGGACATGTGGGGATGGGCACAGAAGTACAGGCTTTTGTATCACACATTATTGCCACCAGAAAGCATCTACCATGGAAGTGATACCATACATGTTATTTTTTAGGATAACTAGTCTGGGTTCCAACATTACCGACTATTTTGGAAAGTGGATGATGCAAACATAGGTGCTTTTAGTCTAGTCTAGTACCTGGAATAAAAGAGAATCTGTGATTAGTCATTGTTAGCACTCTCAAGTGGGCTCCTACCCATAGCAATCATATGTACAACAGAATAAAACATCGCCCAGTCCTGCACCATCCTCGCAACAATTGCTGTTTGAGCCCATAGTTGTAGCCACTGAGTCAATCCATCAGTCCATTTCATTAAGTCTTCCTTTTTCGTTGACCCTCTATTTTACCAAGGATGATGTCCTTCTACAGGGACTGCTCCCTCCTGATAACATATCTGAAGTACCTGAAATGAAGTCTCATCAACCTCACATCTAAGGAATATTTGGCTATACTTCTTCTAAGACAAAGGTGTCCGTTCTTCTGACAGTGCATGAAATACTCAATGTTCTTCACCAGCCCCATAATTCAAAGGCAACTATTCTTCTTCGGTCTTCTTTATTCATTGTCCAGTTTTCCAAGGCAAATGAGACCACTGAAAACAGCAAGGCTGAGGTCAGGCCCATCTAAATCCTCAGAAGTGAAATCTTTGCTTTTTAACACTTTAAAGATATCTTTTGCAGCAGATTTGCCCAATACAATACATTGTTTGATTTCTTGACTGCTGCTTCCATGAATGCTGACTGTGGATCCAAATAAAGTGAAATCCTTTACAACTTCAATATTTTCTCCATTTATCATGATGTTGTTTATTGGTCCACTTGTGAAGATTTTTGTTTTCTTTATGTTGAGATGTAATCAACACTGAAGGCTGCCGTCTTTGTTCTTCATCAGTAAGTTCTTCAAGTCCTCTTCACTATCACAAGCAAGGTTGTGTCATCTGCATAACCCAGGTTGTTAATGAGTCTTCCGCCAATCCTGATGTTGCACTCTTCTTCACATAACCCAGTTTCTCAGATTATTTTCTCAGCATACAGATTGAATAAGTATGGTGAAAGGATACAACCTTGACACACATCTTTCCTCATTTTAAACCACACAGTTTCCCCTTGTTCTGTTTGAACAACTACCTTTTGGTCTATGTACAGGTTCCTTATGAACCCAATTAAGTGTTCTGGAATTCCCATTTCTTCTTAATGTTATCCGTTATTTGTTATGATCCACACGGTCAAATGTCTCTGCATAGTCAATAAAACACAGGTCAACATCTTTCTGGTATTCTCTACTTTCATCCAGGATCCATCTAACATCAGCAATGATATCCCTTGTTCCACATTCTTTTCTGAATCCAGCTTGGATTTCTGGCAGTTCTCTGTCGATGTAATATTGCAACCGCTTTTGAATGATCTTCAGCAAAATATTACTTGTGTGTGATATTAATATTTTTTGATAATTTCTGCATTCTACTGGATCACCTTTCTTTGGAATGGGCACAAATAGGAATCTCTTCCAGTCAGTTGGCCAGGTAGTTGTCTTCTAAATTTCTTGGCATAGATGATTGAGCACTTCTGGTGTTGCATTTATTTGCTGAAACAGATCTAAGTTGGTATTTTATCAATTTCTGGAGCCTTGTTTTTCACCAATGTGTTCATTGGCGCTTGAACGTCTTCCTTCAATACTATCGGTTCTTGATCATATGCTATCTCCTGAAATGGTTGAAGGTCAACCAATTCTTTTTGCTACAGTGACTCTGTGTATTCCTTCCATCTTCTTTTGATTCTTCCCTCTTCATTCAATATTTTACCATAGAATCTTTCAATATTGGAACTCAAGGCTTAATTTTATCTTCAGTTCTTTCAGCTTGAGAAATGCCGAGAGTCTTCTTCCCTTTTGATTTTATAATTCCAAGTATTGGTATATTTCGTTATAATACTTCACTTTGTCTTCTCAAGTCACCCTTAGAAATCTTCTGTTCAGCTATTTACTTCATGATTTCTTTCATTTGCTTTAGCTACTCTACATTCAAGAGCAAGTTTCACAGTTTCTTTTGACATCCGTGTTGGTCTTTTCTTTCTTTCCTGTCTTTTTCTTTTTTAATACTTTTTTGTTTTAATTGTACTTCAGGTGAAGGCCTACAGAACAAATAGTTTCTCATGAAACAGTAGTACACATGTTGTTTTATGACATTGGTTAACAACCCCACAACACATCAACCCTCTAACTTCTCAACCTTCTTTTTTTGGTGAAAATACACATAGCCAAAGATACACCATTACAAAAATTTCTGCATGCACAGTTCAGTGACATTGACTACACTCTTCCAATTGTGCTGCTATTCTCACTTAAGATGAAGGCTTACAGAACAAAATAGTTTCTCATTTAACAGTTACTACGAATGTTGCCCTATGACAATGGTTAACAATCTCACAACACATCAACAATATCCTTACTCAACCTTAGGTTCCCTATCACCAGCTTCCTTGTCCCCTTCTGTCTTCTGGCACTTGTCACTGGAATCCTGTACCTCGTTAGTCTCATTTGGTTTTACAGGGCTGTCCACTCCCAGGCTGAAGGGTGAACCTTGGGAGATAACTTCACCACTGAGCTAAAAGGGTGTCTGGGGGCCATACTCTCGAGGTTTCTCCAGTCTCCTTTAGGCCAGTAAATCTGGTCTTTTTTTGTGAGTTAGAATTATGCTCTACATCCTTCTCCACCTCTGTCCAGAACCCTCTGTTGTGATTCTGGTCAGAGCAGTCAGTGCTGGTAGCCGGGCAACATCTACCTGTACTGGACTCAGTCTGGTGGAGGCCTTGGTAGCTGTGGACAATTAGTCCTTCGGACTAATCTTTTCCTTGTATCCTGTTCTTTTCATTCTCCCTTGCTCCTGAAGGGATGAGACCAGTGGAGTATCTTAGATGGCCGCTTACAGGCTTTAAAGACCCCAGACACTACTCACCAAGGTAGAATGTAGAGCATTGTCTTTATAAGCTGTGTCATGCCAATTGAGCTAGATGTTCCCCTAGACCATGGTCCCCACAGCCCTCCACCCAGCACTTCAGTCCCTCAGGGAGTTTGCATGTGTCTATGGGGCTTCCATGACCTTTCCTTGTACAGGTTGTGCTAGTTTCCCCTGTATTGTGTACTGTCTCACCCTTCACCCAAGATACCACTTATCTATCACCTATTTAATATTTCCACCTCACCCCTCCCATCCCTGGTAACCAACAAAGATTGTTACATTTTGTGTGTGAACTTTCTCATGAGATTTTACAATAGAGGTCTCATACAATATTTGTCTTTTTGTGATTGACTTATTTCACTCAGCATAATGTCCTCCAGTTTCATCCATGTTATGAGATGGTTCACAGATTCATTGTTGTTCTTTCTTGTTGCATAGTACTCCACTGTGTGTATGTACAATAGTTTGTTTATCCATTCATCTGTTGATGGGCATCTAGGTTGTTTCCATCTTTTTGCTATTGTGAACAATGCTGCCATGAACATAGGCGTGAATATGTCTATTCAAGTGACGACTCTTATTTCTCTAGGATATATTCCTAGGAGTGGGATTTCTGGATTAAATGGTATGTCTATTTCTAGCTTTCTGAGGAAGCACCATATCATTTTCCAAAATGGTTGTATCATTTTGCATTCCCACCCGCAGTGCATAAGTGTTCCGATCTCCCCGCAGCCCCTCCAACATTTGTTATTTCCAGTTTTTTTGATTCGTGTCAGTAATGCCAGGTGAGATGGTATCTCATTGTGGTTTTAATTTGCATTTCTCTAATGGCTAGTGATCGCGAGCATTTCCTCATGTGTCTGTTGGCCATTTGAATGTCTTCTTTGGTGAAGTGTCTGTTCATTTCCTTTGCTCATTCTTTAATTATTTAATTTGTCTTTTTGTTGTAGAGATGTGGGATTTTCTTGTAGATTGTGGAGATTAGACCCTTGTCTGACTTGTACTGTCCAAAATTTTTTTCCCAGTCTGTAGGTTCTCTTTTTACTCTTTTGGTGAAGTCTTTTGAAGAGCATAGGTGTTTGATTTTTTAGAAGATCCCAGTTATCTAGCTTATCTATTGGGGTTTGTGCGTTGATGGTTATGGTTTCTATCCTGTTAATGCCATGTATTAAGGCCTGAAGTGTTGGTCTTATTTTTTCTTCTATGAACTTTATAGTTTTATGCTTTATATTCAGGTCTTTGATCCATTTTGAAGTAGTTTTTGTATACGGTTTGAAGTATGGGTCCTGTTTCATTTTTTTACAGATGGATATCCAGTTTTGCCAGCACCATTTGTTAAAAAGACTGTCTTTTCTCCATTTGATGGACTTTGGGCCCTTGTCGAAGATCAGGTGAGTGCAGGTGGATGGATTTACATCTGGGTTCTCAATTCTGTTCACAGGTCAATGTATCTGTCGTTGTACCAGTACCAGGCTGTTTTGACTACTGTAGCTGTATAGTAGGTTCTGAAGTCAGGTAGTGTGAGTCCTCCAACTTCATTCTTCTTCTTCAGTAGTGCTTTACTTATTCGGGGCTTCTTCCCTTTCCATATAAAGTTAATGATTAGTTTTTCCATCTCTTTGAAGAATGCTGTTGGTATTTGGATCAGGATTGCATTGTATTTGTAAATTGCTTTGGGTAGAATTGTCTTTTCTTTCTTGTCTTTTTAATGATCTTTTACTTCCTTCATTTATGATGTCCTTGATGTCTTCCCACAACTCATCTGGTCTTAGGTCATTAGTGTTCACTACATCAAATCTATTCTTGAGATTGTCTCTATAAATTCAAGTGGGATATACTTAAGGTCATTCTTTGGCTCTCGTGAACTTATTTTAATTTTCTTAAGCTTCAAGTTAACTTGCAAAGGAGCAGTTGATGGTTTGTTCTACTGTTGGCCCCTCCCCTTGTTTTGACTGATGATATTGAGCTTTTCCATCATCTCTTTCCACAGATATAGTCGATTTGATCCCTGCGTATTCCATCTGGTCAGACAGACATGTTTAGTCACAGTTTACTTTGCTGAAGAAAGGTATTTACAATGGATAAGTCTTCATTATCTTGTATAATTCTATCTTGCAATCTCTGGTGGTGTCCTTTCTATCACCAAGGCTCTACCTTCCAACTACAGTTCCTTCTTCTTTGTTTCCAACTTTCACATTCCAATCACCGGTAATTATGAGTGCATTTGGATTTCATGTTTGATCAATTTCAGACTGCAGAATTTGGTAAGAACTTTCAATGTCCTCATCTTTGGTATTAGTGGTTGGTGTGTAAATTTAAATAATAGTCATAATAGTGTTTCTTGTAGGCGTATGAATATTATTCTATTACTGACAGGCTTGTACTTCAGGATAGATCTTGAAATGTTCTTTTTCAGGATGAATAAGAAGCCAATCCTCTTGAATTTATCATTCCAGACATATAGCCCATATGATTGTCTGATTCAAAGTTGCCAGTGCAAGTCCATTTCAGCTCACCAATGCCTAGGATATCCATCTTTATGCATTCCATTTCATTTTTCAACACTTCCAATTTTCCTAGATTCATTCTTCCTACTTTCCATATTCTTATTATTAATGTATGTTTGCAGGTGTTTCTTCTCATTTTGAGTCATGGCACATCAGCAGATGAAGGTCTCAAAAGCTTGATTCTATGCATGTCATTAAGGTGGATTCTTCTTTGAAGGGAGCCCTGGTGGCACAGTGGTTAAGAGGTATAGCTGCTAACCAAAACGTTTGCAGTTTGAACCCACCAGCTGCTCCTTAAATCCTATGGGGCAGTTCTACTCTATCCTATACGTTGCTATGCAAAAGCAATGGGTCTACTTTGAGGAGGCAGTTCTTCCCCAGTCATGTTTTGAATGTCTTCCAATCTGAGGGGCTCATCTTCCAGCACTATATAAAACAATGTCCCACTGCTATTCATAATGTTTTCTCTGGCCAAGGTTTTCAGAAGTAGACTGCCAGGTCCTTCTTCCTAGTCTATCTTAGTCTAGAAGCTTCGCTGAAACCTGTCCACCAGGAGTGACCCTGCTGGTGTTTGAAATACTGGTGGCATAGCTTGCAGCATCACAGCAACACGCAAGTCACTACGGTACGACAAAGTGACAGATGAGTGATGGTGGTTAGTAATACCTGTTAAATTAGTAAAAAAAATTATATTATGCTATACAATTTGCTCATCTAATAATTTCAACAATTTATTTGATATATATTATATTGATTATCTAGTGCAGCATAAAGAATTACTCCAAAACTGAGCAGTTTAAGATAATTAATATTTGTTATCTCGCAGTTTCTGTTGTCAGGAACCCAAACACAACTTAGCTATTTGCTTCTGACTGAGGATCTTACAAAACTACAATCAAGGTGTCCACCAAGCCTACCATCATTTCAAGACTCAACTAAGGGGAAATTGGCTTCCAAGATGATTCATATAGCGGTTGGCAGGTCTCAGGTGTTTGCTGCCTAGTGGCCAGAGACATCAGTTTCTGGCCATGTGGACCTCTCTGTAGGGGTGCTCACACAGGGCATATAGCTTCTGTTAGACTGAATGGGGAAGAGAGTAAGAAGTAAGTGAGACAGATGTCCTAACCTCTTTATAACCTATTGTCAAATGTTACATTCAGGGGCAGGTTACCCAGCAAGCAAGCTAAGCACTGGTTTACATGTGCATATGGTGAAACCTGTGTGAAATTGGTCACTATGGATTAGTAAGTAAGTACAGGTAAGCCCATGTTTACCTTGTTTACTGGATATTTTGTCTCTGTCAGGTATTGTAAATTTGAAAAGAGGCTTTGATTCTGTAGGAAGGTGTTGTGGGGCTTGGAGACAGACAAATGCCAGCCATACAGAGAAGCAAAATCTTCAATGTGGTGAAAAAATGTGAAATTGCTCACTAAAGATGATCTGGTAAGCAAGGTAAGCACTGTGTTTATCTTACCTATTAGATAATCCACCCCTGGTTACATCCCACCACGTTTTCTATATTCTATCCCGTAGAAGCGAGTTACTAGATCCATCCAGAGGATTACACAAGGGAATGGATATCAGGAGGTGGGATTATTAGAAACCATTGTAGAGTATCCTGCCACAGGACATCTTTACCGAAGAAGAAAGTGCTTCAAATGTTAACGCTGAGAAAGGGGTAGAGTTGGAATCTGTACACAGATCTTATTCAAAACAAAACCGAACAAAGAGACAAAAAAAAAAAAAAACAAACAACTAAAGCAGGAAAAACAAGGGTGAGAGGGTGATGATGGAGGGTTTCTCTACATAACTCCAGAAAAACTAAGAAAATCCACTGTTGTTCCTACTTGTATAGTTTATGAACCAATCATTTTGTTTAGGGCCTTGATTTGTCAGATTAGATAATCCAATTTCTTATGTGCAAAACTGTGACATGGGAGGTGAAGCCAGCCCCACTCAGTGATAGTTGGAATGGGTATGAGGTGAGATAGCTTTGAAAAAAAATTCACCTAAACATACCAAAATTTTTTGTCTATTTCATTAATTTTTTTGAACTTTCACTTGATTTTCACATTTTTCTTCCAAATGCTTGCCAGAAAGAAGAAAATAAAGGCCCATTAGTGAGCAATACTACTTTTTAATAACTGCATTCTTAGTGACAAAGACCCTAAGATCTTTAAATTATTGCTCGTACAAATTAAGGAATTCATTAAGGGTTATCCTTGTCTGCAGTGTCTGATGATGGGAAGGAAACAGGGTCTTTTTTCCACTTGCAAGTATATGTGTGTCCTTTCTCTTTGTGATACATCCACAAACATGTATTAACACATCTACAAAAGCAAGCACACACACACAAGCACACCCAGATATATAAATAGAATAGAATCATAGACTGCATATGTGAAATAACTCATAAAATATATACAGAGTAACCAGATCTGAATTTAATTAGGCATTATTTTAAATAATATAAATACTGATGATTAAAAAACAAAACAGAACATAGACTTACACATTCATGCTGTATTTGAATTTGTTTAAATTATACTTATAAAATTATGACTAATTTTGAGCCATTTATATAGGCTTTACACAGTATTTTGGAAACTGGATTCAGATTACACTCTTTCTATAAAATTTCCCTATTTGTTACTTAATAGTAAGACTCAATTAGTTTAAAATAATGTCAAGATACTTTCAGTGTCTGTATTCTCTAGGTTTATTACTATTTTTTTTACTTCTAAAGGAAAGCATGTTTTCAAATGTCTAATAAAGCTTTTTAAATGTGTAGTCACACGTGTCATTTCTAAATCCTGAATTTAATTTCCGCATGATTTGAAAAATTGTGTTTTTTATGCAAAGGCACATCAGGGGAACAAACTATGCAAATATAAGACAGGAATTACTTTAGCTGCAAATGATATAGCAGAAAATATGGTTTTCAGTCACTGAATGGCAAATGCTAAAAACGGAAAGTACTATTTAACAATTCATAACAGGCACAAATATAGTGACCTTAGTATAACACTCACCTTGTAATCAGTATTGACTTCTGGTTGCCATACACTGAAGGAGAAGCATAATTTGATTAGTAATACGTATGTATATGAATGTAATCAGTGGCAAAACCCAGTGTAACTGCAAAAATGACTTTAAATTGTATTGGATGATGTTCCAAATATCCATAAAATATATTTAAAAGTGAAAGAATTCAAACACTCTATGAATATGTATGGAGAATACTGGAACTCCTTACTTTTATGATAAAGTGACTTTAAACTATTATATGCAAATAAATTACTCATTAATAAGGTATCAACCAAGCTAGCAGAAATTAAGAATGAAAGACATCCTTACTGTAAATAAACCTATTTTTTTCTAATTTATAAATTAAACAAGATAGTGTATCTAATACACCAACATCATAATTGAACATAGTAGGTGCTAAGTAAATGTAAGTAAATGCTTTCCTTATGGGAAAAAACAAACTGAAAATGACAGTGTTTTTAAAAATGTCCATCATCTAGAAAATGGGGATTAACACTGATGGCTACACAAGGGCAAAGGATTAGAGTAATACAATTAGAAAAGAGGTCTAGAGTTAGTGAAATTTCTTACAGCAAAATATTTTTATATTTTTGTCAAACAGGATGATCACTAAGATAATCTCAAAATTTTGTGATTCTTTGAAGACTTAAAATATAGGATAGGCTAAAGTAGAGGGTTAGTGTAAATGAGGGAAGCCTCAGTGAGATGAATTGACTCAATAGCCACAACAATGGACTCAAATATACTAATTATCATGAAGATGACACAGGACGAGGCAATGTTTCATTCTGTTACACTTAAGGTCACTAAGAGTAAGACGTGACTAGAAGACAACTATCAAAAACAACCTATGTATCTGTTAATTTCATGAGCTTTGCTGTTGACAATATTTCCATTGCATAATTATAAATAAAGCAGACAATTTAGTTTTTGATAATTGTGACCATTGAGGTTGTGTGTCAACTTGACTGGGCCATGATTCTCAGTGATTTGGTAGTTATGATGTAGTATGGCAGGTGTATAATGATGTAGTCACCTACATGATAAGATCTGATGTAATGTGATCACCTGCATGATGGGATCTTCTGTGAGAAGCCAATCAGTTGAAAGAGAGTTTCCTTGAGGGTGTGGCCTGCATCCAATATAGGTGGACTTTCTGGCAGAGCTCATGAGCTTTGCTTGTTCTGGATCCTGCAGCTGACTCCTGTTCGTCTCACCTTTCTGGTTCTTTGGACTCGAGTCAGTAGCTTACATTCCGTCTTGCCTGCTGATCTTGGGATTCATTGGTCTCCGCAGACTATGAGCCAGAGGCCATCTGTCTGAGCTGCCAATCTTGGTCCACCAGCCCCTGCAGTTAAGTGAGTCAGGAGAAGCCTCCAGCCTGACCCATGGACTTGGGACTTCACAGCCTGTGCAACCGAGTAAGCCATTTCCTTGATACAAATATCTCTGTATATATATTTATACACGTTACTGGTTTTGCTTTTCTAGAGAACTCATTGTCTAAGACAATTATTTTGGGGAAATATGTCAATTCTCTTTATGAACATTTAGCCTCATAAGTATTCCTGGAACTGTGTCCTGTGTTTTCATTGAATTGACTGTCTTTATTGATTATGGTGAGACAATAAAGCAGAGTGATTAAAGCATGAGGTTCAGAGTGAGAAAGGCAAAGTTTAAACCATCTTAGTAAACTTGAGTGAGCTGTATAATTTGATCAGTGTAAATCTGAGTAAATTCTTAATATACCTAAGGTTCAATTCCTCATTAGGAAAATAAAAATAACAACAGTATCCATCATACAGAAATATTAGGAGGATTAAATGAGATAACATGTACATAGTTTTTAGCACAATATTTGTCACATATTAAATACACCAACATTGTTAACTTATTATTAGACTAGCAAAAATAAATAGCATGTAGTATTTCAATTGTGAATGATTCAGAGTAGATAATAGTCAGAATTTCCAAGATTCTAGTTCCTAGAAATGTGTCTTCAACTTCATTTTCCTTAAAATGTAAAAATAATATTCAATTTTGAGCATATTTTCCACAAAGTCTGTCAGGAAAAATATGACTTTACTAGTAGCAGCAAAAAAGAGATACAAATTTTTTGGTACTTCCTTTTATTCCTCTTAAGAAATTACTCTCAAAGAGTGCTTTAATGTCATAGAACACACTGATCAAGTCAAATACTACTAACTGTTCCAGGCAAATTCTAGTGCTAGTCAGCTGTCTGTAATTGTCTTTCTTCCTCTATTTCTTTTCTTCTTTCCTTCCTTTCTTCTTCCTTTTCTCTTTTTTTCTTTAAACTTTTTTATCTGTAGCTAACTTCACTTTATTTTCATAGTGACATGGTAGAAATTGTAAGGGAATAATGTTTGTTTAATGATTTAGGAATTTTATATGAAACACACATGATGAGTTGTGAAGTCAGTACTAAGGAAATCTTTTGCTGTTGTTACCTTATAGCTTATCATCTTATTTACACTACTCTCTGGTAGGTTTATACTATACAGCTTATTGTTCACACTCAGTTATTCTTGTATTTACTGCAGATAAAATTTCAAATGTCATCTAGCATTCTAGGAAATTTTATCCAGAGTACAAAGAGGTATTCATCTGTGGTGACAGTCATCTTGTTCCATAACTTTCAAATCTTATCAAAATAGGTTTTGTTTGTTGTTATATTGGTCTGTTTCTCTATTTTAGTTCTATATCATAAGGGAGACTTTAGGCATAGTCTTCATGGATTAGTTTTAATTTTAATATTTTAATGCATGGAAAGTACTTGAGGCTATTTTATAAAATTATTTCCCTTTTCCCTAATAAAACATACATATATTATCCAAACAAATTTATATTCTGTCACTTCAATTCAACAAGCAATTTTTGAATGCATATTTCTGGATCACTGTAATTTCATAAAAGTGCAGAGAGTAAGGCAGAAAGAAAGAGAGAGAAAATGATCATGTACCTTACTGTGTTTAAGGTATATACCATTACATTGGGAAAGCTAAGATATACATAAATTTAAAAAAAATAAGCAAAAAAGGAACACAGTACAAACCGTAAGCTAATTAAAATTTTTCAATGATAAAATTATGTTATTTTTAAAGTCTTTTCTATTCTTCAACTGAGCGTTTTTACAGTTTCACTCCATTTTATAAAACAGTTGTTGTATATAAAATGCTCATTTCTTGTTTTTCATAAATGAATTAATCAATAATAAATATGATAAGTGTTGTGGATAGTGAGTAAGATAAGAGACGATTTGTAGTTAATGGATGCCCTGGTGGTGAAGAAGTTAAGAGGTTGGCTGCTAACTAAAAGGCCAGCAGTTCGAATCCACCAGCTGCTTCTTGGAAACCCTATAGGGGGCAGTTCTACTCTGTCCTTAGAAGGTCTCTATGAGTCAGAATTGACTGGATGACAGTTTATTTTTATTTTGGTTAGGTAATAATAATCATAGAGAGTTAATAAAGAAAAGACTTGAGATGGATTTTATAAGATGGTAAGATCTGTAAAAGGTTTGAGTATTTTATTGCAAGTAGCTGATATCCCAAGCAAAGTCATAGATCATGAGGAGGATGACTGTGACTTGTAAGGAGAGATAGTAAAAATTAGAGAGTTAAAGTAGAAAGTATTGTTATACAATAGTGGGTTTTGAAGCTGTCTTAAAAAAGGGACACCAGATCCTGAGAACTTTGAGTTTCAGCTCAGAAATTTGAGCACTATCTTCTATACAAAGGAGAACAAATTTAGATAATTAAGCAGAGGAAAACCATAATCAAAATGATATTCTGACAAAATTTTTCTTAGTTGGTATACAGGAAAAATTGAAAGAGTTTAGATTGTAAGGAACAAATGTAAATCCAGAAATGTTGCAAGTTGAAATTTCTGGAACGATGCCAAGACGACAATTAGCATGTATGAAATTTATTGAAAACTGTTCTCAGGATCATCACCTATGTGGAAAGGAAAGAAAGCAGAATAGAGAAGAAGAAAAAATTGGGTTGTGATGCAGTCATAAGGAAGCCTCGCCCCACGTGAGCACTAAAATTCGGACAATCATTTGGAATTGTCCCAAGTTAATATCAGGGGACCAAGCCTTTATTCTTATGTATGGATTAGTCATTGAATGAAGGATAGCCCTGGAAAGAGGTCCTGGCCTTTGTTAAAGTAGTTCTCTTTAGCTGAGGACAATTTACAAGAAGATCTAAGAGCTGAGGGCTGTCAACCAGAAGCTGGTGCAATGAGTCTTTCAATACTGAAAAAGAAATCAGGGTGGCATAGCATAAGGCCCATTACATTTTACATCTTAAGATTCCTAGAGCCATTTCTTCATTAACATTTTCAGAGAAGCTCCTTCAAGGGTCTGCTGACTTCCTTCTTTGTGGTCTTGTAAGAGAAAGCTAGTACCCCTGCTGTTCTAGACAGCTTACCTGGGTGCATGACTTAAATCCCCAAATCTGAAGCATCTGAGCTCCTGCATGTGCCCTTTTATTATCAAAATTGGAAAAGAGGGTATCAAAATATGTTCAATGGATCACCATTGGATAAAACATAGTCATACCTGTGCACATCGTATAATTGCAGCAACGCCTCTTCTTGATGATCAGAGTTGATTAACTTGGCAGAATAGCTCCTCTTCTACTTGTCTGCTGATTCCTTGGCATAAGAAACTCTAAGAGTCTCAGTAGCAGCTATAATTCAAAGTCCAATAGGATTCTTGCTGTGTTCCTTGGTGAAAGTATCCCTCCCTTGTGAACCAAGACTCTGGAGAAGAATGTCACTGGAAAAGTGGAAAAATGGGTAATTAGAGCAAGTTAAATCAGGAAATAACTGGAAGTTCAATCTGCAAGATTTTATGTACCACCTTAACAATTTTGCATACTATTGTGAGGGAAATTTAAACCCACTTAAAGATAAGGGACAGGAGATCTTCATGATCTGATTTATATTTTATAATGAAGGATAGTCTAATGAGGTAAAGATGGAAGCACAAAGATCCATTAAGAAGCTTTGTAATATGCCCATTGAGAAATAGATTTGCCTTTGGCTAAGGTGATAATAGCATGGAAGTTGAAAAATAATTTTATTCTGGATATATTATTAAGTTATAACCTATAGAATTTTTGTTCATTGAAAATGGATGTGAAAGAAAAAGGAGTGTGAAAGATGACTCTTAATTTTTCAGCTTGAACACCTGGAAGAATGAAATTGCATTTACTGAGATGGGAAAAACTAAGGACAAAAAGGACTTGCTTGCTTGTTTTGAAAAATCAACAATAAATTTTGAAAGAGACGACTTTGAGATGCCTATCAGAAATCCACAGAGAGATGCCAATTGAGCAGATAATATTAGAGATAGAAATTTGAGAAAAAAGTTCCTTGTTGAAATATAAATTTGGGAATAATGAACTCAAACAATGGATTTAAAGTTGTATTATTGGCTGGGGCACTGAGAAAGTAACTGTAGAGAGAAAAGAGAAAAGTTTAAAAGGCTGAGCCAGGGGTACCTCAATGTAGAGAGATTGAACAGAAAGGAGGGTTTAGCCAGTGGGACTGAGATTCAATGGCTTGTGATGCACGAGGAGAACCAAAAGAGGTAGTTTGCTCAGAGTTCAACTGAAGAAAATTCTACAAGAGGGAAGAGGTGATTAAGTAAGTCACAATTTGCTAATAGGTCAAGTAGGATGAAAATTGAGTGTGATTATTGGCAGGGTGGAAATCATTTTTCACCTTAACAAGAACAGATTTGGTCAAGGGATTGGATTGAAACCTAATTAAACTGTGATTAAGGGAGAGTAAGAGTAGCAAAAATAGAGACTGTGTGAATACAAACAATTCATCTGAATTTTTGAAATAACTGAAGGGGTATGAGACAGCAAGATATGTCTGTTTTATGTTATTTTGCTGTGAGCTACTGGCATTACAGAATATGTGTAAGTTTATGGGAATGACCCAGTAGAGAGAGAAATGTAAAAGAGGTAAGATGGGACCATCCCTTGCATATTGGTATTAAAATAATTGTTAAACTTAGTAACCTTAAACAAAAGGCTTAGAATGATCTATTGAGTATTTACAGATAAAGTTACCTTCATTCATTTTTAAAATTTTTATCAAACCTCACTTTTGGTCCATTTCTAAAATATGAGTATACAGCACTGGTGAACAAAAAAAAAAAAAAATACAAAAATTATTAGAAAAGACAAAAAAATGAATAATATCAATAAGTACAAAAAATTGTACTTATCAGAGAAGATAAGTTCTATGGAGAAGGAAAAGAAAAGCAAGTAGGAGAGGTAGAGAGTGTAGACTCTGAGTGTGTGTGTGTGCGTGCACATGCGTGCTGGCAGGAGGTGGGCTTGCAACATAGTTTTAAGTAGATAATTCCAAAATCAAACCAAACCCACTGCAATCAAGTAGATTCTGATTCATAGCAACCCTACAGGACAGAGTAGAACTGCCCCATAGGTTTCCAAGTCTGTAAATCTTTAAGGGAGAAGACTGCCATATCTTTCTCCCCTGGAGATGCTGGTGGGTTCCAAGTGCTGACCTTTCAGTTAGCAGCCAAGCACTGTAACCACTGCGACACCAGGGCTCCTTATAAGTAGGCAATTTTGAAGGCCTAATTGAGAAAATGGCTTTTGAGAAAAGACCTGAAGGAAGCCAACAATACAAATTACTTGTGGGAGAGCAGTCTAGGCAGAGGGAATGGCAAATACAAAAACCTAAGACAAAAGAATGTTTAGAAATGTAGTGGAACAGAAAATTGGGCAGTTCAGGTAGCCCAGATTTATGACAATGTTCCATTCTGACAATTCCATCATAAATCACTTTTGATATAAGTAAAATAATTTTCATTATTATTCCCTTTTTTATCAGTATCTTTATAAATCTGATCTTTGTTTGGGGGGATTGGAAACATTACATATAAACTTACAGAAATATTTTAATACATACATGCATAAAAAATACACAAATCATGAAAATTTACTCCTGTGATGAAGAAGATTTGGACTACTTTGGCATTTTGTCAGTAGCGATAATAACTCCACTTGTGGAAGGTTCTGGATCATCTGGATTATCCCTGGGAATGGAGATACTGTTTTTTAGTCAGAAATTAGTGAGAGTTGTCTGTATGATCCTTTTCTTTTTTTTCTTCATATATTTCGTGGTAACATCTCACTAATTCTGAATCTGCCTATCTACTTTAGAAAAGTGATTAGCATTTGGGTCCATATTTTCAAGCAACTAAAGTCCCTGATTTAGTTTAAAAATAGCTTCAGGAGGTGGGACCAAGATGGTGGAGTAGTCAGAGGCTTCCTGTAGTCTCTCATACAACAAAGACCTCAAAAAACAAGTGAATCAATTATATATGACAATCCAAGAGCCCTGAACAACAAAGTTGAGAAATCAGACTGAGTGGCAGGCAGAGAGAGAGAAGGGTCAGAAACAGCGAGGAGTTGCCAGACCTGACCCAGCGGGAAGTGGCAACCTGCAGGCCAGATTGGCTGGCATGGGCAGTGAAGCAAGCAGTGGCATTTGATAAATGTTTTCTACCTCAGGAAAGACCAAGGTGGAGAGTCTACTCAAGCATCCAGAACCAGTGAAAAGTGGTGGTCAGTCAGAAAAAAGGTAAGTACGTGCATCTAACCCACCGTGTGGGTTAAAAAACAATCCATTTGGGAAGAGCTTCTCTACCATTCACCTACCTCTTTCCTGCTCTGCACTGTGTCCTGGGCCAGAAGCATGACTCCTCACTTGCCCTGAGCCATTCTCTAAGCCTTGGAGAGGGAACAAATTAACAAACAGGAAAAAATAATATGCCAGCTTTCCCAAGCCAGAAACTCAGGGTAGGCACAACATCTTTGCCTAGGCACAAGCATAAGGGGTCCATGGACTTTGAATGCTTTTCATCCTTGCATAGACCTGTGTGGGTCCATTTCAACAGCATAGGCCCTCATTAGCACAATACAACAGCATATATACCTGAAGCCTAATTCACTGTATCAGCTATATGGTGGAGTGACATTTGACACTGCCCTGCCCATTAAGCAGGGTCCTCACCTACCCACATCAGGGGCATGAGGACTGGTGGCTCCACCCATGCCACTTAACCACCTACAACAGGGGTCGAAGAATAAGTAGTGCCTCCCAGTCCTTACAGACAACAGCACTGGGTGCCCATAGATTGGCTGCAAAACCCACCCACCTACACAATCTAGGGAACAGGCACACTCTTTCCTCCCAGACACTCAGGGGCAGCCATCAGTCTCTTGCCTTTCTCAATGTGTGACCTCCTACTGCAGCCAGATACCTGTGCCTACTCCAATCACCACTGCCCTTCTAGGACTGTGGGCAAGAGCCTGCACCACACACTTGGTGACTGACTACCTAGACCCCTGAGCTAAATTCCTACAAGAAAATTAAATGGACTCCTGGACTCACGTATCTAGTAACAGATCTAACCACCTGGTGACAGGATGTTAAAGCTTCAAAGATGCCAATAATCAAATTAGCTCACACGAACAGGTTATTCGTGCATATCAAAACAAAACAAAACAAGAAGCTAGGACACAATAAGTAAACATAAAATAAATAAATATAATAACTTACTGATGGCTCAGAGACAACAGTCAATATCAAATCACATAAAGAGGCAGACCATGATAGCTTCAGCAAGCTCCCAAAACAAAGAATCAAGAAATCTTCCCAAAGAAGAGAACATCTTGGAATTACTGGAGGTAGAATACAAAAGATGAATATACATACAGAACTCTTCAAGAGATCATGCAAAGTGCAGAACAAAACAAGGAACACACAGACAAAGCAATAGAGGAACTTAAGAAGATTATAGATAGACAAGCATAATGACAAATTTAATAGGCTGCAAGAATCCATAGAGACAGTGAACGGAAATCCAGAAGGTTAACGATAAAACTTCAGAATTAGACAACTCAATAAGAAGTCATAGGAGCAGAACCGAGACAATAGAAGTCAGAATTAGTGAGACTGAAGATAAAGCACTTGACACCAACTTATTTGAGGAAAATTCAGATAAGAGAATTAAAAAAATAATGAAGAAGTCCTGATAATTCTGTGGGAATTTATAAAGAAGAATAACCTAAAAGTGATTGGAGTATCAGATTGGGGGGATAACAGAAAATACAGAGAGTATTGTTGAAGATTTGTTGACAGAAAACTTCCATGATATTGTGAAAGATGAGAAGATATCAATCCACGATGCTCGTCGAATCCCACATAAGGTAGATCCCAAAAGAAAGATACCAAGATACATTATGATCAAACTTGCCAAAACCAGAGATGAAGAGAGAATTTTAAGAGTGGCTAGGGATAAAAGAAAAGTCATCTACAAAGGAGAGTCAATTAGAATAAGCTTGGACTACTCAGCAGAAGCCATGCAGGCAAGACTGCAATGGGATGACATATATAAAGCCATGAAGGAAAAAAATTGCCAGCCAAGAATTATGTGTACAGAAAAACTCTCTCTCAAATATGATGGTGAAATTAGGGCATTTCCAGATAAACAAAAGTTAAGAGAATTTGCAAAATCCAATCCAAAATTACAAGAAATACTAAAGGGAGTCCTCCGGTTAGAAAATCAATAACATCAGATAAAAACCCAAGACTAGAACACAGGACACAGCAACCAGGCATCAACCCAGATAAGGAAGTCACAAAAATAAATCAAAGCTAAAACACTGTAAATAGGGAAACAGAGATTTCAGTATGTAAACTATGACAACATTAAAACAATAGAGACACTTAAAAAATGTAGTCATAGATCTTTTATATGGAGAGGAAGTCAAGGTGATATCAAGAAATAAAAGATTGATTTAAACTTAGAAAAATGGGAGCAAATATTAAGGTAACCACAAAGGAAACTAACAATCCTCCACATCAAAATAAAAAAAAACCGAAAACCATAAAGACTCAGCAAATACAAACTCGACAACAATGAAAAAGATGAAAAGAAAAACGACTCAGTACAGAAAATTAAGTAGAACAAAGAAACTGGCAACAACACACAAAAAGGACATCAAAATGACAACACTGAACTCAAACTTATCAATAATCACGCTGAATATAAATGGGCTAAATGCACCAATAAAGAGACAGAGAGTGGCAGAATGGACAAAAAAAAAATAAAAGAAAGAAACATGATCCATCTATATGCTGCCTACAAGAGACACACCTTAGACTTAAAGACACAAACAAACTAGAACTCAAAGGATAGGAAAAATATATATCAAGCAAACAACAATCAAAAAAGAGCAGGGGTGGCAATATTAATCTCTGACAAAAAAGATTTTAAAGTAAAATCCACCACAAAGAATAAGAAAGGACACTACATAATGATTAAAGGCTCAATAAACCAGGAGAATATAACCATAATAAATATTTACACATGAAACGACAGGGCTCCAAAATACATAAAACAGACTCTAAAAGCACTGAAAAGAGAGATAGACAGTTCCACAGTAACAGTAGGAGACTTCAACACACCACTTTCAGTGAAGAACAGAACATCCAGAAAGAAGCTCAATAAAGACACAGAAGATCTATATGCCACAATCAACCAACTTGATCTTACGGACATATAATGAACACTTCACCCAATAGCAACCAAGTATACTATCTTTTCCAATGCAGATGGAACATTCTCCAGAATAGACCACATATTAGGCCATAAAGCAAGCCTTAACACAATCAAAAGCATCAAAATATTACAAAGCACCTTTTTTTTTTTAACCATGAAAGTAGAAATCAATACCAGAAAAAGCAAGGAAAAAAATCAAACACATGGAAACTGAACAACAACTTGCTCAGAAACGACTGGGTTACAGAAGAAATTAGGGACAGAATAAGGAAATTGACAGAGTCAAATGAGAATCAAAACACATCCTACCAGAACCTTTGGGACACAGCAGAAGCAGTACTCAGAGGTCAATTTATAGCAATAAATGCACACATCCAAAAAGAAGATAGGGCCAAAACCAAAACATTAACTTTACAACAAGTAGAAAGAGAGCAGGAAAAGAAGCCTTCAGGCACCAGAAGAAGCACATAATAAAAATTAGAGCAGAATTAAATTAAATAGAAAATAGAAGAACAATTGAAAGAGTTAACAAACCAAAAGCTGATTCTTTGAAAAGAACAACAAAATCAATAAAACATTGGTCAAACTGACAAAAGAAAAACAGGAAAGGAAGCAAATAACCCGAACAAGAAATGAGATGGGTGATATCACAACAGATCCAACTGACATTAAAAGAATCATAACAGAATACTATGAAAAACTGAAATTTGAAAACCTAGAGGAAATGGACAAATTTTCAGAAACACACTACCTACCTAATCTAAGACAAACAAAGGTAGAACAACTAAATAAACCTATAACAAAGAAAGAGTTTGAAAAGGTAATTAAAAAACTCCCGACAAAGAAAAAGCCGTGGCCCTGATGGCTTCACTGAAGAATTCCACCAAACTTTCAGAGAAGAGTTAATACCACTACTACTAAAGGTATTTCAGAGCATAGAAAAGGATGGAATACTCCCAAACTCATTCTACAAAGCCAGCATAACCCTGATACCAAAACCAGGTAAAGACACCACAAAAAAAAAAAAAAAAAATACGGACCAATACCCTCATGAACATTGATGCAAAAATCCTCAACAAAATTCTAGCCAATAGAATTCAACAAAGTATTAAAAAAAAATAATTCACCATGACCAAGTGGGATTCATACCAGGTATGCAGGAATGGTTCAACATTAGAAAAACAATCAATGTAATCCATCACATAAATAAACTAAAAGACAAGAAACACATGATCTTATCAATTGATACAGAAAAAGTATTTGACAAAGTCCAACACCCATTCATGATAAAAAACTCTCAGCAAAATAGGAATAGAAGGGAAATTCCTCAACATAATAAAAGGCATTTATACAAAGCCAATTGCCAACATCATCCTAAATGGAGAGAGTCTGAAAGCATTCCCCTTGAGAACGGGAACCAGAGAAGGATGCCCTTTATCATGATGCTTATTCAACATTGTGCTGCAAGTCCTAGCCAGAGCAGATAGGCTAGAAAAAGAAATAAATCACATCCAAATTGGTAGGGAAGAAATAAAAGTGTCTCCATTTGCAAATGGTATGATCTTACACACAGAAAACCCCAAAGAATCCAGAAGAAAACCACTGGAACTAATAGAAGATTTCAGCAAAGTTTCAGGATAAAAGATAAACATACAAAAATCTGTAGGATTCTTCTACACCAACAAAGATAACTTCCAAGAGGAAATCACCAAATCAATATCATTTACAATAGCCCCCCAAAAGACAAAATACTTAGGAATAAATCTAACTGGAGATGTAAAAGACCTATACAAAGAAAACTACAAGACACTACTGCAAGAAACCAAAAGGGACCTACATAAGTGGAAAAACATACCTTGCTCAGGAATAGGAAGACGGAACATGATGAAAATGTCTATTCTACCCAAAGTGATCTACAGATACAATGAAGTCCTGATCCAAATTCCAATGGCATTTTTTAATGAGATGGAGAAACAAATCACCAACTTCATAGAGAAAGGGAAGAGGCCTCGGATAAGTAAAGCATTACTGAAGAAGAAGAACAAAGTGGGAGGCCTCACACTACCTGATTTTAGAACCTATTAAACTGCCACATAGTCAAAACAACCGGGTACTGGTACAACAACAGACACATAGACCAACAGAACATAATTGAGAATCCAGACCTAAATTCATCCACCTATGAGCAGCTTATATTTGACAAAGGCCCAAAGTCCATGAGTTGGGGAAAAGAAAGTCTCTTTAATAAATGGTTCTGGCATAACTGGACATCCATCTGCAAAAAACTGAAACAAGACCCATACCTCACACCATGTACAAAAACTAACTCAAAATGGATCAAAGACCTAAATATAAAATTGAAAATGATAAAGATCATGGAAGAAAGAATAGGGACAATTTTAGGAGCCCTAATACATGGCATAAACAGAGTACAAAACATTACTAATAATGCACAAACACCAGAAAAGAAACTAGATAACTGGGATCTCCTAAAAATCAAACACTTAAGCTCTTCAAAAGACTTCACCAGAAGAGTAAAAAGACAACCTACAAACTGGGAAAAAAATTTTGTCTATGACAAATCCTATCAGCTTCTAATCTCTAAAATCTATAAGATTCTGCAAAACCTCAACAACAAAAAGACAAATAACCCAATTAAAAAATAGACAAAGGATATGAACAGGTGCTTCACCAAAGAAGACATTCAGGCGGCTAACAGATACATGAGGAAATGCTCGCGATCATTAGCCAATAGAGAAATGCAAATCAAAACTACAATGCAATACCATCTCACCCCAACAAGGGTAGCATTAATCCAAAAAAGCAAAATAATAAATGTTGGAGAGGTTGTGGAGAGAATGAAACACTTATACATTGCTGGTGGGAAAGTAAACTGTTACAAACACTTTGGAAACTGATGTGGTGCTTCCTTAAAAAGCTACAACTAGGAGTACCATAGGATCAGGCAGTCCTACTCCTTGGAATATATCCTAGAGAAATAAGAGTAGTCATACGAATAGATATATGCACACCCATGTTCATTGCAGCACTGTTCACAATAGCAAAAAGATGGAAACAACCTATGTGCACGTCAACGGAAGAATGGATAAACAAATTAAGGTATATTAACACAGTGGAGTACTAGACAATGATAAAGAAAAACAATGAATCCGTGAAACATAACATGGAGGAATCTGGAAGGCATTATGCTGAGTGAAATTAGTAGCAAAAGGACAAATATTGTATAAGACCACTGTTATAAGAACTCAAGGAAAGTTTAAACACAGAAGAAAACATTCTTTAATGGTTACAAGGGTGGGGAGGGAGGAAGAGGGGTATTCAGTACCTAGATAGTAGATAAGAATTATCTTAGGTGACAGGAAGGACAACGCACACTACAGGGGAAGTCAGCACAACTCGACTAAACCAAAAGCTAAGACGTTTCCTAAATACAACCAAACACTTCAAGGGACAGAGTAGCAGGGGTGGGGGTCTGGGGACCATGGTTTCAGGGGACAACTAGGTCAATTGGCATAACAAAATTTATTAAGAAGATGTTCTGCATCGCACTTTGGTGAGTCACATCTGGGGTCTTAAAAGCCAGTAAGCGGCCATCTAAGATGCATCAATTGGTCCCAACTCACCTGGAGAGAAGGAGAATGAAGAGCACCAAAGGCACAAGGAAAATATTAGCCAAAGAGACAGAAAGGGCCAGATAAACCAGAGACTCCATCAACCTAAGACCAGAAGAACTAGATGGTACCTGGCTACCATCAATGACCACCCTGACAGGGAACACAACAGGTAGTCCATGATGGAGCAGGAGAAAAGTAGGGTGCAGAACTCAAATTCTAGTAAAAAGAAAACAGACTTAATGGTCTGAGACTGGAGGGACCCTGGAAGATGTGGTCCCCCAGACTCTCTGTTAGCACAGAACTGAAACCATTCCCAAAGTCAACTCTTCAGACATAGATTAGACTGGACTATAAGACATAAAATGATACTCATGAAGAGAGTGCTTCTCAGCTCAAGTAGATGCATGAGACTAAATGGGAGCAGGCAGCTCCTGTCAGGAGGCGAGATGAGAAGGCAAAAAGGGACAGGAGCTGATTGAATGGACCCAGAAATCCAGGGTGGAAAGGAGGAGTGTGCTGTCACATTATAGAGAGAGCACCTAGGGTCACATAATAATGTATGTATAAATTTTTGTATGAGAATCTAACTTGAACTGTAAACTTTCACTTAAATCACTATAAAAAAAAAAGCTTCAGCTAACCTTTTCACCGTAAAATTTTTTGACAACTCTCCTCCCTCTTCCTCAATATTTCTTTTTTCTTCAACAGTTCTTTCCTCTTCAAAATCCATGAAGTCCTGATCTGTCAATTCCTTCTTTGTGATCAATGAGCTATTCCACATCAATGTTATCAATCTCTAAATTCAGTGTTCTTGCCATGCGGATGATTTTTCCACCTATCTCCTCCATCATTTTATCCTGATCAAATGCTTGGAGCATGTTCACATAATTCAGCATTTTTTTTTCATATCCCCTGCATGCATTTCCCTATTACTTCCTCTCAGGAAGATGCAATGTTCCAAATACACTGAAGAATATTATAATTCTTCCAGAAATGTTACCATACCTCAATCTATTACAGCTATTGCCTGAACAAATGTAGTCTATAGGTAGTACGCCCTAAAGATGGCTATTGTACTTCGGGTGGTAGGATGAATCACAGCTGTCAGTTTTATTGGGAGGTAGAAACATCATTTTCACATCTTGATTTAGGTAATCTACATGGTGAGGATGTCCTGGGGTATTATTGAATAACAGCAGTATCTTGAAAGAAATATTCTTTTCAAGGCAGTAGGCTTGCACTTCTGGGATGAAACAATTTAAAAACCGGTCTTCAAATAACACAATCGTCATCCAGGCCTTGGAGTTACTTCTGTAGTAGATGAGCAGCTTATTTTCGTCAATGTTTTTCAATACTCAGGGGTTTTCACAACTGTAAATAATAAAAGGTATTAATTTAAATCCAGTAGCGTTTCCTCCAAGCATTAGTGTGATTCTGTCTACAAAAGTCTTGAAACCAGGCACCAACTTCACCTCTTTGTGAATATATGTCTGTAATACTAACAATAGAATGTACAAAACAAAAAAAGAGAGATGATCATAAGCTCAGTTTGTTATAACTGGAATACATCGTAAGTCAAGGACTACCTATATTGCAGGGACAGAGTAAGTACTGGGCAGTAAGGAAAGTATATTGGTGGTGGAAGCCAATGGTGAGTTATGAATAGAGAAAGAGTCTTGTCTTTCAATTGAGAATATACTAAAGTGAGATTAGGGAAGAAGTACAGAGAGCAGTTAGAAAGTGATTCCAATAATATAGGCAAGACATTATAGTGTTTTGGGTCAGGGTAGAGTGAAGAGATGGTGAGAGATGGTCATATTCTGGATGCATTTTGAGGGTAAAGTCAATCGCATTTACTAATGGATTGAAACTTTTTTGTAAGACAAAAAGAGAAATTAATGATGATTTAAAAATTTTGGGCCAGAGTAACTGAAATAATGCAGTTGGCATCTTTGACATGGGAAAAAGCTTGAAGGAGGAATGTTTTGGGGAACATGGGATTAGAGATTAAGAATTCTCTTTGGGGCATTCTAAAAGGAAGATGTTTTGTAGATCACCAAGTGAATATGCTGAGTAGGTCATTGGTTATTCTAATTTGCAATTTAGTGGAGACATTGGAGAAGAAGACATAATTTCAAAGATATGGCATAGATGATATTTAAAGCTACAGGACTAAAGAGATCACCAAGGGACTGAATATAAAAGGAGAAGAGAAGATCCCCAAGGCTTAAACCCTGGGGAATGCAACATCAAAAATCAGATCATTTGGGAGCAGGCATCCAGTGCATTGGGAGGAAAGTAATGAAACTGTTGTATCATGAAAACAAAAGAAGAAAGTGTTTCAAGGAGAAAAGAACAATCAACAGTGTGAAAGGCTGTTGAAATGTCAGTAATACAAGCACTGAATATTAACCTTTGGATTTAGCATTGTGGACATCATTGAGATCTTGACAAATGCAATCAATGAAGTGAGAAATGAGCCTGACTGGAGTGGTTCAAGAGAGAACAGCCAGTACAAGTTGCCATCAAGTTGAGTCCAACTCATGCCAACCTCATATGTCTCAGAGTAGAACGGTAATACATCTGCTTTTCAATGGCTGATTTTTTTGGAAGTAGATTGCCAGGGCTTTCTTCTGAGGCAACCCTGGGTGGACTCCAACTTTTAGCCTTTTGATTAACAGAGAGCACATTAAACATTTGCACCACCCAGAGGCACCTCAAGAGACAATAAATCAAACCAGTTGCTGTCAAGTCAGTTCCAACTCGTGGTGTCTCTGTGTGTTGCATACTAGACCTGCACTTCACAGGGTTTTCAAGACTGACATTTTGGAAGTAGATTGCCAGGCCTTTCTTCTGAAGCACCTTTGGTTGGTTCAAACCACCAGCCTTTCAGTTACTAGTCAAATGTCTAATTGTTTGTGCCACCCAGGAATTCCTCAAGAGATAATTATGTTGCTGTGCTATTAAGTTGATTCCAACTTGTAGCAACCCTATATGACAGAACAGAATGGCCCCATAGCATTTCCTAGGCTATAATCTTTACAGGAGCAGATATCCAGGTCTTTTCTCCAGCAAAAAGGGTGAAATTTCAAACTGCTGACCTTTTGGTTAGCAACCAAGAGCTTAACCTTTGCACCACACCAGGGGTCCTTCAAGAGATAATAAACCCAAAAACCCCAAACCCATTTCTCATGAGTTGATTCCAACTCATAAAAACTCTGAAGGACATAGTAGAACTGTCCCATGGGTTTCCAAGGCTATAATCTTTTATGGAAGCGGACTGCCACATCTTTTTCCTGTGAAATGGCTGGTGGGTTTGAACTGCCAACCTTTTGGTTACCAGGCCAGTGCTTAACCACTGCACAACCAGGCCCCCAAGAGGTAATAAACCAAAAAACCCATTGCTGTCAAGTTGATTTCAATTCATAGTGACCCTATAGGACAGAGTAGAACTATCTCATAGGGTTTCCAAGGAGCAGCTGGTGAATTTGAACTGCCAACCTTTTGGTTAGCAGCCAAATTCAAGAGATAATAGAGGGAAGTAAGTTGGATGTAAAGATAAGATAAAACTTCTACAACTTTTTTTGGTAAAGGGAAGTATAACAATGAACTGTTAACTAGAAGAGGAAGTAGGGTCAAGAGAAAATTATTTAGAGATAAGAGAGATAACTGCATGCTTGAATGTTGGTGATAATAATCAGAGGGAGAGAATAGAAAAAAATGAGGCAGGATATTGGGGGGAATTGCGGGAACAAAGCCCTTGAGAAGGTGATAGAGGATGGATCCATGGCACAAGTAGAGATATGGTCTTAGGCAAAATAGAGGACAGTTAATCTATAGTAACAGATGGAGGCAGTGCACAGAAACGGGTGGGTAGATGTGTTGGAGTTAAACACTTCCAGTTTCTTAGTTAACTAGGAAATGAAAGCATGGATGGGCATGAGGTATTGGACATTCAAGAAGAGATGAGAAATTTGAAATAGTCCTCTCAGAGAGTGAGAGTATGAGTAAAATAAGGAAACATAGTAGGACTGTCAGACAATCTGAGGGACAGCTTGAGGTTAGGCCAACATGTATTTAAAGTAAGAAAAATCAGCATGATCATATTTTATCACCTCTAGTCATGTTTATCTGTGTAAGTGTAGGCAAATGGTATTCCATCAAAGTTGGACTTTTATCAAGTGAGTACAAATAAGAGAAAGGGGAGCAGCAGTTGAGGATAGAGGCTTTAGTGTAAGAAAGCAAATAGACCAAGAACATAAAAATTGATAAAAATAAAATGGTAGCTCAATGAAAGGTAGGTCCTGGTAAAGTTGAAGAATTTTTGGAATCAGACTACTAGAAGAATTGAGATGGAAAAATAGGCAATGGTGTCTTAAATAGAAGATACTTAAAATTGAGATTATAAAGGAGTTATTGGTGACACAAGATCTAATATATGGTGATAGCAGTGAGTGGTAAGGAAGGGTTAGGAAAAGTTCACTGGAAGAGAGAATGTAAGTATTTGAGATGGCAGTGTATTAAAGGATTATTGGCACAGTTATTGAAATAACCAAGGACTTTTCATGGAGTAGTACTGGAAAGAGGTCAATGAACACTGCAAAATGAGATAGTAGGTATTAAGAGTCGTATGATATGAGAAAGTAGTTTTGATAAGGGACATATTTGCCAAAATGTTTTATAAATCCTTAGAATGTTCTTTTGAGACAAACTGTTAGTCTGTAAGAACTAGTTATATCATTGCTTTATTAAAAGTACTGCAAGAAACAATACCAAAATATTAAAAATAATTATCTCTAACTTTTGAAATTATAGGTATTTTTGTGTGTGTGTATACTCCTCTACTTTCTATTGTCATTTTCTTTTTAAACAGGAATTCTATTTATAGTAAAAAAGAAGTTATTAAAAGTTTTGAAGATATGATAAAAGGATGTAACTTGAATATTAAACTTTTTAAATATGGTTTTTACTATATCACTTAATGGAGAATTAGGACATTTTAATTATTAATATAGCTCAAGAAAAAGAATCTGAAAAAGATGTACATTTACTTCAAATTTATAATTTATATTTATCATGAATTGCAATAAAAAGGATCCTCAGCAAAATTACTTAAAGAAAATTAACTATGTCCATCCCCGGTAAGTTTTCATTTTTCAACAACTCTCATTCTTTTTAGTTCCAGAAATAACATCAAAGATCATGTCAACAAAGAGACGAGTTTTCAAAATTAAAGATGCAATGGTCTGTGTGATACAATTTAGTATGTAATTAATTTAGGAACACCACAATTTAGAGCGAGAATATATAATACAGTTATAGAAAATAAATAGAACATAATTTTGTGCATGAAGGATAGATTAAGGAATATAAAATTTGAAAGTCTCTATTAATGGTTTCCAAACATTAAAATATCCTGATAGCTATTAAAGGTTCTGATGCCTAAGTTCATTCCCAACGGTTATGATTTAATCAGTCCAGATTTTTTATTTATTTTTAACTACCCAGATCCTTCAAATGTGCAGTCATAGTTGGGAAGCACTCCTGTAAGAAGTGGTTTACAGACAAAAATCTCTGCAGTGATATGCATAGCTTTATATCATTGAAAAAATTCTTATAGGAGACTCAGTTAGTGGCTAATATTATGAAAATTATCCTGTATTACTAAATACGGGTAAGATTGAATAGTTAAAGGAAGGCTGTGGTAATGTTTATCGCTTAAGAAAATACAAATTACCTTAAAGAACTTAAATTTTTTTGTCAAAATCTTTATTTCTGAAGGGTCTAAAAAGTATATGAACTAGAGGTAACAATAATATGATCCTGCTGGGAATAAATGTATAGATTACTATCTAAAGTTTTCTGGTACTCAGTTACTTGGAGTTCACTGGATAAAAAAAGAAATTAAAAAGACCACTGAACTTATAGCAAGAAGGGGATAAACCTGGCTGATTTTCTACCCTATTAGTCTTACTGCAATATAATTTAGTATAACATGAGCTAAGCACCAGTGAGATTAGCCTTGGGGTAGAGAAAATGCAATTACTTGGTGGCTGATTATTCGTGTTTAACATCCCCCAGTCACCCTCCTACCATCTGTACTTTCCCTTTTATGGCTTGCTCTGTGCTTGAGGAAGCTGACCTCTGTGGACTACATAACTTGGGTTTCCCTTGCCTGATGATTTCTGGAATTTTGAAAGAACAAGATTTATAGATTTTGTGACAAGGGTGTCTGTTGGACAGTTAAGCTGAAAAATGTCTTCGGATGGTCACAGAGTGTGAGGTTAATTTGTCCATTATGAGTACACATCAGAGGGAATTTAATGCAAAGACGGTTATCAATGATCAGGTAGCTATTTTATAGCTGTCAAACAGTCTCTTTCTTTAACCAACCTGATGCTTGATCAAAAAACTCATATACAAAGTGGCCATGGCCACAGGGATAGCAGAGGCTATGTATGGACTCTAAAGCCTCTACTTCCTCTCACCAATGTTAGATCTGCTGAGTGCTCAACCTACTAATACCAGAGGCCAGTGCCAAAGCCCTAATGTAGCATCTTCTTGGGGAGGACCAGCGGGATACCTGGTGTCAGGATGACTACATGGACCTCCTCCATCAAGAAGGGAATTCTGTTTTATCCTCATTACTATAAATATGTATGTATAAAATTGATTGTTCTTCTCTGTCCGAGATGATTCTCTCTGCACCTCCTTCTTTGGACTTACTGAATGTCTTACCACAGCCATGGTAGTCCATGTAACATCATTTAAGGTCAAGAGGCTCAGTTTAAGGCATATGGAATTCACTGGTCTTAACATATAGCCCATTACTGGGAAGTGACTGAAGTGATAAGATGATAAAATGACCTAGTAAATGCTCAGTAATAATCCCAGCTCAGGGTATGAAGTCCTGTCAATAGGATGTGTTATCTTCTTTAAATAATGGTGCTGTTTCCAGGAATTGGAGGTGGGAGTGCCCGCTTCCATATTACACCTATAAAACCCCTTACAGAATGGTTGTTTCAATTCCCTGCACACTGAGTCTCACTGGTTTGGGTATTTTTGTTCCCAAAAGAGCAACACTTCAGTGCTGAAGCATTAGAAGCTGGGATTGTTCACTGGTCAAGAATATCCTCCAGCCACTAAACCACCAGCAGAGAAAAGAATTAATATACAAAATTATTATACAAGCTTGGATTCTGCATCCCAATTACTCTGGGGAAATTAGATAGCTGTCCTCAAATAAAGACATGGAGGACTATATCTAGAACTTCAAGGCTTCATTACAGACTTGCTTAATACATATTTTTTTTATTTTTATTGATGTAATTAAATGAAGTTTACATTTCAAGTTAGTCTCCCATACAGAATTTTTCTTTTTAACATACATTGTTATGAGACCCAAACTGCACACCCCATTCCACGACAGCACACTCCTCCCCTCCGCCCCTGATTCCCCATGAACATTCAACCAGCTCCTAACTCTCTCTGCCTTCCCCTCTCACCTCTGGACAGAAGCTGCCCCTTTGGTCTCTTGTATCTACTTGACTAAGAGGCACATTCTTCACAAGTATCACTTTATGTCCCACAGTCCAGTCCAATCCCTGTCTGAAGAGTTGACCTCAGAAATTGTTTTAGTTCTGGGATGATGGAAAGACCAGGGGTCATGCTTTTTGGGGCACCTGCAGTCTCAGTCAGACCATTAAGTCTGCTTTTCTTACTAGAATTGAGTTCTGCATCCCGTCGTTCTACTGCTCCATCAGGGACCCTCCGTTGTGTTCCCTGTCAGGATGTTCATTGGTGGTAGCCGGGCACCATCTAGATCTTCTGGTCTCAGGCTGATGAAGTCTCTGGTTTATGTGGCCCATTCTGTCTCTTGGGCCAATACTTTCCTTGTGTCTTTGGTGTTCTTCGTTCTCCTTTACTCTAAGTGGTTGGAACCAATTAATGCATCTTAGATGGAAGCTTGTAAGCTCTTAAGACCCCAGACGCCACTCACCAAAGTATGATGCAGAACATTTTCTTAATAACGTTTGTTATGCCAATTGACCTAGATGTTCCCTGAAAGCATGGTCCCCAGAACCCGCATCCCTGCTATTCTGTCTCTCAAAGTATTTGACTGTATTGAGGAAACTTCTTCACTTTGGTTTAGTCCAGTTGTGCTGGCTTCCCCTGTAGTGTGTGCTGTCTTTCCCTTCACCTAAGATCATTCTTATCTACTATCTAGTTAGTGAATAACCCTCACCTTCCCTCCTTACCCCTGTAACCATCAAAGAATGTTTTCTTCTGTGTTTAAACCTTTTCTTGAGTTCTTGTAATAGTGGTCTTATACAGTATTTGTTCTTCTGTGACTGACTGAACTCACTTAGCATAATAAGTTCTAGCTTCCACCAAGTTATACAATGTTTCACAGCTTCATCATTGTTCTTTATCATTGCGTAATATTCAATTGTGTGGATATACCATAGTTTGTTTATCCATTTGTCCATCGATGGGCACTTAGATTGCTTCCATCTTTTGGCTATTGTGAACAGTGCTGCAATGAACATGGTGTGCATATATCTATTTGTGTGACGACTCTTGTTTCTCTAGGATATATTCCAAGGAGTGGGATAGCTGGATCATATGGCACTTCTACTTCTAGCTTTTTAAGGAAGCGCCAAATCGATTTCCAAAGTGGTTATACCGTTTTACATTCCCACCAATAGTGTATAAGTGTTCCAGTCTCTCCACAACCTCTCCAGCATTTGTTATTTTGTGTTTTATGGATTAATGCTAGCCTTGTTGTGGTGAGATAGTATCTCATTGTACTTTTGATCTGCATTTCTCTGATGGCTAATGATCGTGAGCATTTCTTCATGTGTCTGTTAGCTGTCTGAATATCTTCTTTGGTGAAGTGCCTGTTCATATCCTTTGCCCATTTTTCAAGTGGGCTATTTATCTTTTTGCTGTTGAGGTTTTGGAGTATCTTGTAGATTTTAGAGATTAAACGCTGATCAGATTTGTCGTGGCCAAAAATTTTTTCCCAAACTGTAGGTTGTCTTTTCACTCTTTTGGTGAAGTCTTTGGATGAGCATAAGTGTTTGATTTTTAGGAGCTCCCATTTATCTAGTCTCTCTTCTGGTGCTTGTGCATTGTTACTTATGGCTTGTATCGTGTTTATGTCATGTATTAGGGCTCCTAGCATTGTCCCTATTTTTTCTTCCATGATCTTTATTGCTTTTGATTTTATATTTAAGTCTTTGATCCATTTTGAGTTAGTTTTTGTACATGGTGTGAGATATGAGTCTTGTTTCAGTTTTTTGCACATACATATCCAATTATGCCAGCACCATTTGTTAAAGAGACTGTCTTTTCCCCAGTTAATGGACTTTGGGCCTTTGTCAAATATTAGCTGCTCATAGGTGGATGAGCTTATATCTGGATTATCAACTCTGTTCCATTGGTCTATGTATCTGTTATTGTACCAGTACCAGGCTGTCTAGACTACCGTGGCAGTATAATAGGTCCTAAAATCAGGTAGTGTAAGACCTCCCACTTTGTTCTTCTTCTTGAGTAGTGTTTTATTTATCCGGGCCACATCCCTTTCCATATGAAGTTGGTGATTTTTTTCTCCATCTCATTAAAAAATGCTGCTGGAATTTGGATCAGGATTGCATTGTATCTATAGATTGCTTTGGGTAGAATTGACATTTTCACTATGTTGAGTCTACCTATCCATGACCAAGGTATATTTTTCCACATATACAGGTCTTTTTTAGTTTCTTGCAGTAGTGTCTTGTAGTTTTCTCTGTAAAGATCTTTTACATCTCTGGTTAGATTTATTCCTAAGTATTTTATCTTCTTGGGGACTATTGTAAATGGTATTGATTTGGTGATTTCCTCTTCAAGGTTTTCTTTGTTGGTGTAAAGAATACAATTGATTTTTGTATGTTTATCTTGTATCCTGAAACTTTGCTGAAATCTTCTATTAGTTCCAGTAGTTTTCTTATGTATTCCTTGGCATTTTCTGTGTATAAGATCATAACATCTGCTAATAGAGATACTTTGACTTCTTCCCTACCAATGTGGAAGCCCTTTTTTTCTTTTTCTAACCTAAATGCTCTGGCTAGGACCTCCAGCACAATGTTGAATAATAGCAGTGATAAAGAGCATCCTTGTCTGGTTCCTGTTCTCAAGGGGAATGCTTTCAAAGTCTCTCCATTCAGAATGGTGTTAGCTATTGGTTTTGTATAAATTCCCTTAGTTATACTGAGGAATTTCCTTTCTATTCCTATTTTTTTAAGAGTTTTTATCATGAATGGGTGTTAGACTTTGTTGAATACCTTTTCTGTATCGATTGATAAGATCATGTGGTTCTTGCCTTTTGTTTTATTTATGTGATGGATTACTTTGATTATTTTTCTAATGTTGAAACATCCCTGCATACCTGGTATAAATCGCACTTGGTCATGTTGAATTTTTTTTTTTTGATATGTTGCTGAATTCTACTGGCTAAAATTTTGTTGAGGATTTTTGCATCAATGTTCATGAGGGATATCGGTCTGTAATTTTCTTTTTGTGATGTCTTTACCTGGTTTTGGTATCAGGGTTATGCTAGCTTCATAGAATGAGTTTGCGAGTATTCCATCCGTTTCTATGCTCTGAAATACCTTTAGCAGAAGTGGTGTTATCTCTTCTCTGAAAGTTTGGTAGAATTCTCCAGTGAAGCCATCTGGGCCAGGGCTTTTTTTTATTGGCAGTTTTTTTAATAAGATTTTCAATCTCTTCTTTTGTTATGGGTTTATTTAGTTGTTCTACTTCTGTTTGTGTTAATTTAGGTATGTAGTAAGTTTCTAGAAATTTGTCCATTTCCTCTAGGTTTTCATATTTGTCAGAGTACAATTTTTCACAGTAATCTGTTATGATTCTTTTAATTTCAGTTGGAACTGTTGTGATATCACCCATCTCATTTCTTATGCGGGTTACCTGCTTCTTCTCCAGTTTTTTGTTTGTCAGTTTGGCCATTGGTTTATCAATTTTGTTGATCTTTTCAAAGAACCAGCTTTTGGACTTGTTAACTCTTTAAGTTGTTTTTCTGTTCTCTATTTTATTTAATTCTGCTCTAATTCTTATTATTTCCTTTCTTCTGGCACCTGATGGCTTCTTTTGCTGCTCTCTTTCTACTTGTTCTAGTTGCAGGGTTAATGTTTTGATAATGACCCTTTCTTCTTTTTGGATGTGTGCATTTATTGCTATAAACTGACTCTGAGCACTGTTTTTGCTGTGTCCCAAAAGTTCTGGTAGGATGTGTTTTCATTCTTGTTTGATTCTATGAATTTCTTTATTCCATCCTTAATTTCTTCTATAACCCAGTAGTTTCTGAGCAAGGTGTTGTTCAGTTTCCATGTGTTTGATTTTTTTTCCTTGCTTTTTGTGTGTTGATTTCCACTTTCATGGCTTTATGGTCAGAAAAGACACTTTGTAATATTTCGATGTTTTGGATTTTGTTAATGCTTGCTTTATGGCTTAATATGTGGGCTATTCTGGAGAATGTTCCATGTGCGTTGGAAAAGAAAGTATACTTGGCTGCTGTTGGGTGCAGTGTTTGGTATGAGTCTATGAGATCAAGTTTGTTGATTGTAGCATTTAGCTCTTCCATGTCTTTGTTGAGCTTCTTTCTGGATGTTCTGTCCTTCACCGAAAGTAGCATGTTGAGGACTTCTACTACTATTGTGGAGCTGTCTATCTCTCTTTTCAGTGCTGTTAGAGTCTGCTATATGTATTTTGCAACCCTGTCATTGGGTGCGTAAATATTTATTATAGTTGTGTCCTCCTGGTGTATTGACCCTTTAATCATTATATAGTGCCCTTCCTGATCTTTTGTGGTGGATTTTACTTTAAAGTCTATTTTATCAGAGATTAATACTGCCACTCCTGCTCTTTTTTAAGTACTGTTTGCTTAATATTTTTTTTTTTTTCCATCCTTTGAGTTTTAGGTTGTTTGTGTGTTTAAGTCTAAGGTGTGTCTCTTGTAGGCAGCCTATAGAGGGATCATGCTTTTTTATCCACTCTGCCACTCTCTGTCTCTTTATTGGTGCATTAAGTCCATTTACATTCAGTGTAAGATAGTTATGAGTTTAGTGCTGTCATCCTGATATCTCTTTTTGTGTGTTCTTCACACTTTCTTTGTTCTCCTCAATTTTCTAGGCTGGGTCATTTTTCTTTATGTATTTTTTTCATCTTTTTCTTTGTTGTAGATTTTGTGTTTGCTGGGTTTTTATGTGTTTCTACTTTTTTATTTTGATTTGTAGGATTGTTAGATTCCTTTGTGGTTACCTTAATATTTACCCCTAATTTTCTAAGTTTATACCATCTTTTATTACTTCATATCGCCTTAACTTCCCCACCATATATAAAATCAATGTCTCCATTTTTTAAGTCCCTCTTTTTTGTTTTAATGTTGTCCTTTTATAAATATTGATAACTCTGTTTCCCTATTTTAAATGTTTTAGCTTTGATGTATTTTCGACTTCCCTATCTGAGTCAATATCTGGTTGCTCTGTCCTGTGCTCTAATCTTGCGTTGTTATCTGATGTTATTGATTACCTAACCATAGGCGTCCCTTTAGTATTTCTTGTAATTTTGGTTTTTTATTTTTTTTTTTTTTACTAATTCCCTAAACTTCTGTTTATCTGGAAATGCCCTAATTTTGCCATCATATTTGAGAGACAGTTTTGCTGGATATATAATTCTTCACTGGCAGTTGTTTCCCTTCAAGGCTTTATATATGTTGTCCCATTGCCTTCTTCCCTGCATGGTTTCTGCTGAGTGGTCTGAGCTCATTCTAATCGACTCTCCTTTGTAGATGACTTTTCTTTTATCCCTAGTGGCTCTTAAAATATTCTCTTTATCTTTGGTTTTGGTAAGTTTGATTATATTATGGTCTTGGTGACTTTCTTTTGGGATCTACTTTATGTGGAGTTCGATAAGCATCTTGGATAGATATCTTCTCATCTTTCATGATATCAGGGAAGTTTTCTGTCAACAAATCTTCAACAATTTTCTCTGTATTTTCTGTTATCCCCCCCCCCCCCCCCCGTTCTGGTACTCCAATCACTCATAGGTTATTTCTCCTGATAGAATCCCACATGAGTCTTAGAGTTTCTTTATTCTTTTTAATTCTTTTATCTGATTTTTACTGAAATAAATTGGTATCAAGTGCTTTATCTTCAATGTCACTAATTTTAACTTCTACTGCCTCAGTTCTGCTCTTATGACTTTCTATTGAGTTGTCTAATTCTGAAATTTTTTTTGTTAATTTTCTGGATTTCTGATTGCTGTCTCTCTATGGATTCTTGCAGCATATTAAATTTGTCATTATGTTCTTGAACAATTTTTTTAAGTTCCACTACTACTTTGTCTTTGTATTCCCTGTTTTTTCTGCATTCTTATTTCCTTTTTTATTTCTAGAAGAGTTCTGTATATTAATCTTTTGTATTCTGCCTCTGGTAATTCCAAGAAACTCTTTTCCTCTAGAGAATTTATTGATTCTTTAGTTTGGGAGCTTGCTGAAGCCATCATGGACTGCCTCTTTATGTGATTTGATATTGACTGTTGTCTCTGAGTCATCGATAAGTTATTATAATTTTATTTTATATTTGTTTAGTGAGTCCTAGCTTCTTGTTTTGTTTTGATATGCCCCAATAGACTGCTCATGTGCACTTGTTTGATTGTTGGCCCCTTTGAAGCTCTAACGTTCTGTCACCAGGTAATTAGTTCTGTAACTAAGTATGTGCACACAGGAGTCCATTAAATTTTCCTATATGGGTTCAGCTCAGGTGTCCAGGAAGTCGGTCACCAAGTGTGTGATGCAGGCTCTCACCTACAGTCTTAGAGATGTCTGGGTAATTGGTGTAGGCACTGGTATCTGGCTGCTGTAGGGGGGTCACATGCTGAGCCAGGCAGGGGGCTGATGGCTACCCCTGAGAGTCTGAAAGGAAAGCGTGTCCCTATTCCCTAGGGCAAGTAGGTAGGTGAGTTTTTTAGCCAGATTATGAGGACTCAACTGTGTTGGCTGTAAAGACTCCAGGGCACCACTTTTACTTGGACTCCTGTAGCAGGTGGCGTAGTGATGCCACCAGTCCTCAAGCCTCTGGAGCAGATCTCTAAAGGTGCCTGCTTAAGGGGCAAGGCTGTGTCAAGGGTCACAAATCTTCCACTTCACAGCTGAAACAGTTGAAGTTAAACTTCAGATGTTTACTCTGTTGTACTGTGGTAGTGAGGGCTAATGCTGTTGAGTTGGGTCACCATAAGTCTATACAGGGGTGTAAGGCACTCAAAGTCTGCAGACCCCTTATGTATGTGCCTAGCAATGAAGCTGTGCTGACCCTGTGTTCCTGGCCTAGGGGAGCCAGCAGCTTATTTGTTCCCTCTCTAAGGCCAAGAGAATGGGTCAGGGCACCTTTTGGGATCTACTTCCAGTCCAGCAGACTCCCAGTGCAGAGCGGGAAGGGAGGAGGTAAACAAGAGAGAGAGGTTTTTCCTAAATGGGCTTTTATTTTAAATCCCTGCAAAAGGCCACATGCATGTACTTATCTTTAGCCACTTGGGAGCTGCTTTTCACTGGTTCGGAGCATCCAAGTAGAATCTCTGCTGCCCGGTCGCTCTCAATGTGGAAGCTGCCTCCTGAGCGCACGCGCAGCTGTTTTCATGCTTTACTACGTACTTCGGAGCCAGGTGGGGCCTAAGAGCTGCGGCTTCAGCCACGGTCCAGCACTTCTCGCTTCTTCAGAACCTTCTCCCCCTCCCCCTGCCACTCATTCCGATTCCTCAACTTTGCCTTGTTCAGGGCTGCTAGATATTCATATAGAATCAAATCACTTGTTTTTCCAGGTCTTTGTTGTAAGAGGGATATAGGAAGCCATTTGACTACTCTGCCATCTTGACCCCACCCCGCAAGTTAACATTTTGTAAGGTTATCTATCTATTTTCTAACATGGACTTTGCTGAGGGTGGTTAAAGTTTTACAAGATCTTACATGTCACATGGCTCAAAATCATAGGCTATATTCTTAGGAAGGCAGAATGGAGGACTTAGGACAAGTTAAAGTTTAATTTTCAAAAAAATGGAGCTTTGATCCAGACCAAGGTCTTTTCAATCATGCCAAGCACCTCAGTTTTACAGTGCTATCACACACCCCGTTGAAAAACTTAAAATAAATACCCCTTACTTATAACATTAAGATCAAATTTTTAGCCAAAATTTTAGGTTTCTTCTGTTTTAGTTTTTTCTGGAGGCCCTTAAGATCTCAAGAATCACCATAATAAAATATATCTTTTACCTTAAGAAGACAAATTTTACTAAACAATGTAAACTACTCTGTTAATAGTCCCTTTATCAATGCTTTTTTTTTTTTTATTTATATCTAATCTGGTTTTAACCATAAAATTTCATTCCATGGGACTCAGCCTCTATATGATTGCCTTATGGTCTTCCATTTTCACTTCTGTGTCTACCATATGGCCCTCTTCTAAAAACATATATTTACATGGAACAAATCACATATTGAAAGTCTTACCTCAAAATTCTAAAGAGTGTGTATTCTATTTCCTACCAAAACTCTGACTGAAAATTCTACCAAAAAATTCTATTAGCCCTAGTCACTTAATGAGGAAATTAATACGTAGAAGGTTGAGAACTCAGGTCTTGATATAGGAAGGGTAGTGGGGTGGGTGTCAGGATTATATGTCTTAAAGGATAAAAACAAGATAATTTGGGTGATAGAGTCTGCATGTGACAACCTCCCTGGGCACAGAGAAAGGCAGAGAAGGATGAAGAATACCTCTTTAGGACAAACATAAAATTCCCACACCATTTTACCAGTTTTGACATTTGGCATCACTTTCACTTTTATTTCAGCTGAAAGAATTATCTTCTTCAATGTAGGGAAGATGGAAGACTCTTTAGCAACTGTCATCACAGATAATGCCAATCCAGTCATACTCCCACTTATAGCCTTAATTGTAATATTATCCACCACAAGTGTTATTCACACAAGGTAATTAAGAAATGGAAGGGAAAAAAAATTGTTTAGCATAAAGTATGCCAAGTTGCCACAGTGTATATTTATGCAGCTGTTTTGAGGCTAGCGTGATAATTAAAAATTCCTTCTTCTATATCACTGTTCATTCCTGAACCAGCTCTTCACTGGCCAAGATTCTGTTTCAGAAATTTTACCCAACCTTCATTCCTAAAATATCCTGGTCTTTAGAGATCTTTTGTTTACTGAGTTGCTAGTCTTCCATTGATTTTTATTATTGAACATCAAAATATTAAGCAAGTCAGGTGTGGTCAACATGGCGGACTAGTTAGACTCTTCCTATATCCCTCTTACAACAAAGACCTGAAAAAACAAGTGATTTGATTCTGTGTGAACATCTGGCAGCCCTCAACAAGGCAAGGTTAAGAAATCCATCTGAGTCATACCAGAGAGGAAGACCGTTTGGAAGAGGTGAGGAGCACTAGAACCGTGGTGGCGAAACTGCAGAGACACAGCCACGCTGGGCAGTGGTGAAGCAGGCAAACAGCTTTGCTGTGAGCACGCTCAAGAGCAGTTTCCACATTGAGAGAGACCCGGCAGAAGAGATTCTACCTGGACACTCCAAACCAGTGAAGAGCATCTCCCAAGAGCCTAGGGTAACTACATGCATGCACCCTTTCGTGGTGATATAAAAAAAAAAAAAAGCCCATTTGGGAAAATCCTCTCTCCCTTTTACCTCCTACCTCTGCACTCTGCACTGGATTTGGGAAAAAACGCTCTTCCTTTACGTCCTCCCTCCCCACTCTGCACCTGGAGTCCACTAAGCTGGAAGTAGATCCCAAAAGGCACCCTGACCCATTCTCCTGGCCTTGGAGAGGGAGCAAATAAGCTGCTGGCTCCCCTAGGCCAGGAACACAGAGTCGGCACAACTCTTTTGCTGGCCATAGAAATCAGGGGTCTGCAGACTCTGAGTGCCATACACACCTGTATAGACTTGTGGAGACCCATCTCAACAGCCGTTAGCCCTCACTACCACAGTACAACAGGGCAAACATCTGAAGTTTAACTTCAACTGTTTCAGCTGTGAACGGGCAGATTTGTGATCCTCAAAACAGCCCTGCCCCTCAAGTAGGCACTTTTATCGATCTGCAACAGGGTCTTGAGGACTGCTGGTAGCTCCTAAAGTGCCTAGTCACCTACTACAGGAGTTCAATAAAAAGTGGTGCCCTCGAGTCTTTGCAGCCAACTTAGTGAGGTCCTCATAATCCAGCTGCAAAACTACCTACCTATTTACCTTAGAGAATAGGGACACACTTTTCTTTCAGACTTTCAGGGGCAGCCTTCAGCCCCCTGCCTGACTCAGTGCGTGATCCCGTACCACAGCCAGAGTCCAGTGCCTGCACCAATCACCCATGCCTCTCTAGGACTGGGGGTGAGAGCCTGCATCACACAGTTGGTGACCGACTGCCTGCACACCCGAGCTGATCCCATATAGGAAATTTTAACAGTCTCTGGCGTACACATACTTAGTTACAGAACTAACTACCTGGTGACAAGACATTAGAGATCAAAAAGTGTCAAAAATCAAACTACTGCACACGAGCAGCCTATTTGGGCATATCAAAACGAAACAAAATAAGAAGCTAGGTCTCACTAAGCAAACACAAAATAAAATTATAATAAATTATTGATGGCTCAGAGACAACAGTCAATATCAAGTCACATACAGAGGTAGTCCATGATGGCTTCAGCAAGTTCCCAAAATAAAGAAACAATAAATTCTCTGGAGGAAGAGAACTTCTTGGAATTACCAGAGACAGAATACAAAAGATAAATATACAGAACTCTTCTAAAAATAAGAAAGGAAATCGACAGAACACAGAAACAGCCAGACAACATACAGACACAGTAATAGCGGAACTTAAAACAGTTATTCAAGAACATAATGCCAAATTTAATAGGCTTTAAGAATCCACAGAGAGACAGAATCAGAAATCCAGAACATTAACAATAAAATTTCAGAATTAGAAAACTCAATAGAAAGTCATAGGAGCAGAATTGAGACAGTAGAAGTTAGCATTAGTGACACTGAAGATAAAGCTCTTGACACCAACTTATTTGAGGAAAAATCAGATAAAAGAATTAAAAAGAATGAAGAAACTCTAAGAGTCATGTGGGACTCTATCAGGAGAAATAACCTATGAGTGATTGGAGTACCAGAACGGGGGGGTGGGGTAACAGAAAATACAGAGAAAATTGTTGAAGATTTGTTGACAGAATACTTCTTTGATATCATGAAAGATGAGAAGATATCTATCCAAGATGCTTATGAACCCCACTTAAGGTAGATCCCAAAAGAAAGTCACCAAGATATATTATAATCAAACTTACCAAAACCAAAGATGAAGAGAGAATTTTAAGAGCGGCCAGGGATAAAAGAAACGTCATCTACAAAGAAGAGTCAATTAGAATAAGCTCAGACTACTCAGCAGAAACCCTGCAGGCTAGAAGGTAATGGGATGACATATTTAAAGGCTTGAAGGAAAAACTGTCAGCCAAGAATTATATATCCAGCAAAACTGTCTCTCAAATATGATGGTGAAATTAGGGCATTTCCAGATAAACAGAAGTTCAGGGAATTTGCAAAAACCAAACCAAAATTACAAGAGATACTAAAGGGAGTCCCACGGTTAGATAATCAATAACACCACCTAACAATGCAAGACAAGAACACAGGACAGAGCAACCAGATATTGACTCAGATAAGGAAATAGAAAATACATCAAAGCTAAAACATTTAAAATAGGGAAACAGATATCAATATTAAAAAAAAAAAAGGATAGTATTAAAACAAAAAAAAGAGGGACTTAAAAAATGGAGACATTGATTTTATATATGGTGGGGAAGTTAAGGCGATATGAAGTAATAAAAGATGGTATAAACTTAGAAAATTAGGGGTAAATATTAAGGTAACCACAAAGGAATCTAACAATCCTACAAATCAAAATAAAAAAGTAGAAACACATAAAAACCCAGCAAACACAAAATCTACAACAAAGAAAAAGATGAAAAAAATACATAAAGAAAAATGACCCAGCCTAGAAAATTGAGGAGAACAAAGAAAGTGTGAAGAACACACAAAAAGAGATATCAGGATGACAGCACTAAACTCATAACTATCTTACACTGAATGTAAATGGACTTAATGCACCAATAAAGAGACAGAGAGTGGCAGAGTGGATAAAAAAGCATGATCCCTCTATAGGCTGCCTACAAGAGACACACCTTAGACTTAAACACACAAACAACCTAAAACTCAAAGGATGGAAAAAAAAAAAATATTAAGCAAACAGTACTTAAAAAAGAGCAGGAGTGGCAGTATTAATCTCTGATAAAATAGACTTTAAAGTAAAATCCACCACAAAAGATCAGGAAGGGCACTATATAATGATTAAAGGGTCAATACACCAGGAGGACACAACTATAATAAATATTTACGCACCCAATGACAGGGTTGCAAAATACATATAGCAGACTCTAACAGCACTGAAAAGAGAGATAGACAGCTCCACAATAGTAGTAGAAGTCCTCAACATGCTACTTTCGGTGAAGGACAGAACATCCAGAAAGAAGCTCAACAAAGACATGGAAGAGCTAAATGCTACAATCAACAAACTTGATCTCATAGACTCATACCAAACACTGCACCCAACAGCAGCCAAGTATACTTTCTTTTCCAACGCACATGGAACATTCTCCAGAATAGCCCACATATTAAGCCATAAAGCAAGCATTAACAAAATCCAAAACATCGAAATATTACAAAGTGTCTTTTCTGACCATAAAGCCATGAAAGTGGAAATCAACACACAAAAAGCAAGGAAAAAAAATCAAACACATGGAAACTGAACAACACCTTGCTCAGAAACTACTGGGTTATAGAAGAAATTAAGGATGGAATAAAGAAATTCATAGAATCAAACAAGAATGAAAACACATCCTACCAGAACTTTTGGGACACAGCAAAAACAGTGCTCAGAGTCAGTTTATAGCAATAAATGCACACATCCAAAAAGAAGAAAGGGTCATTATCAAAACATTAACCCTGCAACTAGAACGAGTAGAAAGAGAGCAGCAAAAGAAGCCATCAGGTGCCAGAAGAAAGGAAATAATAAGAATTAGAGCAGAATTAAATAAAATAGAGAACAGAAAAACAACTTAAAGAGTTAACAAGTCCAAAAGCTGGTTCTTTGAAAAGATCAACAAAATTGATAAACCAATGGCCAAACTGACAAACAAAAAACTGGAGAAGAAGCAGGTAACCCGCATAAGAAATGAGATGGGTGATATCACAACAGTTCCAACTGAAATTAAAAGAATCATAACAGATTACTGTGAAAAATTGTACTCTGACAAATATGAAAACCTAGAGGAAATGGACAAATTTCTAGAAACTTACTACATACCTAAATTAACACAAACAGAAGTAGAACAACTAAATAAACCCATAACAAAAGAAGAGATTGAAAATCTTATTAAAAAAACTGCCAATAAAAAAAAGCCCTGGCCCAGATGGCTTCACTGGAGAATTCTACCAAACTTTCAGAGAAGAGATAACACCACTTCTGCTAAAGGTATTTCAGAGCATAGAAACGGATGGAATACTCGCAAACTCATTCTATGAAGCTAGCGTAACCCTGATACCAAAACCAGGTAAAGACACCACAAAAAGAAAATTACAGACCGATATCCCTCATGAACATTGATGCAAAAATCCTCAACAAAATTTTAGCCAATAGAATTCAGCAACATATCAAAAAAAAAAAATTCATCATGACCAAGTGCGATTTATACCAGGTATGCAGGGATGTTTCAACATTAGAAAAACAATCAATGTAATCCATCATATAAATAAAACAAAAGACAGCAACCACATGATCTTGTCAACCAATGCAGAAAAGGGATTTGACAAAGTCCAACACCTACTCATGATAAAAACTCTCAATAAAATAGGAATAGAAGGGAAATTCCTCAGTATAATTGAGGGCATTTTTACAAAGCCAACAGCCAACATCATCCTAAATGGAGAGACTTTGAAAGCATCCCCCTTGAGAACAGGAACCAGACAAGGATCCCCTCTATCACCACTCTTATTCAATATTGTTCTGGAGGTCCTAGCCAGAGCGTTTAAGCTAGACAAAGAAATAAAAGGCATCCAAATAGGTATGGAAGAAGTCAAAGTGTCTCTATTTGCAGATGACACGATCTTATACACAGAAAACCCCAAAGAATCCACAAGAAAACTACTGGAAGTAATAGAAGACTTCAGCAAAGTTTCAGGATACAAGATAAACATACAAAAATCAATTGTATTCTTTACACCAACAAAGAAAACCTTGAAGAGGAAATCACCAAATCAATACCATTTACAATAGTCCCCAAGAAGATAAAATACTTAGGAATACATCTAACCAGAGAAGTAAAAGATCTATACTGGGGAAACTACAAGACACTATCACAAGAAACTAAAAGAGACCTGCATAAATGGAAAAATATACCGTGGTCATGGATAGGTAGACTCAACAGAGTGAAAATGTCAGTTCTACCCAAAGCAATCCACAGATACAATGCAATCCCAAATTCCACCAGCATTTTTTAATGAGATGGAGAAAGACATCACCAACTTTATATGGAAAGGGAAGATGTTCTGAATAAAATAAAGCATTACTCAAGAATAATTAGGTGGGATGCTTTACACTACCTGATTTTAGGACTTATTATACTGCCTTGGTAGTCAAAACAGCCTGGTATTGGTACAACCACAGATACATAGACCAATGGAACAGAGTTGATAATCCAGATATCAGCTCATCCACCTATGAGCAGCTGATATTTGACAAAGGCTTAAAGCCCATTAATTGGGGGAAAAGACAGTCTCTTTAACAAATGGTGCTGGGATAACTGGATGTACATCTGCAAAAAACGGAAACAAGTCCCATACCTCACACCATGCACAAAAACTAACTCAAAATGGATCAAAGACTAAAATATGGAATCAAAAACGATAAAGATCATGGAAGAAAAAATATGGACAACACTAGGAGCCCTAATATATGGCATAAACACAATATGAACTATAAGTAACAATGCACAAGCACCAGAAGAGAGACTAGATAAATGGGAGCTCCTAAAAATCAGAAACTTATGCTCATCAAAAGACTTCACCAAAAGTGTGAAAAGACAACCTACAGTCTGGGACAAATTTTTTGACTATGACAAATCTGATCAGCGTCTATTCTCTAAAATCTACAAGATACCGCAAACCCTCAACAACAAAAAGGCAAATAACCCACTTGAAAAATGGGCAAAGGATATGAACAGGCACTTCACCAAAGAAGATATTCAGGCAGCTAACAGACACATGAAGAAATGCTCACGATCATTAGCCATCAGAGAAATGCAGATCAAAACTACAATGAGATATCATTATCACCCCAACAAGGCTAGCGTTAATCCATAAAACACAAAGTAACAAATGCTGGAGAGGTTGTGGAGAGACTGGAACACTTATACACTGTTGGTCAGAATGTAAAATGGTACAACCACTTTGGAAATTGATTTGGCGCTTCCTTAAAAAGCTAGAAGTAGAAGTACCATACGATCCAGCTATTCTGCTCCTTGGAATATATCCTAGAGAAACAAGAGCCAACACACGAATAGATATATGCACACCCATGTTCATCGCAACTCTGTTCACAATAACCAAAAGATGGAAGCAACCTAAGTGCCCATATATGGACAAATAGATAAACAAACTATGTATATCCACACAATGGAATATTACGCAATGATAAAGAACAATGATGAAGCTGTGACACATTGTATAACATGGTGGAAGCTGGAACTTATTATGGTCAGTGAATTTAGTCAGTTAGAGAAGAACAAATATTGTATAAGACCACTATTATAAGAACTCAAGAAAAGGTTTAAGCACAGAAGAAAACATTCTTTGATGGTTACAGGGGTGAGGAGGAAGGGTGAGGGTTATTCACTAACTAGATAGTAGATAAGAATCATCTTAGGTGAAGGAAAGGACAGCACATACTACAGGGGAAGTCAGCACAACTGGACTAAACCAAATTAAGAAGTTTCCTGAATACAAGCAAATACTTTGAGAGACAGAGTAGCAGAGGTAGGGGTCTGGGGACCATGCTTTCAGGGGACATCTAGGTCAATTGGCATAAGAAAGCTTATTAAGAAAGTGTTCTGCATCCTACTTTGGTGAGTGACATCTGGGGTCTTAAAAGCTTGCAAGTGGCCATCTAAGATGCATCTGTTTGTCCCAACCACCTGGAATAAAGAAGAACAAAGAACACCAAAGACACAAGGATAGTATTAGCCCAAGAGACAGAATGGGCCACATAAACCAGAGACTTCATCAACCTGAGACCAGAAGAAGTAGATGGTGCCCAGCTACCACCAATGAACGTCCTGACAAGGAACAAAACAGAGAATCCCTGATGGAGCAGCAGAAAGATGGTGTGCAGAACTCAATTTCTAGTAAGAAGACCAGACTTAATGATCTGACTGAGACTGGAAGCACCCTGAAAAGCAGGGCCCCTGGACTCTCTATCAGCCCAGAACTAAAACAATTTCCAAGGCCAACTCTTCAGACAGGGATTGAACTGGACTATGGGACATAAAGTGACACTCGTGAAGAGTGTGCCTCTTAGTTAAGTAAATGCAAGAGACCAATGGGGCAGCTTCTTGCCAGAGGTGAGATGGGAAGGCAGAGAAGTTTAGGAGCTGGTTGAATGTTCATGGGGAATCGGGCAGAAAGGAGGAGTGTGCTGTTGCAGAATGGGGTGAGAAATTAGGGTCACATAACAATGTATGTATAAAATTTTGTATGGGAGATTGCTTGAAATGTAAACTTCATTTAACTACAACAATAAAAAAATGTTAACTTGGTATATTGTCTTGTAACTTTATGTAATCCCAAATCCCTATGATTGGGGTCATGTACTCCCTTCCCCAGTTTTCTATATAAAAACTCATCTCTCCTTCAGAATATTGGAACACTTTGAAATATCACATTACATTGTGTTGCCCAGCTCTAGCTTTATTCCTCAAATAAAACTCTTTGCTTTCACTTTTAACAGAATGTAAGTTTTGCTCAGCCCTACAACAAAGGGAAATGAAAGTGTGTTCTGAAGCATATTCATAATACTGGATTTTGTAGGAAGAATGGGTAGAAACCCACTCTAGATACATAAGCTAGCAGGATAATGAAGTTGTCAAGATACAGTATAGTACAATGGGAAGGACTCTTAACTAGGATTTAGAAATCTAGTCCTAGACATTCTAGAAGTTTATTATCTTCTCAGAGCTTCAGTTTTATAACTACTCAAGTGAAGATAGGTAGGTTTATGTAGAACAGTTCATAATATAATTGCAACAATTAAACAGAATGCTGTGTAAAAACGCTTTGACAGAGTCCGGCAAGATGGCGCTCTAGGCGGAAGCACCACTCCGTCCCTCCACAGCAAAGATTCGAAAAACTAAGCCAAACAGAGAATCAACAATCCTGAAACCCTAGAACATCAAATGAAGAGATAAAGAACTCAGCCGAGCACCAAATGGAGTGAGAATACTGAAAGAGAATGGAGAGCAAGGAGAGATTCATGCAGAGGTCCCCTACCAGCTAACGCAGCGCGGATCCACCATCTTGGACTCCTATAGGAGACCAGCAAATGGGGGTACGAGAAAGCAGCCTCACAGAGTGTCCAGCGGGAGACAAAACAGCCCGTAATTTGCGGTGTGTGCTTTCCCACCCCCCACACCTCTTCGCCCAGGCTCGGGCTCCTCTGCTTCCCCTGGCCGTGGTCTCTTGACTGGGAGGCGCCGGCTGCTTGGATTCCGCACGCCCAAGCGGGCGGCTCTCTGGATGCCATTTGTTGGCTGCTAGTGTTGCTTTTTTTTTTTCTTTTTCTGCTTCTTTTGGTTTCTTGCTTGCCTCTCGCTGCCTCCCCCTCCTTTTGCTTTGGTGCCTGGCTCCGAGTGCGGTCTTTGCTCTTTCCTGCGGGGCTGTGGGGCTCCATTCAAGTGTGCAGCTGTTTCCAGGTCTGGGCTGCCGCGCTGGTGGGATCCTGGGGCTTTTGTTCATTTGTTCCTCTGCTTCCCGCCACCACGGTCTCTTGTCCGGGAGACGCTGGCTGCTTGGATTCCACACACCCAAGCAGGCGGCTCTCTGGGTGCCATTTGTTGGCTGCTGGTGTTTTTTTTTTTTTTTTTTCTGCTTCTTTTGATTTCTCGCTTGCCTCTCACCGCCTCCCCCTCCTTTTGCTCGAATGCCTGGCTCTAAGGGCCATCTTTGCTTCTTCCTGCGGGGCTGAGGGGCTCCATTCGGGTGTGCGGCTGCTTCCTGGTCTGGGCTGCTGTGCCGGTGGGATCCCGGGGCTTTTGTTCATTTGTTCATTTTGAATTGTTTGTCAGTTTTCTTTTCCTTTTCTTGAGTTGGGAGCCCTTTCTGGCCAGGCAGAGCTGCGTGCCAGGGAGACTACCCTTCGGCTTCCAAAGACATGCAGAGGAATCCCTGAAAGCATTTTTTTTTGTTGTTGTTGTTGTTTTTTTTTCTTTCTGTTTTTCTGGGGGCCTTTCTTGTTCCTTTTTTTTTTTATTTGTATTGTCTTCTTTTCCCTCTTTTTCCCTTTCATCTTTCTTCATTGCTCAGTTTCTCATCTCTCTATATCTTCCTTCTCTTTCAGATCCCTGAATAACAGGTGTTGTATGCCTCTGCGCCTTCTGGCCAGGCTGTGCTGGGAAACCTAAGAGCGACTTCCGCAGACCTCATAGCTGCATCGGTGTGATCCCTGGGGATTTTGCGGTTCTTTAACCTTTCTGATTTTTATTTGTTCATTCTTTTCTTTTCTTCCTCTTCTCCCTTCTGTTTTTCTCCATTTCTTAGTCTCTCATCTCTCCATTCCAATGGCAAGCTCCCCTAGCATTCTTTTTTGTTTGTTTGTATGTTTTTTGGCTTCTGTTCCTTTCTCCTCTCTCCCATATCCAGCTTAGCTTCACACATAACCATCTCCCCTCTGCATCCTGCCTACCTGCACCATGCACTTGACATCACACCACCAAGCTGTGCAGGCACGGCCTATTGGAACCTGCCCAGCACTGATTACCAACTGCCCTGGGGCTGTGATGAGTACCACAAACAACCCATCCCAGTGGCTCCTCTTCAGCTAGACCTGCCCTGCTGTACCACATCTGAGTGACTGAACCGGCAGTTGGAGGAGACGAAAAGTATTGAGCGTACAGACGAGCGAACAACAAGGGGCACGCAGTCTGCCTGCTCAGACATACTCAAATTTTTTTGTTAAACAGGGAAGAAACAAACAAATCTACAATCAAGAAACTAGAGAAATATCTACTGAATGCCCTGAAAATAGCAAAAAATATCAAAACATTTACAAAAACAGGACAGGATGGCTCCAGTAGGCGTCCAAATTAAAACCCCAGATGACTCTCCTGTGGAAGAAAATGCACTAGAAGTACCTGATAGGGAATTCAAATCACGAATACTTGGAATTTTCCAAGAATTGAGGCAAAAAGCTGACAAACATGAGGAAAAAACAGACAAATTCATGGAAAATATAGACAAAAAATTGAAAGAATTCAGGAAGATGATGCAGGAAAAAAAAGCCAAAATAAATTCACAACTAGAAATTATACAAAAACAACAATTAGAAATCCAAAAGATAAACAACAAGATTTCAGAAATGGATGATGTCGTAGAAGGGCTAAGAAGCAGATCTGAAACCGTGGAAGACAGGATCAGTGGAACTGAAGACAAACACTTGGATACAACTCTGTTTCAGGAAAACTCAGAAAAAAGAACAATGGAAAATGAAGAGACCCTGAGAGTTACGTGGGACACTATCAAAAGCAAAAATCTGAGAGTGATTGGAAATCCAGAACGGGTAGAAAACAGAAACCACAGAGAGGACCATTGAGGAAATGCTGACAGAAAACTTCCCCAATATCATGAAAGATGAAAAGCTGGCCATCCAAGAAGCTCAACGAACCCCATATAGAAGAGACCACAAAAGAAAATCACCAAGGCATATCATTTTCACACTCACCAAAAGCAAAGACAAACAAAGAATGTGGAGAGCAGCTCGGGAAAAACAAGAAGTCACATACAGAGGAGAAACAATAAGACTAAGCTCAGATTATTTGGCAGAAACCATGCAGACAAGAAGGCAATGGCATGACATATATAAAATCTTGAAAGAAAAAAATTGGCAGCCAAGAATAATATACCCTGCAAAACTCTCGTTCAAATGTGATGGTGAAATTAGGTCATTTCCAGATAAACAGAACTTAAGGGAATATGTAAAAGTCAACCCAAACTTACAAGAATTATTAAAGGGAGTTCTTCCATCTGAGGACAAACAACTTCAGCTCACAGACAGAACCTAGGATGCAGGATCGTACCAGCCAGATACCAATCTAAGAAATGAACTCTCAAGGACTATCCAAAACCAAAAGCAATACAACAGGGCATCAGAGCAGTTAATCAGTAAAGGACAACAACATCAAAACAATAAAAGAGGGAATAAACAGCATAGGTATAGAACCTTCTAATGGATAGGAAGGCTAGACGATACCAAGTAATGGTAGACTGCTTCAAACTTAGAAAGATAAGGGTAAAATTTATGGTAACCACAAAGAAAGTTAACAAACATACTCATAAAAAAACGAGGAAAAACATAAAGTCTCAGGAAAAACAAAACTTGCAAAAACAAAATAAAAGAAAAAAAATCCACAAACAAAAGTAACTCAGCACAAGAGAGTAAGAAGAACAAAAAAATGTCAGCACCACAAAAAGAAGCACTACAAAATGACAGCAACAAACCCACATCTATCAATAATTACACTGAATGTAAATGGACTCAATGCACCCATAAAGAGATGGAGAGTGACAGAATGGATAAGAAAACAGGATCCATCAATATGCTGTCCACAGGAGACACACCTTAGAAACAAAGATGTGAGTTTATTAAAAGTCAAAGGTTGGAAAAAAATATATCAAGCTAACAACTACCAAAAAAGATCAGTAGTGGCAATTCTGATCTCAGATAAAATAGACTTTAACACGAAATCTACCATAAAAGACAAAGAAGGACACTATATAATGATTAAGGGGACAATCCATTATGAAAACATAACCATAATAAACATCTACGCACCAAATGACAGGGCTCCAAAATGCATAAAACAAACTCTAACAACACTGAAAAGAGAAATTGACAGTTCCACAATAATAGTAGGAGACTTCAACACACCACTCTCAGTAAAGGACAGAACAACTAAGAAGAAACTCAGCAAAGATACAGAAGACCTAAAGGGCACACTCAGCCAACTTGACCTCATAGATATATATAGAACACTCCATCCAACCGCTGCAAAGTACACATTCTTTTCCAATGCACATGGAACATTCTCCAGAATAGACCACATCTTAGGCCACAGAACAATCTTCAACAAGATCCAAAACGATGTGATAATTCAAAGTATCTTCTCTGACCACAGTGCCATCAAGGTAGAAATTAACAATAGAAGGAGCAAGGAAAAAAATTCAACTACGTGGAAACTAAATAATACCCTGCTTACACATCAGTGGGTAATAGAAGAAATCAGAGATGGAACCAACAAATTCCTAGAATCAAATGAGAATGAAAACAGATCATACCAAATCCTTTGGGACACAGCAAAGGCAGTCCTCGGGGGACAATTTATAGCAATAGATGCACATATCAAAAAAGAAGAAAGGGACAAAATCAAAACATTAACTACAGAACTCAAACAAATAGAAAGAGAACAGCAAAAAAAGCCCACAACCACCGGAAGAAAGGAAATAGTAAAGATCAGAGCAGAAATAAATGAAATAGAGAACAGAAAAAATTATAGAAAGAATCAGCAAAACAAAAAGTTGGTTCTTTGAAAGAACCAACAAAATGGACAAACCACTGGCCAGACTGACAAAAGAAAAACAGGAGAGGACACAAATAATCCAAATAAGAAATGAAATGGGGGACATTACAACAGACCCAACTGAAATAAAAAGGATTATAACAGAATATTATGAAAAACTATACTCCAACAAATTTGAAAACCTAGAGGAAATGGATAAATTTCTAGAAACACAGAGCCTTCCCAAACTACAACAAAGTTATGCTGAAAATCTGAACAGACCCATAACAAGAGAAGAGATTGAAAAGGTAATAAAAAAAACTCCCAACCAAAAAAAGCCCTGGCCCAGATGGCTTCACTGGAGAATTCTACAAAACATTTACATAAGAGCTTGTACCAGTTCTACTCAAACTATTTCAGAGCATAGAAGAGGAAGCAACACTTCCAAATTCATTCTATGAAGCCAGCATAACGCTGATACCAAAACCAGGCAAAGACGTCACAAAAAAAGAAAATTACAGACCAATATCTCTCATGAATATGAACGCAAAACTTCTGAACAAAATTCTATCCAATAGAATTCAGCATCATATCAAGAAAATAATACACCACGACCAAGTAAGATTCAAAACAGGTATGCAAGGATGGTTCAACATTAGTAAAGCAATCAACATAATCTACCACATAAATAAAAGGAAAGAAAAGAATCACATGATCATCTCAATTGATGCAAAAAGGCATTTGACAAAGTCCAACATCCATTCCTGATAAAAAGTCTCAATAAAATCTGTATGGAAGGGAAATTTCTCAACATAATAAAGGGCATCTATGCAAAACCAACGGCCAATGTCATTCTTAATGGAGAGAGGCTGAAAACATTCCCTTTGAAAACAGGAACAAGACAAGGATGCCCTTTATCACCATTCCTATTTAACATTGTGCTGGAAGTTCTAGCTAGAGCAATAAGGCAAGAAAAAGAAATCAAGGGCATCAAAATTGGTAATGAAAAAGTTAAACTGTCCCTGTTTGCAGATGATATGATACTAAAGACTCCATGAGAAATCTACTGGAACTAATAGAAACATTCAGCAGAGTAGCAGGATACAAGATAAACATTCAAAAATCAGTTGGATTCCTATACACCAATATGGAGAATGATGAAAAGGAAATCAGGAAATCAATACCATTTTCAATAGCCCCCAAAATGATAAAATACTTAGGAATAAATCTGACCAGAGATGTAAAAGACCTATACAAAGAAAAGTATAAAACACTACTGCATGAAACCCAAAAGGATCTACATAAATGGATAAACATACCATGCTCATGTTTAGTCAGACTCAACATTGTGAAAATGATAATTCTACCCAAAGCGATTTACGAATGCAACGCAATCACGATCGAAATACCAGCAACATTCTTCAAAGAGATGGAAAAACTAATCATTATCTTTGTGTGGAAAGGGAAGAAGCCCCGAATAAGTAAAGCACTACTGAAGAAGAAGAATAAAGTTGGAGGACTCACACTACCTGACTTGAGAGCCTACTATACAGCTACAGTAGTCAAAACAGCCTGGTACTGGTACAACGACAGATACATTGACCAATGGAACCGAATTGAGAAGCCAGATGTAAATCCATCCACCTACGGTCACCTGATCTTCAACAAGGGCCCAAAGTCCATCAAATGGGGAAAAGACAGTCTTTTTAACAAATGGGGCTGGCAAAACTGGATATCCATTTGCAAAAAAATGAAACAGGACTCATACCTGATGCCATACACAAAAACTACTTCAAAATGGATCAAAGACCGAATATAAAGCCTAAAACTATAAAGTTCATAGAAGAAAAAATAGGACCAACACTTCAGGCCTTAATACATGGCATTAACAGGATACAAACCATAACCATCAATGCTCAAAACCCAACAGATAAGCTAGATAACTGGGATCTTCTAAAAATCAAACACCTATGCTCTTCAAAAGACTTCGCCAAAAGAGTAAAAAGAGAACCTACAGACTGGGAAAAAATTTTTGGACAGTACAAGTCAGACAAAGGTCTAATCTCCATAATCTACAAGAAAATCCAACACCTCTACAACAAAAAGACAAACAATCCTATCAAAAAATGGGCAAAGGAAATGAACAGACACATCACCAAAGAAGACATTCAAAAGACCAACAGACACATGAGGAAATGCTCGCGATCACTAGCCATTAGAGAAATGCAAATTAAAACCACAATGAGATACCATCTCACCCCGGCATTACTGACACGAATCAAAAACACTGGAAATAACAAATGTTGGAGGGGATGCGGGGAGATGGGAACTCTTATGCACTGCTGGTGGGAATGCAAGATGATACAACCATTTTGGAAAATGATACGGCATTTCCTCAGAAAGCTAGAAATAGACATACCATTCGATTCAGCAATCCCACTCCTAGGAATATATCCTAGAGAAATAAGAGTCATCACTCGAATAGACATATGCACACCTATGTTCATGGCAGCATTGTTCACAATAGCAAAACGATGGAAACAACCTAGATGCCCATCAACAGATGAATGGATAAACAAACTGTGGTACATACTTACAATGGAGTACTATGCAAAGGGAAAGAACAACAATGAATCTGTGAACCATCTCATAACATGGATGAAACTGGAAGACATTATGCTGAGTGAAATAAGTCAATCACAATAGGACAAATATTGTATGAGACCTCTATTGTAAAACCCCATGAAAAAGTTCACACGCAAAATGTAACAATCTTTGTTGGTTACCAGGGATGGGAGAGGTGGGGGCGGAAATACTAAACAGGCAATAGATAAGTTGTATGTTGGGTGAAGGGTGAGACAGTACACAATACAGGGGAAATAGCACAACCTGTACAAGGAAAGGTCATGGAAAGCCCATAGACACACCCAATCTCCCCAAAGGACTGAGTTGCTGGGTGGAGGGCTCTGGGGACCCTGGTCTTGGGGAACATCTAGCTCAATTGGCATGACACTACTTATAAAGACAATGCTCTACATTCTACTTTGGTGAGTAGTGTCTGGGGTCTTAAAAGCTTGTGAGCGGTCATCTAAGATACTCCACTGGTGTCATCCCTTCGGGAGCAAGGGAGAATGAAGAGAACAGGATACAAGGAAAAGATTAGTCCAAAGGACTGTTTGTCCACAGCTACCAAGGCCTCCACCGGACTGAGTCCAGTACAGCTAGATGTGTCCGGCTACCACCACTGACTGCTCTGACCAGGATCACCACAGAGGGTTCTGGACAGAGCTGGAGAAGGATGTAGAGCATAATTCTAACTCACAAAAAAAAAAAAAAAAAAAAAAAAAGACCAGATTTACTGGCCTAAAGGAGACTGGAGAAACCTCGAGAATATGGTCCCCAGACACCCTTTTAGCTCAGTGGCGAAGTTACCTCTGAGGTTCACTGTTCAGCCTGGGAGTGGACAGCCCAGTAAAACTAAATGAGACTAACGAGGTACAGGAGACCAGTGACAAGGGCCAGAAGGCTGAAGGGGACAAGGAAGCTGGTGATAGGGAACACAAGGTTGAGTAAGGATATTGTTGATGTGTTGTGAGATTGTTAACCATTGTCATAGGGCAACATTTGTAGTAACTGTTAAATGAGAAACTATTTTGTTCTGTAAGCCTTCATCTTAAGTGAGAATAACAGCACAATTGGAAGAGCATAGTCAATGTCACTGAACTGTGTGTATAGAAATTTTTGAAATGGTGTATCTTTGGCTATGTATATTTTCACCAAAAAAAAAAAAAAAAAAAGAAGGTTGAGAAGTTAGAAGGTTGATATGTTGTGGGGTTGTTAAGCAATGTCATAAAGCAACATGTTTACTACTGTTTCATGAGAAACTATTTGTTCTGTAAGCCTTCACCTGAAGTACAATAAAATATAAAAAAAGAAAAAGAAAAAAAATGCTTTGAAAATTGTAAAACATTGAGAAATGTAAGTTATTATTCACTCTTTGTTTCAATGTCTGGGAGCACTGGACTAGCATAACAATAATAGTAGACAAGAAGGTATGGATTGGAGAGTTTTCATTCAGGAAAATTGCTAAAACAAAGCGACCTTGAATAAGGACATAATAAAGTAGTCAATGTTGACGTGATGTTCAGAACTTCATGCCTGAAGCAATTGTGCTGCTACTAAGAGAAATGTAAATGGGGAAAAGAGGCTAAATTTGATGAATATGTTAATTTCAGTTTAGAAATACAGCAGTCAGTCGGAGATGCAAAGGTTTAGCTCAAGGAAGATGCTCAGCTGATGTGTATATATATATAAAATTTGAATACATGTTCAATTACCATTTATTGAAACTCTAAGATATGCAAGATACTGTAGTTTATGATTGCATGAGTTATCTATTCCCACAATAATTTTACATTAAAAAACCAGTAAAAAAATTCAGTGGCTTAAAACAGCAATAATTTATTTAGCTCAAGAATCTGTAGTTGGCTGAGTGGTTCTTTTATAATTGCTGGGACTCATTCACATGTCTGCAGTATTCTGCAGTTCATGCTCTGCTGATCTTGACTAGGCTGTCTTAGATGTCTGGTAATCAACTGGTTGTTGGTGGTCTAGGATGGCCTCAGCTGAAACAATTGAGGTGACACATTTCTGCTCCATAGGATTCATCTTTTAGCAGGCTATCCTAGGCATGTTCTCATGACAAAACTAGATGTGCAAGAGCAGTCAGTGGAAATCCATATGACCTCTTAAAGTCTAGGCATAGAACTGGCACAGTAATTTCTACCACATTTTACATGATAAAGCAGATTACAAAATCAGAACAAAATCAAGGGGAGGGAAAAAGGATCCTGTGTCATTAGTGGGAGGAATTAAAAATTCATATGGAAAAGTGTGCAGATAAAGGAATGGGGGAAGTATTGAGGCCATTAATGAAATCAGTCTTCCACAGTTATGTTTTTAATAAATTAATTCATTTATTCATTCAACAGTAAATATTCTTTGAGTGTCTATTCTAAGCAATGAGATAAAGCCATGTTTGGCATATAGCTGCAGATAATTTTTTTTTATATTTGCATATTAACCCATTGCATACATATACCTAATTTTTCTTATGCATTTCAGAGGTGATGGAAATTTGGATTGTTTCTAGTTTGGAACTACTAAAATTAAAGATGTTGTAAACATTTGTACATGTGTCTTGTGACATATGCAAGTATTAAATGGTATTTGGTACATACCTAGGGGTAGAATTGTTGGGTCATTGGTAGTCATGTGTTAAGCTTTAGTTGACAGTGCCAATTTTTTTTTCCTCCTAAAGTAGTTGTACCAACTTATATTTCAAATGGTAGTATATGAATTCCAGTTTTGCCAGATTCTGGCCAAAACTTGGTATTGTCAGTCATTTTGATTTTAACCATTCTGTTGAGTTATTACTATTTTCTCATTGTGGTTCTAATTTGCATTTCTCTGTTTACAACTTATTTTGAGAAATTTTCTACATGCTTATTTACCATTTGAGTATTGCTTTTGTAAAGTGCTTGTTCAAATATTTTTCTTATATTTGAATTGTGTTGTCTGGGTTTTTCCTATTGATTCACAGATATTTTTGTATATTTTAGATGTAGATCTTTTGGTAAATATAAATATTGCAAATGCCTTTTCTAAGTTTGTGGCTTAATTTCAATAAAATCTAATTTTCAAATTTTTTGTTTTATAGGTAGTGCTTTTGTATCCTGTTTATAAAATATTTGCTGGGCACTATTCACTTTATCCTTTCAGATTTTTCTTACCCCAGCATAGGTTTTTATTTTTTATTTTTTTCCACATGTTTGAACTAATCAGTAAGATGTCGAACACTTTAGTTGGACCCTTTGCAGAATTCATGATTTCTTTCTGTGTGCAGCTTTCTTTTCCCTTATGTGGTATTCTGTCCTGTTAATTCTAGCTGCCTTAGTTTCCTTGGACATTCAGCTTCATCTCTTGAACTCAAGAGGTTCACTCCTGGCTCTGAAGCAATTCCTCCTCCTTGTACTGTGGCCTGGAAACTCTCTCAAGGCAGTGAGCTGGGGCAATTATAGGATTCACTTAGATTGTTTCAGAGATCACTGCTTTGTTCCCTGATGTTGAAAATTGTTGTATATATTTTACCTCTTTTTTTGGTTGTCAGGTGAGAGAGAAAATATAGCCCATTTTACCATTTTGTCCAAAGCAGAAATCATCCTTTATTTCCCTCTTTTTCTGTTTTACATATATGTGTGTGTGTGTATATATATATAAATATATATATATAAATATAATGAAATCTAAAATGTGATCAAATAACATACATATTATATTACAACAATTACTGTATATATATAGGCATTATCCAAGATTTTATTCTCTTTTCTCTTCTCCCTCTTTAATCTGTCATTGAGCGATCACTTCTGTACTGTCAAATTTAACTGTTAACTATCAGTTTCATCACATATATGTCTCATCTTAAAAATCCTAAAAGTAAAGGTATGGCCTATAATGATATTTTTTCTTGTACTGGGAATTGGAGAGTGGAAAAAAGGATCTTGATTTGCAGTCCTCAGTATATTCACTATTTCTTAGGACCAGAACTATTTCAGTGAACCTGCTACAAATACTCAAAGGGAACTCATCAGATGGGAGGGAAAGGAATTCAGCCATACTCCTTGCCTGAGTTCTACAGCTATCTCAGAGAGGCTTTCTGAATAATTCTTCTTTTGTATTTTGCATTTTTCCAAGTGCTAAATTCTACACATGACCATTAGATAATTATTTTTATTGAGATATAATGATAATATATTGTCTGTGATTATTTTTCTGTATTAACATATTGACTTGCTTTTAAACTTTGTTTTCAAATATGGTGTTCTAATCAGTCATATTTTCCAGGTCTCTTCTACATAAGTTCTCTGCCAAATAAACTCAAGACTTTTGACCACTGCATCTCTAGTTATTAAAAAAATACTTTTTTTTAACCCTTAACCTCCACTCTTTCTATTCCATTAAGCTTGCCTGATTAATCTTCGTGTTTTTTCATATCACCTTGGAGATATTTATTCTATAAAGAAAAACAAATGTGTATACACACATACACACATGCAATTTTGATAGAACTAAGGATAAAGAGAAAACTATCAGTAAGTATATGAGTTTACCTATCTTTCTGAATAGTCGCTTTGACAAGCTTATCTTCATGTGTAACCAAACCTTCAGGATTGGGGATGAATATATTGACGTCTACACTTCAAAAAAAAAATTGAAGTTGTTCTTCCTGAAACTAGGAAAACAAAAAAGAGAGATTTGTTCTAGAGAAGGAGCATTAAGTAGGCTGACACTTCATGGTGGGAGTATGAGAGGAAAAGAGGACACCTAGAGGAATGGTGGTATATCTTAGAATTTGAAAGAGCATGGATATAGTTAAGAAGGGTTTTTAAGTTGGTCACATTGGGATTTGTTATAATAAATTACATTTGCTTATTCTGGCAAAATGGCAAGTCCACTCTTACTATATTTGTTCACCAATATAGGAAATGGGTAAAATCTCCTTGACCACTATAGCTCTCTAATCATTTTTATTGAGAAGAAGAAAAAGTCTGATTTCTATTTAAGCGGACATGGATTATGATTATCGTTGATAAGATACATTTATACTGTGATATGAAAATACTGTTTATGGCTATTGGTGACAGAGCCTATATCCAAAGATCCATAGTTGAAGGAAATGCCAAATTTCAGGAAACGCTTCTTTTTAAATCCTCAATAATGCTATAATTTCCCTAGATATCCAGCTGCAGTTCCCCCTCCTCTTTTGGTGGTAATTCTCAAATTTTATTACAAATTAACTTCTTTACTTTGAAGTTAACTGGTAGCTGTTGTTTCTATTCAACTTATTGACTATCTTTTTATCCATCATTTTACATTTACAATACTAAAAAATCTACTGTCTGACTGTTTTGCATATTAACAACATTCATCTCGCAGTAACAAATGCCAGGGTGCAAGGTGAGAGTAATGATGGCTTTGATGCTTAAGATTATGTGTCAGCTTGGCTGAGCCATGATTCTCAGTGGTTTGACAGTTATTTGATGATGTAATTTGGCAGCTATGTAATGATATAATTTGGCAGTTATGTAATTATGTAGTCATCCTCCAATTTGTGATCTGATGTGGTCATCCTCCATTTTCACATAATACCAATTTTTCATAATGACCTGCTCTTTGGAAACTAACCATGTCAATAAGTGAAGAAAGGGTGTATTTTCAAAGAACTAGGAATTTGAAGATCTAAAATACATACATATATATATTCATGTATACATACACACATATATTCATATATAAATTCATTTATTAAAAAAAAGTTGCTTATAAAATCCATAAAATCAAGTACCTTTGCATGACCCACCCAGACAAAATGCACAACAATCACATTTCAAATAATTGTTCTTTATTATCTGTGAAGACACAATGTAGAAATGGTAGGGACAGATTTCTTCTTTAAATTCCCAGTATCACTGGAGAAATAAAACATATCATTTCACTTCTTTTGTCTTGCCTAAATTTATGCATTCACAGCTGCCTCCTTAAATCTAAACCCTATATACTACCGTGTTTGTTAGTCAATTTTGATTTAAGAAAATAATTCTTTTTTTTTTTTTTCTCTATTTGAACATTCTTGCCTTTGAGCAATGATTTTTTTCATTTAAAGCAGCATGTTCTTCTGTGATGCATTCAAGGTCACAGTCTTTCTACCCTTGCCTGCTGTATATAGACAGAGCAATAAAACAGGTAATACTCTTACTCAATTGAGGTGCAGATCTCATTTCTGCTGAACATCTGTGCAGTATGAATCCCCATATTATACCCTAAACACCAATTTTTTTGGTAATATTATCGTCTTTGCTTCTTTGCATTTTTATTTACATTGGTACGACTCAACTGGGAAATGCCATTGTTAAGGCATGCATAATTTTTAATGGCATGAAATGCAGGAAAAAACCATACCTCTATTAGGAAAATGTCAGTTTTAAGCAATACAGCATCTAATAAAAAACAACTTAGACAGGAATTAAATATTGGAGAATAAGGTACTTCCCTATATGGAGAATGACATTTAGGAAAAAAAAAACTCTTAGATCTTCATACCATAAATGAAAATAAACCATTGTATATGATAATATTACAGAGCTATGGCTTCTTTTCAGCTTTTTCTCTCTTCTACGCAGGGATTTCATTTCACTTTAAGGTTGATTTCTAAAACAGACAGGTTAGAATGATATAAATAAAAGCAATAAATATCAGTGGATGAGAAGTTGTAAGCTTAGCGATATACACATTATTATTTTCAGGCTGATAAGTATTTGAATATTTTCTCTGAATTAGAACTTTCTTATATTCAAGTATAGACTATTTAGATAAACAAAATATAAGAAGGAACACCTCTAACTTGTTCATGTTTCCTTCTTGATGACAAGTATGAATAACCATATTTGCAGTGGGTTCAGGGATATATATATGAAATAGTCAGCTGTGTAAAATTTGCAGAACATTTGGTGCATTAAGCTTTACTGCCCCATTTACTGGATAGGCAACTGATTCCTAGATTGTTAACCCAAGAGTATACATGTGTGCCAAAGCCTCAGTCTGAAGTCATTCTTATAATGATAAGTATATAAACTGCATTATATGATTCATAAAGAAAATAATAATTTGCCTTGATCTCTTGTAAAATAATATAGTTTTCTGTTTACACACACATGCAATCAGAACAAGAGAATTTTTGCTTTTTGAGAACCACATTCAACAAAGTTGGAATGCCTTTCTAAATTCAAATTCAGGAACAGCTTTCCTTTAAGATACACTTTTGTGTTTAGTCAGTACTACTCATACAGTAGATAGTAAATTGATACTTGTTGTAAGAAAACGTAAATTAACATTCCCCTAAAAGCTCTGCAAATCCCTTCAGGGAACATGGATTTGCCTCCCTCTGTGCTCCCATAATGCTTAATTCATAATGGTAGTTTGACATAAGCTTTATTAAAATTAAACATTTGTATGTATTTGTTCATTCACAAATTGTGAACTTAAAGAAGTAGACAGAATCCTCAATAACTAGCAGAAATTAAATAATCAGTAAATATTTTGTAAATAAGTTACCTGGATCTGTGTTACGTAGTAGAGAGATATGAGAACTTTGCAATGAACCATAAGCTAATAGCATGATTATGCTATTTTTAATTTAGACCCTGCAGTGTGACTGAGATGTGGAAGACTTTAGCAGAGAAAAGTACTAAAGATAATTATAAAATTGGAAACAAAATTCCTATGAGAAAAGTTTAATGTAATTAGTCACTTGTGATTCAGATGGGATAACCGCAAATGTGTATGAGGGTAAGGTAGTTAATAATAACCAATCTGTGCACATGAAATAAGCCCCTTAGAGACAGTGCTGCATGTTTACATTGTATATTTTCTTGTACCCTTGTGAGAAACCAATCTGTATTAAATAACAGTTAGCCAGTATATTTATTCTCATTGATGAAATTAAAAGGTCGTTTGTTAGATTTCCATTTACTTTGAGTTATAAAGTCATAGACAGAAGTATATTTTTGTCATTAAAATTATGTGTTAATTAAAAAAGACTCTATTTTAACCTTCTTTACAGCAAAGCAGCATAGGTTGCAAAATAATCTTTTTTTTTCTTTTTTTTCTTTCAACCTTAGAAGCTTCTGATTGTCATCGTTCCATGAATTCCTTTTATGGCGACGCTTATGCCTTAAAAGGCTATTTAAATTATTTCCAAATAAGGACAGGACACTCTAAATTGTTTCTGTCAAAGCCTCTGAATAAAGACAGTGAAACAAGCTATTCACTCATTAGTTACTATCCTTTTGTGAGTGTGGTGAGTGTGGTGGCAAAAAACAACATCGATAACAGAAACAATAAACCGGAATGGCTTTATTACTTACTGACAAAGCATGTTAAAAATGAGAATTAAAGGAATATTCTTTAAAGATTTTATTTCTGTCATCCTAAAATAAACAGTGAAACCCAGCTGTGGCCACTGACATTTTTCAATGTTACAGGCTATTTTCGCATGCTATAGAGAGGGTTGGGACTTTCTAAGTAGAGATGTTTGCAGATTTTATAGAGTAATAAAATATTCAATGAACAGATTATAAAGCACTTGATAAAATTTTAGAGGCATATAAATACCAAGAGATGTAGTCTGTTAGGAAAAAGAAACGTTCATGCACACACATACTGTTTCTATCTCCAGAAGCTTCCTTGATCTTTTTGGGGGCAGGTACCGTGGGGCTGTAAAAAGGGCGAAAGGAAAAAAAAAAAAAAAAAATAGAAAGGGAAAATGTACATGGATGTACTCTTTCAGAAATACAGAAGTAATTGTCACTTCTTTGCAAATAACTAAAGCATCGTAACTTCTTCTGACAACTCCTCTACAATGTAAGTATTAAATAATAACCAAAAGTACCATTTAACTTTTTCTTAAGGAAAGCACTATTTTAAAGTTATAGACTATTGGTATAAAATTCTCATCTATTTCATTGTTTCAATCTGTCCTACTAACATTATCTTAATTTTATCTCAGAGTCATTGTCTCTCATCTTTCCCCATTTACCAGAAATGACTAACTAGTGTCCTCTGAGTGAACATCTATGGTTTATACTTGTATTTATGTAGATTATTATTAAAACATAGAAATTGCTCGTTTGTATGTAATGTCAGAACACATATTGAAGATGCAGAGAAAACTGCCCAAGCTGCAGGTGATTGGAAGGTACTTTGCAGAATGTACTGTCAGAGGGGTGGCAGACAGGTCCTTTGAAGCTAACGTACTCAAATTTCCTGGGGCTGATGCTGTCTTCCACAGGCGCAGCCTCTGAATGAGAAATATTTCTGTGTAATCCTGCCGAAGACAGATAAGACTGCCAATTGAAACTGTAAAGTCTTGTCAGCCAAGAGCTTTGGTTTTGTAATAGCAAAAGACTGATGCCGAAGTATCAGAAATGAAACAGCATTCTCTGACAGCAAGAAACTAACATTTTTGACAAGAAATGAGAACCACGATCATTTCTAGTCAAACAAGGTGTCCGTTCATTCAAAGCATCAAATTTACCTTCATTGCCAAAGTTCAAGATTCATTTCATTACTGACATATTCTTTTCTTTCCCCCTTATCAAGTTTTAAAAACTTACAGAGGTACATGTGTTTGATAGATTTTACCAAGTGGTAACCTTTGCTATTTTCCTTTTAATAAGGATCATAATAAAAATGAAGAATACAAGAGTTTCTCTACTGAGTTCAATCACATTGCCACATTCATTTATAAAATTTGCTCCTCTAACCATCAAGTCTCTGCACATTTCAGATGTTAAAGAAGTTTTTATTTCAACATCTATCAAATCTGAGCTCCTTCAGACCTTTTTTTCCCATTTTATCTCATAACCTATTTAGTTGTTACCCATTAACCTTAAATACCTTTATGATAGATTACACTATCTTACATGGCCTGATATAAATATGAGAAAGGAAATGTCACTATTATAATATGTAATGTCAGAAAATTAACCAAACCATACTGAAGGAAGAAAATGGAACTTATCTACAATTTGACTAGATATTAAATATAGGTAATACTCAATCTACTCACTCTGGGTTAATACCCTTGGATAATTTTTGGAGACACAGTAATAATTTATTAGAACCAAAGTGACACTCTTTGGGAAACATTTTATTGCGTTGAAAAGATTTAGAAATTCTTCCCATTAATTTTAAGAATAGTTACCAAACAAATGCCTAATGGATAACGGATAACAAACATCACTTTAGATAATTATTTTTTTTTATATACAGTGCATGTTTATTTTAATGTTGTGACAATGAACAACATTTCTCACTTTTTAATTTAGATCTAATGTCTAAATTAAAATAACAATTTTAATTCAGTATAGTTATTCTCATTGGTGAAATTAAGTGGCTATTTTTTGGTTTCCATTTATTTAGAGTTGTAAAGTCATAGATGGAGGTGTATTTTATGCCATTAAAATTATGTGTTAATTACAAAAGGCTGTATTTTACCTCTTTCAAACAAAGCAACATAGAATGCAAAATAATCTTTTTTTTTCTCTTACCATAGAGGCTTCAGATTAACATTGTTCCATAAACTGCTTTAATGGTTGTGCCTTATGCCTTACAAGGTATATTTAAAACACATCCCAGTCAACTATGCTCTTAAAAATGAATTAAATTCTGATAAATATTGTATTTTATAGATGGTAATAAAAAAGTATTCCAGTATATCTATTCCTATCTACACTAATAAATTACTATATATCAGCAGAGCTTCAAATTTATAGCATAATGTAAATAGGACATTAACAAAGTTCACCGGTTGTTTTCATTGAGGAAGCCAAATAACATAATATAAACAAAGGAAAAGTGAACCATTAAACCAGAGGTTTATCTTTTCTTATTTATTATTGATGTTAGCGCAATTACATTCTATTATGAGAGTGATATGTAAGACAAATCCTATTGCATAAAAGCAGCATTTATAGAATGGTTAGGTATCATGGAAAGTAAGTAATTCAAATATAGCTTATAATATTTAAGGCTTAATGGTATCTTTGCCAACAAAGTTGCCAGGTACATAGTTTGAGAAGAAATCAGTCAAATTTTAAATCACCATGTATCAAGCATATTTTTAGAATATTGCTCAGTTCCAGATGACATATATGTATGGTATGGACAGGATTTGGGTTTTAAAATGAACGTATATAACAGCAATTCAAGGTTCTACGATTCATTAGCTCCCTTGTTCTTTACAAGTAGAAATTCTTTTGAATCGCAATTTCCCCATCTGCAAAATAGGAATACTGGGAATTTTAGCTTGAGCCTGAACTATATTCACCACTGGGATTTACATAGCTTTTAGAATGTTGGCATAGTGGTTAAGGGCTACAGCTCACAGCAACACTATACACAACAGAACGGAAGATTGCCGGGTCATGTGTCATCATAACAATCTTTGCTATGTTTGAACCCATTGTTGCAGCCACTGTGTCTGTCCATCTCATTGAAGGTCTTCCTCTTTTTTGCTGACCTCTACTTTACCAAGCATGATGTCTTTCTCCAGGGACTGGTCCCTCATTATAACATATCCAAAGTACTGAGATGAACTCTTGCCATTCTCACTTCTAAAGAGCATTCTGGCTGTACTTCTTCCAAGACAGATTTGTTCGTTCTTTTGTCAGTCCATGGTATATTCAGTATTCTCCACCAACATCATAATTCAAAGACACCGATTCTTCTTCAGTCTTCCTTGTTCATTGCCCAGCTTTCACATGCATATGAGGAGACTGAAAATACCAATGCTTGGGTCAGGCACACCTTAGTGCTTAAAGTGACATCTTTAAATTTCAACACTTTATAGAGGCCTTTTTCAGCAGATCTGCCCAATGCAATGTGTCCTTTGATTTCTTGACTGCTATTTCCATGGGCGTTGATTGTGGATCCAAGTAAAATGAAATCCTTGACAACCTCAATCTAATATCTGTTTATCATGATGTTGCCTATTGGTCCAATTGTGAAGATTTTTGTCTTCTTTATGTTGAAGGCTATAGTCTTTGATCTTCAACAGTAAGTGCTTCAAGTCCTCTTCACTTTCAGTAAGCAAGGTTGTGTCATCTGCATATCACAGGCTGTTAATGAGTCTTCCTCCAATCCTGATGCAACCTTCTTCTTCATATAGTCCAACTTTTCAGATTATTTGTTCAGCATACAGATTGAATTGAATGCCCCAGGCATCTGTCAGCTTGTAGTATAGTACTGTGGGGGCCTCGGTGTTGAGATGATGCTGGAAGCTATGCCACTGGTATTTAAATACCAGCAGTGTCACACAAGGCCTACAGGTTTCATCTGAGCTTCCAGACTAAGACAGACTAAGAAATAGATCTGGCTGTCTACTTCTGAAAAGAATTAGCCAGTGAAAACCTTATGAATAGCAGAGGAACATTGTCTGATATAGTGCCCATACATGAGCCCCTCAGGTTGGAAGGCACTCAAAAGACGACTGGGAAGATCTGCCTCCTCAAAGTAGAGTCTACCTTAATGATGTGGATGGAATCAAACTTTTGGGACCTTCATTTGCTGATGTGGCACAACTCAAAATGGGAAGAAACAGCTGCAAACACCTATTAATAATTGGAATGTGGAATGTACTAAGTATGAATCTAGGACAATTGGAAATCGTAAAAAATGAAATGGAATGCATAAACATCGATATTCTAGGCATTAGTGAGTTGAAATGGACTGGTATTGGCCATTCTGAATCAGACAATCATAAGATCTACTATGCTGGGAATGACAAATTGAAGAGGAATGGCATTGCATTCTTTGTTAAAAAGAACATTTCAATATCTATCCTGAAGTACAATGCTGTCAGTGCCAGGATAATATCCATATGCCTACAAGGAAGACCAGTTAATAGGACTATCATTCAAATTTACGCACCAACCACTAAGGCCAAAGATGAAGAAACTGAAGATTTTTACCAATTTCTGCAGTCTGAAATTGATTGAACATGCAATCAGGATGCATCGATAATACTGGTGATGGGAATGAGAAAGTTGGAAACAAAGAAGAAGGATCAGTAGTTGGATAATATGGCCTTGGTGACAGAAACGATGCCAGAGATGGTATGATAGAATACCAACAACTTCTTCATTGCAAATACCTTTTTTCAGCAACACAAATGGCAACTTTACACGTGGACCTTGCCAGATGGATTACACAGAAATCAAATCAATTACAGCTGTGGAAAGAGACTATGGAAAAGCTCAATATTGTCTGTCAGAACAAGGCCAGGAGCTGACTGCAGAACAGATCATCAGTAGCTCATATGCAAGTTCAACTTGAAACTGAAGAAAATTAGAACAAGTCCACAAAACCCAAAGTACGACCTTGAGTATATTCCACCTGAATTTAGAGACCATCTCAGGATGAGATTTGATACTTTGGACACTATTGACCAAAGACCAGATGAGTTGTGGAATGACTTCAAGGACATCATGCATGAAGAAAGCAAGAGGGCATTAAAAAGACAGGAAAGAAAGAAAAGACCAAAGTGGATGTCTTAGTCATCTAGTGCTGCTATAACAGAAATACCACAAATGATGGTTTTAACGAAGAGAAGTTTATTTCCTCACAGTCAAAGTAGGCTAAAAGTCCAAATTCAGGGCTTCAGCTCCAGGGGAAGCCTTTTTCTCTCTGTCGGCCTTCTTGTCTTCAGTGTTCCCCTGGACTAGGAGCTTCTCTGCACAGGGACCCTGTTCCAAAGGACACGCTCTGCTCCCAGCACTGCTTTCTTGATGGTATGAGGTCCCCAACTCTCTGCTTGCTTCCCTTTCCTTTTATCTCTTGAGAGATAAAAGGTGGTGCAGGCCACACCCCAGGGAAACTCCCTTTACATTGGTTCAGGGATGTGACCTGGGTAAGGCTGGTGTTACAATACTACCCTAATCCTCTTTAACATAAAACTACAATAACAAAATGGAGGCCAACCACACAATTCTGGGAATCATGGCCCAGCCAAGCTGATACATGCATTTTTTGAGGGACATAATTGAATCCATGACAGTGGATGTCAAAAGAGACTCTGAAACTTGCTCTTGAACCTCGAGTAGCTAAAGCAAATGGAAGAAATGATGAAGTAAAAGATCTGAACAGAAGATTTCAAAGGGCAGCTTGAGAAGATAAAGTAAAGAATTATAATGACAAGTGCAAAGAGCTAGAGATAGAAAACCAAAAGGGAAGAACACGCTCGGGATTTCTCAAGCTGAAAGAACTGAGGAAAAAAATCAAGCCTCGAGTTGCAATACTGAAGGATTCTTCAGGGAAAATATTAAACAATGATGGAAGCATTGAAAGAAGACTGAAGGAATACATAGTCACTGTACCAAAAAGAATTAGTCAACATTCAAACACTTCGGGAGGAAGCATATAATCAGGAACCAAAGGTACTGAAGGAAGAAGTCCAAGCTGCGCTGAAGGCATTGACAAAAAACAAAGTTCCAGGAATTGACTGAATACCAGCTGAGATGTTTCAACAGACAGATGCATCACTGAAAGTGCTCACCAGTCTATGCCAAGAAATTTGGAAGACAACTACCTGGCCAACCAACTGGAAGAGATCCATATTTATGCCTATTCCTAAGAAAGGCAATACAACTGAATGCGGGAAATTATTGAACAATATCATTAATGTCACACCCAAGTAAAATTTTGCTGAAGATAATTCAAAAGTGGCTGCAGCAGTAGATCAACAGGGAATTGTGAGAAATTCAAGCCAGATTCAGAGGAGGACGTGGAACCAGGGATATCATTGCTGATGGCAGATGGATCCTGGCTGAAAGCAGAGAATACCAGAAAGATGTTTACCTATGTTTTATTGACTATGCAAAGGCATTTGACTGTGTGGATCATAACAAATTATGCAGAACATTGAGAATAATGAGAATTCCTAACTGTGCTCATAAGGAACCTGTACATAAATCAAGAGGTGGTTGTTTGAATAGAACAAGGAGATACTGCATGGTTTAAAGTCAGGAAAGGTATGCATCAGAATTGTAGTTTCACGATATCTATTCAATCATTACGCTGAACAAATAATCTGAGAAGAGGACTTGAAGCACTTACTGATGAAGATCAAAGACCACAGCCTTCAGTATAGATTATACCTCAACATAAAGAAAACAAAAATCCTGACAACTGGACCAATAAGCAATATCATGATAAATGGAGAAAAGATTGAAGTTGTCAAGGGTTTCACTTTATTTGGATCCACAATAAAAACCCATGGAAGCAGCAATCAAGAAATCAAAAGATGCATTGCATTGGGAAAATCAGCTGCAGAAGACCTCTTTAAAGTGCTGAAAAGTGAAGATATCACCCTGAAGACTAGGGTGCGCATGACCCAAGCCATGATGTTTTCAATCGCCTTATATGCATGTGAAAGCTGGATGATGAATAAGGAAGCCCAAAGAAGAATTAACACTTTTGAATGAAGTCACTCCTGAGGTTTAACCTTCATCCAAAGGTTAAACAGGCCCATAAAACAAATGGAGACTAAAGGGGTCACGCCAGCCCAGGGGCAGGACTAGAAGGCAGGAGAGGACAGGAAAGGTGGTAACAGGGAACCCGTGGTCGAGAAGGGGAAGTGTTGACATGTAGGGTGATTGTTAACCAATGTCATAAAACAATATGAATACTAACTGTTTAATGAGAAGCTAGTTTATTCTGTAAATCTTCACCTAAAGTACCAACAACAAAAAAAAAAAGAACATTCAAAGAAAGGCCCATGCTCTGATACTCATCAAGTAATCTTTCAAAGGATCTCCAAAGTAAATCAACAGAACCAGCAAGAGGCAGCTGTCCAAGGCACATGACTAGTACTAGTTATACTTACTGTACAGTCTTTGTCAATCAATAAATTCCCATTATGGTTTATAAAAAAAGAAAAAGAATTGACATCTTTGAATTGCAGTGTTGTTGAAGAATATTGAATATACTATGGACTGCCAAAAGAAAGAACAAATCTGTCTTGGAAGAAGTACTACCAGAATGCTCCTTAGAAGCAAGAATGGAGAGACTATGTCTCACATACTTTGGACATGTTGCCAGGAGAGATCAGTCCCTGGAGAAGGACATCATGCTTGTTAAAGTAGAGGTCAGCAAAAAAGAGGAAGACCCTCAATTAAATGGATTGACCCAGTGGCTGCAACAATGAACTTTAAGTGTAACAAAGATTGTGAGGATATCACAGGACTGGGTAGTGTTTCATTCTGTTGTACATAGGGTCACTATGAGTTGGAATTGACTTGATAGCACCTAACAACAACAACATACAGATTGAATAAGTATGGTGAAAGGATACTAATCTGATGCACATTTTTTTCTGATCTTAAATCACGCAGTTTCCCCTTGTTCTGTTCCAACGGCTGCCTCTTGGGTCTATGTACAGGTTCTACATGACCACGATTAAGTGTTCCAGAATTCCTATTCTTCTCAGTGTTATCCATAATTTGTTATGTTCCACACAGTTGAACGCCTTTGCATAGTCAATAAAACACAGGTAAAGATCTTTCTGGTATTCTCTGTCTTTAGTCAAGATCCAACTGACAGCAGCAATGATATCCCTAGTTCCACATCCTTTTCTGTTTCCAGCTTGAATTTCTGACAGTTCTTTGTCAATGTAATGCTGCAACCATTTTTGAATTATCTTCAGCAAAATATTGCATGTGTGTAATATTAATGATATTGTTAGTCATTTCCACATTCTGATGGATCATTTATCTTTAAAATGGGCATAAATATAGATCTCTTCCAGTCAGTTGGCCAAGTAGCTGTCTTCCAAATTTCTTGGCACAGAGGATTGAGCACCTCCCTTGCTGCATCAGTTTGTTGAAACATTTCAATTAGAATTCGGTAAATTCTTGGAGCTTTGTTCTTCACCAACGCCTTCAGTGCAGCTTGGACTTCTTCCTTCAGCACCATCAGTTCTTGATCATATATGGTATCTCCTGAAATGGTTGGATATCAACAATTCTTTTTGGTACAGTGACTCTGTGTATTTGTTCCATTTTCTTTTGATGATTCCTGCATCTTTCAATATTTTGTGCATTCAAACTGCCTACCTTTTGGTTAGCAGCTGTAGCACTTAACCACTACACCACCAGGGCCCCATTTTGTTCATAGAATCCTTCAGAATTGGTACTCCAGGTTAGAATTTTTTCTTCAGTTCTTTCAGCTTGAGAAATGTTCTTCCCTTTTTGTTTTCTAACTACAGGTCTTAGTACACTTCGTTATAACACTTTACTTTGTCTTCTCAAGTTGCCCTTTGAAATCTGCTTAGCTCTCTTACTTGATCATTTCTTCCATTTGCTTTATCTACTCTACCTTCAAGATCAAGTTTCAGTCTCTTCTGACAATCATTTTGGTCTTTTCTTTCTTTCCTGAGTTTTTAATGACGTTTAACTTTCTATATGTATGATGTCCTTGATGTCATTCCACAACTCGTCTGGTCTTCAGTCATTAATGTTCACTGCATCAAATTTATTCTTGAGATGGTCTCCAAATTCAGGTGGGATATACTCAAGGTTGTATTTTGGCTCTGGTGAACTTGTTTTAATTTTCTATAGCTTCAACTTGAGCTTGCATAGGAGCAAGTGATGGTTTGTTCTGCAGTGGGCCTCTGGCCTTGTTCTGACTGATGATATTGATATTTTGCTTCATTTCTTTCCACAAATGTGATCAGTTTGATTCTTGTGTTTCCTATGCAGTAAAATCAACATGCATAGTAGCCGTTTATGTTGTTGAAAAGAGGTACTTTAATGAATAAGTCACTGGTCGTGCCAAACTCTATCATGCGATCTCTGATGTCATTTCTTTCAATGAGGCCATATTTTCCAACTACACACCCTTCTTGTTTGTTTCCAACTTTAACTTTGCAATCACCAGTAATTGTCAGTGCATCTTGATTGCATGTTTGATCAATTTCAGACTGCAGAATTTGGCAAAAATCTTCAATTTCCTCATCTTTGGCCATTGCTGGTTTATGCATAAATTTGAATAATAGTTGTGTTAAGTGGTCTTCCTTGTAGGTTTATGGATATTATCCCAACCCTGACAGTGTTGTACTTCAGGATAGATATTGAAATATTCTTTTTGACAATGAATGCAACACCATTCCTGTTCAATTTTTCGTTTCTAGCATAGTAGACCATATGATTGTCTGATTCAAAATGGCCAATACCAGTCCATCTCAGTTCACTATTGCCTACGATCCTTGGTGTTGCAGTGGTTAAAGCACTCAGTTGCTAACTGAAAGGTTGGCAGTCCAAATTCACCAGTCGCTCTGTGGGAGAAAGATGTGGCAGTCTGTTTCCTTAAAGATTATGGCCTTGGAAACCCTATGGGGCAGTCTACTGTCTCTTATAGGGTGGTTATGAGTTGGAATTGACTCCATAGCAATGGATTAATGCGTAGGATATCCATCTTTATGTGTTTCGTTTTGTTTTTGACAACTTCCAGTTTTCCTAGACCCATACTTCACACATTCCATGTTCTGATTATTAATGGATATTTGCAACTGTTTCTTCTCAGTTTGAGACATGCTAATCAGCAAATGAAGGTCCCAAATGCTTTACTCTTCACGTCATTAAGAGCGACTCTGCTTTGAGGAGGCAGCTCTTTCCCAGTCATATTTTGAGTGCCTGAGGGGGTAGACTTCCAGCACTATATCAGACAATGTTCCCCTGCTATTCATAAGGTTTTCACTAGTCAATTTTTTCAGAAGTAAATGGCTAAGTCCTTCTTTCTAGTCTGTATTAGTCTGGAAGCTTCACTGAAACCTGTCCAGCACAGGTAACCTTACTGGTATTTAAGTACTTGTGGCACAGCTTCAAGAATCACCACAACATGAAAGCCACCATAGTATAAGAAACTGACAGAAGCATGGTGGTTCTGGAGAGTAGAAGTCCAAAATCAAGGTGTCATCAGGATCATGCTTCCTCTGGAGTCTCTGCAGAGAATATTTTCCATTCCTGTCTCCTATCTTCTGGTGGTTATCAACAGTCCTTTGCTGGGAGACACACTACTCCAATCCCTGCCTCTGTCTTCATATGGCATTTTTTTGTGTGCATGTGTATGCCTCCAAATATTTCTCTCTTTAAAAGGACACCACTTATTGGATTTAGTGTCCTTCCTAATCCAGTATGACCTAATTTTAATTTGATGACATGTGAAAGATGTTATGTCAAAAAATGTCATATTCACTGGTACCAGGCGTTAGGACTTCAACATATCATTTAGGGAGACACAATTCAACCCACAACAAGTGGCTTGATATCCTTACTATTTTTAATTGATCAGCTTGTTGAACTCCCCTGACAAGTTTCTAAATGTTGTAGAGATTGACTTCACAAAAAAATAGGAAAGATCTGATTCCCACACAGATCCCTGAAACACTATAATGACAAGATGGCATAATTGGGGCCCAAAATTTTGGGTGGAAGATTCTTGAACTTCATTCAGCTGTTTTAGTAATGTACACCTTTGTCCTGCTGTTTTAGGGAAAATATTCTTTTTTTTGTTTCTGTTCAACACTCTTATTGCATGCTTATTTTGGGTCGGACAATGTGATTTCTGTCAAGATTAACATCACCGAATAAAATATGTTCTACATCATGTATAACTTCAACATTGGGAAAGGAGGAAAAAGTACTGTAGGCAATGGAAACAGCACATACAATAGGGTCTCTCTGCTTCTTTAGTGAATTATGAGGGGGTTTTGAAAAAAAAGCAGTGGAGGAATGGAAAGGGAGCAGGGTCATAAAATTAGAGTGAAGATGCTATCTGGTTAATTGACTGTATATTTCTAGCTACTATGTAAATCCAACACTGGGTGACTTTGCCTAAGAGGCTTAATCTTCTTTCTCCTTTTTCTGAGAGGACATGATTTTTAGTCAACCAGTGAAACAATAGATTTTGATTTCACTCTTCCTCATAAACAGTATATTATTTTTATTATTACTACTACCACTAACTACCACTACTGTTATTCATACTATTTTAATAATAAGAATTACTTCAACAAACTTTTTATTGAGTCATTTTTCCAAGTGAGGTCCTCAAAATCCAAGCTGCACTTAAGAATTATCATGATCTCAGTTGCCATATACCTCCCAATATTGTATCACCTCTCTTGAGCTCCAGACACATATTCCAAGCTGTGTGTTAGTTATTACCACATGTATGCATCATAGGCATCTCAAACTCAACATGTTTAAGACTGAACATATTACTCCTCACCCTCTCTTCAATCATATTCATCTTGTGACCTAATTCTATCAAGAATATTTTTAAATATATTTTTTATTATCTTCTCTTCATTCACTCTTTTATTTATTTAACTCCAGATCTCATCATCTTTACTTCAACCATAGTATTTTCCCATTTTCCTTGGTTATTATACAATGCTCAATTTTTTAATCCCCAAACAGCTCTCTAATTGTCTTTTGTGGGACATGAGGTCACCTCAGCTCTAATCTCATATCATTGGACTGCATCACTCACTAGCCCTCCTTGTAGCATTTGTCTACTGACTCCCTGCACAGGTTTTCCCCTTCATCTCATGAAAATTTTTAGCAGCTGGCTTCATTTTGGACTCTAATGTCTCTCCTGTCATAATACTTGATTTCAGTATCCAGATATATAGCTTTCTTTATGCCTTGTCCTCACTGTTCCTTGATTTTATTTTATTTCTAATTACCTGATAGTCTACCATCATCAAGTCGTTCAATCCTCTCTATAATAATGCTCTAGATTTGTCATTAACAATAATTGAAAATCCTTTATAATCTCAATTTCAGGCATGCAGATTTCTATCTGTTATCTTACCAGATGACTCTGTCACATGCTCTTATTTAACCCCAACAGAGCACGTAACTTATCCTTTTGCTATTCCTCATCTCCATCAAGTCTTTACTTTCCTTCTTTGCTGGCTTAATTACTACAGTCTTAAGTCCATTGCGGTACCTCCATTATTACAACTTCCCTGTCAAAGTCTTGAACTTAGGATAAATGAATCCAACTTCAGCTTACTGTGAGCCTTCACCATCACAGATGAATGTAGCTGAAGATAACGTGTGTACGCGCACACACACGTTCCAATTTCTCTTTCCTGATATTAAGGTGACTAACTTCAAATGGGCCTTGGTCTATTAATTCTCACATTCTCCTAGATGACTATTTCATATGTTCACTTCCTTGTTCAATCTTCCAATGCCTCCTCATCCATTGTCACTTATAGCAAATTAGGAAGAAAAAACCAAACCAGTTGCCCTCCAGTCCAACTCCTGTGACCCGTATGTGTCAGAGTAGAACTGTGCTCCATAAGGTTTTCAATGGCTACTTTTTTGATCTTCCAAGATGCTTCTAGGTGAAACTCAAACTGCTACCATTTCAGTTAGTAGCTGAGTGCTTAACAGTGTGTGCAACCCAGGAAAGTCTGTAACTGATTGTCTAAAGCCTATTTCAGAATGATAGCAGAAGCAAATAAAAGAGATCTTCACAAGCTCCCCCTATCACATCCACTTTCCTATGTCAACATCTGTATATTCTGTCTTTATTTCTGTTACTGACCTCAAACTTCCTGTGCTCCTAAGACCAACAACTCCATTTGTGTATCACATGTCTATTCAAGAACGTCGTTGCATCTACTGTTAGTTCATTTACATCATTGTCATTCTCTATTACATAAATTATATCATCATTCTAAAATGCTGAAATTTCTTTTATGTTAAAGAAAATCATCTCTTTATTTAATTTACTGCAGATAATGTTTCCAGTGACTACCCTCCAGATTTGTCAAGGTCTCTAATTTTCCCCCTCTCATTTTCTCTTGAAATGATTTTAATCAGGTTTTTGTTCCCATCACTTCACTGAAACTGCTCATCAAGCTCACCAATAATCTCAGTGATGTTTAAGACAGTGGTCAATATGAAGTCCTAATTTATTTGTCCTCTCATCAGTATTAATTACCTTCTTTCCTGAAAAATTCTTATCCCTCTATGTTCAGGAGCCCATATTACCTTTTTTGTCCTGTTTTATTGTTCTTTTCAGCCTCCCCCTCTCTTTGGCATTATTCCTCATTAAAGTTATAAAACTTCTGTTTTTATTTTTCACTTTCTCCCAGTGATCTCATTCAGTTTCATGGCTACAGATACCATCAATATGCTGAGAACTCCCAAATTATAGATACAGCCCAGATCTTCTGCCTGAACTACACATCTATGATTTTTGCTGCCTACTTGACCTTTCCCCTTGTATGTTCAATAGGCATTTCCATCCTGTACTACCTGGTCCCCCTATAATTTTCCAGTTTATAGAAACTTTATTTTTGTTTGTTTTGTTTTTTTGCTTTTCTGCATTTTTTTCTCATGTCCCAAATCCTGGAGTCAACCAGTTTGTGTCCTTACTCACTCCATATGCAATTAATCAATAAATTCTGTCAGCTAGGCCACTTCTCATCATTTCTACTGCTATCATCTGGTCCAAGGTACAATCATCTCTCACTCTGATTATTGTGATAACATCCTATTTGGTCTTCCTGTTTCTGACTTGCCTCTCACTTCAGTCTGTTCTCAGTGCAACAAACCATATGATCCTACTAAAATGCACATAAAATCAAGCCACTACTTTGCTCAAAATTATTCAGTGACTTCCTATTTTTATCCAGGTAAATATCAAAATTCTTATAATGGTCTACACCATCTGGCTCTTGATTATTTCTGTGATCTTATCTCCCATCCCTCTACCTTCACTCACTCTATCCTCACCATTTTGATCTTCACTCATTCTCTTAGAAGTTTACTCAAATGTTACTATCTCAGTGAGGCATTCCCTGACCACAGTGTTTCAAATTTCGACCTTACCCACCACAGCACTCCATACTTCTCTTCCTTACTTCATTTTTAGCAATATTATTTATCACCACCTGATTACTGCATATCTCACTTGAGTTTTTTATGCATTTCATTGCCACCGTTACTGCTCACCTCTCACTCAGAATGTAAACTCCATAAGGTCAGGGATTTTTATTTTGTTTGCTCATGTCTAGAACAGTGTCTTTATATACACATTTAGTGTTTATTTAATAAATTAATGAAGAAATTAATGAATAAATCATCATGGCTGAAGACAATATGAGGCACTGTCTTAATTTGTGAAATTGCACATGTTTATCTAAGCATTTACTTAAGACTACTTTCTTTTCCTCACTTAGGGAAGGAAGTAAAGGGTCATGACTTTCCCTAGGATTGAGGGTAGGAAAGAAGTATAGCTGAATTGGCTTAAGCTACTGAGAATTGACCCTAAAGAAGCCACGAACACAATAATTTAACCATCACCACCCTTGCCTTGGGTGTCATCTTAATTATTGATGATAGCACTGGACTGTCTACATGTGGAATGGTGAATTTAATTATTTTTGATACTTGAAAACAACTGTAACTGCAGAAACTGGAATGTGGATTTTAGGTATCTGTTAGAATATAATTTTATCCATGGTTCAGAATGATCTTTTCTCCCTTCTGTTCATTAATAGAAAACTTAAAGTCAGTTTTGTAGCTCACTTTCTGCAAATATATATAACACTTCACAAATCCATTTTGTGTATAGCTAATTTACTTAGGACTAATTTTACACTTTTCTAAATAAAGCAGTGAAGATAGTTACATTTAACTAATACAGAAAAGAAAATTAATTGTTTAGCAAAATATTTGGGATTTCATAGTGACAGCACAATTCAGTTGTCCTCCTTGGTGGATAAGCAAATGCAGTACAACATTATACAAAGAGATTAAGTGAACAACATTCACTCCCATGTGATACATAAATGGTCCTAGTGGTCAATATGATGAAGAAAGATAGCAGCCACTCTGACAGACTATAGGGATAACAGCAGAACAGTATAATGCAATTGAGAGGTTTGGGGCACTAAAAGAAACATGACCGGATGTATGATTTGGTATATCATAAAGACTGCTGACTCTTGTTTCTAGATTCCAAGCCTGGAGATGCTCAGGACAGCATAGGAGTTTGATGGATCAGCAATTAACACAAAAACTCTTGGAAATGTTTCAGAAGGGAAGATGGTTCGACCAGCATAAGGTGTAAACAGAGGCCTGGGTAATACAGCCACTTGGTGCAGGAGAGCTCTGGGAACACAGATGGGGAAGGGTTAAGCACATGAAATAAGTATGGGTCCACTCAATTTATATTAATTGCAACATAACTTGGGTTCTTTGTGTCTCTTAAGTCTGTATCATTAAACTCCTATTTTCCAAAAGCCAGTTTCTGAACACGTGAAGTTAGGGAATCTTGGCAGGATGCCAACATGTTTACCAGGCTTACAGATGAATCTAGCCTGTATTTACAGACACAACGTGTACATTTCAATGAGAACAAACACCTTTTGAATAAGTATTTTAAACACAGGATTAAACATTTCAAAACCAAATGTTCATAATAAAATTATATATCCACACACAGTGATCGTGGAGTAGCATTTCAAACACGAATTGAAAGAATTTAGTTCACTACACCCCTCACTCTATCTTTCCCTCTTCCATAAATCCCACCACATATTGAACCTTTTTCACATGCATTTTAATTTGGTGATAGACTACTAGTATCTTAATTTGTGAAAATATCATACGGAACATGATTGAAAGGATTAGAATTACAAAATATGCTATTTTAATTTTTAAAAACAGTAGATTTTTCTCAGAAGTGAAGTGCAAATAGGAGAGCATTTATTCCATTCAGTGTAGCTTTTGCAGCCAGTATGAAGCCTGAGCTTTTGAAACTGGCTGAGAAACACTTTCAGTGGATTCAGGGCATTCATCTCACTCTATCCCAGTCTCTACTTCCATTGTTTTCCCAGTAGGTAGGCAAAATAATCACTTCGGTATTTACAACCAGAACTGTGACCCTCCAGTTACATGTAGCCAGACTTTAGGCCTGTATTTGTAGGGCCCATCGCAAAAGTGTCAATAAAGGTCCATATTCCATATGTCCAAATACTGAAGAATTCTACATTGACAAGTAGCCCTTCATAACACCTAGAAGGCCAGGTTCAAATGCAGGCCCCTAAGATTTCTTTGGAGCCCTGATAGCACAGTGGTTAAGAGATCAGCTGTTAACCAAAAGGTTGGCAGTTTGAATATACCAGCTGCTCCTTGGAAACCCTATGGGGAAGTTCTACTCTATACTATAGGGTCACTATGACTCAGAATCAACTTGATGGCAACGAGTTTGGTTTTTGGTTAAGATTTCTTCACAACAGTGTGTTGGTCAATGGGAGCCAGTCTCTTGGCCCAACACCAACCCTTCTTGTTTTCCAAGTCCTCATTCCATTATGAACACAATGTACACATCCATACTCAGGTACATGGGTATGGCTACATAGTTCTGCAGTCCAAGCTATGGAAGTACTTATGCAAGAAGCTGCCACTTTTCTGACCTCATACTTAGTGATGTGACTATTGGAATTGAGGGGGCCTTGGAAGTGGGCTTGTGGTCATTTGGACAAGGAATTAACAAGTGTTAGGTACCTAGAAAGGATGGCATAAATGACTGAATGCTCAGCTATTAACCGAAATGTTTGCAGTTTATGTCCATCCAGATGTACTTCAGAAGAAAGTCCTGGCAGTCTACTTCTGAAAATTCAGCTATTGATAATGCCATGGAGCACAGTTCTACTCTGATACTCATGAGATTACTGTGAACTGGAATGTAGTCAAAAGCAGCTGGTAACTGGTAGATACCTAGGGCATCTTCTAGGAGGGGAAGACATGGGATACTGATGGACATGCATGTTTGAGACTGTTTGCCACATAGGGAATAGAACTTCCAGAGATGACCAGAATGAGTCCTGTCTTAATCATCTAGTGCTGTTCCAACAGAAATACCACAAGTGGATGGCTTTAACAAAGAGAAGGTTATTCTCTCACAGTCCTGTAGGCTACTAGTCCAAATCCAGGGCATCAGATCCAGGAGAAGGCTCTCTCTCTCTGCCAGTTCTGGAGGAAGGTCCTTGCGATGCATCAGTTTTCCCTTGGTCTGGGAGCATCTCAGCGCAGGAACCTCAGATCCAAAGGATGTGCTCTGCTCCTGGCACTGCTTTCTTGGTGGTATTAGCTTCCCATGTGTCTCTGCTCGCTTCTCTCTTTTATATCTCAATTGGATTAAGACACTATCTACTCTTGTAAACCTCATCAGCATAGCCTCATCACAGTGACAGAATTTGCAATACATAAGGAGATCACATATAACCTCATCATAGTGATAGAGTTTACAACACATAAGGAAATCACATCAGATTACACAATCATACAACACTGGGAATCATGACCTAGCCAAGTTGCTACACACATTTTTGGGGGGACACAATTCAATCCATGACAGGTTCCTTAGACCTTTACCCAGATTTAAGGGTAATATGTTTAGGCCTATGATTTTGAGGATATTTCCAGACAACAACTGTATTTCCCAGTTTTAGTGATAGGAGTCAGATAACAACAGAGATGAGATCAAAATAATTAACAAACACTGTCTGAATTCTTTACAGTTATCTGTTATGCTATTATTACTACTCATATTTGTGATACTGAAATTTACATGGTTGTATTTATCTATTTATATTATGTGTGCAAATAATATTTAAGAAAATATATGTATTATCTACCGTTTATAACCCATTAACCTATTGCTGTTTAGTCGATTCCCACTCATAACAACCTTATAGGACAGGGAAGAACTGCCCCATAGGGTTTCCTAGGCTGTAATCCTCACAAAAGCAGACTGCCACATCTTTCCCCCACAGAGTGGCTGGTGGGTTTGAAGTGCCAACCTTTCGGTTAACAGCCGAGTACTTACCCACTGCGCCACCAGGGCTCCTTCTACAAAATATAACCAAAAACCAAACCTGTTGCCATTGAGTTGATTCCGACTTATAGTGACCCTATACAGACATATTAAATAGATAACAATTTTGTAGTTCTTAGTTTTATTCATCTTTTATCTTTTCCAGTACTCAAATTCCTAAAATTCTTCTCCTTGTATAGAGATGCCACTGAGTGACAGATATTAGTAGAACAGTCATGAAAGGTGACTGATAGAGTAATTGAATTCAAATAATTCATTTAACTGATAAGAAAATTATAATGTTTTCTAGAGGGACTTATATATGTCTTTTCTCTATTTCTGTCCTGGATTTGGTTACTTCATATAAGAGAATGAGTAGGGACATTATAAAACATAGCCTTAAGGAAAAAAGACATTCTTTTTTAATCTCACTGTTTCAGCTACTTTTCTGAAGTTATACATGTAAGAGTTAGATGTTTTAACAAATAAAAAAAATCAAAATCACAAATCATAGAATCTAAAAATTGGATCCACAAAATCTAAATTTATTGTAGCATTCAGAGGTACTTATTAAATTACTTACATTGTTGTTGTTACTAGCAGTTGAGTAGATTCTAACTCATGGCAACCCCATATGTGTGGAATAGAACTACTCCATAGGGTTTTCAAGGCTGTGACCTTTCAGAAGCATCCCCAGGCCTGTCTTCAAAGAGGATTCTCTTGGTGGATTCGAACTGCTAACATTTTAGCTAGTAGTCAAGCACTTAAACGTTTGTGCCACCTAGCCACTGTAAATTACTCATGATAGTAGGGTAGTGGTTTTGATTTAGCAAGATTACATTAAATTATCAAAATATTCTAAACAATTTACTCAGTCTCTTTCTTCTCAGAAGTGATTTATGTCTTCTACTTTCTACAAAGTTGGATCAATGCAATTTTACCCAGCTTGTTTACAATATCAAGTCCAGTATTTGTTCAGTATGAGTAAATTCTCTAACTATATATGAATAATTGTATTAGAGGGTGTCTTGATTATCTAGTGCTGCTATAACAGAAATACCACAAGTGGATGGTTTTAACAAAGAGAAATTTACTCTCTCACAGTCTAGTAGGTTAAAAGTCCAAATTCGGGGTGTCACCTCCAGGGGAGGGCTTTCTCTTATGTGTTGGCTATGGGGGAGGGTCCTTGTCATCAATATTCCCTTGGTTTAGGAGCTTTTCTGCACAGGAACCTCAGGTCCAAAGGATGCACTGTGTTCTTGGCACTGCTTTCTTGGTGGTATGAGTTCCTTACGTCTCTCTGCTCACTTCTCTCTTTTATATCTCAAAAGAGATTGGCTTAAGACACTATCGAATCTTGTATATCTCATCAATATAACTGCCACTAATTCATCTCGTTACATCATAGTGATAGGATTTACAACACATAGGGAAATCACATCAGATGACAAAATGGTAGACAATCATACAATACTGGGAATCATGACCTAGCCAATACATGACGAAGGGTAAGTTGACTCCACTCCCTTAATATAAGAAGAAAACTTGGCAGAACTCAATCTGTGTATGTGTATGTCACACAAAGGAGGAGGGCTCATTTAATGTAAGCAAAGTGATGAGATTGCATTTACTTGTTTTAAACAATTTAATTTATTTACGATCCTTTAGCTATGAAGAGACAATTTTGGCTGCCTTAATTATGAGAAACACTAGTTTACAAAAATCTTCCTGTTTATAAGGCATACCTTGTATGTTATCAAGAGAGAATATCATATGTTCGTTGCTTTGTGTAAGTTAATTGACAAGGTGAATAAACAAATATCAACCATATAGAAATCTTATGTACTAAATAAGGAAAAGATGAAGACAATCTATTCTAAGACAGAAGAAAATGCATGTTACACTCGGTGGCTCTGTTTAATAAAAACAGAAAACTGAGTGTTAGAAACCTATAACTTCACTTAATAATTGGTGCAAAAAGGAGAGAACAGTACATACTAAAGAAGACAGATTTGCTTCCAGATTCCTCCCCTAACTAATTGAGTATCTTCTGCTGAGATTCTTTGAACAAGGTGTAATAAGTGTATGGAGTTAAGTGTTGTAAGGTTCTAAAATTGTGACTAGGATTGTGGAGTTGATATATGAAATGTTAATGACCAGGTGTGAATACGAGGGAAATGAGCAGGTAAAAAGACTTTAAGGTTACTATATGAAATTAGGAGTCTCTCGGTAGTGTGAACTGTTAATCCTCAAAGGTTGGAGGTTAGAGTCCACCCAAAGGCTCCTCATAGAAAGACATGGTGATCTACTTAAGTTTTAGGCTTGGTTCTTTACAGGATCAAAACCTGTGAAATGTATATATAAATGTATATAGAGAGATTTACTTCAAGGAAATCGCTCACAAAATTGTGGGGTCTGGCAAGTCCCAAATATGTGGGTCAAGTGGTAGGCTGAATGTTTCTCCTAAGTCACATGGTTGCAGGGGCTGAAAAATCAAAAATCTGCAGGTCAGGTGATAGGCTGCTGGCTCATGGGGTTGAGGGAGCTGGCAAATCCAAAATCTTCAGGTCATGCAGCTGGCTGAAGGTTTCTCATGTCACAAGAACCAGAGGTTAGAGGATAAGAAGACGAAGGCAGGATCAAGAGAGAGAGAGCATGAGCTTTGCCAAAACATCCGTATATAGTGGATGCAGGCCACATCCCCAAAGAAACTCCCCTTCCAACTGATTAGCTGTTCATATCAGATCACAAAATAGAGGATGATTACATACTATCTTCCAAACCACTGAGGATCAAGGCCTAGCCAAGTTGACACATGACATTAACCATCACAATTTCCAAAAATCAGCCATTGAAAACCCTATGGAGAGCAGTTCTACTCTGACACATATTAAATGGGCCATCCATTCACTTATTACAGTAATTCTCAATTATGCCTCTATATTAGAAGTAACCAGAGAATTATAAAGATTATTAACGCTTAAGTCCCACCAAGATCAATTTAAACAGAATCTTTGGCAGTGGGTTCCAGTCACTTTTACATGTGTTTAAGAACTCTCTGCATTAGAGATGACCCAAGATAGTGGCTTAGTCAGTCACACCGTGCTGTTCCTCTACAGCAAAAACCCGAAAAACAAAGTGAAACAGATACAGATGGCAATCTTGTAACCCTGAGCATCAAATGGAAGGATAAAGAATTAAATCAAACACTGACTGAAAGAAGAAACTGAACGAAAACAGCAAATGAAGAGAGATACAGAGCAGAGCAGAGGTGCCCTACCAGCCAGCCCAGCACAGTGTGGCCATCTTGAGACAAAGCCAGCAGCCATCTGGAGATACAGAAACTGTGTAGACATACCTAAATGAAGCAAGGTGAGAAGGACATGAACCTAACCTAAGGAGGGAAAGTACAGGAAGGAAAGCAAGAGCTCCAGATATCCTGGCATCCACAGAACATGGAGGGAGCCAGGATCCAGAGACAGAACTACTCACCATCAGTGGTCCCTGACCATTAGAGTGGGTGATGAACATGGGGTAATAGATCCACAGAGTGTCAGCAGGAGGTTCCCCACCCGACTTGCCTCTGGGCAGCTCCCCACCTTCCTCTCACTGGGTCAGGCCAGGTCCAGGTTGCTGGTTGCAGCCGATGGGAAGTGTGCAGGCAGTCACATCTGGTGAACAAGAAGCAAGCTCCCCATTCCCCCCACCCTCCCGGTAATCAAAGGCATGAATGCCTCTCACCCCTGCTTTCCCTCTCATCTGGAGAAAGTGGTACAAGATCCCCTGTTCCTCAACACCTACCCCTATCTGTCACACCCCCTAACACTCTGCCTACCTGGTGAGTGGCAGTAAGCACTCCTGCACTGCTGGTTGCCTGCCACATAACCACACCCACTGCTCCACCCACCAGTGAGCAGCAGAGATTTCTCCTGCACCCCCAGTTGCCCACCACAGCCCCTATACACTCCTCTGCCCACCTACTGAGCAGCAGAGAGTGCTCCCGTGCACCCAGTCACCCACCACATCCCCTAGCCTGTCACTCTTCAATGTACCCTGCTACACGCTTTGCCCATGATGGCACACACCCAGCCAGCAGCAGTGAGTGCACCTGCACCACCAGTTGCCTACCACATCCTCCCACCCTCTGCTGTGCCCACCAGGCTAGCAGCAGTAAGAGCTCCTGTGCTACTGGTCACCTACCTTACCTTCTGCCCACCTAGTCAGTGGAAGAGAGCATTCCTGTAGCCCTGGTTACCTGCCACATCCCCACCTACTGTCCCATCCAGCTGGGGAGCTGCAGAGAGCTCCTACACCCATAGTCACTCATCACACCTTCCATCCACTGCTCCACCCATCCAGCGAGTGGCAGTGAGCAAGTCTACCCAGCTGGTGGCTCACCACACCACCTCGCCTGCCACCCTATCCTTCATGTGACAGATACTGAGCATTACTGTGCCACTGGTTGCCTGCCACACCTGCCCTGCCCATCACCCAGCCAACCTAGCAATCATCACCACATGCTCCTGTGTCTCTGGAAAGATGGCAGGTGGTGGCCCATACCCGCCCAGCCCTCTCAGCCACCCCACATGCTCGCCCTGCCTGCCACTGCCCTACCCACCTGGCAACAGGTAGTGAGTGCTTTCATGCAGCCAGACCAGCAATCAGTGGAGCATGCCAGCCCTGCCTTCCCTGATATATCAAAACAAAACAAAAAATAATGACAACATAAGCAAACATAAAAAACCCAACCCATTGCCGTCTAATCGAGTCCTACCCATAGCAATCCTATAGGACAGAGTAGAACTGCCCCATAGAGTTTCCAAGAAGTGCCTGGTGGATTCGAACTGCTGACTTTTTGGTTAGCAGATGTAGCTGTTAAGCACTACACCACCAGGATTTCCAATTAATAAATACATAATTAAATAAAATAACACCTTAATGCCTTGAAGACGGTAGACAATAAGAAATAACATGAAAGAAATGATAAGATGACTCAAACAAGTAAGTAAAATAAAGGTAAAGAAAACCTTCCAGAGGAAGAAACATTAATAAAACTACCTGAGATGGAATTCAAAAGACTTATATTTAAGTTTCCCAAAGAGATCAAGGAAAACACAGAAAAAACCTTAGAAGAATTCAGGAAAACAATACAAGAACAAAACGACGGACTCAAAAGACAATTAGAAAACGTACAAAAACAACAACTAGAAATTCAGAAGATTAACAGTAAAATATCAGAAACAGATAATTCAATGGAAGGACACAGAAGAATTGAATCCACAGAAGAAAGAATCAGTGAAATAGGGGACAAATCCTTTGATACTGACTTGTTTGAAGAACAATCAGAAGATAGAAAGAAGAAAAATAAAGAAAGCTTTAGAGTTATATGGGGCACCATAAACAGGAAAATTTACATGTAATAGGAATTCCAGAAGAGGAGGAGAAAGAAGAAAAGTACAGAGAGAATTTTTGAAGATATATGGCTGAAAACTTCCCAAATATAATGAAAAATCAGAAGGTTACCATCCAAGAAGATCAACAAATCTCATACAGGATAGACCTTCAACAAAATATCACCAAGACATGTCGTACTCAAACTTTGCAAAACCAGAGACAAAGAAAGAATTCTGAAAGCAGCTGATGCAAAATGAAATAACACAAAGGGGTACCAATAAGATTAAGTGCTTATGTCTCGTCAGAAATCATGCAGGCAAGAAGGCAATTGAGTAACATATGTAAATTCCTGAAGAAAAAGAATTGCCAGCCAAGAATCATATATCTAGCAAGATTGTCTTTCAAAACAATGATGAAACTAAGACATTCCCAGATAAGCAGAAATAAGGGAATTTTTGAAAAACCAGACCAGCCTTACAAGAAATATTAAAAGGAGTCCTTCAGTAGAGAACCAATGATATCAAGCAACAACCTGAGATAAAGATACACAATAACATCACTCAGATACCAACCCAGATAAAGACTTCAAAAAGCAAAATAAAGCTAAAACACTGACTACAGGGAACAAAAAACTTACATTGTAAATGATGACAACTTCAAAACAAAAAGGGGGAAAAGAAGACGTAGTTATAGAACTTCTATATGAGAAGAAGTCAAGGTGCTTTCAAAATATAACAGACTGTTTTAATTTTAAGAAGATTAAAGTAAAATTCAGGGTAAACTCAAATAAAAGTAAAAAAAAAAAAAAAAAATCTACTCACCAAAATAAAGAAGAAAACAAAAAGGACTCAGTAAACACAAAAGTAACAACAGTTGATAAGAAAAGAAAATCCCTACACAAAAGAACTCAGCACAGAAAATTAAGAAGAACTAAGAAACCATTAACACCACACACACACACACACACACACACACACATACAATAGTATAACAAAATGACAACAATGAATCCATACCTATCATTAATCACACTGCATGTAAATGAATTAAATGTACCTGTAAAGAGAGAGAGAGTGGCAAAATGGATAAAAAAAAATGACCTATCAATGTGTTGCCTACAAGAGACACACCTTAGATGCAAAGACATAAACAAGTTAAAAATTAAAGGATGAAAAAAATATATCAGAAAAAAAAATCCAAAAGAGAGAAGGAGTAGCAAAAACAATTTTGAATTAAATAGACTTTAAGCCAAAATCAATTATAAGAGATGAAGAAGGGCATTATATAATGATTAAAGGGTCAATCCATTAAGAAGTTATAACAATAATAAATATTTATGCACCCAATGATGGAGCTCCAAAATAAAACAAAATATAACAGAACTGAAAAGAGAAACAGACAGTTCTACCATTATAGTAGGATATGAAATTTTAACACCATTTTCAATGATGGGCAGAACAACTAGAAAGCATCTCAGTAAAAATACAGATCTAAAAAACACAATCAAGCAACTTGACCTAATATGTACATACAGAACAAACCACCCAACAACAGCATAGTATACATTCTTCTCCTACACACATGGATCATTTTCCAGAATAAACCATACTATAGGCCACAAAGCAAGCCTCAATAAATTCAAAAACATAGAACTAATACAAGCTATCGTCTCTGCATATAACAATGTAAAACTAAAATAAATAATAGAAAAAGAAGGGAAAAAATTAAATACATGGAAACTGAATAACAACTTACTTATAAACTACTGACTCATAGAAGAAATTAAAACTGAAATTAAAAAATCACTAGAATCAAATGAGATTAAAGACACAGCATACCAAACCCTCTGCAAAACAGAAAAAACAGTGCTCAGAGGAGATTTTATAGTAATAAATGCACATATCAAAAAAGAAGAGCAATCCAAAAGCAATAACTTAACCAGACAACTTGAACAAATCGAAAAGGAACACCAAAAGAAGTCCACAGTTACCAGAATAAAGAAAATAATAAAGATCAAGTAGAAGTAGACACAAGAAAAACAACAGAAAGAATCAACAAAACTAGAAGTTGGTTCTTTGAGAGGATCAATAAAATTGACACACTACCGTTCAAATTAACAAAGGAAAAAAAAAGAAAAGACACAAATTACCAAAATAGAAATGAAGTGGACAACATTACTACAGAACTAACCAAGCTAAAGAGGATTATTACAGAATATAATGAAAAATTGTACTCTAAGTAATTTGAAAACCTAGAATAAATGGACAAATTTCTAGAAACACTCTCTCTACCTAAACTAACACAGAGGAAGAAGACCTAAATAGACACATAACAAAAGAAGAAATTGAAGAGGTCATAAAAAATCTCCAAACAAACAAAAAGCCCCAGCCCAGATGGCTTCACTGGAGTGTCCTACCAAACATTCAGAGAGGGGTTGAAATCAATTCTACTCAAACTATTCCATCACGTAGAAAAAGTAGGAATACTCCCTAAATCATTCTATGAAGACAGTATAACCCTGATACAAACTCCAGACAAGATAGTGCAAAAACAAAGAAAGAAAGAAAATTACAGACCAATATCCCTCATGAATATAGACGCAAAAATTCTCAACAAAATACTAGCCAAGAATATACAACAGCATATCAAAAAAATAGATAACAATCAGTTGAGTTTCATACCAGGGATGCAAGGGGGATTCAGTATTAAAAAATCATTCAACATAACTCACTACATAAATAAAGGAAAACAATCACATGATCATCTCAATGGATGCAAAAAAACCATTTGATAAAATCCAACATTATTTCCTGATAAAAACTCTCAGCTATTTTGGACTAGAAGGGAAATGCTTCAACATAATTAAATACATATATACAAAACCAACAGCTAACATTATTCTCAATGGAGAGAGATTGGAAGTATTCACCTTGAGTATTGGGATGAGACAAAGATGCCTATTATCATCACTCTTACTCAATATTGTAGTGGAAGTTTTATCCAGAGCAATAAGGTGAGAAAAGGAAATAAAAGGCATCCAAACTAGTAAGGAAGGAGTAAAACTATCACTATTTGACTTCTGGGCAACTTGGCACTCTAAGAAGAAGCACCACGCTGGCACTCCATAGCAAAGATCCAAAAAGCTAAGCCAGACAGAGAAAACAGCAATCCTGAAAACCTAAGCATCAAATGAAGCGATAAAGAACTCAGCCAAGCACCAAATGGAATAAGAAACTGACAGAGAACAGAGGGCAAGGAGAGATATATGCAGAGGTCCCCATCAGCTAATGCAGCATGGATCTGCCATCTTGGACTACTATCAGAGACCAGAAAACAGGAGGTATGAGAAAGCAGATTCACAGAGCTTCCAGCAGGAAACAGAACAACCGGTAACCAGCAATATATGCTTTCCCATCTGCCACCATTCTTTACTCCCCACTCGGCCTCCTCTGTTTCCCGTGGCCAGTCTCTTTGCTGGGAAGCACCAGCTGCTTGGATTCCACCCATCTGCACAGGCCAACTCAGTGAGTGCCATTTGTTGGCTGCTGGTGTTCCTTTTTCCCACTTATTTTGATTTCTTCCTTACATCTCACCACATCCCCCTCCTTTCTCTCAAATACCTGGATCCGTGCGCCATCTTTGCTTCTACCTGAAAGGCTGTGAAACTCCGCTCAAATGTGAAACTGCTTCCTGGTCCATATTGCCATGCTGGTGGGATCCCAGGGCTTTCTGTTTCTTTTGAATTGTTTATTTGTTTTCTTTTTCTTTTCTCGAATTGGGAGCCCATTCTGTCCAGGCAGTACAGCGCAGTTTGGAACCTATCCCCTCAGTTTGCACAGACGTACACAGATCCCTGAGGGCATTTCTTTATTAATCTTTTTTTTTCTCTTTTTTTGGTGGGGGGTAGGGTTGTTGTTTTTAAATTTGTTTTCTTTTCCCTCTTTTGTCTTTCTTCATTACTCAGTTTCTCATCTCTCTATACCTTCTTTCTCTTCTTGTCCCCTGAATACCTGGTGCTGAGTGACAGCTCTATGCCTTCTAGCCAGGCTGTACTTGAACACCTGGGACCAACTTCACCAGACCTTGTAACCAAACCAGTGGGATCCCTGAGAGCTTTTCTTTTCTTTTTTCTTTTTAATCTTTATATATTCATTTTTTTCTTTTCTTTTCTTCTTCTCCTATTTGTTTTTCTCTGTTTCATAGTCTCCCATCTCTCCACTCCAACATCAAGCTTCCCTAGCACTCTTTTTTGTTTGTATGTTTTTGGCTCCTGTTCCTCTCTCCTCTGTCATCTCGCCCATACCCATCTTAGCTCCACACATCACAATCTCCGTCCTCCATCCGGCCTACCTGCACAGTGTGCTTAACATCAAAACACCAAGCAGCACAGGCATGGCCTGCCAGAACCTCCCCTGCACTGATTACTGGCCCACCCTGGTGGCTGTAGTAAGGACCACAAGCAACCCATCCCAGCAACTCCTCTTCAGCTAGACCTGCCCTGCTGTACCATATCTGAGGGACTGACCCTGACAATTGGAGAAGGAGGTGAAAAGTATCATACTCACAGAAAAGTAAACTACAAAGAAAACACAGCCCGCCAGCTCAGAGATAGCCAAATAAAACAAAATAACAGGATGAAACAAACAAATCTACAATCAAGAAATGAGAAAAACAACTACTGAATTCCTTGAAGACAGCAGACAATATCAAAACATTTACAAAAACAGGACAAGATGGTTCCAGTAGGCATTGAAAATAAAACACCAGATGACCTTCCAGTGGAAGAAAAGGCACTGGAACTACCTGATAGGGAATTCAAATCTCTAATACTCAGAATTATTCAAGAGTTGAAGAAAAAAGCAGACAAAAATGAGGAAAAAAATAGACACATTCATGGAAAATACAGACAAAAAATTGGAAGAATTCAGGAAAATAATGCAATAATAAAATGCCAAAATAAATTCACAACTAGAAATTATACAAAAACAACAATTAGAAATCCAAAAGATAAACAACAAGATTTCAGAAATGGACAGTGTCATAGAAGGGCTGAGAAGCAGATTTGAAAAGATGGAAGATAGGATCAGTGGAATTGAAGACAAACACTTGGATACAAATCTGTCTGAGGAAAACTCAGAAAAAAGAACAAAGAAAAATGAAAAGACCCTGAGAGTTATGTGGGATACAATCAAAAGCAAAACTTTGCGAGTGATTGGAGTTCCAGAACAGGGAGAGAAAATAGAAAACACAGAGAGGATCACTGAAGAACTGCTGACAGAAAACTTCCCCAATATCATGAAAGATGAAAAGCTGACCATCCAAGAAGCTCAACAAATCCCACATAGGATAGACACTGAAAGAAAATCACCAAGGCATATCATAATCACACTCACTAAAACCAAACACAACGAAAGAATCCTGAGAGCAGCTTGTGAAAAACAAGAAGTCACATACAGAGGAGAAAAAAATAAGACTAAGCTCAGATTATTTTGCAGACACCAAGCAGGCAAGAAGGCAATGCGATGGCATATATAAAACATTGCAAGACAAAAATTGCCAGCCAAGAATAATATATCATGCAAAACTCTCGTTCAAATATGATGGGGAAATTAGGACACTTCCCAATAAATAGAAATTAAGGGAATATGTAAAAACCAAACCAAACTTACCAGAATTATTAAAGGGATCTCTTCGATCTGAGAACAAACAACTTCAGCTCACAGGATGAATCTAGGACACAGGATCCTACCAGCCAGATACCAATCTAGGAAATGAACTCTCAAGGACTATCCAAAACCAAAAGAAATACAACAGGGAATCAGAGAACTTCATCAATAAATGACAACAACATCAGAACAATAAAAGAGGGAATAAACAGTGTAGGTATAGAACCTTCTAATGGAGAGGAAGGTAAGGCAATACCAAGTCATAATAGACTGCTTCAAACTCAGAATGTTAAGTGTAAATTTCACTATAACCACAAAGAAAGTTAAAAAACATACTCATAAAAATAAAGAGTGAAGACATAAAGTCTCAACAAAAACAAAACCTACAAAAACAAAAGAAATGAATAAAAATCCACAAACAAGAAGGAATTCAGCACAGGAGAGTAAGAAGAACAAAGAAAACATCAGCAGAACAAAAAAAAAAAAAAAAAAAAAAACCACTACAATATAACGGCAACAAACTCACATCTATCAATAATCACACTGAATGTAAATGGACTCAATGCACCCATTGACAGAATGGATAAGAAAACAGGAACCATCAATATGCTGTCTACAAGAGACACACTTTAGAAACAAAGATGTGAATTTATTAAAAATCAAAGGTTGGAAAAACATATATCAAGCAAATAACTACCAAAAAAGAGCAGGAGTGGCAATACTAATCTCAGATAAAATAGAATTTAAAACAAAATCCACCATAAAAGACAAAGAAGGACACTATATAATGATTAAGGGGACGATCCATCATGAAGACATAACCAAAATAAACATCTATGCACCCAATGACAGGGCTCCAAAATACATAAAACAAACTCTAACAACACTGAAAAGAGAAACTGACAGTTCCACAATAATAGTAGGAGACTTCAACACACCACTCTTAGTAAAGGACAGAACAAAAAGAAGCTCAGCAAAGATACAGAAGACCTAAAGGGTACCATCAGCCAACGTGACATCATAGATATATATAGAACACACCATCCAACAGCTGCAAAGTACACATTCTTTTCCAACGCACATGAAATGTTCTCCAGAATAGACCACATCTTAGCCCACAGAGCAATCCTCAACAAGATCCAAAAAGTTGAGATAATTCAAAGTATCTTCTCTGACTACAATGCCATCAAGGTAGAAATTCACAAGAGAAAGAACAAGGAAAAAACAATCAATTACATGGAAACTGAGTAATACACTGCTTACACATCACTGGGTAATAGAAGAAATCAGAGATGTAATCAAAAAACTCCTAGAATCAAACGAGAATGAAAACACGTCATACCAAAACCTTTGGGACACAGCAAAGGCAGTCCTCAGAGGACAGTTTATAGCAATAGATGCACACATCAAAAAAGAAGAATTGACAAAAATCAAAACATTAACTATACAACTCAAACAAATAGAAAGAGAACAGCAAGAAAAGCCCACAACCAGGAAATAGTAAAGATCACGGCAGAAATAAACGAAATAGAGAATAGAAAAACAATAGAAAGAATCAACAAAACCAAAAGTTGGTTCTTTGAAAGAATCAACAAAATCGACAAACCACTGGCCAGACTGACAAAAGAAAACCAGGAGAAGACAAAAATAACCCAAAGAAGAAATGAAATGGGCAACATTACAACAGACACAACTGAAATAAAGAGGATCATAACAGAATATTATGAAAAACTATACTCCAACAAATTTGAAAACCTAGAGGAAATGGATAAATTTCTAGAAACACACTACCTACCCAAACTACAACAAAGTGATGGTGAAAATCTGAACAGACCCATAACAATGGAAGAGACTGAAAAGGTAATAAAAAAAAAACTCCCAACCAAAAAAGGCTCTGGCCCAGATGGCTTCACTGGAGAATTCTACAAAACCTTCACAGAAGAGTTTGTACCAGTACTACTCAAGCTATTTCAGAGCATAATAAAGGAAATAACACTTCCAAATTAATTCTATGAAGCCAGCATAATGCTGATACCCAAATGAGGAAAAGATGCCACAGAAAAACAAATTACAGACCAATATCTCTCATGAATATAGATGCAAAATTTCTTAACAAAATTCTAGCCAATAGAATTCAACATCATATCAAAAAAATAAATAAATAAACCACAACCAAGTCGGATTTATACCAGGCATGCAAGGATGGTTCAACATTAGAAAATCAATCAACGTAATCCACCACATAAATAAGAAAAGAAAAGAATCACATGATCATCTCAATTGATGCAGAAAAGACATTAGACAAAGTCCAACACCCATTCCTGATAAAAACTCTCAATAAAATTGGTAGAGAAGGGAAATTTCTCAACATAGTAAAGAGCATCTCTGCAAAATCAACAGCCAACATCATTCTTAATGGCTAGAGGCTTAAAACTTTCCCCTTGAAAACAGGAACAAGACAAGGATGCCCTTTATCACCATTTGTATTTAACATTGTCCTGGAAGTTCTAGCTAGAGCAATAAGGCAAGAAAAAAAGTAAAGGGCATCCAAATTGGTAATGAAGAAGTTAAACTGTTCCTGTTTGCAGATAATATGATACAATACATAGAAAACCCTAAAGACTCCATGAGAAATCTACTGGAACTAATAGAAAGATTCAGCAGAGTAGCAGGATACAAGATAAACATACAAAAATCAGTTGGATGTCTATACACCAATAAAGTGAACGATGAAAAGGAAATCAGGAAAAACAATACCATTTATAATAGCCCCTAAAAAGATAAAACACTTAGGAATAAATCTAACGAGGGATGTAAAAGACCTATACAGAGAAAACTGCAAAACACTACTGTAAGAAACCCCAAGGGATCTACATAAATGGAAAAACATACCATGCTCATGGATAGGTAGACTCAACATTGGGAAAATGACAATTCTACCCGAAGCAATTTACAAATACAATACAATCCCGATCCAAATACTAACAACATTCTTCAAAGAGATGGAAAAACTAATCATTAACTTTATATGAAAAGGGAAGAATCCCCAAAGAAGTAAAGCACTACTGAAAAAGAGTAAAGTAGGAGGACTCATACTACCTGACCTCAGAACCTACTATACTGCTATGGTAGTCAAAACAGCCTGGTACTGGCCCAACAACAGACACATTGACCAGTGAAACAGAATTGAGAACCCAGATGTAAATCCATTCACTTACAGTCACCTGATTTTTTACAAGGGCCCAAAGTCCATCAGATGTGGAAAAGACAGCCTTTTTAACAAATGGTGCTGGCAAAATTGGATATCCATCTGCAAAAAAATGAAACAGGATTCATACCTTATGCCATATGCAAAAACTAATTCAAAATGGATCAAAAACCTAAATATAAAGCCAAAAACTATAAAGTTCATAGAAGAAAAAAATAGGACCAATGCCACAGGCCCTAATACACGGCATTAACAGGATACAAACCATAACCAACAACACACAAACCCCAGAAGATGAGCTAGATAACTGGGATCTTCTAAAAATCAAACACCTATGCTCTTCAAAAGACTTCACCAAAAGAGTAAAACAGAACCTACAGACTGGTAACAAAATTTTGGGCATTACAAGTCAGAGAAAGGTCTAATCTCCATAGTCTACAAGAAAATCCAACACCTCTGCAACAAAAAGACAATACTGCTATTAAAAAAGGGGCAAAGGAAATGAACAGTCACTTCACCAAAGAAGGCATTCAAGTTGCCTACAGACACATGAGGAAATGCTCATGTGTTCACTAACCATTGGAGAAATGTGAATTAAAACCACAGTGAGATACCCTCTCACTCCAGCATTACTGGCACGAATCAAAAACACTGGAAATAACAAATGTTGGAGAGGCTACGGGGAGATCGTAACTCTTATGCACTGCTGGTGGGAAAGCATAATAATACAACCATTTTGGAAAAAGATATGGCGCTTCCTTAGAAAGCTAGAAATAGAAATACCATATGATCCAGCAATCCCACTCCTAGGAATATATCCTAGAGAAATAAGAGCCGTCACACGAATAGACATATGGACACCCATGTTCATGGCAGCATTGTTCACAATAGCAAAATGATGGAAGCAACCTAGATGCCCATCAACAGAGGAATGGACTAACATACTATGCTTCATACACACAATGGAGTATTATGCATCAATAAAGAACAATGATGAATCTGTGAAGCATCTCAAACATGGATGATACTGGAGGACATTATGCTTAGTGAAATAAGTCAATCACAAAGGGACAAATATTGTATGAGACCTCTATTGTAAAAACTTATGAAAAAATTTACACACAAAAAATAATAATCTTTGTTGTTTATGAGGGATGGGAGGGGTGGGGGGAAATACTAAACAGACAATAGATAAGTGGTAACTTTGGTGAAGCATAAGACAGTACAGAATACTGCGGAAGCCAGAACAACTTGTACAAGGAAAAGTCATGGAAGCTCCATAGACACATCCAAACTCCCCGAAGGAATGAATTGCTGGGCGGAGGGTTGTGGAGACCATGGTCTCGGGGAACATCTAGCTCAATTGGCATAACATAGTTTATAAAGACAATGTTCTACATTCTACCCTGGTGAGTAGCGTCTGGGGTCTTAAAGACCAGTGAGCAGCCATCTGAGACACTCCACTGGTCTCATCCCTTCGGGAGCAAGGGAGAATGAAGAGAACAGGATACAAGGAAAAGATTAGTCCAAAGGACTAATGGACCACAACTACCAAGGCCTCCACCGGACTGAGTCCAGTACAGCTAGATGGCACCCGGCTACCACCACTGACTGCTCTGACCAGGATCACAGCAAAGATTTCTGGACAGAGCTGGACAAGAATGTGACTGGAGAAACCCCGAGAGTATGGCCCCCAGACACCCTTTAAACTCAGTGGTGAAGTCACTTCTGAAGTTCACCGTTCAGCTTGGGATTGGATAGCCCCATAAAACAAAATGGGACTAATGAGGCACAGCAGTCCAGGGACAAAGACTAGAAGGCAGAAGGGGACAGGAAAGATGGTGATAGGGAACCCAAGTTTGAGTAAGGACAGTGTTGACATGTAGTGGCGTTCTTAACCCTTGTTGTAGGACAATATGTGTACTAACTGTTTGATGAGAAACTATTTTGTTCTGCAAAATTCATCTAAAGTGAGAATAGCAGCACAACTGTATGAATGTAATTGATGTCGCTGAATTGTATGTGTAGAATTTTTTGAAATGGTGTATCTTTGGCTATGTATTTTTTCACCAAAAAAAAGTTCCTCCAGTGCCAAGAAAGGAGCGTGTTGACATGTCATGGTGTTGTTAATCAGTGTCACAAAAAAATATTTGTACTGACTGTTCAGTGAGAAAATATTTGTTCTGTAAACCTTCACCTAAAGTACAATGAAAAAATTAAGAAAAAAAAACTATATTCACAGATGACATGATCTCCTATACATAGAAAATCCCAGAGATTCCACAAGACAGTTACTGGAACTAATAGAAGGGTTTGGCAAAGCAGCGGGGTGCAAAATCAACATACAAAAATCAGCTGGATTCCTTAACACAAACAAAGAGAACTCCAAAAAGGAAATTAAGAAAAGAATGCTTTTTACAATAGCACCCAAATGGGTAAAATGCATAGGAATAAACCCATCCAGGAACATAAAACATTTACACGAGGAAAACTACAAAATACTACTTCAAGAAACCAAAAGAGACCTACATAAATGGAAAAATATATCATGCTTATGGATTAGAAGATTTAAAATTGTGAAAATGTCAACACTACCCAAAGCGATCTAAAGATACAAGGCAGTCCTGATCCAAATCCCAACAACATTCTTAAATTAAATGGAAAAACTAGTCACCAACTTTATATTGACGGGAAAGAGGCCTTGAATAGCTGAAGCATTATTGAAGAAGAACAAAGTAGGAGACCTCACACTTCCCAATCTCAGAACTTACTACACAGTCACGGTAGTCAGAACAGCCTGATATTGGTACAATGACAAACACACAGACCAATGGAACAGAATTGAGAACCCAGAAGTAAATCCCTTTGATCTTTGACAAAGGGTCAAAGAAAGCCCACTGGAAGGGCAAGAGACAGTCTCTTCAACAAATGGTGCAGGCAAAACTGGGTATGTATTTAGGTATCACACTATACCTAAAAATTAGCTCAAGGTGGATCAAAGACCTAAATGTTAAACTAAAACCAGAAAGCTTCTGGGAGATAATATAGGGAAAAAGCTAAGGGTCCCAATTTATGGCATAAATACACTATCAAATATGACTAAAAATGCACAAACAACAGAAGATAAACTAGATAACCGGGACCTCCTAAAAATTAAATACTTATGGTCATCAAAAGACTTTACCAAAAGAGTAAAAAGAGAACCTACAGAATAGGAAAAATTTTAGCAAAGACATATCTGACAAGGATCTAGTCTCTAAAATATACAGAAAATTTAACACCACCGCAACAAAAAGACAATCCGATCAGAAAATGGACAAAGGACATAGACAGACACTTCAGTAAAGAAGACATTCAGGCAGCTAACAAACACATAAAGAGATGCTTGTGATCATTAGCCATTAGAGAAATGCAATCAAAACTACAATGAAGTACCATCTCACCCTGGCAATGGTGTCACTAATTTAAAAAAAAAAGAAAGAAAACAACAAATGCTGATGAGACTGGGCGGAGATTGGAACTCTTATACACTGATGGTATAATTTTAAAAAGGTACAACCACTATGGAAAATGGTATGTCATTTCTTCAAAAAGCTAGAAATAGAAATACCATGTGGTCCAACAATCGCACTCCTAGGTATATATCCTAGAGAAATAAAATCAGTGACACAAGTAGACATATGCACACCCATGTTCATTGCAGCATTATTTCACAATAGCAAAAAATGACAACAAACTAAGTGCCCATCAACAGATTAATAGATTAAAAAAATGTGGTATATACATGCAATGAAATACTATATAACAGTAAAGAGTAATGATGTATCTGTGAAACATAACATGGATGAATCTGGAGGACATTATTCTGAATGAAATAAGTCAATAACAAAAAGACAAATATTGTATGACATCACTTTTATAAAAAGTCAAGAATAGGTTTATACGCAGAAAGCAATCTTCTTTGATGGTTAGCAGGGATGGGAGAGGGAAGGAAGGAGAATCACTTGTTAGATTGTATACATGTGTTAATTCTGGTGAATGTGAAGGCAATACACAATAGGTGGGAGGTCAGCATGATGTGACCAAGGTAACTGAAGACACTGAGAGGTACGCAAGATTAAAGGACATCTACAGTAAATGTTATAATGTATTCAATTCTGCGACAACAGTAATAACAACTAAACATTTGTGAGTGATTACCCAGGCAGATATATATGACATATAGATGTGGGAGGGCATATGGGAGTTCATGCACATGCATATAAAGGTATACCAAAACCTAACCCACTGCTGTTGAGTCAATTCTGTTTCATAGTGACCCCATAGGGTTTTCAAAGCTGTAAATCTCTATGGAAGCAGACTGCCACATCTTTCTCCTGGGAAGCCGCTGATGGTTTAGAACCGCCAACCTTTTGGTTAGCAGTTAATTGCTTTAACCGCTGTGCTACCAGGGCTCTTTATAAAGGTATAGTAGTGGGCATTTGTATATACATATTAATATATGCTGCATATATATTAATATATAATAGAGTACTTTGAGGACACAGTAATGGAAATTTGTTATCCAAACATTTCTTGGAATTGAGTTTCTGGGCTTGAACACTCAGGACCATAACCTCAGGTGACATTTAGGTCTTTTGGCATAACATAGTTCATAAAGATAATGTTCTACATCCTAGTTTGGTGAGTAGTGTCTAGGGTCTTAAATGTTTGTGAGTGGCCATCTAACACACAAATAGTGTTCTCTTCCCATATGGAGCAAAGGAGAGTGAAAGAAACTGTCTTAGGGTTTCTAGAGAAGCAAAACCACTGAAGCATATGTATATGTGTGTGTATATATATATATGTAGAGAGAGACAGAGACACAGAGACAGAGAGAGGCAGAATTATCTCAAGGAGATGGCTCATGCAATTGTAGAGGCTGGCAAGTCCCAAGTGAGGTGTAACGGCGGAGGCTTCTCCTGACTTACGTAGCTCCAGGGCCTGTTGAACCCAAGATTGGCAGGTCAGATGGCAGGCTGCTTTCTCAAGGGCTGTGGAGGCCAAAGAATCCCAAGATTAGCAGGCAATACAGCAGGCCACAGGCTCCAGTCCTAATAACCAGAGGTCAGATGATGATGAACCCCTTGCAGGATCCAGAGCAAACAAAAGCCAGTAAGCTTTTCCAGCATGTCCATATATATTGGCCACACCCCCAAGGAAACTCCTCTTACAACTGATTGGCTGATGAGATCAGATCACATCATGGAGGTGATTACATTATATCACAAAATGGAAGATAATTACATCATTACACAACTGACAAATTACATCATTACATAGCTGCCAAACTAGATCATTATGTAACTGCCAAACTACTGAGAATCATGACCCAGCCAAGGTGACCCTCAACCTTAACAATCACAGTCCACCTCTTGTCAACCTGGCACCTGTACACATCTCCTCAAACCATACACAATCTCTAAAGATAATTACAAAGTAATACTTGCGCATAACAAGATACAACTAACATGCGTACAGCAAAAAATCACTAGTCTGTTTACATCTTATATTTTATAAGTGAAGAAAACAAAAATATATGATGCACACATACATGAAGGAATACTCATAACAATTACAGTCCACATTTTTGCAACTGGTCACTTGGTCATAGCTAGTATTTAGAACTGCCTCCTTCCACCACCCATTACGTATTCCCTTTGCCCTCAGCCAGCACCTCAGCTGGTCTGTTCTCTGCCTGGTAGGATGACACAAACCTTCACCCCACTGACATAAACCCTACTGAAGTGTCTGGGCCATTAGTAGTCATGTCAAAATTGAGTTGCTATAGTTTTCCATTGACTTTAATCACTGGGCATGGGAGTACTAAGAGACATCCTAAGGGATTCCCTGTGTTCCAGACATACGATTTTCTTTACCTCATTATGTAATGTCAGTTGGATTTCTCCTTGCTAATCAGGATCAATCACATCAGCGAATATAGCAACTCCCTTCTTTGCCCATTGATTCAGTCACTGTTAACTTCCAGTTCAATGGAGTCAGTGTTGTGTCTCCTGGTGGGAACATTCCTCCCTTTGAAGCTAAGCCCTCAGGACCCACAAAACACAGGGTCACGGGGACAGGAAACAAAAATTTTGCAACTGAGTCACTAGGGGTAATAGTGAGTGGCACCACTTCCATTTCCACACCTTGATTCCTGGACACATGAATCCTGGCTATGGGAGAAACAGCACCATATATTGGATGCTGGTTTAGAGCATATACAGCCTTCTGGAGAATGTTGCCCCAACCCTGCAAGTTATTGCCACCTAGCTGGTACCATAATTGTGTCTTTAGAAGGCCATTCCATCATTCTATCACATCAGCTGCTTAAGGATGATGGGGAACATGGTAATACCAGTGAATTCCGTGAGAATTGGCCCACTGCTGAACTTCATTTCCTATGAAGTGAATCCCTTGAACTGAGGTGATGTTGTGTGAGATACCATGATGGTGGATAAGGCATTCTGTAAGTCCACAGATGGTAGTTTTAGCAGAAGGATTGCATGCAGGGAAGGCAAATCTGTAACCAGAGTAAGTGTCCTTTCTAGTAACAATAAAATATTACCCTTTCCATAATGGAAGTTGTCCAATGTAAACAACTTTCCATCAGGTTGCTGACTGATTACCTCGAAGAATGGTGCCATACTGGGGACTCATTGTTGGTCTCTATTGCTGGTAGATTGGGTACTCAGCAGTGGCTGTACCCAAGTTGGCCTGGGTGAGTGGAAGTTCATGTTTCTGGGACCATGCATAACCTCCATCCCTACCACATAGCCATTTTTTTTCATGAGCCCTTTGAGCAATGAAGCAAGTGGCTGAGGAAAGAAGATGACAGGTTTCCACAGAAGGCTTCATCCTATCCACTTGATTGTTAAAATCCTCTGTTGTGGTCACCCTTTTGTGAGCATTCACATGAGACACAAACAGCTTCACTTCTTTGGTCCATTCAGAGAGATCTGTCCACATACCTCCTCCTCATTCCTCCTTGTCTCCGATTTTCCAATCATTTTCCTTCCAAGTCCCTGAACATCCAGTCAAACCACTGGCCACAGCCCATGAATCAGTATATGATTGCACATCTGGCCATTTCTCCTTCCAAACAAAGTGAACAACAGCCCATTGGAGGGATTGCCCTTCACCACTACCCTTCAGGGAGGCCCCAGAAAGGGGCTGTAGTGCTGCTGCTGTTGTATTTGAGTGGTGCCTGCATATCGCTCAGAAACATCTGTTAATCAAAAATGAGTTTTCTCTTCCTCAGTTAACTGATCAAAAGGATCTTTCCATGAGGCCACAGGTGCAGACTGGGAGAGGGCAGGTAATATGACAGGTGTAGAGACCACAGGCATTTAGACCTCTTCCTCATGCAAATTGCTTATACTTTCAGGTCCTGCTTGGGCCCAACCTAGTATATACCACTTCCATTTAATGATGGAATGCCGCTGTGTATGTCTGACTTTATAACTCTGTAGGTCAGACAACATCCAGCTGATGATGGGCAGCTTAGACTGCATGGTGACTCGGTGACTCATGGTTGAATGTTCAATCCCTACTAAGGCCCAGTAACAAGTCAAAAGCTGTTTCTCAAAAGGAGAGTAGTTATCTAGAGGATGGCAGGACTTTGCTCCAAAATCATAAGATTCTGAGCTTTGATTACTAATAGGGGCCAACCAAAGACTCCAAACAGCAGAGCCTTCTCTTGTTCTGGGTCCCACTAAAAACTAGCAGATTTTTGAGTCAGTTGATAAATAGGCTGGAGTAGAACACCCAAATGAGGGATAAGTTGCCTCCAAAATACAAAGAGGCTCACCAGGCTTTGTATCTCCTTTTTAGTTGTGGGAGTGTCCAGATGCAATAACTTATCCTTCACTTGAGAAGGAATATATCCACATGTCCCACACCACTAGACCCCTAGAAATTTCACTGGGAAGGAAGCCCCTGAAATTTTGCTGGATTAATTTCCCACCCTCTATCAAACAAATGTTTTACCAGTAAGTCCAGGGTTCTTGACACTTCTTTTTTACTATGTCCAATAATGTTACCAATGAACAAAAAAATGATCAAGGTCCCTGTGGACTAAATTGTGACCTAGGGCTGGAGAGTTAACATACTCCTGAAGTAGGAGAGTAAAGGTGTACTTCTGGCCTTGCCAGCTGAAGATAAACTGCTTCTGGTGGCTCTTCAAAACACGTATGGAGAAAAGGCATTAGCCAGATCAATAGCTGTATGCTAGGTACCAGGAGATGTATTAATTTGTTCATGCAAGGAACCACATCTGGAACAGCAGCTGCAATTTGAGTTACCACCTGGTTAAGTTTTCCGTAATCCACTGCCATTCTCCAAGATCTATCTGTTTTTTTGCACAGGACAAATAGGAGAGTTGAAGGGTGATGTGGTGGGAATCATCACCCTTGCATCCTTCCAGATCTTGACAGTGGCAGTAATCACTTCAATCCCTCCAGGAATGTGGTATTGGTTTTGTTTTACTATTTTCCTAGGTAGTGGCAGTTCTAATGGCTTCCATTTGGCTTTTCCTACGGCAAATAGCCCCCACTCCACTTGTCAGCAACCCAATGTGGGGGTTCTGACAGTATATCTATTCCAATTCTGCATTCTGGAACTGGAGAAATAACTACAGGATGGGTTTGGGGACCCAATGTACCCACTGTAAGATGAACCTGAGCTAAGACTCCATTAATAACCTGACCTCCATACAGCCCTACTCTGATTGGTGGGCCACAGTGACATTTTGGGTCTCCTGGAATTATTGTCAATTTAGAGGCAGTAACCAGTAATCCGTGAAAAGTCTGATGATTTCCTTTTCTCTAATGAGCAGTCACTCTCATAAAAGGCCATAGATTCCTTTGGTAGTGTACTGGGATCCTTCCTCAAGGGACCCAGCCTCCACTTCATTCAAGCAGTTGTGGGTCCAAAAATTGACTCAAGTCTGGGAACTGCTTGAAGCAGTATGACTCTATTCTGATGATTTGAGTTAGACTGCTGTTCACTTGATCTAAAATTCTTCCACTTGTACAGATCAAATAAATATTCAGTATATTTTTCATCTACTCACCCTTTGGGACACCACGACGAAGTAGCCAAAGCCCTAAGTCAATGCTAGTCAGACTATTCTGATTACTGCTTTGACTTTGCTGTCCATTATGGTAACCACGCCCACCTTGTATTTGTTGTCTGAGTGCCGCCACTTGACCCCTACCACCACGAGGTTCAGTCAACCCAATTGTAGTTAGGTTTCTTAATTCAGTTAGGGCAGCTCCCACTGTCAAATCTGATTTACATAAAATACCAATCACAGCAGTCTTCAAGGATGCTGGGTCTTCCTTCACAAATTTATTCCTCACCATTGTGGTATAAGGTGTGCCCTCTGGGCGCTCCATGTGTGGGTCTTTGGGTCTAACCTGATAAATCCACTCTAACATTCCAATTTACATAACCTCTGGTTACATTTTTCTACACTATACCAAGGCAGGTCTGGCACTTCAATTTGGTTTAGTGTGAACCATCATGTAATCCATGATTCAGTAACTCAACAAAATAAACTATTAGATTCTTTCCTAACCTCTTGAGCTGAAACATTGATTGAAAAATCTATGCTTAGTGGACTCATATCAATAATCTCAAACTGATCCAACTTTATATTCGTTGTACTGTTATTCCACACCCTTAATAGCCATTCCCACACATATTCCCCAGGTTTGTGTTTGTACTTGATAGAAAAGCCAAGCAGTTCTTTTGGAATGTGGGGTAACTCCTCCTGGCTCACACATTGTACTTCCCCTGTTGCAGCTTGCTGGGACTTAAGTCTAGTTATAAGTGTGGAAGCACAAATGCCTGGTGGGAATGTATTCTGAGAACATTCAGTAATGTTTAGTAAGGAATCTGCATTCCCAGGTAAGGACTTAGACACCGCCCCAGATGACATCTCAAAGGCTCTTCAGATACAGCTGGGTTAATCTTTTCCAATGGGGGTCGAGGGGTTAATGGTTTTACTGAGGAGAGTGGCTTAGCAGACAAAGATGGAATAATCTCTTCAGATGGGAGTGAGAAGGCTGGTTCTGTTGGCAGGAGTGATTCCTTGGAATTTCATGTCTTTGTGTCCCCAGATTCCAGATTATCTGGACATATGTCCCCATCCAGAGTTTCAGGATTCTATTTCTTCCCAATCAATGCCCTCACGTTAACTTCAGACACCCCTCTAGTTTGAGCATACAGTTGGTGTTGTAATTCAGCCTCTCTTATAATGAGACTCTGGGTTTGAGTTTTGGCAATATCAGCTCTGTTACTACAAGAAATAAGGCTTTCTCTCAGGGCACAAGTGGTGATTTTGAGGTTGTTTACACAAATTTTGAGCTGTGACTTTGAAGCCCTGAGCTCATCCCTTTCTTTCATCACTTTGTCAAGTGAAAGTAGGACCAACCAACCAACTTCCTTATAGTTCTCATTCTGACAAAACTGTAGAGAAGTATCAAAGATATGATCACTCAGAGCCTGGCATCTCACCAATACTTGATCTGTTGTTGTGATATTTTGTGTATTTCTATTGCCACCTCACACATGGATTAACAAGGCCTTCTTTACTATTGGAACAGAGTCATTAACATCTCTAAAACTAACTGGACTTGAGAACCAATTTTGAAACTTCATCCTTACAATTGTATTTCTCTAGAAGTACTCTGCATACCAAATGTCTTAGGCTGGGTTCTCTAGAGAAGCAAAACTAGTAAATCTTATGTATACACACACACATACACAAAGACACACATATATATATGCACACATGCATACACACACACACACACACACACACACATATATATATATATACATATATATATATATATACCTGTTGCCTTCAAGTTGATTCTGACTCATAGCTACCCAATAGGACAGAGTAGAACTGCCCCATAGTTGTTTCCAAGGAATGGCTGGTGGATTTGAACTACTGAAATTACTGGTTAGCAGCCGAGCTCTTAACCACTATACTACCAGGACTCCATATATATCTCAAGGAAATGGCTTACTCAGTTGTAGTGGCTGACAAGTCCCGAGTCCATGGGTGAAGGTGGAGGCTTCTCCTGACTCATATAGCTGCAAGGCCTGACGAATCCAAGATAGGTGGATCAGACACAAGCTTCTGGCTCACAGGCTGCATACATTGACAGATCCCAAGATCAGTAGGTAATACGGCAGGCTGCTGGCTCAAGTCCCAAGAACTGGAGGTCAGATGATGATGAGATGGATGCAGGATCCAAAGTGAGCAAAAACCATCATGCTTTACCAGAATGTACAAACATATTGGATGCAGGCCACACCCATAAGCAAACTCCCCTTACAACTGATTGGCTGATCACATCATATCACATCATGGAGGTGATTACATTAACCACAAAATGGAGGTTAACTACATCATTACATAACTGCCAAATCACAGCATTACATAACTGCCAATCCACTGAGAATCATGGCCCAGCCAAGCTGACATACAAACTTAACCATCACAGAAACCAAAGATTCATGGAAGCAATTAATTCACAGAACTAATGGCCCACATGAAGTACAGCTTCCTCTAGCCTGAGACCAGAAGAACTAGATAATGTCTGGTAACTACTACTGAACACTCTGACAAGGGACACAATAGAAGGTTCTGGTTAGAATGGGAAAAACATGTAAGACAAAACTCAAATTCAGCAAAAAGACTGGACTTATTGGACTGATAAAGACTGGAGGAATCCCTAAGACTATTGCCCTAAGACACCTTTTTATCCTAGAACTGAAATCCCTCCCAGAGGTCACCTTTCAGCCAAACAATGGATTGGGCTATAAAATTAACAATAACACCTGTGAGGAATGTGCTCCTTAGAACAATAAACTATATGAGACCAATTGGGCAAATTTTCCCAAAAAGAAAAATGAGAAAGCTAGCAGGGGCAGGGAAACCGTAGTGTTGGAAATGGGGAAGGCAGGGAGATAATAGGGAGAGCGCTGACATATTGTGGGGGTAGCACCCAATGTCACAGAAAAATCTATATATGAATTGTTGAATGGGAAACTAATTTGCTGTGTAAATTTTCACTTAAAGCACAATAAAATGTTAAGAAAAATGTTTAAAAAAAGTGTACACTTTAAATTGGTGAATTGTATGGTATGTGAATTATATCTCAATAAAGCTGTTTTACCAAAAAAACAAAAAAACAAAAAAAAAACCTCTCTGCAGCCATTCTTGAGTGACATTAACTTAGAATTATGTAAAAAGTGGGAATAGGGCAGCTGACATTGAGAGGGGTGCCTAACTTCTCAAACCAAAAAAAAAAAAAAAAAAATGCATATGTGCAGATGTTACCATTTAGTCAATCCATTAGTCAATGGATTATAAGAATCCATTAACTGATAAGAAACTGGAACAATAAAAACAGAATACAAAATATTTTGCATACTATAAAAGTACAACCATGTAAATATAAATACATGCTAATTAAAGTATGAATAAACCAAAAACCAAACCCATTGCCATCAAGCCAATTCTAGCTCATAGTAACCCTACAGGATAGAGTAGAACTGCCCCATAGGGTTTCCAAAGCTGTAAATCTTTATGGAAGCAATTACCACATCTTTCTCCCATGGTAGTTTTGAACCTCTGACCTTTCATTTAGCAGCCCAGTGCTTTAACCACTGAGTCACCAGGGATTCTTAAAGTATGAATGCATACTATTTCAATATTAGGGTAAAAATGTAATCATTTGTTATTTATAATTAGAATGTTAGGGTAAGATGCACATTTTCTTTTCTTTATTGTTATCATGATGTTGCTTTAAACAATGTTTTTGAAAATAAAATGTAAGATACTACATATATATATATATATATATATATATATATATATATATATATATATATATATATATATATATGGCAATTAGCTTACCAGCTTGAGACATACCTGCATTTAGTTTTTGATCAAGATTCCTGGGTAACCAAACACTTGGGAAGGAAGCAGTGCTTCGAACCAGTTCTAAATGGTTCTCCTGCATGGATCCTGAAAGTTTCAGGATCCTGATAAGGAGATGGGATTATAGGCTGGACTGTGGTGAATGACACACATTGAAAGCAGTATGATCACTTGTCATCTTTGAGCAGGGCACTGCTGTTTGTTTCCTACTAGGATCAATATAGATATGCAACAGATTTGCTTGCTCTGCAACTCGTATGCTGCCCTAGTTTACATGAGCAGTTACTGAACCATTCCTGAACTGTTCCATACTCATTTGAAGCCCTGAAAGGAAGCAAAAGTCACAGCTATCTCTGGGGGGAAATAATCTCATTTTCTCATGCAAAACCTGATGAGATTTCCTTTATTTCCCTGTAGAAACTGCCAGTGCCATAGTGACACCTGCTCATTAAGCAAAGTTTGCTCTCTAGTTCTTCTCTTCTATTATCCCAATCTTTTCTGAATTTGAACTTCTCATTGCAGTTGAGGCAGAACAGAATTTTATTTAAAAAGCAAGGTTTTTTTTTTTTAATCACCCACTCTATTAGTATATTCTGGACATTTTGAAATATGCTAGAGATGTCAAGATGAGGGCTAACATTGCAAGATTATGAAGACTATGTCACTGGATACACATAAGCCTAAGTAGAGATCATGTCTCCACAGTTATTGGCTCTGTCTACTTAGGCAAAACTATAAAAGGAAAAAGTGATCAGGAAATCAAATGCCACTGGGATGCTGTTTCTGAACTTCCTCATTTAATAAATATTTCTGAGCACTTTCCAGGAGTGTCTTATAAGTCATATGTTCTAGACACTAGGGATATAGTAGTGAGCAAAAAAATAAAAGTACTTGTCCTCATGGAGCCCATATGCTAGTGATGGGAGAGAGATAGACAGTAAACAAATAAAATAACTAAAATATGTTCTGTTAGATGATGATACCTTTTGAGAGAAAAAATAGTGCAAAGAAGAAGGATAGGGTAAGCTGAATAGGGTGGGCTTTTTTGTCGTGGTAGTCAGAATTTAGGTAGATGTCATATTTGAGTAAAGAGCTGAGGGAGGTGAGGGAAAAGCCATCCTGTTATCTGCCTGAAAATCATTCCAGGTTGCAGAAGTGGCAAATGCAAAGGTCTTGAGATGGAAGCATGCCTTGAAGTTTCAAAAATCAGTAAGACTTGTATGGCTAAGACAGAGTGTGTATAAATTCACCTGGTTTAAGTTTTACCAAGATAACGCTAAATACATTATTGGAACTAGTCCAAAAGCAGGCAGTGACAGAAGACATCTCAGCAATTATTTAATTAACCCAGAAGAGAGATGAATGTGTCTCCTACTAGGAACATAACTTAGGTGTAACATGGTTGGAGCCTGGTTATATATTGAACATAGTGTCAACATGTTTTACTGTAAGAATGGATGTAGGTGTAAGATGAAGGGAGGAACTGTGGGCAATTTCCAGACTTTTGGCTTGAGGATTGAAAGAAGAGGTTTTTTACTTACTCTGATCCAAATAATTACAAAGGAACTGTTTTGGGGTAGGGAAAAAATCAGGAGTCCAGTTCTGTTCTGTTTTAAAGAACATATATTTTCTCAACTTTTTGGAGGTTGAAAGAGCAAATCAGGTTTCAGCTATTTTGATTCTTTCTGCAGGCTTATCTACCGGTTTCTGTTGACTCCCAGCAATCTTTGGCTTTGGTTTTCTTATAGTCAATTCTTACATGACATCTGTATTCCCTCTGTGTGTGTCTATGTTTATTCTGCTCTCTTTATGATTCATATGTGATTAAGTTTAGGACCCATCCTACTCTGGTATGATCTCATAAAATAATGAATAAAAAAACCTATTTTGAAGCAGGATCACATCCACAGGTATGGTGTCCAGGACTTCAATATACATTTTTTTTTTTTTTGTGGAAACAATTATATTCAAAACAGCAAGTAAGTTGTAGGATACGCAAGTGTAGGGATCAAAGAATAGGTCTGGATGGATGTTTAACTTTGGAAGTCATCAGCATAGAGGGAATATTTACAATGACTATATGAGATTGCTAAAGAAGCGAATATAGATGGAGGGGAAAAAAATATTAGGACTGAGCCTTGGAGGATCAATGTTTAGAATTTGAAGAGATGAGGAGGAACCAACAGGCAAATTAAGAAAGGAGCAGTTGGAGTGGCGGAGGAAAATGAGGAATATATTATATCCTGAAAGTCATGGTTCAAAGAGGAGGGAGGATAACTGCTTATAAGTAAAAAAAAAAAAAAAAAAGAAAGTAGGCATTAAAAACAGATTAATGAGTCTCATTCTAGTTCTTTCTACATGTTGGCTTCATTTTCCCATACCAGCATTCTCCACATGACTGGAAACACAACCATTAGAAGGTCCTGTACGTCACATGTTTCCACCATGGGAACTTAAAAATTTCTCAGGCTTTAGTTCAAAATATCCTTAGGAAGGTATCCTCTTCTGGTTACATAAATTTTGTTCCATGGGAATAGTGTCTCTAAGATTCTGGAGTGCCAGTTTTGACATTCTTTTCACTGAGACTCCCATATCATATTTACAGTGGGGTAAGGAGAATTTCCCACAAAAAAATTACATATTTTTACTTATTGTTATCACCTTACTTCTTCAATCTGTATGCTGACCAAATAATCTGAATAGTCAGACTATATGAAGAAAAATGCAATATCAGGATTGGAGGAAGACTCATTAACAGCTTGTGATTTGCAGATGACACTACTTTGCTTGTGGAAAAAGAAGATGTATTGAAGCACTTATGGATGAAGTTGGTCAAAGACTACAGCCTTAAGTATAGATTACACCTGAATACAAAGAAAACAAAAATCCTTGCAACTGGACCAATAAACAACATCATGGTAAATGATGAAGAATTTGAAGTTGTCACGGATTTCATTTTAATTGGATCAATAATCAACACCCATGAAAGCAACTTCCAAGAAATCAGAAGACATATTGCACTGGGAAATTTTGTGGCAAAAGACCTCTTTAAAGTTCTAAAAAGCAAAGATGTCACCTTGATGACTAAGGAGTGCCAGACCCAAGCCATGGTCTTTTCAATCACTTCATATGCATGCAATAGCTGGAAAATGAAAAAAAAAATAAGAAAAAAAAGAGAAGAATCGATCCACTCGAATTGTGGTGTAGGCTAAGAATACTGAACATATAATGGACTGTCAAAAGAATCAATAATCCTTAAAAGAAATAAAAGTGGAATGCTTCTTAGAAGTGACGATGGCTAGACTTCACTTGCTTACTTTGAGGAACGCTTCATGAAAGACCAACCAGTGGAAAAGAACGTCATGTTTAGTAAAGTAGAAGATTAGCAAAAACTAGGGAAATAGTCAATGAGATAGATTGACACAATTGCTGCAATAATAGGATCAAGCATATCAAACGTCCTGGAGAAATCACAGGACAGGGCAGTGGTTCATTCCATTATATGTAAGACTGTCGTGAGTCAGAGATGACAGATGGCAGCTAACAAACAACAACTATAATGTTTCTTACCTAAGAGGAGCTTGCCATATACATAGACTTCCACTTCTTTTCTCATTCTCTCAGAATAAATACTGTGTGCTTCTGATAATTTTATACTGGTGATTTTGTTAGGCATGTAACAATCTTCACTATCTCTTCAAACTAGACTTCTAATTCTCCTTCTGGGTATACTTACCTTCAGGCCTGTATGCACTTTATCTAATTAATCCTTGATTTCTCTCCCCTTGGTTAAAACTTCCTCATCATTAAGAGGTGTCCTAACTTTTCTACCTGTTCTGCCTGATTTAAACTTGCTCAGTAAGGAGCCCTGTTGGTGCAGTGGTTAAAGGGCTCGGTTGCTAACAAAAAAGTTGGCAGTTCAAACCTACCAGTAGCTCCGCAGGAGAAAGATGTAGCAGTCTGCTTCCATAAAGACCTAGAGCCTTGGAAACCCTGTGGGGGAGTTCTACTCTTTCCTATAGGGTCACTATGAGTTGGAATTGACTTGACAGTGGGTTTGGGTTTGGTTTTGGATATAACGTCCTCAGATTTATCAGTTTGTTTTCACAACTTCATCTCCTTCTAAAGGATGTTTCTATTTTTGCTTGTGACAGTTTTATTCTCTTGTCTCTTCAAGACAAAAATGATCAAAATTATACTTAATACAACCTTTCAGTTTCTAATACCCTCACCTCTTTTTTCTTTTGTTTTTTAAGAGTATCCCTCAGAATCATATGGGCTGTTTTGTTTCCATTTTGCTCAAATGTTCAGTTTCCTTATTCTCCTAATATGATCTTTGCCAAATTTTCTTTCTTTTTTTATTGTAATTTTGATGACGATTTATAGAACAAACTAGTTTCTCATTAAACAATTAATGCACATATTGTTTTCTGATGTTGGTTGCTGACCTCACGACACATCAACACTCTCCCATTCTCGACCTTGGGTTCCCCATTACTAGCTTTCCTGTCCCCTCCTGCATTCTTATGCCTGCTCCTGGGCTGGTGTGCTCATTTAGTCTCATTTTGTTTTATGTGCCTGTCTAATCTACAGGGTCGCTATGAGTCTGACTTGACTTGATGGCAACAGGAAATCTTTGGCTGAAGGGTGAACCTCAGGAGTGACTTCATTACTGAGCTAAAAGTGGATCTGAGGGCCATACACTTGGGGTTTCTCCTGTCTCTGTCAGGCCAGTAAGTCTGTTTTTTTTTTTTTTTGTTTGTTTGTTTGTTTGCTTGTTTGTTTGTTTTTTGGTGAGTTAGAATTTTATTCTACATTTTTCTCCATCTCTGTTCAGGAGCTTCTATTGTGATCCCTATTACAGAAGTCATTTGGTGGTAACCAAGCACCATCTAGTTGTGTTGGACTCGGTGAAGTGGAGGCTGTGGTAGTCGTGGTCCATGAGTTCTTTGGACTAATCTTTCCCCCATATCTTTGGTTTTCTTCATTCTCCCTTGCTCCAGATGGGGTGAGACCAGTGAAGTATCTTAGATGGTCACTCACAGGTTTTTAAGACGCCAGATACTACTCACCAAAGTAAAATGTAGAACATTTTCTTCATTAACTATTTTATGCCAATTGAGCTAGATGTTCTCTGAGATCCTGGTCCCCACAGCACTCTGCCTAGTAATTCAATCCCTCAGGGGGTTTGGATGTGTCTATGGAGCTTCCAGGACCTTTCCTTGGACAAGCTGTGCTGACTTCCCCAGTATTGTGTACTGTCTTACGCTTCACCAAAGTTACCGCTTATCTATTGTCTATTTCCTTCACCTCTTAGAGACAATATAAACTCTTGATAATAAATACCGTGAAATAAATAATCTAAATTAATCCTTAAAACAACGTTATGAGATAATTTGCCAAGCATTGTGGTGGTCTCATGGCTGGTCCTGTCCAGTAAATATTTGTGGTAAGAAAAATTCTAAAATTTACAGTCTCCCTTGATCTAAAAGAGTCATGTAACTATGTTTGGACCAATGAAATATGAGAAGAAATAATCTGTGTAACTTTTGAGTTAGACCTTAAAAAAAGTTAATTGATTCCTTTTTTCCAGCTGGTGACAATAAAGCAGCCATCTTAGATTTAAAGGTGGAAGTCACATGTTGAAAATAAAAGAACTACTTAGCTAGCCAAGAATTTAGAAGCAGACCATAGTGTTAAACAGTCTACAAACGTCAGGACTGTTGTTTGAGCAAGAAGCAAAATTCCTCTTCTTTAAGCTGTTTAATTTAAGACTCTCCTATAGGTGAACTGCTCAATTTATAGCTTAATACACTCATTCCTCACTTATCAGCATGGTTAGTTTCCAAAGATCAGGTCGCTATGCGAATATTGACATTATGCTAGAGTCAGGCTATGTACTATCTTCCATGCTCATGTCCCCCCAGTTGCTCACTGTCTGTAGTCACCCCCTGTGTGCCTTGGGATGCACATGGTACTTTATATTAACAGACAGTTATCCAAATTGGCCTTTCTTGTAGGAGATTTGGAAAATCAGCTCTATCTCCAGGCTCATGTAAAGTCCTTAGAATTATGTTCACACTTAGTTAATGGCAGTAATTACTTTTGTACTCTACACTGACTTTTATTGGCTCTGGGCCTGGGATAGGACCGATTTTGAAGTGACCAGGTTGATTTTGCTCATAGTTGGACAGGCTGGAGGAGAGGAGGAAAGGGCTAATAGCCTTTCAGTTGAATTCTGCCATTTACGTGCATAGAAATTTCAGAGAATTTCTACACAGATTGTGGAGTATGCTGCATACTACGGGAAAAGTTAAATTTCAGAAGAATCAAAAGAAATATATAGCTATAAACCAAATTATTTATATAGATGATTGACTACATTAAAACTGAATAGCTTTTGGATTGTCTGGAAATTGCAAGTCTCTGGGTTTTATGTACTCTAATAGCAGATAGGCTTATCATCGTAGTTTTCTGCTGAGCATGGAAGATTCAAAATTATGAGAGGATGAAGCAGACATTTTACTCATTTCATTCCTGCTGCCATGCACAAGAGTGCAAGAATCAAGGTCAGTGTATTAATTTTTTTATCTATGATAACTTCAATTGAAAAATAAGTTTAAATATCTTATATCATCAAACAAATATCATATATTTAGCCCAGGACTATTGATAATAAGATTTTGCTCTTTGAAAACTTGAACTGCTTGTGATTTTGAATATTTTATTTTTAAAATGTACAAATAATCCTTGTTCGTTTTCATGAGAACACTTTAAATTAGGAGTTTCATTTAAATACAACAGATTATGTGACGATTTCCAAAATCAGATAAATTTTCTTTTCAGTTAATAGTTATTTTAGTGATATAAAATTATTTTCAATAGATATCCCAGTACACTTCTCTAATGTGAAACAAGTATAACCCCTAATTTATTAAAATGAGTTGCACAGAGAAAAAAGCATTATTTGATATTTCAATTCTGAGCAGATTAATAATATTAATCTCATTGGTTACTAGAAATAACTTTGAATATCATGGAAGTTTATTAAAGTAGGATTCAGCAAATCAAATTAATTGTAGCATATTGTGGTGGCGCAGTAGTTAAGCAGTCAGCTGATAACCAAAAGGTCAGCAATTTGAACACACCAGCTGTTACACAGGAGAAAGATGTGGCAGTCTGCTTCCATGAAGACTTATCCTTGGAAACCCTATGGGACAGTTCTACTCTGCTATAGGGTCACTATGAACTACGAGCCAGTATGGACTGGATGGCAAAGGGGTTTGGGATATTGTGCCAATATAAGAAGAAATAAGTTTCACTACACTGAACATAGGAGTCCCTGGGTGATGCCAACAGTTCATTGCTCCACTACTAGCCAAAAGATTGGCAGTTCGAACCCACCCAGTGGTGTCTCAGAAGACAGGCTGGGAAATCTGCTTCCAAAAGTTCAAAGGCCTTGAAAACCATATGAAGTAGTTTTACTCTGCACATATGGAGTTGTCATGAGTTGGAATTGACTCAGTGGCAACTAAGAACAAAAATGAACATCAAAATAATGAAAAAAAAAAGAAGCTAACGTATTTGAGAACTGAGGTAAATACCAGTTCAAGAGGTACTGAGTTATTGAAATATGTTGTTGATAAGTGTTATTGAGTTGGTTCCAACTCATAGTGACCCTATAGAACAGAGTAGAACTGCCCCATAGGGTTTCCAAGAAGCAGCTGGTGGATTTGAACTCCTGACCTTTTGGTTAGCTGCTGAGCTCTTAACCACTACACCATAAAAATATATAAAAAGTAAATCCTGTGGAAATTTGTTCTGATAATGGAAGAATAGACAGTATCACACAAATTTTCCCGTGAATAGAAATTATGAACTGTGGGAAAATTTATATTTGAAGGCAGTGGAGAGTGAACAATGTTGTTAGGAACGATTTAGTCAGTTCTGACTCATAGAGACCCCATGCACAACAGAATAAAACACTGACCAGTCCTGCACCATCCTCACAATCATTGTAATGTTTGAGCCCATTGTTGCAGCCACTGTGTCAATCCATCTCATTGAGGGTCTTCCTCTTTTTTGCTGACCCCTACTTTATCAAGCCTTATGTCTTTCTCCAGGAGCTTGCTGCTCCTGATAACATGTCCAAAATATCTGAGACAAAGTCTCGCCATCCTTGCTTCCAAGGAACACTCTGGCTGTACTTCCTTAAAGACAGACTTATTTGTTCTTCTGGCAGGCCATGGTATATTCAATATTCTTTGCTAACACCATAATTCAAGGCCATCAATTCTTCTCTGATCTTCCTTATTCATTGTCCAGCTTTCTCATCCATATGAAGTGATTGAAAATACCATGGCTTGGGTCAGGTGCACCTGAGTCCTCAAGGTGATATTTTCACTTTTTAATACTTTAAAGAGATCTTTTGCAACAAATTTTCCCAATGCAATATGTCATTTGATTTCTTGACTGCTGCTTTCATAGACATTGGTAGCGGATCCAAATAAAATGAAATCCTTGACAACTTAAATATTTTCTCCATTTATCATGGTTTTGCTTATTGATCCAGTTGTGAGGATTTTTGTTTCCTTTTAGTTAAAACCTTTTAATGTACAATGGTACATATAGTGACCACTTACTGTTTCAAGCTCTGGGGTTTATTGGGAAACCACTGTCCCACTGGCTGTGCATGTTGTCAAAAGTTTGGGGGCATTTATAACTGTTTGAAACCAAAGAAACAGGCAACAGTGATTCAGCATGATTCCATTAATGAACATACATAGTATCAACAAAAAATTCAAAGCAGAAAACAATTGAAGAATGAAAGGGGGTGAAATCCATACTGAAAGCTGTAGTTTGTGATCTTTATCAGTAAATGTTTCAAGTCCTCTTCACTTTCAGCAAGCAAGGTTGTGCCATCTGCATATCATGGGTCATTGATGAGTCTTCCTCCAATCCTGATGCAGCGTTCTTCTTCGTATAGTTCAGCTTCCTGCATATATGCTCAGCAGATAGATTGAATAAGTATGGTGAAAGATACAACCTCCACTCACCCACCTTTCCTGATTTTAAAATCACACAGTATCCCCATTTTCTGTTCAAATGACTGCCTCTTGCTCTATGTACAGGTTCCACATGAGAACAATTAACTGTTCTAGAATTCACGTTCTTCTCAATGTTATCCATAATTTGTTATGATCCGCACAGTAGAATGCGTTTGCATAGTCAGTAAAACACAGATAAACATCTTTCTGGTAGTCTCTTCTTTCAGCCAAGATCCATTTGACATCAGCAATGATATCCTGCCTTCCTCATTCTCTTCTGAATCTGGCTTGAATTTCCAGCAGTTCCCTGTCAATGTCCTGTGCAACCATTTTTGAATTACCTTCAGCATAATTTTACTTGCATTGATATTAATGATATTGTTTGATAATTTATGCATCTGTTGGATGATCTTTCTTTGGAATGGACATGAATGTGAATCTCTTCCAATTGGTTGGCCAGATAGTGTCTTCCAAATGTCTTGGCATATATGAGTAAGTGTCACCAGCATTGCATCCATTTGTTGAAACATTTCAGTTGGTATTCTGTCAATTCCTGGAGTCTTGCTTTTTGTCAGTGCTGTCAGTGCAGCTTGGAATTCTTTCTTCAGTACCATCAGTCCTTGATCATATGCTACCTCCTGAAATAGTTCAATGTTGACCAATTCTTTTTCTTAGAGATACTCTGTGCATTTTTTCCATCTTTTTTGATGCTTCCTGTGTCATTCAATTTTTTTGCCCATAGAATCCTTCAATATTGCAACTTGTGGCTTGAATTTGTCCTTTGGTTCTTTCAGCTTGAGAAATGCTAAGTGTGTTCTTCCCTTTTCATTTTCTAACTCCAGGTCTTCAGCATTTCATTATAATACTTTACTTTCTCATCTTGAGCTGCTCTTTGAAATCTTCTGTTCAGCTCTTTTACTTCATCATTTCTTAATTTTTCTTTAGCTACTTGACGTTCAAGAGTAAGTTTCAGAGTCTCTTTTAAAATCCATTTCAGTCTTTTCTTTCTTTTTAATGATCTTTTGCTTTCTTGATGTCATCCCATAGCTGGTCTGTTCTTCAGTCATTAGTGTTGTGTTCAGTGCACCAAACAGTGCATCAAATTTATTCTTGAGATGCTCTCTAAATTCAGGTGGGAAATGCTCAAAGTCAGACTTTGGCTCTCATGGATTTGCTTTAATTTTCTTCAGCATCAACTTGAAATTGCATATAAGCCATTGATGATCTGTTCTAAAGTCAGATCCTGGCCTTGTTGTGACTGATAATATTGAGCTTCTCCATAGTCTCTTTCCACAGATGTAGTTGACTTGATTGCTGTGTTGCCCATCTGGCAAGGTCCACATATATAGTTGCTATTTATGTTGTTGAAGAAAAAGTATTTCCAATCAAGAGGTAGTTGGTCTTATGAAATCTATCCTGTGATCTCCAGCATCGTTTCTATCACCAAGAACATATCTTCCAAATATTGATCTTTCTTCTTTGTTTCCAACTTTCACATTTGAATCTCCAGCAATTATCAATGCATCTTAATTGCATGTTTGATCAATCTCAGACTGCAGAAGTTGTTAAAAAATCTTCAGTTTCCTCATCTTCGGCATTAGTGGTTGGTGCATAAATTTAAATGCTAATGGTATTAACTGGTCTTCCTTGTAGGTGTATGGATATTATCCTATCACTGACAGCATTGTACTTCACGATAGATCATTAAGTGTTCTTTTTGACAGTGAATGTGGTGCCGTTCCTCTTCAATTTTTCATTCCTGGCATAGAAAATCATATGATTGTCTAATTCGAAATGGCCAATACCAGTCCATTTCAACTCACTAATGCCTAGGATATCACATTTACATAGCTTTCCTCCTAAGGGCACTTCTCAGTCTGTAAGCAAATGGTGGCTGAATTCAAGCAGTAACGCACTTTCCTATTGGCTCTGTGTGTCAGAAGACAGAGTCTGGAGTTATCTGGATGACTGGGAATTGCAGGGTGTGGAATAATGCAAGGAGAGACCATATGTGGAGAGCCCCGACATCTAGTTGTAAACACGTTTCAAATCCTTGAACAATACTTGACTGTGAGAGATTCTAAGGGCCCTATTGGGAGGGAAAAAAGAGCTGGGAGGCAAAAGAGATTGAGCAGAGTTTTCATTTGTCTTCATTAGTGAAGTCAGAGTTTGGAATTTTAGCCTTCCAATTAAGAGTATTTGGTAAATATCTTGGACTTCCTAAAAATTGACCCAAATACAGAAACTAGGCGTGGGGATTAATATTAAAAAATAAATCAAGGCTCACCAAGTTCAAGGTGAACATTCAGTAATTTAACTGCCTATTACAATAATAATCAATAGTATTTAGAAAAAGATATAATAATCTAGAAAGTTTATAAAACATTTTATTCACAGTGTCTAATTTACAATAAAAATACTTGAAAACAAACAGAAATAATGACTCATAGTTAAAAGAGAAAGCAATCAATAGAAACATACCTATAGATGACCCAGATATTGAAATTAACGGACAAGAATTTTAAAGGTGTTATAGTCAATATGTTCAAGGCTTAAAGGAAAAGATGGACATAGAAAAGTAATCAATAGGGATTCTCAGAAGAGAACTAGAATCTATGACATAAGGAAATGGAACTTTTAAGACAAAAATGCAATTTCTGAAATGAAAAATACCCTTGATAAACTAAACAGCTATTTGGAGATGGCAGAAAACAAAGTCAGTGAATTTGATACTAATCAATAATCCTTGGGATAATACCAATCAGCCTAACATCTGTGTGATTTTAGTTCAAGAAAGAGAAGAGAGAGAGAATAACTGAGAAAATTATATTTAGGAAAAGAAATACATTTGAAAATATTTCAGATTAGGTGAAAAACATGGATTTACAGAGCCAAGAAGCTCATAAAACCCTATGAAGGATAAAAACAAAGGAAACTACACCTAGGCACATCATAATTTGCTTAAAACTAAAGATAAGAAAAACCATGTAAGAAGTCTTAGAAAAGTAACATATTCAAACAATAGAAAGATTACAAATGATCACTCAAATAGAAAACAGAAGAAAATGGATCTTTAGAGTACTGATATAAAATAAATAAATAGCTCAATCTAGCTTCTACATCCAGCAAAAACTTCCAAAAATGAAGGTTAAATAGATTGATAAATAAATAGTTGAAAGAATTCTTGGCTGAGCTGTTTAGAATTAAAGAGATGTTAAAAGAAGTACTTTAGGTAGAAAGGGCATGTTAACAGATGAAACTGTTAGCAACAAAGGAAGGAATGAAGGATGAAGGCACCCAAATAAGCTAAATATGTTGTTAAATATTTTTTCTTTCTTTTCTTTTTTTTTAAGAAAACTGACTTTAAAACAGAAGTCATTACAGTATATTTTGAGGTTTATAACATTTGTAAATGTTAAATATATGACAACAATGGTGTAAAATGGTGAGTTCATAAATTGTAATATTAGAAGGTTGCTAGGTATAAGGTGAAGTGATAAAATATTAATGATAAGAAGACGTGAAAAACAAAATGGGCATTGTGATCCTTAGAACAACCACCAAAAATTATGAAGAAATTTACTTGAAAATTAATAGACAAAATTAAAATGGAAGGCTAAAATACATTGAGTTAATTCAAAACTTCAATCACTGTTAAGAAAATGAAAATGAAATGCAAATACTTAGAGAAAATACTTGCAATATGTATTTAGTATACATAAAGTACTTCTACAAATCAATATTAAACAGACTGTTGGGCATTTTTTCTTAAAAAGTACATCATATATCTACCCCGTGAACTAGCAATTCCACTCCTAGACGTTTACACAAAATAAATGAACGTGTTCTTCTACAAAAGGCCTGGCACATGAACATTTATAGAATCTTTTTTCATAAAAGTCATAAATTTCAAAATAACCCAAATTCCATCAACAAATGGATAGATAAGTTGTGATACATTCACTTAAGAGAATAGTACTCAGAATTTAAAAAACAAAAACAAAAAATTCCCACAAATTAGTGCTACAACAATATGAATAAATTGAAAAAGTATTTTGAGCAAAAGAAGATAAGCACAGAAGATTTCATATTGTGTAATTCCGTTTATATAAAGCTTGAGGAAAGGCAAAAGGAATCTGCAGTGTTAGAATTCGGAGAGAGGTTTCCTGTTGAAGCAGGAGATTGACTGGAGAGGATACACGGAAACTTTATGGGATGATGTAAAAATTATCTTTTTTGATAATCGTTTTATTATTCACTGACTCCTCATAAGACTCATTGAATTGTAAGATTAAGGTCTATCATTTTACTTTACGCTAATATTAGCTCAGTTAAAATTAAAAAAAAGTAGATCTTGCAATTTTGCTTGATGTTTATACTTTTTTTTTTTTTTTCCTGCTATTACTCTTGTTGGGTTAAATCATTAAATTTGCATTCCATCAGCTTAGAAGATAGATTCATAGGTTTTTACTTCATTATTATTGTTTTCATTGATTATTTTTAAAGTATCAATAATGAACATGATAGTCTACAAATAAAGTTCACATATCAAAGACCTTGCAATTCAAAAATAAGAGATATATTGAGGCCAAGAAATGCCATGTTGTAAATGTGAGCAAATATAATGTTAGTGTCCATGTGTTTTACTTTTCTTTTCTAATTTCATTTTTTCTTATCATATTAGGAAAATAAATGACAGAAATGACTGTTTAAAGTGCTTTAAGGAGAAAGTTCACAAATAAGAGAAGCACATAGGCCTATAATAGTGGAGATTTCATAAAGGATAACTATACGAAGTCTATTGGAATAGCTAAATGAAAGCGAAGGGAGTCTATGCATTTTTACATTTGCTCTTATATACCCTCAGAAAGGCTCGCTTTCTCTTTCTTTATCTGGATAAATATATACACATACGTATATGGAGTCCTGGTTGCACAGTGGTTAAGTATTCAACTGCTAAATAAAAGGTCAGCAGTTCAAATCCACCAGCGGCTCCTTGAAAACCCTATGGGGCAGTTCTACTCTGTCCTGTAGTGTCCCTAACAGTCAGAATTGAATCAGTGGCAATGGGTTTTTGGTTTATACACACAGACAGACACATACGTCACCATAGTTTATAATACATGTTTTCTTTAGTAAAATGTTATTAGGCAAATGCCATCTCCACAGTTTTCTCTCTGAGTAAATTTGAATTTCTTAAGTTATTTAATATATGTAAAGTTATTAAAATATGTTTTTAATTTTCAATTTATAAAAGGAGAATAATGATAAGAAACCATCTTATAGTGCTGCTATTTAAACATTGCTAGAAGAGGACTGACACATTACTAGTCTATACAAGTTTTCTCTTATTATTGAAATTATTAAATTCATCATAAACTTTCAACACTATCACTCTTTCCAATTAAGTTTGTTGTTTATCTGTACAATTTTCATTTTTTCTGACTACCTATAGCCCTGGTGGTGCAGTGGTTAAGAGTTATGGCTGCTAACCAAAATGTTGGTAGTTAGAATCCAGCTTCTCCTTGAAAACCCTTTGAGGCAGTTCTACCCTGTCCTATAGGGTCACTATGAGTTGGAATCAACTTGATGACAATGGGTTTTATAGCCTAGAGGCTTAAAAGGAAGGTTTTTAAATCAAATTCATGTTTATATCCACAGGAATGGGTCAATCTCTCTTTAACAATGAACTTAGAGAAAAATGAAAGAGTAGAAAAAAAAGAAAAAGATTTACTTTGCCTGCTGGTTTATAAAAAGCAGTGTTTTCTCTTCTTGGTGTGAGTTCAGCAGAGGGGAGAATAGGATGAGAAAAGATAATAACTCAGAACTTAAATAATTTATTTAATGTGTAAATTCTATTCTCTAAAAAAATAAATCACTTATTCAACATGTATCTGTAGAGGATTAGAGCTAGGTGAGAACTGATGGGAAATAACGTAAGTATATGAGCTTATTTATTCTTTTTGTTTATTCAATTATCTCTATCTCACTTGATTTTATAAAGAGATAAAACAGTCACTGGAAAATTTAGCCCAAAAAATATATTCTAGAAATTATGCAGCATTCCCTGCAGGACTAAGTGCTTTGATTATCTCTGCATCTCTGAGGCAATTCTGGCATCAAAGCAGATTTACCTTACACTTGAACACCTTGAGGCCAGATAATTCTCTTCATGGTTTACATAATAGTGAGTATGATCATCATCCCAGATGGCAAAAACTGCTTTTCCCTATTGTTTCCCAGTGAAAAACATCAGTTTGTGTGGGCTTACATTTATATATCAACAAAATTTGTTTTTTTGAGCATCTTCCATGAGGCACTGAGTTAGGCATGAGGGATACATAAATAAAAAATATGGTCTCTTCCTTCAAAAACTTGGCACTCTGGGTAACAGAGAGCAGAGAGGCAAACAGGTATTTTCCCAAAAGTACAATATGTGCTAATATAAACACATGCACAGAGTACTATGTGGATGCTTATGAAGTTCAAATAAAAAACAGCCTGAGAGATTAGTAAATTTTAAAACATATTTATTTAGCATTTCTTTTCCAAAGGGATTAGTAAGTCAACCGATTACTGAAAAGCATAACTTTGTCAGGTGAAGAGTTAGGAGTGGCCCTGGATACCCGAGGAATAGCATGTGCTAGAGATAAGAGTGCAAATTATGCCTTGGAAACTGCATGCAAATTATTTGGTATGTTTGGAGCAATATTAGCAGGTTAGAACAGAGGAAGATCCAGAGATCATAAAGTATCTTCAATGTTATTATAAGAAGTTTGAAAAGACATACGGGAGACTGTGATATTAAACCTTTTGTGACTTATGGAACATAAGGTATCCCACCCACTTTTTATGCCTCTGGAGTTCTTTGGGAGTATACTTATTCCACTGAAATTATTTGTTTCCCTCCAGTGGTGACTTGTGTAGCAGTGAAAGGCAAAATAACGTTTGTTGAAGTAAAATAGCTGGGGTGTTAGGCAAAACCAGAGGTGCCCCATGTTCCCAAATGGAAGGTGCCCTGCAATAAAACCTGCAACCCAAGACTGATGGGCCAGAGGAGTGTCCACAAATCATGTATTTTCACATAATATTTCTCAAAATCTGTATTAACAAAAAAATTTAAACATATTCATGCATTACACTACTGAAAACACATGGTAGCAACAAAAAATTCAAAGCAGAAAGCAAATGGGTCTTGAAAGGATTAAGCAAAGGAGTACCAAGATCAGATATAAATTTAGAAAGACTGCTTTGACAGATGAGCTGAGACAGGTGAGAGTAGCAAAAAGATTTTCAATATACAGATGATATATTTTTATTCCATATACTAAGATAATCCCTTTGGCCATGGAAAGAAAGTGGAAGATAAGGGTATTTAGGAAGCTAAATTCATGCCTTCTCCGTTTTTTTCATGTTCAGTCTGTTTAGAGGTTTATTAATTATTACTTTAATTAATTTTTCAGAAGAGCAGCTTTTCATTTCCTAGATATTCTCTATTGTTGACATATTTTCTACTTCAGTGATTGCTGCTCTCATCTTTAATATTTCCTCCCTTCTGTCTTCTTTGGGTTCAATGTGTTCTTCTTAGATGAGAGTTCAGGCAATTGATACTAAGTTCTTCTATCTATTATAATGTAAGCATTTAAAGCTATAAATTTCCCTTGAGGCACTGCTTTAGCTCTACCCCACATGTTTTGCTATGTTATGTTTTTATTATCATTCAGTTCATATTATTTTCTAATATTTTTTATTCTTTTTTGGCGTATGGTTGTTTAGAGGTGAGTTACTTAATTTTCATAGATGTGGGATTTTTATAGATGAATTATTGTTGTTGAATTCTAATTTGATTCTATTGTTTCCCAAGAATATATTCTGTAAGATTTTAATCCTTTGATATCTATTGAGATTTGTTTAATAGCCTAGAATATGAACTATCTTGGTGAACATTCCATAAGCATTTGAAAATAATATGTATTTATTTACAGTTGTTGCATCTAATGTTCTATAAATATAAATTAGGTTAAGGTGGTTATTAGTGTCATTCAGACCACTATATTCTTACTTAATTTTAGTCTAGTTTATCGATGAGAGAAACATGTTAAAGTTTTCAGTTATGATAGTGGAACTATTTTTATTTTGAGATCTGTCAATTTTCACTTTTATTTATTTTGAAACCCTCTTACACACACACACATAAACATAAAAGTAAATTAATACATGTATGTATGTACATGTAGGTCTCATATTCATGATATTTTGGTCCTTTAATCATTATGAAACTTTCCTGGGTGGCACAAGCAGTTTGCAATCAGCTGCTAACCTAATGGTTGGTGGTTCAAATCTAACCAGCAGCACCACAGAAGAAAGGTTCCTGTAAAGATTACAGTCAAGAAAACCCTATGGAGCAGTTCTACTCTGTAACACATGGGGTCACCATGAGTAAGAATTGACTAGATGGCAATGGGTTTGATTTTTGTTGTTGTTTTTTTCTTTAAGTCATTATGAAGGCTTATTCTGTTTTTCTAGTTAATACACTTTGTCTTGAAGTCTATTTTGTAGCAAAACAATGTAATTACTCCAGCTATCTTATTTTGTTCTTTGCATATTTTCCAGACTTTTACTTTCGTTCTACTTGTGCCTTTGAATTTAAGATGTGCATTTTTTTGATAGCACATCGTTGATTCTTGCTTTTTTGTTCAGTCTGACGATCTCTCTTCTTCTTTATTTTTAATAAACTTTGGGTCTAATAACATTTAATGTGATTATTAAAAAATTTGTAGTTGAGTCTGCATTTTTCTATTTATTTTTAAAAATAAATTTTTATTTTTTTAAAAAAAAATTTATTTTTTTTTATTTATTTTTTAAAAAAACTTTTGTACTCTGTCTCAATCCTTAATTTCTCTTTCTTGTCTTCTTTCATTCTAATTAAGTGTTGTTTTATTATCCCATTTTAATTCTGTTTTAATTTCTCTGTTGACTTCCTAGCTCCATTGCTTTGTATTATTTTTAGCAATTTTTTCTAGGAAGAATAATATTAATATTTAAGTCATTTCAATATTCTTATTTAATATTACATTACTTCAGGTAATGTATAGTAACCTTGAAACCTATATTTCTATTTGCTCTACATCCCCATATTTAGTGCTATAATTTGGCCATTATTTCTTCAAATATTTTTTCTGTTCCTTTCTCTCTTCTCCATTTGGTATTCTTATTACACATATGTTGGACTGCTTGTTATTGTTTCACTGGTCTCTGAGATTCTGTTCATTTGACCCTTTTCTCTCTTTTCTTTGGAATCCATCCTAAAATTAATTTTTTCTTCTGCCATTTCCACTCTAAAGTTGAACCCACTAATGAATTTCTATTTCTGTTATTGTAATTTTCCAGTCTAGAATTTGACTTTTTAAGTTTCAGTTTCTCTGCTGATATTTTCATTTGTTCATTCACTAATACATATTTTTTCTTTTTATTATTTGGACACATTTCCACTTAATTCTTTTATAATGGCTCAGTTGAAGTTGTTGTCTGCCAAATCCAACATCCAGGCCCTCTCTGACTGTTTACTATTGACTGTCACTTTTCCTGAGTATGGTTTACACTTTAACTAAGTAAGCTTTGGTTAAAAAGTGGACATTGTAGGCAATATGTTATAAGTAATCTAAAGTCTGTTGTGTTTTTTTATACTGTTTTTTCTTCTCTAAAAGCAGTTAAAATGCCTGGACTCAAACTGCAAAATTTGTCTCACCAGCTGTATTAGCTTACTTTATTCTTGTAGTTTCATGCTACGGATATTTTTAGCTTGGCTGTCAGGGATCTCTGCTGTGCCTTCATAATTTGGTATTCAGACAAAAATTTGAGTAGATGGCATTCACTCTCTCAATAGCACTCTTGCCTCTAGAGATGCCCCCCACTAAGGTTCAGATGTTGTACCAACTTTGGGATCTGTTCTTTAGTACTTAAATCCCATAATCATTTAGCTTTTTTGCTTCCCAACACAGATAATGTACTCAATTAAAAAGAAAACAACAAGTTCACAGACCTGTCCCCACACATCTTTGTTTTTCAAAAGTAGACTTCTTTCTGTGTTCTGCCTGCTTTTCCCCTAGGTCTTCTGTGTTTTTCCCAACATGATTGTTGTTAGGTGTCATTGAGTTGATTCCAACTCGTAGTGACCCCATGTGTTAATAGAGTAGAACTGCTCCATGGGATTTTCTTGGCTGTAATCTTTACAAAAGCAGATTTCCAGGTCTTTCTCTTACGGAGCTGCTGGGTGAATTCAAATTACCAAATTTTTGGTTAGCAGCCAAGTGCTTAACTGTTGAATCATGAGGGTTCCTTCTCCCCTACACAGGAATTCTGGCAGAGTTTAATTCAGAATTTGGGACTCACTCCTGCAATTTTCTTGGTGCCAGAATTTACTTTTAAATTCTCAAATGATTTTTGAGACTTAGACTCTGATCTCAGGTGATTTAGCAGGAAAACTGTGGCTTCTGATACATTTTCTACTGCTGTTACCTTAGAAGTTTGAGGGCTTTCCTCAGTCCACAAGGTCACAAACTCACAATCTCTTACTCTTAAATTGTAGTTTTCTGAGATTAAATTCTCATCTAACTCTGTCTGCTTATGGATACTTGCCAGTATACTTAAATAGCTTTTACAAAATCAATTTATTAAAAAAAAAAAATGGCCTCTGTAGAAGGGATTGTGTGATCACTTCACTCCTATGCCATCATTGAAAGTTCTTCTATAAATATAAGTGACAACATATTATTACAAGTTATGAATGGAAAGGAAGGTCCAAAAAAGAGTTACAAATCAGCTAGACAAATATAAAAGCAGGCTAATTTATGTCTAATGATCAGGTAGGAGAGTAGATAAGAGGGTAGAATATTAATACACATACTCTCTTACTTAATCCCAGGTATAGGAAGGGTAATTAAGCCAATTTTTCAGGTTTAATGATGATAGTGTGTTTTGATATTAATGTGTTTTCTCTTTGGAAATACTTATTTGTATATTTCTCTTTATTTTACCTGAGGCATCCTCAAGTAAAATTGTAAATTTTACATCATGAATGCCTATGATGTAAACTCACTTATCCTCTCTTCCCGTTATGCTTTTCTGGCAAAACCTCAACTCTGCTTAAAACAGCTCTCTCCCTACTCCAAGTTGTACCCAGGTAATTGTACCTTCAGAAAAATAAAAGTGATTTGTCTCATAATCCTAACCTCTACTGGACCTTCACAGTTGCCTGATATTCTGTGCACATTTACGTAGTCAAGACATTCACACTTTTTGCTGCTAGGTACACACACACATAAACACAAAATAACCCCCCCCCACACACACACACACACTAAACTGAAACAAATATACATGAATAATACCATATACTAACTACAAGCAATTCAATTTACTTTCCCTTTTTTAAACAATGGTTGTGATTCATCGGAATGATTTTAGTGCCCATTAATAGTTTGTGAACCACATTTTGAAAGTTTTATTTCATTCCATTCACTCCTCTGTTCACACGTTTCTCAATACTTCTCCTCACTCTCTGTTAGTGATCATGCATTGTATTTCACTTAGAAAATTGAGGCAATGCAAAGAGGATTTTTGTATGTTCTCATCAGTACACGTACCACCATCCCTACATCTGTCCACCTATACTTTCCAAATAAATTATATGGCTCAGCAGTTCATGTACTGGTAGAGGCCCTCTTGTTTGTTTAAGCATATCGCTTTAGCAATTATCAACTTCCCTGCATCTCTACTGGATAATTTCCATTGGCATGCAAATATTCTTATCTCAAAAAATAAAACATTATATCTTGATCCTATATTGGTCTCCAGGTATACCCAATTTTAATGCTGTAATTTACAACAGAACTCCTCAAAAGAGTTGTATATATATTACTTCCACACTAAAATTTCTTGACTACATTCCAAACATATTCCACAAAACAGGTGTTGTCAAGTTACCTCATGTTGCCAAATCAAAAAAACACATTTGAGGCTTTATTTTGCACAGCATGTGGCATTTGATGTACCTAAAGATTCTCTTTTGTATTCATCTCTCTTTTATGACACTTATTTTGATGTTATTCCTACTTCCTGTCTGCTTTTCCGGTTCCTCTTCTTTTCCTTGCCCTTTACACTTAACTGAAACTGAGACCTTCTTTCTTCATCTGAATTCACCCTGCAGGTGATCTACTTCAGACTCAAGGCTCTAAACTGCATCTCTATGCTCATGACTCAGAAGTGTTCTGCTTGTACATTTCCCCAGAACTTCATATTTCTAAAGTCACTGCCTACAGGATATCTCTACTTGAATATGTTATACAAATCTAAAACATAAATTTTCAAACACTAACTACTGCTCTTTCTCCCTAGGGCTGCAGTCCCCAGAACCAGTTTTTTTTCAGTTAATGACAGACAACTCTATCCTTTCAGAAGTTCAGGTCAAAAATATTGCAATAATTGTTGACTTTTTCCCTCACAGTCAATATCAATTCCATCAGCAAATGTAGACTTTTCTTTTAAATATAATCAGACCTCAATTATTTCTTGAATGTTCTATGACTACCACTTTCAAATTCAGTTATATGCTTCCTAGATTATTGAAATAACTCCTAACTTGAGTGCCATTATCATAACCTTACAGAACTTTTCTCCACGTCTTGATTGCTATAGATTGAATTGTAACCACCCCCCCCAAAAAAATATGTGCTGAATTTCTAACCCCTGTACTTATAAATATGTCCCTTTTTGGAAATAGGGATTTATTTTGTTATGTTAGTGAGGCCATAATGCACTGGGGTGGGTCTAAAGTGGTGTCTTATAAAAAACAGAAAACAAGAAAATCAACACAGCATATCATAATCACACTCACCAAAACCAAAGACAAACAAAGAATCCTGAGAGCATTTCCTAAAAACCAAGAAGTCAAATACAGAGGAGAAACAATAAGACTAAGCTCAGATTATTCAGCAGAAACCATGCTGGCAAGAAGGCAATGGGATGACATATATAAAATCTTGAAAGAAAAAAATTGCCAGCCAAGAATAATATATCCTGCAAAACTCTCGTTTAAATTTGATGGTGAAATTAGATCATTTCCAGATAAACAGAAATTAAGGGAATATGTAAAAGTCAAACCAAACTTGCAAGAATTGTTAAAGAGAGTTCTTGGATCTGAGGACAAACAAATTCAGCTCACAGGCAGAATCTAGGATGCAGGATTGTACCAGCCAGATAGCAATCCAGGAAATGAACTCTCGAGGACTATCCAAAACCAAAAGAAATACAACAGGAAATCAGAGCAGTTAATCAGTAAATGATAACAACATCAAAACAATAAAAGAGGGAATAAACAGCATAGGTATACAGGAAGGCAACGCGATAACAAGTAATGGTAGACTGCTTCAAACTTAGAAAGACAAAATTCATGGTAACCAGAAAGAAAGTTAACAAGCATACTCATTAAAAAAAAAGAGGAAAAACATAAAGTCTCAGCAAAAAAAAAAAGAAATGAAAAAAAAAATCCACAAACAAAAGTAACCCAGCACAAGAGAGTAATAAGAACAAGGAAAACTTCAGCACCAAAAAAAAAAAAAAAAAAAGCACTACAAAATGACAGCAACAAACTCACATCTATCAATAATTACAATGAATGTAAAAGGACTCAATGCACCCATAAAGAGATGGAGAGTGACAGAATGGATAAGAAAACTGTATCCATCAATATGCTGTCTACAAGAGACACACCTTAGAAACAAAGATGTGAATTTATTAAAAGTCAAAGGTTGGAAAAAATATATGAAGCTAACAACTACCAAAAAAGAGCAGGAGTGGCAATTCTAATCTCAGACAAAATAGACTTTAAAACAAAATCTACCATAAAAGACAAAGAAGGACAGTATATAATGATTAAGGGGATGATCCATCATGAAGACATAACCATAATAAACATCTACACACCCAATGACAGGGCTCCAAAATACATAAAACAAACTCTAACAACACTGAAAAGAGAAACTGACAGTTCCACAATAAAAGTAGGAGGCTTCAACACACCACTCTCAGTAAAGGACAGAACAACTAAGAAGAAACTCAGCAAAGATACAAAAGACCTAAAGGGCACAATCAGCCAACTTGACCTCATAGACAGATATAGAACACTCCTTCCAACCGCTGCAAAGTACACATTCTTTTCCAATGCACATGGAACGCTCTCCAGAATAGACCACATCTTAGGCCACAGAGCAATCTTCAACAAGATCCAAAACGTTGAGATAATTCAAAGTATCTTCTCTGACCACAATACCATCAAGGTAGATATTAACAATAGAAAGAACAAGGAAAAAAAATCAACTACATGGAAACTGAATAATACCCTGCCCACACATCACTGGGTAATAGAAGAATCAGAGATGGAATCAAAAATTTCTAGAATCAAATGAGAATGAAAACACATCATACCAAAACCTTTGGGACACAGCAAAGGCAGTCCTCAGAGGACAATTTATAGCAATAGATGCACATATCAAAAAAGAAGAAAGGGACAAAATCCAAATATTAACTACACAACTCAAACAAATACAAAGAGAACAGCAAAAAAAGCCCACAACCACAGGAAGAAAGGAAATAGTAAATATCAGAGCAGAAATAAATGAAATAGAGAACAGAAAAACAATAGAAAGAATGAACAAAACCAAAAGTTGGTTCTTTGAAAGAATCAACCAAATCAACAAACCACTGGCCAGACTGACAAAAGAAAAACAGGAGAGGACACAAATAACCCAAATAAGAAATGAAATGGGGGACATTACAACAGACCCAACTGAAATAAAAAGGATTATAACAGATTATGAAAAACTATCCTCCAACAAATTTGAAAACCTAGAGGAAATGGATAAATTTCTAGAAACCCATGGCCTACCCAAACTACAAAAAAGTAATGTTGAAAATCCGAACAGACCCATAAGAAGAGAAGAGATTGAAAAGGCAATAAAAAAAACCTCCCAACCAAAAAAAGCCCTAGCCCAGATGGCTTCACTGGAGAATTCTACAAAACACTTACAGAAGAGCTTGTACCACTACTACTCAAGCTATTTCAGAGCATAGAAGAGGAAGCACGACTTCCAAATTCATTCTATGAAGCCAGCATAACGCTGATACCAAAACCAGGCAAAGACGTCACAAAAAAAGAAAATTACAGACCAATATCTCTCATGAATATAGACGCAAAAATTCTGAACAAAATTCTAGCCAATAGAACTCAGCATCATATCAAAAAAATAATACACCATGACCAAGTAGGACCCATACCAGGTATGCAAGGATGGTTCAACATTAGAAAATCCATCAATGTAATCCACCACATAAATAAAAGGAAAGAAAAGAATCACATGATCATCTCAACTGATGCAGAAAAGGTATTTGAAAAAGTCCAACACCAATTCCTGATAAAAACTCCCAATCAAATAGGTATAGAAGGGAAATTTCTCAACATAATAAAGGGCATCTATACAAAACCAATGGTCAACATCATTCTTAAAGAAGAGAGGCTGAAAACATTCCCCATGAAAACAGGAACAAGACAAGGATGACGTTTCTCACCTCTTATTTAACATTGTGTTGGAAGTTGTAGCTAGAGCAATAAGGCAAGAAAAAGAAATAAAGGGCATCCAAACTGATAATGAAGAAGTTCAACTGTCCCTGTTTGCAGATGATATGATACTATACATAATAAACCCTAAAGACTCCACAAGAAATCTACTGGAACTAATAGAAAGATTCAGCAGAGTGGCAGGATATAAGCTAAACATACAAAAATCAGTTGGATTCCTATACACCAATAAGGAGAATGATGGAAAGGAAATCAGGAAAACAATACCATTTATAATAGCCCCCCAAAAGATAAAATACATAGGAATAAATCTAATCAGGGATGTAAAAGACCTATACAAAGAAAACTACAAAACACTACTACAAGAAACCCAAAGGGATCTACATAAATGGAAAAACATACCATGCTCATGGATAGGTAGACTCAACATTGTGAAAATGACAATTCTACCCAAAGCAATTTACAAATACAATGCAATCCCAATCCAAAAACCAACAACATTCTTGAAAGAGATGGAAAAACTAATCATTAACTTTATATGGAAAGGGAAGAAGCCCCGAATAAGTAAAGCACTACTAAAGAAGAAGAATATAGTTGGAGGACTGACACTACCCAGCTTCAGAACCTTGTATACAGCTACGGTAGTCAAAACAGCCTGGTACTGGTACAACAACAGATACATCAACCGATGGAACAGAACTGAGAACCCAGATGTAAATCCATCCACCTATGATCACCTGATATTCGGCAAGGACCCAAATTCCATCAAATGGGGAAAAGACAGTCTTTTTAACAAATTGTGGTGGCAAAACTGGATAGCCATCTGCAAAAAAATGAAACAGGACCCATACCTTATGCCATATACAAAAAGTACTTCAAAATGGATCAAAGACCTGAATATAAAGCCTAAAACTATAAAGTTCATAGAAGAAAAAATAGGACCAACACCACAGGCCTTAATACACAGCATTAACAGGATACAAACCATAACATCAATGCACAAACCCCAATAGATAAGCTAGATAACTGGGATCTTCTAAAAATCAAACTAAGCTAGATAACTGGGATCTTCTAAAAATCAAACACCTATGCTCTTCAAAAGATTTCACCAAAAGAGTAAAAAGAGAATCTACAGACCAGGAAAAAATTTTTGGATAGTACAAGTCAGACAAAGGACTAATCTCCATAATCATCAAGAAAGTCCAACACCTCTACAACAAAAAGACAAATAATCCTATTAAAAAATGGGCAAAGGAAATGAACAGACAGTTCACCAAAGAAGACATTCAAATGGCCAAGAGACACATGAGGAAATGCTCACGATTACTAGCCATTAGAGAAATGCACATTAAAACCACAATGAACTACCATCTCATACAGGCATTAATGGCAAGAATCAAAAACACTGGAAATAATAAATGTTGGAGGGGCTGTGGGGAGATCGGAACTCTTATGCACTGCTGGTGGGAATGCAAAATGATACAACCATTTTGAAAATGATACAGTGCTTCCTCAGAAAGCTAGAATTAGACATACCATTCGATCCAGCAATCCCACTCCTAGGAATATATCCTAGAGAAATAAGAGTCATCACTCGAATAGACATATGCACACCTATGTTCATGGCAGCATTGTTCACAATAGCAAAATGATGGAAACAACGTAGGTGCCCATCAACAGATGAATGGATAAACAAACTATGTACATACACACAATGGAGTACTACGCAACGAGAAAGAACAACAATGAATCTGTGAACCATCTCATAACATTGATGAAACTGGAAGACATTATGCTGAGTGAAATAAGTCAATCACAATAGGACAAATATTGTATGAGACCTCTATTGTAAAACCCCATGAAAAAGTTCACACACAAAATGTAACAATCTTTGTTGGTTATCAGGGATGGGAGTGGTGAGTGGGGGAAATACTAAATAGGCAATAGATAAGTGGTATCTTGGGTGAAGGGTGAGACAGTACACAATACAGGGGAAACTAGCACAACTTGTCCAAGGAAAGGTCATGGAAGCCCCACAGACACATCCAAACTTCCCGAGGGACTGAATTGCTGGGCGCAGGTCTGTGGGTGCCATGGTCTCGGGGAACACCTAGCTCAATTGGCATAACACAGTTTATAAAGACAATGTTCTACATTCTACATTGGTGAGTAGTGTCTGGGGTTTTAAAAGCCTGTGAGCGGCCATCTAAGATACTCCACTGGTCTCATCCTTTCAGGAGTAAGTGAGAATGAAGAGAACAGGATACAAGGAAAAGATTAGTCTGAAGGACTAATTGTCCACAGCTACCAAGGCCTCCACTGGACTGAGTCCAGTACAGCTCAATGGTGCCCGGCTACCACCACCCACTGCGCTGACCAGGATCACAACGGAGGGTTCTGGACAGAGCTGGAGAAAGATGTAGAACATAATTCTAACTCACAAAAAAGAGACCAGAATTACTGGCCTAAAGGAGACTGGAGAAACCTCAAGAGTATGGCCCCCAGACACCCTTTTAGCTCAGTGGTGAAGTTATCTCTGAGGTTCACCGTTCAGCCTGGGAGTGGACAGCCCCATGAAACCAAACAGGACTAATGAGGTACAGTAGTCCAGTGACAAGAGGCAGAAGGCAGTAGGGGACAAGGAAGCTGGTGATAGTGAACTCAAGGTTGAGTAGGTATAGTTTTGATGTGTTGTGAGATTGTTAACCATGGTCATAGGGCAACATGGTAGTAACTGTTAAATGAGAAACTATTTTGTTCTGTAAGCCTTCATCTTAAGTGAGAATAGCAGCACAATTGGAAGAGCGTAGTCACTGTCACTGAACTGTGCATGTAGAAATTTTTGAAATGATGTATCTTTGTCTATGTGTATTTTCACCAAAAAAAAAAAAAATGTTGAGAAGTTAGTGGGTTGACATGTTGTGGGATTGTCAACCAATGTCATAAAACAATATGTGTACTACTGTTACATGAGAAACTATTTGTCCTGTAAGTCTTCACCTGAAGTACAATACAATAAATAAATAAATAAATAAATAACAGAAAACATACATACACAGGGAGAAAACATACATATGCCAGGTGAAAATACATCTACAGGCTGATAAGGAATGCCAAGAAGTGTCCAAAACAACAGAAGCTAAAAGAGACGAAGAAGAAGCTTTCCCTAGGGCCCACAGCTTGAATTCATACTCTCAGTCTCCTGAACTGTGAGAAAATAAATTTCTATCCTTTAAAGCCTCCCACGTTCTGGTATTTTGTTATGGTAGCCCTGGAAAACTAAGACAGTGGTCAAATAAATATTTTTATAAAATTATAGCCAGATTATGTCACTATTCAGCTCTCCAAGGCTTTCCATCTGATGTAGAATGAAGTAGTAAATAAAAAGAAAATTGAACTATTATCCACATGACCCTGTATGATATGGTAGCACACTACGGTCCCTGATTTTACCTCTTACTGCTCTTCCTTTGTTACTCTACTCAAGCCACAGTGACTTGCTCCCGCTCTTTGAATATTCCAAGCATATTACTGCTTTGGAGTCTTTATACTTGTTTCATGTACCTAGATAATACATTTGCACAATCTTTCAGGTCTCATCTCAAATGTGACATTAACAGAGGGGAATTTCCCATATACAATTTCATACTTTCTTATTTTCTTCATTTTGTGCTATATTAGGTACTTGTCTACTGTCTGTCTTCTTCTACTAGAATAGAAAGTCTATGACAGCACGAGCCATGTCTGCTTACTTTATTCACAGTGTTATTCCATATAGCTGGGACAATGTCTGGTACTAACTCTTCATTCAAGACATATTTACTGAATGAAGAAATAAGTGGATGAACTAACCATTATTATGTATTTTAGTGCACTCGATACTCTGTAAAGCCTTTTTTATTTTCTCTTCAACGTAATTTTAGGATGGTCTTGTAATGTTACATAAAATCTTTTTGTTGTGATTTGGATTCCGTGTTTACTAATGTTTTTAGTAACATAGGACTGTCTATTGAAATTTTTCAAAACCTTTTCACCATAGCTGAGATGATAACATTTTTATTCTACAGTCATTTGTTGTTAAAATGAAGGAAATTAATGAACTATCCAATGCCAACCATTCTTGCATTTCTGGAAGGTTTTCCATGTTTTAGGATTCTTTTATTACACAGCTTAATTTTATTTACTTTTAACTAGTTTATGATTTTTGAATTATTGTTTATTTATATTATAAACTTGCCTTCTGGTTTCCTGCTCTCTTCTTATCCTTATCAAATTTTGAAACTGGCATTATGCAATCTTCATACAATGAGTTTCTATATTTCAGAATTTTTTAATATTTTAATGTTGAAATTATCTGTGCCTTGAGTAAAACTTGCTAGTATGAAAATTTGTGCCTGGTGATATTTTTCAATGGCATATTTCTGGAATATACAATATTAGAAGTTAGAATAATCTTTTTATTTTCTTTACACCAAACACCTAGTGCAATATGTTAAATGTTACAGAAACAAATTGAGACCCGTTTGGTAGCACTCCCTGATCCAATTCTTCTTCCTCTTCTTCCTCTCTCCTCAGAGGAAACTATTATGCGAATTTTTTTATTCTTATTTGCATGCAAGTCTTTTTTATGCATTTACCCATAGAATATATCAATAAGCAATATAAAATGTTATTTATATGTATTAAAATATTGTATAAATCACATATATATGTCTGTATCTAGTTGTTTTTGCTTCATTTAAAAGTTTCTATTATTTTTTAATTCCAAAATGGTGTTTGTAATTCTAAGACATCCATTTTATCTGCTTTGTAGCGTTTCATTGAATAGATATATCACAATATGTCTATCATTCTTCTGTTCTCGAGTATTTCATAGCTTCCAGTTTTTCATTGCTACAAAAATAGTAACAATTATGGTTAATCTTTTACATGGCTTTTGTACAACTGCACAAACAACTCCGTAGTGATTTACTGAGGAATAGAACCATTGAACTGTGGTATGTGAGCACCTTCAATTCTTCTGTCAAATTCTCTAAATTATTGTAGCAGTGTATTAGTTTTCTTGAGCTGTTATAACAAAGTATCATAAATTGGGTGGTTTAAAACAACAGAAATTTATTCTTTCACAGTTCTGGATGCTAGAAGTCTGAAATTAAGGTGTTGGCAGGGCCATGCTCCCTCTGAAATTTCTAGAGAGGATCCCTTCCTGCCTCTTCTTAGCTTCTGGTGGCTCCTGGTAAACCTTGGCATTCTTTGGCTTGTAGCTGTATCACTCTGATTTCAGCCCCTTTTGTTACATGGCCTTCTTCCTTACGTGTATTACTGTGTGTCCTCTCCTCTCCTTATAAGGACAATCCAGTACGAACTCGTCTTAACTAATTAAGATCCTTTTTCCAGATAAGTTCTCATTTTGAGGTTCTGGGTGGGTATACATTTCGGGAGGACACTATTCAACCCACTACAACTAGCTTACACTGCAAGCATTAGTATACCTGAATTGCTTCCCATAATGTTGCCAAAACTAGTCATTGCCAGATATTTTCATTTTGCCAATCTGTCAGGGATGAAATAAAATACCCTGTGATTTTTCAATTGCATTTCACTGATTGCGTGTGAGATTGGGGATCAATTCATATGTTTATTTGTTCATGAGCCATTCAGATGTCCCATTCTGTGAAATACCTACTCATCTCTTCCATTTTTACATTGGATAGTATTTCTACATTTTAAACACTGACATTTTAAACTTTAATGCATTGTTAATATCTTCTCTCAGTCCACAGCTATTTCTTTTTCACATTGTTTATGGGTATTTTTTTTTGGCAGAAATACTAAATTTTAATAGCTTTATTGAAGTATAATTACATACCATAAAATTCAAGTATTTTCAGTAAATATGTGTATGTGTGGAACCATCACACAAATCAGTTTTTTTAAACATTTCCTTAACCCCCAAAACTCCTTCATTCCTTTTCTCACTCAATTGTTTTTCCCACCTGTAACTACAGACAACAACTGATCTGTTTTCTGTCTCTGTACATTTGCCTTTTCTAGAGATTTTATATAAATGACATGATAAAATACGTAGTGTTTCCAAGAAATCTACTGGAACTAATAGAAAGATTCAGCAGAGTAGCAGGATACAAGATAAACATTCAAAAATCATTTGGATTCCTATACACCAGTAAGGAGAACGATGAAAAGGAGATCAGGAAATCAATACCATTTTCAATAGCCCCTAAAAAGATAAAATACTTAGGAATAAATCTGACTAGGAATGTAAAAGACCTATACAAAGAAAACTACAAAACACTGCTGCATGAATCCCAAAGGGATCTACATAAATGGAAAAACATACCATGCTCATGGATAGGCAGACTCAACATTGTGAAAATGGCAATTCTACCTAAGGCAATTTACAAATACAATGCAATCCCGATCCAAATACCAGCAACATTCTTTAAAGAGATGGAAAAACTAATTATTAACTTTATATGGAAAGGCAAGAAGCCCGGAATAAGTAAAGCACTACTGAAGAAGAAGAATAACGTTGGAGGACTCACACTACCTGACTTGAGAACCTACTATACAGCTACAGTAGTTAAAACAGCCTGGTACTGGTACAACAACAGAGACATTGACCAATGGAACAGAATTGAGAACCCAGATGTAAATCCATCCACCTACAGTAACCTGATTTTCGACAAGGGCCCAAAGTCCATCAAATGGGGAAAAGACAGTCTTTTTAACAAATGGTGCTGGCAAAACTGGATATCCATTTGCAGAAAAATGAAACAGGACCCATACCTCACACTGTATGCAAAAACTACTTCAAAATGGATCAAAGACCTGAATATAAAGCCTAAAACTATAAAGTTCATAGAAGAAAAAATAGGACCAACACTTCAGGCCTTAATACATGGCATTAACAGGATACAAACCATAACCATCAACACACAAAACCCAACAGATAAACTAGATAACTGGGATCTTCTAAAAATCAAACACCTATGCTCTTCAAAAGACTTCACCAAAAGAGTCAAAAGAGAACCTACAGACTGGCAAAAAATTTTTGGACAGTACAAGTCAGACAAAAGTCTAATCTCCATAATCTACAAGAAAATCCAACACCTCTGCAACAAAAAGACAAACAATCCTATCAAAAAATGGGCAAAAGAAATGAACAGATACTTCACCAAAGAAGACATTCAAATGGCCAACAGACACATGAGGAAATGCTCGCGTTCACTAGCCATTAGAGAAATGCAAATTAAAACCACAATGAGATACCATCTCACCCCGGTATTACTGACACGAATCAAAAACACTGGAAATAACAAATGTTGGAGGGGCTGCGGGGAGATGAGAACTCTTATACACTGCTGGTGGGAATGCAAAATGATACAACCATTTTGGAAAATGATATGGCGTTTCCACAGAAAGCTAGAAATAGACATACCATTCGATCCAGCAATCCCACTCCTAGGAATATATCCTAGAGAAATAAGAGTCGTCACTCGAATAGACATATGCACACCTATGTTCATGGCAGCATTGTTCACAATAGCAAAACGATGGAAACAACATAGGTGCCCATCAACAGATGAATGGATAAACAAACTATGGTACATAAACACAATGGAGTACTATGCAACGAGAAAGAACAACAATGAATCTGTGAACCATCTCATAACATGGATGATACTGGAGGACATTATGGTGAGTGAAATAAGTCAATCACAAAAGGACAAATATTGTATGAGACCTCTATTGTAAAAACCCATGAAAAAATTCACATGCAAAATGTAACGATCCTTGTTGGTTACCAGTGATGGGAGGGGAGGGGGGGGGAAATACTAAATAGGCAATAGATAAGTGGTATCTTGGGTGAGAGGTGAGACAGTACACAGTACAAGGGAAACTAACACAACCTGCACAAGGAAAGGTCATGGAGGCCCCATGGACACATCCAAACTCCCCGAGAGACTGAGTTGTTGGACCGAGGGCTATGGAGACCATGGTCTCGGGAAACATCTAGCTCAATTGGCATGACACTACTTATAAAGATAATGCTCTGCATTCTACCTTGGTGAGTAGTGTCTGGGGTCTTAAAAGCCTGTGAGCAGCCATCTAAGATACTTCACTGGTCTCATCCCTTCAGGAGCAAGGGAGAATGAAGAGAACAGGATACACCAAAAAGATTAGTCCAAAGGACTGATTGTCCACAGCTACCAAGACCTCCACCGGACTGATGGTGGTGCCCGGCTACCACCGCTGACTGCTCTGACCAGGATCATAACAGAGGGTTCTGGACAGAGCTGGAGAAGGATGTAGAGCATAATTCTAACTCACAAAAAAAAAAAAAAAAGACCAGTTTTACTGGCCTAAAGGAGATTGGAGAAACCTCAAGAGTATGGCCCCCAGACACCCTTTCAGCTCAGAGGTGAAGTTACCTCCGAGGTTCACTGTTCAGCCTGGGAGTGGACAGCCCAGTAAAACTAAATGAGACTAACGAGGTACAGGAGTCCAGTGACAAGGGCCAGAAGGCAGAGGGGGAGTAGGAAGCTGATGATAGGGAACACGAAGTTGAGTAAGGATACTGTTGATGTGTTGTGAGATTGTTAACCATTGTTATAGGGCAACATTTGTAGTAACTGTTAAATGAGAGGCTATTTTGTCCTGTAAGCCTTCATCTTGGGTGAGAATGGCAGCACAATTGGAAGAGCATAGTCAATGTCACTTAAATGTGTACGTAAAAAGTTTTGAAATGGTGTATCTTTGGCTATGTGTATTTTCACCAAAAAAAAAAAAAAAAAAGGCTGAGAATTCAGAGGGGTAAAATGTTGTGGGGTTGTTAACCAAAGTCATAAAACAGCATGTGTACTACTGTTACATGAGAAACTGTTTGTTGTGTAAGCCTTCACCTGAAGTACAATAAAATATTTTAAAAAAATGTAGTGTTTGGTGTCTGATTTGTTTCACTTACCAAATGTTTTTCTGGTTCGTCCATGTTATTGCGTGTAACAGTAGTTTGTTCCCTTGTGATGCTAATAATGTTCTTTTGTATATATAGACCACATTGTGCTTATATATTCAACAATTAATAGACATTTGGGTTGGTTCCAATTTTTAGTTATTGTGAATAAAGCTGATACGAAATTCATGCAGAAGTTTTATGCAGACATATGTTTTCATTTCTCTTGAGTAGATATCTAGGAGAAAACTCTCGGCTCATATGACGATAATATGTTTAATTTTTAAGAAATGGCAAAAGTGTTTTCTAAAATAGTTGTACCATTTTATATTCCCACAAGCAGTATTCCACTTTCTGCATAGCCTTGCAAACACTTGATATGCTCAAGATTTTTTTTTTTTAATTCTAGACATTGTAATAGGTGTGCAGTGGCTTCTTATTGCACTTTTATTTTCATTTCACTGGAGACTAATGATGTTTAACATCTTTTCATATGCTTATTTATATATCTTATTTGGTGAAATGTCTATTCAAGTATTTGCCAAATAGCAAATTTTAATAAATATTTCATTTAGTATATTAGGGCTGTGTTACATTACTAAAATGAAGTTTTGTCATTTACTTTAAAATCTTAACCAATCTAAAATTAATTACAGTATATGCTGTCTAGGAGGAATCTTATGTTAGTTACTTTGTATATGGTTAGTCAATTACCCCAGCATCAGGCTGAATTTGCCCATATTTTGTCCACTGATTTGTAATGTCAGCTTTGACATAAATCAAGTTTCTATACATATGTACCTTTGCTTCTTGGATCCTGAATTTCCTCTAAAATTTTGTCTCTGTAAAAAATATTCTACACTTTCTCAATATCAATATATATTAACTATTTATTACCAATTACATAGATACAATTATATATAAATGTGTATATATATAACAAATGTATATATATATAACCTATCAAAATTGTCAATCCAGGCTCCATGCTGTTCTCTGTAAATTATAGCATTAACTTCTCAAATTACTTAAAAAAGAATTTTGAGAGTTTAATTAGAATTACATTGAATGAATATTTTAATTTGGGAGAGAATTGTCATTTTTTATATGTTCCTTTCCCAGCCATAAATATAGTTTTCTTAATGAGTTTGAATAATATTTTATTATCTCCATAATGATTTTGCACATTTTTGTTGGATTTAAACCTAAATCCTTTATCATTTTCGTTAACTGTTATGAATGGTATCCCTTATTTTTCCCTATAGTTATATTATTTTAACTGTTAGATGTCAGTATATAAACAAGAATTAGTTTTTATGTATACTATACGACTATCACTGCTCTCCTCACTTATCAGTTCTAATAAATTGTAAGTACAAGTTCTTGTATTGTCAAAGTACCAAATTTAAAAAAAAAAAAAAAAAACCATTGCCGTGGAGTCGATGCCAACTCATAGCAACCCTATAGGACAGAGTAGAACTGCCCCATATGGTTTCCAAGGGGTGCCCAGTGGATTCAGACGGCCAACCTTTTGGTTAGCAGCTGACCACTTAACCACTAGGCAACCAGGGTTTCAATGGAGACAAGTATATATTCTAAAAATGATAGTTTTATTTCTTACATTTCAATTCATATTTATGTGTGTGTGTACGTTTATAAAATTGCCTTATCTTAGTATATTGCCTGGGATTTCCAGAATAAGCTTTACTAAAAACAATGACTGTTATCATTCTTATCCTTTGTTTCTGGCTTTATAGGGAATTCTTTACTTCTACGTTAATTGAAGAGTAATTTATGATTGCCATTTTATTTCTTCCTCCTGCTGTTCTCGCCTTTCCTTTTCCCCTCCCCGCACCTGCTCTTCCACGTGTCCTTGCTGTCTTCCATTCTCCTCCTCCTCCTCATACTTTTCATTACTTTCTTGTTCTTTTCTTCCTCTCCTTCTTCCTTCTTCCTCTTCACCTCCTGCTTTTCAGTTTCTAACCCTTTTGAAAACCTTTTGTCAAAGTATAATAAAGGTAGAGAAATTTACACATAAGTGTAAAAACTCAGTGATTTTAAAGTGGGTAAGCATGAAATTTTAAATAATATTCCCTTACAATTAAAAAATTAACTTCCATATCTTTCTTTTTTGTCTAAATCTTTTCTATCAGATGTGTGTTTCCGTTTTTATTTTTCCTTTTTTTCTTTCCTTTAATTGTTGTTTTTTGGCCTTTCTTTCCATTGTTCTCAATTAGACTTGCAATGTTTGGCACTTTTGTTTTTTTTTTTACAGGACTAGCTTTTTATTTTATATGGAGCTCATTTAAATGTTTTCTCTTGTATTTCATTAGCTTCTATTTATTAATCATTAGTCATTGATGGGTCACTTCTGTTTACTTTTGGTTTGTATTTTTGTCATGTTTGTACTTTCTCATTTTTATTTCTTATTTGTTTCGTGATTTCTGGTAGCAGTATAGGATTACCAATCTGAACTTCTATGAACTAAGTTAACTGATAATAAGTCTCAATTGACTGTGCAGTTAAGTAAAGGACATTTGTAAGCCTGATTTGTTCATCAGGATATATTTATCTGCTTGCATTCCACATGCATAACAGTTAGGTATTTTTCAAAATTCAATATTAAATTATGTATTTAAAATGTTTTAAGAACCTGTCATAAATACAATTTTTGCCTTTTAAGAGCATACTATTTAGTTGAAGAGCTAGATTTACAAGGAGGACATCATAATATAGGGATTCCATTGTACACAGAGTTTCCATGAGTCAAGGGCCAGCTTGACAGCACCTACCAACAACCACAAACAGAGGTTAGTACAAGATATTAGGAAGCCATGCGTGAACACTTGACACAGAAGATTAACATGTGTACTTATGAAAAGGACCTGGGTGTTTTGGTCAGAGCTATGGAGAATTTTACATTATAAACAGATTTTATGAGACTGGTGTAGATGATGAATGGGAGAAAGGAGAAATGGGTGATGAAGCCACTATTTCAGTAAAAGTGGTTCCTTTAATAAATATGGGACTGACAGAGAAGAGAAAACCAAGGGAAATGAAGACTCCCTCAGAGAATCCCATTCTTTCAAAATAAGCGTTACAGCTATGAATATAGTGTCTTCTTTGCAGTCCCAAATAGCACAATTATGTAGTAAATATTTATTAACTATTGCAATTCTCAAACCTTAGCAAATCACAATAAATGATAATAAAATCATTATGGTTAAGTAATACTTCTGCATTTTGGAAAAATTAGTAGTATGTAGAGCTTAGGTAGAAAAAACATATCAGGATTTAGATGCTGAAGTCTTTCTTGATAGATAAGGCTGCTTCTAAAATCTAAATCCTTCAGTGATTAACTGGGATTTTCTTTTCTCCTGAAACGACTCTCTGTGTCTCAACCACCTTGCTTCTGTCTATCTCTCTCTCTATCTTTTTCTGTTGATTTTATTCTTAGACCCTATGCTTGTGTCTGGGATTTCATTTTCAATTCTTTTCAACCGCTCTCTTTTTTTTTTTTTTTGAATTCAGCAGTGGTTTCTTTTTGCTAAAGTAAGGATATCTCTGCACTAGAGGATTCTAGATTCTGTCTGTCTCTTTCTCTTTTTTTTCCTTATAGTATAAGCAAAAAGAAAACTATGGTACTCATTACTTTCCTAGGCAATTATGCTGACATATTAAGAAAGTCAGCAGAAGAATCTCAAATGACTCCTTTATTATAATCAGCAAATTGCTGCAGGCTTTCAATTGATTTGATGTTGCACTAATCACTGTATTCATCAATGAATTAATATTCAACTATATAAGTCAAAGTTGCAGTTGTAAATATTCTTAAAATGCAAAGAAATTTATATCAGCTAAGATAAATGTTTCAAAAATAATATGTGAATTTTCATGAAAACCCTCCAAAAAAAACTACATAAAACCACCTTTCCCCTGAACTTAAAGATAAGTCTTAAACTGTTATAATTCAGACTCCCATTAGCATAGATCTTTAATATATTATGATATCAAAGATCTTGGAGATAATCCCTTAGATTAAATACATATTTATCAAACACCTAATAAGCACTAAAAATTTGGCTGGCTAGGTTTAGAACAATGAATTGTATTGTCCCTGTTCTGTAGAAGTGTATTGCCTAAAGGAATTGATAGTTATTTTAAAATATAAATTTAATACAATGATTCAAGTCTATTAATAGACATAAGAACAAAATAACCACAAAAAACAGCTGCTATTCAGTCAATTCTGATTCATGGTGACTCCATGTATCGCAGAGTAGAAATGCACCCAGTAAGGTTTTTGTGGCCATGAACTTTCTGAAGCAGAGCCAGGCCTTTCTTCTGAGGCACCTCTGGGTGGGCTTGAATCATCACATTTAGAGCCAAGTATTTAACAATTTGCACAACGCAGGGACAAATAGAGGTATGCAAAATGAGTGAGCACATATTCAGTACTAGGCACTGTACTAGGGATGCCAAAGTGAATAGTAGAAAGTATTTCCTGCAGACCTGGCTCTGTAAAGTTGTGTGCACATGAGACGAGATAGTAAAGAAATCAGTAAATGTGTCAGTAGCAGACATCGGTAAAGATTTCAGTAAGCGGTTGCTTTTAAAACAAAGATGAGTAAGAGGTCCTTTTTTATGTATAAATATATAAACACATATTACTAATACTGAACAGTGATATTGTTGTTAAAACGAAAAAACAAAACCCATTGCTGTTGACTTGATTCCGTTTCATAGCAACCCCTATAAGAGAGAGTAGAACTGCCTCATAGGGTTTCCAAGGAGAGGTTGGTGGATTCAAACTGTCGACCTTTTGGTTAGCAGCCAAATGCTTAATCACTTTGCCACTAGAGCCCTGATACTGGTGTTAGTTTGGTTTATTTAAAATGGAATGTCTGGAGACCTGCCTTCCAAGACTTACTTCTGGGTTACTATTTCTGATATACTTTAATGAAGTGTAAATAAAACCCATTTCTGGGCTTTAAGTTTCTAAACTGCAAATAGAGATCTAAACATGGGATAGCTAAGTTTAATTTTCAGCTCCACAGTTTGATTATATCCTTGGAGTATTTTGTGCTATATACTGCCATGCGACCCTAATTCTCTTTTCTAAGCCTTTCACCTCCATTGACATTTTTCCTATTTGGTTTGGCTTAGAAAATAAGCAGACCATAACTTCAAACTCTCTTTCGCTCTTTCTGTCTTTCTTTCTCTTACTGACAACAGAACTATAATTTAGTGTAGGGCTATATACAGAAAAAAGCCCTGGTGGCACAGTAGTTAAGCGCTCAGCTGCTAACCAAAAAGTCAGTGGTTGGAACTCACCAGTCACTTCTTGGGGGAAGGATGAGGTAGTCTGTTTGCATAAAGATTTACAGACTTGGAAACGCTATGGGGGCAGTTCTAGTCTGTCCTATAGAGTTGCCGTGAGTCGAAATTGACTTGATGACAATGGTTTTGGTTTTCTTTATCCAAAGAAATTTAAATAGTAATAAAAAATCACTATTCTCCTAATAATCCCATAGTCTGCAATTGTGCAAATTTTGTGGGGTCTGAACAGTAGTAGGAAACCCTGGTGGTGTAGTGGTTAAGTGCTACGGCTGCTAACCAAAGGGTCAGCAGCTCAAACCTACCAGGCCCTCCTTGGAAACTCTATGGGGCAGTTCTACTCTATCCTATAGGGTCGCTATAAGTTGACATTGTCAACAGCGATGGGTTTGGTTATTTTATTTTATCTTGAATAGTAGTAACATTTAATACCTAGATTCAAAATAAGGCGAAAAATTTGGTCAGGAAGTCTTTCTGTAGCCGTATCACTCTGCAACGCTGCTGAATGCTTTTAGGAGATAAATTTTTATTTCATTCATCACTCCTAACTTATCAAATCTCTCTCACCAAACCTCTTTGATTGCCATGAATGGTTTTCTTGTCCTCTATACAATTACCCACCATATTCACTGCTATCTTTATAATCATTTGCTTTCCAGAAGTAGCTAGAACCTAGCTTAAGAGCAGAGCGACCTAATGCCCAAAATGTAGCAAGAAGTAGCCTTATTGGTAATGTGATGCATTTCCTGTTATAATCTACAGCAGATTTCTCAAGCTCAACATTGTTGACATTTTTGGCTGGATAATTGTTTGTCATAAGGGGGCTGTCTTGTGCATTATAGCATGTTCAGCAGCATCCCTGGTCTCTACCCACTAGATGTCGGTAGCACCCCATCTCCACCTGTTGTGACGACCAAAAATGTCTCCAGTCATTACCAAATGTTCCCTGGGAGCCATAGAGTATACTCAGATAAAATGCAGGACACCTACTTCAATTTGAATTTTGGATAAATAGCCAATACTTTTTTAGTGTAAATATGTCCCAAATATTTTATGGGTTTGACTTATACTAACAACAACAAGAAAAATTGTTTATTTGAAATTCAAATTTAACCACTTATCCTGTATTTTTGTTTGCGCTATCTGGCAGCTCTACTCGAGTGGAAGGCAAAATCAACCGCTGCAGAGAATTAGACAGCAAAATAGAAAGTAAAGTGTCTTAGGCATACTTTTGACGTAACCATAGGTTAACGTATTTAGTTAAATGAATTATTACTGGTATTAATATAATTATTTTGGTATACTTAAACATCTGCAATAGTAGAAAATAAAGCAAACTATATCACATAGTTTCATCATGGAGGTGTGAGTTCTTGTGTGATTTAGCGTGTTGGTTAATATCTGGGAAGACAAGTGGCTCCACGGACTTCAGTTTTCTGCAGCATTCATCAAGCTGGAGGCAGGCTTTCTTCAGACATAAAAATGATGGATGGAAGTCAGAACCTGATAGTTATTCTCATGATATTGCAGACATCAGGAGGATGCTTTTGTCCTCTGAATGAAGCCTATGCATTCTGCCGTGGGAAGCCCCAAGTGCATAGACGTTGAACCATTTAATCTGCTCTGGGCACACATCGCCTAATCCTGCAGTTGATATAATCATCTTCAGACACTTAGAGTCTCTAGACGACACAGCTAAGGAAGATAAAAAGACAAGGTGAACTTGTGTTCGCCCTCTCGTTAAATTTCACAAGCTGCTATGTTTAAGTTTCTGTTTTATGGATCAGTTAGGCAACTATTAACCTTTAAAAATACATTAGCATTTTTGTTCCAGATGTTCAAGAAGACACAGACTAATATAGAAATAAACAATAGTGGGGAGTTCTGACTTTTGAATTGATATCCAAATGTTCAAAGCATGTTTTTTCCTACTAATGAATTAAATGGGTGTTCCAAACCATTCACCTATTCTAGTTTTCTTTGAAAGTGTGCGTATCTTTTCCTGGTACAAATTATAGAACGATGGCAATAAGCACACCAAATTTTGATGAATTGCAATGTTAGAGAAGAATTACTGACGTCCTATTTTTTCTACATTGAAAAATGATTAAGACTTAAATGAGCAGAGAGACTAATTTAAGTGCAGTAAAATTGAATCTATTTGCCCTACTCAGATCATAATTAAATAAAAGTTTATTAGATCTTTTTAAAATTTCATTTTTAAATTTGCATTGGCTAGAAATTGGATTCCATATCATGAATAATTTAGGCGGATAATCATTGCAAAATATATAAAATATTGCATATTTTGTTTTAGCATTTAACAAGTAATCAAAATGTTCTTGTTTTTTTGCTTAGAGAATTAAAGTAATATGATATTTTTTTTTAATATATATATATTTTATTGTACTTCAGGTGAAAGCTTACAGAGCAAATAGTTTCTCATGAAATAGTAGTACACATGTTGTTTTTTGACATTGGTTAACAACCCCACAACGTATTAACCCTCTAAATTCTCAACCTTTTTTTTTGATGAAAATTACAGATGGCCAAAGATACACCGTTTCAAAAATTTCTACATTCACAGTTCAGTGACATTGACTACGCTCTTCCAACTGTGCTGTTATTCTCACTTAAGATGAAGGCTTACAGAACAAAATAGTTTTTCATTTAACAGTTACTACACATGTTGCCATATGACAATGGTTAACAATCTCACAGCACATCAAGAATATCCTTAATCCACCTTGTGTTCCCTATCACCAGGGGGCTTCCTTGTCCCCTTCTGTCTTCTGGACCTTGTCAGTGGACTATTGTACCTCTTTAGTCTCATTTGTTTATTTATTTATTTATTTATTTATTTATTTTTATTTTATTTAAACACCATTTCAAAACTTTTTACTTACACATTTAAGTGATATTGACTATGCTCTTCCAATTGTGCTGCCATTCTAGCCCAAGATGAAGGCTTACAGGACAAAACAGCCTCCCATTTAATAGTTACTACAAATGTTGCCCTATAGCAGTGGTCAACAATCTCACAATACATCGACAGTGTCCTTATTCACTTTGTGTTCCTTATCATCAGTTTCCTACTCTCCCTCTGCCTTCTGGCCCTTGTCACCGGACTCCTGTACATCGTTAGTCCCATTTAGTTTTACTGGGGTGTCCATTCCCAGGCTTAACATCGAACCTTGAAGGTAACTTCACCTCTGAGCTGAAAGGGTGTCTGGGGACCACACTCTCGAGGTTTCTCTAGTATTCTTTAGGCCAGTATATCTGGTCTTCTTTTTTTTTTTTTTTTTTTTTTGGGAGTTAAAATTATGCTCTACATCCTACTCCAGCTCTGCCCAGAACCCTCTGTTGTGATCCTGATCAAAGGAGTCATTGGTGGTAGCCGGGCACCATCCAGCTGTACTGGGCTCAGTCCCGTGGAGGCCTTGGTAGCTGTGGACCATTAGTCCTTCGGACTAATCTTTTCCTTGTATCATGTTCTCTTCGTTCTCCCTTGTTCCCGAAGGGATGAGATCAGTGGAGTATCTTAGATGGCCGCTCATAGGCTTTTAAGACCCCAGACACTACTCACCAAGGTAGAATGTAGAGCATTATCTTTATAAGTAGTGTCATGCCAATTGAGCTAGATGTTCCCCGAGATCATGGTCCCCAGAGCCCTCCGTCTAACAACTCAGTCCCTTGGGGGGTTTGGATGTGTCTATAGGGCCTCCATGACCTTTCCTTGTGCAGGTTGTGTTAGTTTCCCCTGTACTGTGTACTATCTCACCTCTCACCCAAGTTACCACTTATCTATTACCTATTTAGTATTCCCCCCCCCCTCCCATCCCTGGTAACCAACAAGGATTGTTACATTTTGCATGTGAATTTTTTCATGGGTTTTTACAATAGAGGTCTCATACAATATTTGTCCTTTTGTGATTGACTTATTTCACTCAGCATGATGTCCTCCAGTTTCATCCATGTTATGAGATGGTTCACCGATTCATTGTTCTTTCTCGTTGCATAGTACTCCATTGTGTGTATGTACCATAGTTTGTGTATCCATTCGTCTGTTGATGGACATCGAGGTTGTTTCCATCGTTTTGCTATTGTGAATAATGCTGCCATGAACATAGGTGTGCATATGTCTATTCGAGTGATGACTCTTATTTCTCTAGGATATATTCCTAGGAGTGGGATTGCTGGATCGAATGGTACGTCTATTTCTAGCTTTCTGAGGAAACGCCATATCATTTTCCAAAATGGCTGTATCATTTTGCATTCCCACCAGCAGTGTATAAGAGTTCCTGTCTCCCCGCAGCCCCTCCAACATTTGTTATTTCCAGTGTTTTTGATTCGTGCCAGTAATGCTGGGGTGAGATGGTATCTCATTGTGGTTTTAATTTGCATTTCTCTAATGGCTAGTGATCGCGAGCATTTCCTCATGTGTCTGTTGGCCATTTGAATGTCTTCCTTGGTGAAGTGTCTGTTCATTTCCTTTGCCCATTTTTTGATAGGATTGGTTGTCTTTTTGTTGTAGAGGTGTTGGATTTTCTTGTAGATTATGGAGATTAGACCTTTATCTGACTTGTACTGTCCAAAAATTTTTTTCCAGTCTGTAGGTTCTCTTTTAACTCTTTTGGTGAAATCTTTTGAAGAGCATAGATGTTTGATTTTTAGAAGATCCCAATTATCTAGTTTATCTGTTGGGTTTTTTGGGTTGATGTTTATGGTTTGTATCCTGTTAATGCCATGTATTAAGGTCTGAAGTGTTGGTCCTATTTTTTCTTCTATGAATTTTATAGTTTGAGGCTTTATATTCAGGTCTTTGATCCATTTTGAAGTAGTTTTTGTATATGGTGTGAGGTATGGGTCCTGTTTCATTTTTCTACAAATGGATATCCAGTTTTGCCAGCACCATTTGTTAAAAAGACTGTCTTTTCCCCATTTGATGTATTTTGGGCCCTTGTCAAAAATCAGGTGACCGTAGGTGGATGGATTTACATCTGAGTTCTCAATTCTGTTCCATTGGTCAATGTCTCTGTTGTTGTACCAGTACCAGGCTGTTTTGAGTACTGTAGCTGTATAGTAGGTTCTCAAGTCAGGTAGTGTGAGTCCTCCAACTTTATTCTTCTTCTTCAGTAGTGCTTTACTTATTCGGGGTTTCTTCCCTTTCCATATAAAGTTAATAATTAGTTTTTCCATCTCTTTGAAGAATGTTGTTGGTATTTGTATCGGAATTGCATTGTATTTGTAGATTGCTTTAGGTAGAATTGCCATTTTCACAATGTTGAGTCTGCCTATCCATGAGCATGGTATGTTTTTCCATTTATGTAGATCCCTTTGGGTTTCATGCAGCAGTGTTTTGTAGTTTTCTTTGTATAGGTCTTTTATATTCCTGGTCAGATTTATTCCTAAGTATTTTATCTTTTTAGGGGCTATTGAAAATGGTATTGATTTCCTGATCTCCTTTTCATCGTTCTCTTTACTGGTGTATAGGAATCCAACTGATTTTTGAATGTTTATCTTGTATCCTGCTACTCTGCTGAATCTTTCTATTAGTTCCAGTAAATTTCTCGTGGAGTCTTTAGGGTTTTCTATGTATAGTATCATATCATCTGCAAACAGGGAGAGTTTAACTTCTTCATTACCAATTTGGATGCCCTTTATTTCTTTCTCTTGCCTTACTGCTCTAGCTAGAACTTCCAGCACAATGTTAAATAGGAGTGGTGATAAAGGGCATCCTTGTCTTGTTCCTGTTTTTAGGGGGAATATTTTCAGCCTTTCTCCATTAAGAATGATGTTGGCTGTTGGTTTTGCATAGATGCCCTTTATTATGTTGAGAAATTTCCCTTCTATACCTATTTTATTGAGAGCTTTTATCAGGAATGGGTGTTGGAGTTTGTCAAATGCCTTTTCTGCATCAATTGAGATAATCATGTGATTTTTTTCTTTCCTTTTATTTATGTGGTGGATTACGTTGATGGATTTTCTAATGTTAAACCATCCTTGCATACCTGGTATGAATCCTACTTGGTCGTGGTGTATTATTTTTTTGATATGATACTGAATTCTATTGGCTAGAATTTTGTTCAGAATTTTTGCATCTATATTCATGAGAGATATTGGTCTGTAATTTTCTTTTTTTGTGATGTCTTTGCCTGGTTTTGGTATCAGCGTTATGCTGGCTTCATAGAATGAATTTGGAAGTGTTGCTTCCTCTTCTATGCTCTGAAATAACTTGAGTAGAACTGGTACGAGCTCTTCTGTAAATGTTTTGTAGAATTCTCCAGTGAAGCCATCTGGGCCAGGGCTTTTTTTGCTTGGGAGTTTTTTTATTACCTTTTCAATCTCTTCTCTTGTTATGGGTCTGTTCAGATTTTCAATATCACTTTGTTGTAGTTTGGGTAGGCCGTATGTTTCTAGAAATTTATCCATTTCCTCTAGGTTTTCAAATTTGTTGGAATATAGTTTTTCACAATATTCTGTTATAATCCTTTTTATTTCAGTTGGGTCTGTTGTAATGTCCCCCATTTCATTTCTTATTTGGGTTATTTGTGCCCTCTGCTGTTTTTCTTTTGTCAGTCTGGCTAGTGGTTTGTCGATTTTGTTGATTCTTTCAAAGAACCAACTTTTGGTTTTGTTTATTCTTTTTATTTTTTTTCTGTTCTCTATTTCATTGATTTCTGCTCTAATCTTTACTATTTCCTTTCTTCCAGTGGTTGTAGGCTTTTTTTGTTGTTCTCTTTCTATTTGTTTGAGTTCTGTAGTTAATGTTTTGATTTTGTCCCTTTCTTCTTTTTTGATATGTGCATCTATTGCTATAAATTGTCCTCTGAGGACTGCCTTTGCTGTGTCCCAAAGGTTTTGGTATGATGTGTTTTCATTTTCATTTGATTCTAGGAATTTTTTAATTCCATCTCTGATTTCTTCTATTACCCATTGATGTGTAAGCAGATTATTATTCAGTTTCCATGTGTTTGATTTTTTTTCCTTGCTCTTTCTAGTGTTAATTTCTACCTTGATGGCATTGTGGTCAGAGAAGATACTGTGAATTATCTCAGCATTTTGGATCTTGTTGAGGATTTCTCTGTGGCCTAAGATGTGGTCTATTCTGGAGAAAGTTCCATGTGCATTGGAAAAGAATGTATACTTTGCAGCGGTTGGATGGATTGTTCTATATATGTCTATGAGGTCCACTTGGCTGATTGTGTCCTTTAGGACTTCTGTATCTTTGCTGAGTTTCTTTTTAGTTTTTCTGTCCTTTACTGAGAGTGGTGTGTTGAAGTCTCCTACTATTATTGTGGAACTGTCAATTTCTCTTTTCAGTGCTGTTAGAGATTTTTTTATGTATTTTGGAGCCCTGTCATTGGGTGCATAGATATTTATTATGGTTATGTCTTCATGATGGATCATCCCCTTAATCATTATATAGTGTCCTTCTTTGTCTTTTATGGTAGATTTTGTTTTAAAGTCTATTTTATCTGAGATTAGAATTGCCACTCCTGCTCTTTTTTGATAGTTGTTAGCTTGATATATTTTTTTCCAACCTTTGATTTTTAATAAATTCACATCTTTGTTTCTAAGATGTGTCTCTTGTAGACAGCAAATAGATGGATCCTGTTTTCTTATCCATTCTGCCACTCTCCGTCGCTTTATGGGTGCATTGAGTCCATTTACGTTCAGTGTAATTATTGATAGATGTGAGTTTGTTGCTGTCATTTTGTAGTGCTTTTTTTTGTGATGCTGAAGTTTTCTTTGTTCTTCTTACTCTCTTGTGCTGAGTTCCTTTTGTTTGTGGATTTTGTGTTCATTTCTTTTGTTTTTGTAGGTTTTGTTTTTGTTGAGACTTTATGTTTTTCGTCTTTATTTTTATGAGTTGGTTTGTTAACTTTTTTTGTGGTTACCATGAATTTTACCCTTATCTTTATAATTTTGAAGCAGTCTACCGTTACTTGGTATCGCCTTGCCTTCCTCTCCTTTAGAAGGTTCTATACCTATGCCGTTTGTTCCCTCTTTCATTGTTTTGATGTTGTTGTCATCCTTTGATTGATTTCTCTGATTCCCTGTTGTATATCTTTTGTTTTTGGAAAGTCCTCTGTAGTTCAGTTCCTAGAATGGTATCTGGTTCATGTTAACCTGCATCCTAGGTCCTAGGTCCTGCCTGAGGGCTTAAGCTGTTTGTCCTTAGATCGAAGAACTCCCTTTAATAATTCTTGTAAGTTTGGTTTGACTTTTGCATATTCCTTTAGTTTCTGTTTATCTGGAAATGACCTAATTTCACCATCAAATCTGAATGAGAGTTTTGCAGGATATATTATTCTTGGCTGACAATTTTTTTCTTTCAAGATTTTATATATGTCATCCCATTGCCTTCTTGCCTGCATGGTTTCTGCTGAATAATCTGAGCTTAGTCTTATTGTTTCTCCTCTGTATGTGACTTCTTGTTTTTCATGAGCTGCTCTCAGGATTCTTTGTTTGTCTTTAGTTTTAGCGAGTGTGAATATGATATGTCTTGGTGATTTTCTTTTGGGGTCTCTTCTATATGGGGTTCGTTGAGCTTCTTGGATGACCAGCTTTTCATCTTTCATGATATTGGGAAAGTTTTCTGTCAGAAGTTCCTCAATGATCCTCTCTGTGTTTTCTGTTTTCTCCCCCTGTTCTGGTATGCCAATCACTCGTAAGTTTTTGCTTTTAATTGTGTCCCACATAACTCTCAGGGTCTCTTCATTTTTTTTGTTCTTTTTTCTGAGTTTTCCTGAAACAGAGTTGTATCCAAGTGTTTGTCTTCAGTTCCACTGATCCTGTCTTCCATGGTTTCAAATCTACTTCTCAGCCCTTCTATGACACCGTCCATTTCTGAAATCTTGTTGTTTATCTTTTGGATTTCTAATTGTTGTTTTTGTATAATTTCGAGTTGTGAATTTATTTTGAAATTTTGTTCTTGCATCATCTTCCTGAATTCTTCCAATTTTTTGTCTGTATTTTCCATAAATTTGTCTATTTTTTCCTCATGTTTGTCAGCTTTTTGCCTCAGTTCTTGGAAAATTCCGAGTATTAGTGATTTGAGCTCCGTATCAGGTACTTCTAGTGCATTTTCTTCCACAGGAGAGTTATCTGGTGTTTTAATTTGGACGCCTATTGGAGCCATCTTGTCTTGTTTTTGTAAATGTTTTGATATTGTTTGCTGTTTTCGGGGCATTCAGTAGATATTTCTCTCGTCTATTGATTGTAGATTTTTTTTTTTTTTTTTCGTTCTTGTGGTACAGCTGGGCAGATCTAGTTGAGGAGGAGCCACTGGGATGGGTTGCTTGTGGCACTCACCGCAGCCACCAGGACGGTCGGTAGTCAGTGCTGGGCAGGTTCCAATAGGGCGTGCCTGCACCACTTGGTGATGTGATGTCTAGTGCACGGTGCAGGTAGGTAGGGTGCAGCGGGAAGATGGTTATGTGTGAAGCTAAGCTGGATATGGGAGAGAGGAGAGAGGAGGAGGAGCAAAAAGCGTACAAACATAAAAGAATGCTAGGGGAGCTTGTCGTTGGAATGTACAGATGAGAGACTATGGGATGGAGGAAACCAGAAGGGGGAAGAGAAAGAAAAGGAAAGAATGACCAAATAAAAATCAGAAAAGTTAAAAAACTGCAAAGTTCCCAGGGATCCCACCGATGCAGCTATGAGGTCTGGGGGAGTCGGTCTCAATTTTCACAGCTCAGCCTGGCCAGAAGGTACAGAGGCATACATCGCCTGGTATTCAGGGATTAGAAAGAGAAGGAAGAGATAGAGAGACAAGAAATTAAGCAATGAAGAAAGACGAAAGAGAAAAAGAGGTAAAAGATGACAAAACTAATCAAAAAAGGAAGAAAAATAAAATTGAGAAAAAAAAAAAAAGGGCAACACCAGCAGTCAGTGCCTACAAATGGGACCCAGAGAGCCCCCACTCAGGGGCGTGAATTCCAAGAAGCCGGTAGTCTCGGGGTTAAGTGACCGTGGCCACGGGAAGCAGAAGGGCGAACGAACAAAGGCCCCGGAATCCCACCCACGTGGGAGCCCAGACCTAGAAACAGCCACACGCCCGCACGCAGCCCTACAGCCCCGCAGGAGAGAGCAGAGACGGCACTCGGAACCAGGCACCCAGGCAAAAGGAGGGGGAGGCGGCAGAGAAAGGTTCGCTAGCTGCCAGCAAACGGCTCCCAGAAAGCCGCCAGCCCAGGCACGCGGAATCCAAGCACCGGCACCCCCCAGCCCAGGGACCCTGGCCACGGAAAGCAGGGGATCCCCAGCTGAGGCGGAGAGGGGTGGGTGGTGGGAGAGCGCGCACCGCAGTTTACCGGTCGTTCTGTCTCCGACCAGATGCTCTGCAAGGCTGCTCTCCCGTTTGCTGGTCTCCGATAGGAATCCAAGATGGTGGATCCGCGCTGCGTTAGCTGGTAAGGAATCTCTGCCTGAGTCTCTCCTCGCTCTCCGTTCTCTTTTAGTATTCTCACTCCGTTTGGTGTTTGGCTGAGTTCTTTATCTCTTCATTTGGTGTTCTAGGGTTTCAGGATTGTTGATTCTCTGTTAGGCTTAGTTTTTCAGATCTTTGCTGTGGAGGGACGGCGTGGTGTTTCTGCCTAGAGCGCCATCTTGCCCCTCCAAAAGTAATATGATATTTTTAATATAATCTTAGAACTCTTCTAAAATGCTTTTTAAAAAATACATAAGCATTATACTTAAAGACACATGTGTTTTTTTCTTTTTCTTTATTTTGACTGTCATGTACTTTTTGCGTCATGATTATTTAATATTTCAAGTCTTAGTGTTAGACTGGAGCCCTGGTGGCACAGTGGTTAAGCTTTTGGCTGCTAACCAAAAGGTCGGGAGTTCAAATCCACCAGCTGCTACTTGGAAACCCTGTGGGGCAGTTCTACTCTGTCCTATAAGGTTGTTATGAGTTGAAATTGACTCCACAGCAACAGGTTGTGTTTGGTTTTGGTTTAGTGTTAGACTATTAGAGTTTGAGACTAAAACTGTAGTTCTTAGGTTTTTAAAGTCCCTTATTGATTTTTGAAGTTCAGCATCAAAAATGTACACTATACAGGTTAACTGCACATAGAGCAGTTGGACTCTGTCCATATTGCTCAGAACTTTCATGAAGGTTATGATGTGCATCAAACACAACTTCAAAAAGAAAAGAATATACACATGGGATATATACTGAATATCCCCAAACATATCTCACTGCAATATGCGTCTTATTCTATGTACTTGGGATAAAAAGATGACCAAAATAGGACCTCAGTCAACTAAGAGGTTTGGAAAAGGAGAAGGAATTTGGAAGTCTTATTTTATTTTCTTTCTATTAGTGTGTTTCTGGAACTGGGAAGTGACAAACTGGTGTCCGAGAGAGGAAAGAGGGCTAAAAAGAAGAGCACAGGGTGACTTCTTGCATTTTTATGGTTATATATTCTGTTTTCTTAAGCAAGATATAACAGAGGTTGGAACCTTTTTTTTTTTTTTTTTGACTACTTTTCCATTAGGAGATTTGATGGCAAAACTTGAGACATTGCCCAGCCCCATGATTAAAGCAAGAGGAGATGGGATAATAGGTAACTGCCAACCAGTATATTGAATGGAAAAGCACTAATCCTGAAATTAAAAAAAAAAAAATTAAAGTATTTAAGCTATTTCTTGAGGTAATGGTTTTAGGATGGGAGGAATACATAAGATTGTTTATAGCTTAGCTGCAGAGGGAGTCTGTATTAAAGAAAAGGTCAACTGAAAGAATATTTACCTGATAAGTAATTAAGAAGTTAAGAATACAAGATGGAAACACTGGTGGCATAGTGGGTAAGTGCTACAGCTGCTAACCAAAAGGTCAGCAGTTAGAATCCACCAAGTGCTCCTTGGAAACTCTATGGGGCAGTTCTACTCTGTCCTATAGAGTCACTACAAGTCTGAATCAACTCGACAGCAGTTTTTTTTTTTTTTTTTTTTTTTTTTTAAAGACTCAAGATAGCTGTTGATTATGGTGAATAGATGGAATTAAGGTGGAGAGTGTGCCTCTTCTTGACCACTCTCCTATGTCCCAATACCGGCTAAATGGTTGTGGGAGATGGATTGAAACATGGCTTCTACAACTCCATGTTAAGTAAAAGATACTTTACCATGGTGACCTGGGTAACAATTAATATTTAGAAGTTTATAGAGAAATGGCCAATAGCCTAAGGTGGAAAAATGTGGTCATGACATTTGGAGTCAAATTGTGGGACATTTAATATACTCTCTCGTACCACCTGGGGACTCCTAAAGTTGTGTTCATATGATTTAATTGGTGGATTAACCAAAATTTCTGTCTACGATACTATTACTTTGATTATATTGTACTATTAACCCATCGCCATCCAATCGATTCTGACTCATAGTGGCTCTGCAATTTGTCAGATTATTTTACCTAATTTGAATGAGGCACACCTGAGTAGCTCGTCACAACTTTGTTACTACTAATAGTATACAAATTTAACCTATTTTTCCTAATAAATTTAATTCAATATCAACTCCTTAAGTGAGTTAAAAAGGCAGATAAGTTTGTCCCCTATCTATTACATTTTGCAAAACTCTAAGTTCATTTCGATTTAGAAAATATTTCAGAAAAATTGGAAATTTTATTTTTTTATATTTAAATTTCTCATTTTGAATCATCAGGGTTTTCCTTAGTTTGTTAGATGTTACCTCATTATAAATGAAGAAATGCCAGGACAAGGCAAGTTTATGAGATGATGTATTTCCTCCTTAAAAACTTTTAAACCCTGAATACAAAACCGTTGTGAAAATTCATCATTGTTTAGTTTTGGCCCAAACCATTCAGTATGGCTTTAATTATCTTTCAAAGTCTCCAGCACAAAACAGAGCGGTAGTATAAATAAATTGTTTAAAGGAAAAGTACAGACTGTGCTGAAATGCACAGCCTAATCTTCAAGGAATACTATATTCTAAGCACAAAATAGTGTTGTCTTCATATTGCCTTTGCCTCATTTTGATTTAAAAAACTGTTTCTTCCATTTTCTGTAGATTATAAATAGCATCAGAAATTTAAAGTTAACTTCAAAAATTGTAGCCAACAGTGATTTTCCTGCAAACATCCAAATTTGTTTTTTTAAGGAATAAACCTGTTGCTGTCGAGTCTATTTGGACTCATAACAACCCTAGAGGACAGAGTAGAACCACCCCATAGGGTTTCCAAGGAGTGGCTGGTGGATTCAAACTGCAAACCTTTTGATTAGCAGCCGAGCTCTTAACAACTGTGCCAACAGGTGAACTTTAAAATAGTTTCTTTGTCACTCAGAAAAGACTTTGGTATAGAAGTTATTCACAAGGTGTTGAAAATAGGGTGTAAGAATGTGAATCTCAAATGAGAAAACATTGATATTGTGAGGATTGTTGGTCATCTCCAAATGAGCTCTAAGGTTATGTCCAACTCTAAATTTCTATGCTGGAAAAGAGCAAATGGCATGTAGATAGGATAAATAAGTTAAAAATGAAGCAGGTGGTTAGGGGTACATTTAAAATAGTCTTTGGAAAATGACAAGTTTTAAACGTATTCTCTCTAAATTTATCTGATATTACTTCTTCAGTGTTAAGCTTGTGATTATGTGCTCTCATGCATTGTTTCCTAATTAATATTAAAATATCTTGCATTTTATCAATATAATAATTGATTCTTAGAACATTTTTATAACTATTGTCTCATTTTAATCTAATGGATCTAATGGAGCCCCTTCTGAAAGTAGGAAAGTTATCTTTTTCATTTGAAATATAAGAAAATCCTTAAATATATGTTAACTGGCTCCATTGATAGAAGCAGAAATACTTTTTCTCTATAAACTCTTTTTGTCTATTTTGTCCTGTGCCTGCAAAAACTTTGTTTTATAAGATGTCATACTTGGGAAAAAAAAGCAAAATTATTTCTAGACATGGTGTTTTAGTCATTCAGTGCGGCTATAACAGAAATACCACGAGTGAATGGCTTTAACAAAGAGAAATTTATTTCCTCACAGTCTAGTATACTAGAAGTCCAAATTCAGGACTTCAGGTCCAGGGGCAGGCTTTCTCTCTCTGTCAGCTCTAGAGGAAGGTCGTTCTTGACAATCTTCCCCTGGACTAGGAGTTTCTCCCCACAGGAACCCTGGGTCCAAAGGACCTGCTCTGCTCTTAGTGCTTCTTTCTTGGTGGTATGAGGTCCCATCTCTCTGTTCGCTTCTCTTTCCTTTTCATCCCTTGAAAAGGTGGTGCAGGCCACACCCCAGGGAAACTCCCTTTACATTGGATCAGGGGTGTGACCTGGGTAAAGGTGTTATAATCCCACCCTAATCCTCTTTAGTATAAAATTATAATCACAAAATGGAGGACAACCACACAATACTTGAGAATCATGGCCTAACCAAGCTGATACATATTTTTTTGGGAACACAGTTCAATCCATGACCCATGGTAATATAGTAGTGCTGTTTTCTTCTAATTATAAAGGGTTATTTTTCTGTTTTCATTAGTCAGGCAATGACTGCTCCCTCTGGCCTCTGTAGCTTGAAGATTTGAACCTCCAGACACTGGACTCAGCAGACATTCTGGTTTCCTATGTTGCCAAGTATGTCACTTGGAGTCCCAAGATATTCTAGTCTAAGCTCCTTCATCCCAGATCTACTACCTATGTGATTTTGGGCAGATTATTTTTCTATACCACTGTTTTCTCAACTGTAAAATATATGTCTTGGTATATGTAAGGAGGCCTGGTGACGCAGTGGTTAAGTGTTCAGCTCCTAACCAAAAGGTTGACTATTCACATCTACCAGCCACTGCTTGGAAACCCTATCGGGCAGTCCTACTCTGTCCCATAGGGTCGTTATGGGTTGGAATCGACTCGACAGAAACAGGTTTGGTTTTGCAGTTTGGTATATGTAAAGCTTTTAGAACATGGTAAGTGCTCAATAAATACTAGCTCTCATTATCATCAATAATTAAATCACTTAATGTATAACATTATGATCATCTCTAAGACCAAGTAGAATAATGATTATCATTTTTTGTTACATGCATTTACATGATTTTGTTTTAATGGAACCCTCATAACAATCATATGAGGTACAATTGTTAAGTATTAATATTAATCCCATTTGACAGATTGGGAAACTGAGGTCATAGATAGGTTCAACAAATTGTTCAGGATCACACAGCTGGTAAACATTGGAATTTGCATTATACCCTTATGTATTATAAACTCCAGAGCCATGATTCTTAAAAGTTATAATAGATGGCCTCCTTATATATTCCACATCAGGTTCTCTCTTCCTGTTTCATGCACTTACTCAAGTATTTTCCTCACACTAATTACTAACAGTGTTCTTTTCTGCATGCTTCAATTGAGAAGAAAGTCTATTTTATACATTTATATGAAAATTTCTCTGATTCTCTTTCTTTAAGTTTGTGAAGAGATAAGCATGCCAACAACCCACGTTAGACTGGGGAACTTTGAGGTCTTATAAATATTAGACAGCCAGATGAATGAGCCAGACTAATGCAGAAACACTCTTCTATTAGAGACTCCACTATTAGGAAACTTAATTCTTTTGTATACTCATGAGGAAAGTTTTTCTGTGACTTGTATGATATAGGCTAATCCTCAAGCTATACATCTGTCCTCTTAAACAAAGAAAGTTTTATCTCACTTCTCTCCACACTCCATACCTATTTCATTAAATATCCTGGTAGTTATGCCACAGTATTATAAGTTATATATTTTAGTAATTCATGAAAATTTTTGATATGCTGCATAACTGGAAAGCTACTGCATTAACACCATTTGGTCCTGATTATTGTAAATCTTACAGTCACTAGTATATTTTGATGAATTTATACTGCCCTGAGATTACCATTTTTAGTATCAGATTATCTGTAATTGTGAATAAGGAAATCATTAAGTCTGCATCTCCTTTATTATGTCCATTTCGGTTCTAGAACAAAGTCTTAATATATCACTAAAGAGTATCTAATCTCACTTAATACACAAGGGCAAAGCCCACACCCTAACAACTGTGAGGCAGAAAGATAAATCGACTTCAATATTATCTGCTGAATTAGATGAGAGAAATAGTTTCAACAATTTAACAGTATCTTTCTAACATAGAAGCAAAATGTGGTCATGAAAGCTAGAAAAATATATTTAAAAGTCTATTTACTTAGCATATGCTAAGTAGATTTGTGTTCTATGAATTTGCTTTATTTAGAATTCCTGTTTTTGGAATTATTATTAGACTATAAAGTTTTCAATACCTTCTGCCTACTTTGCTGCCTGATGGGTCCCATAAACGTTGAACCACATGAATTGTACTGATTATAGTCTCTGTGCTCAGAATTCTTATTCTTAATTAAGCAGTGAGAGTCATAAATTTCAGGCCATGAATTGTTCGGGAAGCCACAGTTTAGAATTTTTACCAGCCAATCAGATCCTTTAATCTCCTTTTATTTTGAAATGAAACGTGGCTGCTATATAACTTTGAATGTGATGGATACATAGTGTTTGTGGGTTTGGCTTTCTTTGTTTCTTTAAGCAGTAATATTATGGAAGATAAATAGTACTCGATGCTTCATTTACTTTGATTGTTTTTAATCTCAAGATACTTTGGAAAATTTATTATGCTATAAAGCTATTGGGTTAGCTACAGCTTTTCTGTTTTGATCCAAATAAGCAAAAGTCATCAAAACTTTGTAATTCAGAAATATTATGTCAATGTTATAGCAACCAAACCATTTCAGAATGAAACCGGTTATTGATTACCCCCAGGGCTTCTAAGATCAAGTATTCCTCAGTATAGTTAATTATGCCCCTCAGCCCTGCACAGTTTTTGCAACAGTAAGTTAAATTTACTTAGTAAAAGTATTACTTTGTAAGATTTGCAGATGAGTCAATTAGGTAGTCATTAATTGGGTGGCCATTGGAAATGTGGCATTGCCCACTTGGTATATGGTCTACTCCCATGACTAATGTATGTGAATGCCAATATTAATGACCTTTGAGCCATTTCCCACATATCTAAGGAAAAACAAATCAAAGAACCATTCAAGAAAAAACAGATTTTGCTGAACTTGTATGTTTTCCTCAAGAGAGATTAAGATTGCTCATTGAATGTACTAAAACAGAAATGAATATATTTCAGGGTAACATTAATAACTATCCTTAACTGAATAAAGTAAGCACTAGAAATCTTATAATGAATAGTTACAGTGTCATCTTTTTAATGTATTTTATTAAGAAAGTGATTTTAGTCTCTTTAAGGAGACTGTCACTTTTAGTCTTTTTGTTCATGGTCAATAGCCTTCAAAATATAAGAATTAGAACATTTTTCCTTTTTTAAATGAATTATATCAATAGTATTAAAGAGCTTATTAAAATAGACTAATTTCTCAAGGGTTAATTGCAAAATTAAAGAAGGTACACTTTTCTCCTTGGAGTAGATGGTAATTAAAATAATAGAGTTATGCCCTGTCCTCATTAATGAAACTTATCCCTAATTGCTAATAAATTTAACTGAGTAAATTGTAACCTTTACATTACCACTATTAATTTAAACAGTGTGACCGTAGCATAATCTAACTTTCATGAAAAATCTTTGTAGTTAGTTTAGTTGTACTCTAAAAGAACCATATAATCAAAATATTAGTTAGGAGGAATAGAATGCATATAGATAACTCTTTAGTATGTCTGAAATATACAAAAGAGTGGACCTGAAACTAAATATAAGGCAAGTTATGAAAGGTAATAATAAAATAAACTTTTGTGAACCTACCAATCCGATTAAGAGAGAACATTGCCAATATACTTTATGCAACAATGTGCTACATCCCAATCCCATCACCTGCCTAAACCTGGACACAACCACTTTCCTGAATCCAGTGCCATCGTTCTTGTTCTTTTTCTTTTCAAAATACAGAAGCCCCAGTGGTGCAGTGGTTAAGCATTCAGCTGCTAATCAGGAGGTCGGCAGTTTGAGGTCCACTCCTTGAAAACCCTCTGGGACAGTTCTACTCTGTACTATAGGGTCACTATGAGTCAGAATCAACTCAACAGCAACGTTTTTTTATTTTCTTTTGCTTTTTTATTCTCAAGCAATATGTTGTTTTGCTTATATTGTTTAGTCTTATACAGAGTATCATATCAAATGTAAACATATATGGCTTGATTTTTTATCATTTTCTTCTAAAGATACATCTATCTTCTTATGTATCTATAACTCATTCATTTTCACCGTTATCTAGATTCCACTATGTGAATAACTTGACTCATTTATCAATCCTCCTACCTTCAAATTTTGTATTGTCCACATGTATTTTAAGAATATTAAAGACAAGATTATGTTTTGATTATTTCCATTATTTTAGAAATGAATTATTGAGTACAATACCAGATGGGATAACAAAGACTGTCTTCTTCAAGGATTCCAAAATCTTGTAGGAAATACGGACTTTCAGATAATTAGCATGATGCAGTAAGACTATAGTTCTAACAGCAGTATCATGGAGAAATGATTTATTCTCATTTAAGAAGGTAATAGATGGCTGAAAAAGAGAAAGTTGAGCTCATCCTTAAAGAAAGTTTCATCAGGTGGAGAAGAGACTCAGGGAAGAAACAAAATTAGTTCAAATAACTGGATAAATTATGAAAGATGGATTGGAATGTAGATAACTCTGAAAGGAAAATCACACCCATCACAGACAGCATATGTAAAACAATATGAAAACTTCAAAATACCACACAATCTAATTGTTATTAGAATAACCTGATAAAAATTTTACTATTTTTCAAATGGAAAACAAGAAGAAATTTACCTTTAGTGCAGAGTTTCTCAACCTCAACACCCTTGACATTTTGAGCCAAATAATTTGTTGCTGTTGTTGTCGTGGGGCTGTCTTGGGCCTTATAGGTACATTTCTCAGTATTCCTAGACTTTACCCGCTAGAAGCCAGTAGTACTTCCTCACCTCCTATAGTGAAAACCAAAAATATCTCCAGATGTTGTCAAATGTACTCTGTGGAGAAATATTGCCCTAGTTGATAACCATTGCTCTAGTGACATGCTAGGAACCTCTGCCAAGTTGTAGCAATAAATAAAAAAAAAAAAAAGACCTGATAATCACATTTTTTAGTAGAAAATATCTGAGTCATACTCCAAAAAAGATTTCCACTAGCTGTGGACATAGGTCCAAAAAAGGAAAAAAAGAAAACCCTGCACAAGTGCAGAAGATACACACGTGAAAAGAGGAGACATTATAGTTAAACACATGTGAAAATATATGAACAGTGGCTCTAACTCTCAATAAAATATGTATGGAAGGGAAATTTCTCAACATAATAAAGGGCATCTATACAAAACTAACGGCCAACATCATTCTCAATGGAAAGAGGCTGAAAACATTCCCCTTGAGAATAGGAACAAGACAAGAATGCCCTTTATCACCACTCTTTTTTGACATTGTGCTGGAAGTTCTAGCTAGAGCAATAAGGCAAGAAAAAGAAATAAAGGGCATCTGAATTGGTAATGAAGAAGTTAAACTGTCCCTGTTTGCAGATGATATGATACTATACATAGAAAACCCTAAAGACCCCACAAGAAATCTACTGGAACTAATAGAAAGAATCAGCAGAGTTGCAAGATACAAGCTAAACATACAAAAATCTGCTGGATTCCTATACACCAATAAGGAGAACAATGAAAAGGAAATCACGAAAACAATACCATTTATAATAGCCGCAAGAAAGATAAAATACTTAGGAATAAATCTAACTAGGGATGTAAAAAACCTATACAAAGAAAACTACAAAACACTACTGCAAGAAACCCAGAGGGACCTACATAAATGGAAAAACATACCATGCTCATGGATAGGTAGACTCAACATTGTGAAAATGACAATTCTACCCAAAGCAATTTACAAATACAATGCAATCCCGATCCAAATACCAACAACATTCCTCAAAGAGATGGAAAAACTAATCATTAACTTTATATGGAAGGGGAAGGAGCCCCAGATAAGTAAAGCACTACTGAAGAAGAAGAATAAAGTTGGAGGACTCACACTACCTGACCTCAGAACCTACTATACAACTACAGTAGTCAAAACAGCCTAGTACTGGTACAACAACAGATACATAGACCAATGGAACAGAATTGAGAACCCAGATGTAAATCCATCCACCTACAGTCACCTGATCTTCGACAAGGGCCCAAAGTCCATCAAATGCGGAAAAGACAGTCTTTTTAACAAATGGTGCTGGCAAAACTGGATATCCATACCTCACGCCATATACAAAAACTAATTCAAAATGGATCAGAGACCTAAATATAAAGCCTAAAACCATAAAGTTCATAGAAGAAAAAATAGAACCAACGCTACAGTCCTTAAAACACAGCATTAAGAGGACACAAACCATAACCATTAACACACAAACCCCAGAAGATAAGCTAGATAACTGGGATCTTCTAAAAAATCAAACACCTATGCTCTTCAAAAGACTTCACCAAATGAATAAAAAGAGAACCTACAGGCTGGGAAAAAAATTTTGGACAGTACAAGTCAGACAAAGGTATAATCTCCATAATCTACAAGAAAATCCAACACCTCTGCAACAAAAAGACAAATAATCCTATTTAAAAATGGGCAAAGAAAATGAACAGACACTTCACCAAAGAAAACATTCAAGCGGCCAACAAACGCATGAGGAAATGCTCGCAATCACTAGCCATTAGAGAAATGCAAATTAAAACCACAATGAGATACCATTTCACCCCGGCATTAATGGCACGAATCAAAAACACTGGAAATAACAAATGTTGGAAGGGCTGCAAGGAGTTCGGAACTCTTATACACTGCTGGTGGGAATGCAAAATGATACAACCATTTTGGAAAATGATATGGCTCTTCCTTAGAAAGCTAGAAATAGACATACCATTCGATCCAGCAATCCCACTCCTAGGTATATATCCTAGAGAAATAAGAGTCATCACTCGAATAGACATATACACAACTATGTTCATGGCAGCATTGTTCACAATAGCAAAATGATGCAAACTACCTAGATGCCCATCAACAGATGAATGGATAAACAAACTATAGGGCATACACACAATGAAGTACTATGCAATGAGAAAGAACAATAATGAATCTGTGAAACATCTCACAACATGGGTGAAACTGGAGGACATTATGCTGAGTGAAATAAGTTAATCACAAAAGGACAAATATTGTATGAGACATCTGTTGTAAAAACTCATGAAAAAGTTCACACACAAAAAGCAAGTCTTTCTTGGTTACCAGGGATGGTAGGAGTGGCGGGAAATACTAAATAGGCAATAGATTAAGTGGTATCTTGGGTGAAGGGTGAGACAGTACACAGTACATGGGAAACCAACACAGCTTGTACAAGGAAAGGTCATGGAATCTCAATAGACACATCCAAACTCCCTGAGGGACTGAATTGCTGGGTGGAGTGCTGTGGGAACCATGGTCTTGGGGAACATCTAGCTCAATTGGCATAACACAGTTTATAAAAACAATGTTCTACATTCCACCTTGGTGAGTAGTTTCTGGGGTCTTAAAAGCCTGTGAGCAGAGCAGCCATCTAAGATACTCCACTGATCTCATCCCTTCAGGAGCGAGGGAGAATGAAGAAAACAGGATACAAGGAAAGAGTAGTCCAAAGGACTAATGGACAACAGCTACCAAGGCCTCCACCGGACTGAGTCCAGTACAGCTAGGTGGTGCCCGGCTACCACCACTGACTGCTCTGACTGGGATCGCAACAGAGGGCTCTGGACAGAGCTGGAGAAGGATGTAGAACAAAATCCTAACTCACAAAAAAAAGACCAGATTTACTGGCCTGAAAGGGGGTGGAGAAACCCTGAGAGTATGGCCTCCAGACACACTTTTAGCTCAGTGGTGAAGTCACTTCCAAGGTTCACCGTTCAGCGGGGGAGTGGACAGCCCCATAAAACCAAATGGGACTAATGTGGCACAGCAGTCCAGGGACAAAGTCCAGAAGGCAGAAGGGGACAAGAAAGCTGGTGATAGGGAACCCAAGGTTGAGTAAGGATAGTGTTGATGTGAGGTTGTTAACCATTGTCACAGGGCAACATATGTACTAATTGTTAAATGAGAAACTATTTTATTCTGTAAGCCCTCATCTAAAGTGAGAATAGCAGCACAATTGGAAGAGCATAGCAGATGTCACTGAACTGTGCATGTAGAAATTTTTGAAATGGTGTATCTTTGGCTATGTATATTTTCACCAAAAAAAAAAAAAAAAAGTCAAGAAGGGAGAGGATTGACATGTCGTGGGGTTGTTAACCAATGTCATAAAACAATATGTGTACTACTGTTTCATGAGAAACTATTTGTTCTGCAAACCCTCACCTGAAGTACAATAAAAAAAAAAAAGAAATGAACAATGGCTCTCAAGAAAGATAACATAACTTTGATGAAAGTAGAAGTTAAAGAATAAAGAAAATGACAGTTCAACTTTTTTTTTTTAAATCAATTTTGCATCTCCTATATCTGCTGCAACCCTCTGATTTCAGTCACCACCGAATTTTTTTTTTTTATTTTAAAAGATGTTCTTCTACTCCCTTTCCTAAAGTTTTTTCTCCCTGCTGTCTAGGAGATAACTCACAAACTAGGAAATATAGTAAGATAGCCTCAATGATCTTGCCTCCACCTATCTCTTTGGCCTCAGCTTTCACTGCACTTTCTCTTCCCTATGTGTATGACAGAAACCCTGGTGGTGTAGTGGTTAAGAACTATGGCTGCTAACCAAAAGACTGGCAATTCAAATCTACCAGGTGCTCCTCGGAAACCGTATGAGGCAGTTCTACTCTATCTTATAGGGTCACTATGAGTTGAAATTGACTTGACGGCAATGGGTATGTGTATGACAGAAAAAAAAAAAGAATGAATGACTTAATTTCTAAAATATGCCGTGGTGATTCACTTCTATGCCTTCACTAGTCTTTCTGCTTGGCATGCACTACTCCCCCACCCCATCCTCAAATCATTGCCCTTTATCCAGAAATACACTGCATTTGGAGAATAGATACTCATTTTGAAGACTCATTTAGAATGTGTTAAGAGCTATACAAACGAAGACAAAAGTAGAACAGGGTAAAAGAGACCAGAAATGCTGGAAGCAAGTAAATTTTAAACAGACTGATCTATGTAAGTCTCGCTGAAAAGTATTTCTACAAAGATTTGAAAGAGGTGTGGAACTGAGCAATCCATGTTTACAGAGGATGGATGTTCCAGGCAGGACATAAGCCAAAGCAAAGACCCTCAGGCTAAGTGTGCTTGACATGTACATGGACAGCCAAGCCTGTGAGGCAACAAAGGAGTGAGAAAAGTGGTAGACGACACCATTGAGGTCTTGAGTGAAGATCACAAAGAACCTTAGGGGCCATTGTAATGACTTTGGCCTTTACCCTCAGAGCATTTGGGTGCATTTGGAGGTTCTGAGAAGAAGAATGCCGTGATATGACGTATTTTAATAGGAACACACATACACACACACAGACAAACCAATTGATGTCAATCCGTGACATGACATATTTTAATAGGAATACACACAAAAAAAGTCAAACCCATTGCCATCAAGTTCATTCTGACTTGGCGCTCCACTTGTTTCAGAATGTTTTTGGGTTTTTAGTGGCTGTAATCTTACATAAGTAGATTGTCAAGCCTTTCTTCTTTCATGCGGCTGGGTGGATTTGAACTTCCAACCTTTGTGTTAGTAGTCGAGCACAAATCATTTTTGCCACGTAGGGACCTAATAGGAAAACCAAAAAACAGAAACAAACCCATTGGCGTCAAGTTAATTACACCTCATAGTGACCCTATAGAACAGAGTAGAACTGCCCCATAAGGTTTCCAAGGTTCTAACTTTTACAGAAGCAGACTGCCACATCTTTCTACTGAAGAGCGGCTGGAGAGTTTGAACCTCCAAACTTTCGGTTATCTTGTTCAAAAAGCCCGTTGCCATCGACTGGATTCTGACTCATAGTGACCCTGTAGCACAGTGTAGAACTGCCCCGTAGTGTTTCCAAGAAGCGGCTGATGGATTCGAACTCCTGACCTTTTGGTTAGCAGCTAAGCTCTTAACCACTGTGCAACCAGGACTCCCAGCAGTGGCTACTGTAAGAGAAAATTGTGGGATGGAAAAAGGTAGCAACAAAGTGATAAAAATTGACTGCAGTAATCCAAGTGAGAAATGTTGGTGACTCAAACCAGCATTGCAGGAAGGGGATGAATCAGTTTTGGTAGGATTTTGAATATATTTTGCATGTATAATTTCATTTTACTCCTTAATTAACCTGCTTGTTATACTTTCTTTTATTATTTTTATTTGTTTCACTAGAGATTACAAAATACATCCTTATTTATTATTATCTATTGTAAATTAGTACTGCTATTGTCACCTTCCAGACTTAGAACAAGGTTTTACAACTCTTTAATTCCTGACTTGTCTTACTGTATTCATTTATTTTAATTCTGCATATACTTTAAACCTCTCAAAACATTTTCATTGTTGTTTTATTTAATAGATGTACTACTTATTTACTTATATGCCTCCTTTCCAGTGTCCTTTCTTCCTTCCTGCATTGCTATATATTCATCTGGGTTAATTTTTCTATTGTCTTAAGAATTACCTTTGGTGTTTATTCGTTTAAGTCTGCAGATAAAATAGTCTTTTAGTTTTTATTTCTCTAAAAACATCTTTACATTGCCATTATTTTTTAAAGATATTTTCAAGGGATGTAAAATGTAAATTGGCAGATATTTTCTTTCAGCTCTTTAAAGGGTTCATTCTTTTGTCTTTTGGCTTCTGTTATTCCTGTTAAAAAGTTAGGCATCACTTTTACTATCCTTATTTAACAGTATTGGACCTTTATTTTTCTTCAGATGCTTTTAGATTTTTGCCTTTGTCTTTGGATTTTATCAGTTTTATTCAGTTGTACCTAAGTGTGGAGGTCTTTTTTGTATATACTTCTGGGGAGTTGTAGAGCTTTCATTAAGAATATTTTATTTATTTGTTGCCATTTTTGAGAATTTTTTTTTAATTGTACTTCAGGTGAAGGCTTACAGAACAAATAGTTTCTCATGAAACAGTAGTACACATATTGTTTTATGACATTGGTTAACAACCACAAAACATGTCAGCCCTCTCCCTTCTCGACCTTTGCTTTTTTTTTTTTTTTTTTTTTTTGGCGAAAATATACATAGCTAAAGATACACCATTTCAAAAATTTCTACCTGCACAGTTCAGTGACATCAACTACATTCTTCCAATAGTGCTGCTATTCTCACTTCAGATGAAGGCTTATGGACCAAAAGATTTCCTCATTTAACAGTTAATACACATGTTGCCCTATGACAAAGGTTAACAACCTCACAACACATCAACACTATCCTTACTCAACCTTGGGTTCCCTATCACCAGCTTTCCTGTCCCCTTCTGCCTTCTGGACTTTGTCCCTGGACTGCTGTGCCTCATTAGTCCCATTTGGCTTTATGAGGATGTCCACTCCCCCTCTGAACAGTGAACATTAGAAACAACCTCAGCATTGAGCAGAAAGGTTGTCTGGGGCCCATACTCTCAGGGTTTCTCCAGTCTCCTTTAAGCCAGTAAATCTGGTCTTTTTTGTGAGTTAGAATTTTGTTCTACATCCTTCTCCAGCTCAGTGCAGAAACCTCTGTTGTGATCCAGGTCAGAGCAGTCAGCAGTGGAGAACGGGCACCATCTAGCTGTACTGGACTCAGTCTGGTGGAGGCCTTGGTAGCTGTGGTCCATTAGCCCTTTGGACTAATCTTTTCTTTGTATCCTATGAGACCAGTGGAGTATCTTAGATGGCTGCTCACAGGCTTTTAAGACCGCAGACGCTACTCACCAAGGTAGAATGTAGAACATTGTCTTTATAAACTGTGTTATGCCAAATGAGCTAGATGTTCCCCAACATCATGGTCCCCACAGACCCTCCACCCAGCAATTCAGTCCCTCAGGGTGTTTGGATGTGTCTACGTAGTTTCTGTAACCTTTCCTTGTACAAGTTCTGCTGGTTTCCCTAGTATTGTGTACGGTCTCAGCCTTCACCCAAGATACCGCTTATCTATTGCCTATTTAGTATTTCCACCCACCCCTCCCATCCCTAGTAACCAACAAAGATTGTTACATTTTCTGTGTGAACTTTTTCATGGGTTTTTACAATAGAGGACTCATACAATATTTGTCCTTTTGTGATTGACTTATTTCACTCAGCATAATGTCCTCCAGTTTCATCCATGTTATGAGATGATTCGCAGATTCATCATCGTTCTTTCTCACTGCATAGTACTCCATTGTGTGTATGTGACATAGTTTGTTTATCCATTCATCTGTTGATGGGCATCCAGGTTGTTTCCATCATTTTGCTATTGTGAACAATGCTGCCATGAACATAGGTGTGTATATGTCTATTCTAGTGATGACTCTTATTTCTCTAGGATATATACCTAGGAGTGGGATTGCTGGATCGAATGGTATGTCTATTTCTAGCTTTCTAAGGAAGAGCCATATCATTTTCCAAAATGGTTGTATCATTTTGCATTCCCACCGGCAGTGTATAAGAGTTCCGATCTCCCTGCAGCCCTTCCAACATTTGTTATTTCCAGTGTTTTTGATTCGTGCCAGTAATGCCAGGGTGAAATGGTATCTCATTGTGGTTTTAATTTGCATTTCTCTAATAGCTAGTGATCAAGAGCATTTTATCATGTGTCTGTTGGCCATTTGAATGTCTTCTTTGGTGAAGTATCTGTTCATTTACTTTGCCCATTTTTTAATAGGATTGTATTTTTGTTGCAGAGGTGTTGGGTTTTCTTGTAGATTATGGAGATTAGACCTTTGTCTGACTTGTACTGTCCAAAAATTTTTTCCCAGTCTGTAGGTTCTCTTTTTACTCTTTTGGTGAAGTCTTTTGAAGAGCATAAGTGTTTGATTTTTAAAGAAGATCCCAGTTATCTTTATCTGTTGGGGTTTGTGCATTGAGGGTTATGGTTTGTATTCTGTTAATGCCGTGTATTAAGGCCTGTAGTGTTGGTCCTATTTTTTCTTCTATGAACTTTATAGTTTTAGGCTTTATATTTAGGTCTTTGATCCATTTTCAAGTAGTTTTTGTATATGGCGTATGGTATGGGTCCTGTTTCATTTTTTGCAGATGGCTATCCAGTTTTGCCAGCACCAGTTGTTAAAAAGACTGTCTTTTCCCCATTTGATGGACTTTGGGCTCTTGTCGAAGATCAAGTAACCACAGGTGGATGGATTTACATCTGGGTTCTCAGTTCTGTTCCATTGGTCTATGTATCTGTCGTTGTACCAGTACCAGGCTGTTTTGACTACTATAGCTGTATAGTTGGTTCTGAAGTCAGGTAGTGTGAGTCCTCCGACTATATTCTTCTTCTTCAGTAGTGCTTTACATAACTGGGGCTTCTTCCCTTTCCATATTTAAAGTTAATGATTAGTTTTTTCCATCTCTTTGAAGAATGTTGTTAGTATTTGGATTGGGATTGTGTTGTATTTGTAAATTGCTTTGGGTAGAATTGTCATTTTCACAATGTTGAGACTACCTATCCATGAGCATGGTATGTATTTCCATTTATGTAGATCCCTTTGGGTTTCGTGCAGTAGTGTTTTGTAGTTTTCTTTGTATAGGTCTTTTACATCCCTGGTTAGATTTATTCCTAAGTATTTTATCTTTTGGGGGGCTATTATAAATGGTATTGTTTTCCTGATTTCCTTTTCATTGTTTTCCTTATTGGTGTATAGGAATCTAGAAGATTTTTGTATGTTTAGCTTGTGTCCTGCTACTCTGCTGAATCTTTCTATTTGTTCCAGTAGATTTCTTGTGGAGTTTTTAGGGTTTTCTATGTATAGTATCATGTCATCTGCAAACAGGGACAGTTTAACTTCTTCATTACCAATTTGGATGCCCTTTATTTCTTTTTCTTGCCTTATTGCTCTAGCTAGAACTTCCAGCACTACGTTAAATAAGAGGTGAGAAACGTCATCCTTGTCTTGTTCCTGTTTTCAAGGGGAATGTTTTCAGCCTGTCTCCATTAAGAATGATGTTGGCCAGTGGTTTTACATAAACGCTCTTTGTTATGTTGAGAAATTTCCCTTCTATACCTATTTTATTGAGATTTTTTATCAGGAATGGGTGTTGGACTTTGTCAAATGCCTTTTCTGCATCAGTTGAGGTGATCATGTGATTCTTTTCTTTCCTTTTATTTAAGTGGTGGATTAGGTTGATTGATTTTCTAATGTTGAACCAACCTTGCATACCTGGGATGAATCCTACTTGGTTGTAGTGTATTATGTTTTGGATATGATGCTGAGTTCTATTGGCTAGAATTTTCATAAGAATTTTCGCATCTATATCATGAGAGATATTGGTGTGGAATTTTCTTCTTTTATGACGTCTATGCCTGGTTTTGGTATCAGTGTTATGCTGACTTCATAGAATGAATTTGGAAGTGCTGCTTCTTTTTCTATGCTCTGAAATAGCTTGAATATTACTGGTACAAGCTCTTCTGTAAATGTTTTGTAGAATTCTCCAGTGAAGCCATCTGGGCCAGGACTTTTTTGCTTGGGAGTTTTTTTTATTACCTTTTCAATCTCTTCTCTTGTTATGGGTCTGTTCAGATTTTCAACATCACTTTGTTGTGGTTTTGGTAGGTAGTGTCTTTCTAGAGAGTTTATCCATTTCCTCTAGGTTTTCAGATTTGTTGGAGTATAGTTTTTCATAATATTCTGTTATAACCCTTTTTATTTTGGTTGGGTCTGTTGTAATGTCCCCAATTTCATTTCTTATTTGTGTTGTTTGCGTCCTCTCCTGTTTTTCTTTTGTCAGTCTGGCCAGGGGTTTGTTGATTTTGTTGATTCAAAGAACCAACTTTTGGTTTTGATGATTCTTTCTCTCATTTTTCTCTTCTCTATTTCATTTATTTCTGCTCTGATCTTTACTATTTCCTTTCTTCCAATGGTTCTGGGCTTTTTTGCTGTTCTGTTTCTATTTGTTTGAGTTCTGTATTCAATGTTTTGATTTTGTCCCTGTCTTCTTTTTTGATGTGTGCATCTATTGCTATACATTATCCTCTGAGGACTGACTGCCTTTGCTGTGTCCCAAAGGTTTTGATATGATGTGTTTTCATTCTCATTTGATTCTGGGAAATTTTTTATTCCATCTCTGATTTCTTCTATTACCCAGTGATGTGTAAGCAGGGTATTATTCAGTTTCCATGTAATTGATTTTTTTCCTTGCTCTTTCTGTTGTTAATTTCTACCTTAATGGCATTATGGTCAGAGAAGATACTTTGAATTATCTCAAAGTTTTGGAACTTATTGAGGATTGCTCTGTGGCCTAAGATATGGTCTATTCTGGAGAATGTTCCATGTGCATTGGAAAAGAATGTGTACTTTGCAGCATTTGGATGGAGTGTTCTATGTATGTCTATGAGGTCAAGTTGGCCGATTGTGCCCTTTAGGTCTTCTGTGTCTTTGCTGAGTTTCTTCTTAGTTGTTCTGTCCTTTACTGAGAGTGGTGTGTTGAAGTCTCCTACTATTATTGTGGAACTGTCAATTTCTCTTTTCAGTGTTGTTAGAGTTTGTTTTATGTATTTTGGAGCCCTGTCATTGGGTGCGTAGATGTTTATTATGGTTATGTCTTCATGATGGATCCTCCTCTTAATCATTACATAGTGTCCTTCTTTGTCTTTTATGGTGGATTTTGTTTTAAAGTCTATTTTATCTGAGATTAGAATCACCACTCCTGCTCTTTTTTGGTAGTTGTTAGCTTGATATTTTTTTTTTCCAACCTTTGACTTTATTAAATTCACATCTTTGTTTCTAAGGTGTGTCTCTTGTAGACAGCATATTGAAATATTCTGTTTTCTTATCCATTCTGTCACTGTCCGTCTCTTTATGGGTGTATTGAGACCTTTTACAGTCACTGTAATTATTGATAGATGTGAGTTTGTTGTTTTCATTTTGTAGTACTTTTTTTGTGGTGCCGACGTTTTCTTTGTCCTTCTTACTCTCCTGTGCTGAGTCACTTTTGTTTGTGGATTTTTTTTTTTTTTTCATTTCTTTTGTTATTGTAGGTTTTGTTTTTGCTGAGACTTTATGTTTTTCCTCTTTATTTTTATGAGTGTGTTTTTTAACTTTCTTTGTGTTTACCATGAATTTTACACTTATCTTTCTAAGTTTGAAGCAGTCTACCATTACTAGGTATTGCCTCGCCTTCCTCTCCATTAGAAGGTTCTATACCTATACCGTTTATTTCCTCTTTTATTCTTTTGGTGGTGTTGTCATTTACTGATTAACTGCTCTGATTCCCTGTTGTATTTCTTTTGGTTTTGGATAGTCCTTGAGCGTTCATTTTCTAGATTCGTATCTGGCTTGTACAATCCTGCACCCTATATTCTGCCAGTGAGCTAAAGTTGTTTGTTCTCAGATTGAAGAACTCCCTTTAACAATTCTTTTACATTTGGTTTGGCTTTTACATATTCCCTTAATTTCTGTGTATCTGGAAATGACCTAATTTCACTCTCGTATTTGAATGAGAGATTTGCAGTATATATTATTCTTGGTTGGCAACTTTTTTCTTTCAAGATTTTATTTATGTCATCCCATTGCCTTCTTGCCTGCATGGTTTCTGCTGAATAATCTGAGCTTAGTCTTATTGTTTCTCCTCTGTATGTGACTTCTTGTTTTTCACGAGCTGCTCTCAGTATTCTTTGTCTTTGGTTTTGGGGAGTGTGATTATGATATGCCTTGGTGATTTTCTTTTGGGGTCTCTCCTTTACTGGGTTTGTTGTGCTTCTTGGATGGCCAGCTTTTCATCTTTCATGATTTTGGGGAAGTTTTCTGTCAGAAGTTTTTCAATGATCCTCTTTGTGTTTTCTGTTTTCTTCCCCTGTTCTGGACCTCCAATCACTCGCAAATTTTTGCTTTTGATTGTGTCCCACATAACTCTCAGGATCTCTTCATTTTTCTTTGTTCTTTTTTCTGAGTTTTCCTGAAACAGAGTTGTATCCAAATGATTGTCTTTAATTCCTCTTATCCTGTCTTCCACCATTTCAAATCTGCTTCTCTGCCCTTCCATGACACAGTCCATTTCTGAAACCTTGTTGTTTATCTTTTGGATTTCAAATTGTTGTTCTTGTATAATTTCTAGTTGTGAATTTATTTTGCCATTTTGTTCCGGCATTATTTTCCTGAATTCTTCCATTTTTTTGTTGTATTTTCCATGAATTTTTCTATTTTTTTCCTCATTTTTGTATGCTTTTTTCTTCAGCTCTTGGAGAATTCTGAGTATTAGAGATTTGAATTCCATATCAGGTCGTTCTAGTGCCTTTTCTTCCACTGGAAAGTCATCCGGTGTTTTATTTTGGACGCCTACTGGAACCATCCTGTCCTGTTTTTGTAAATGTTTTGATATTGTCTGCTGTCTCTAGGGCATTCAGTAGTTATTTTTCTTGTTTATTGATTGTAGATTTGTTTGTTTCATCCCGTTTTTTTTTTTTTTTAATTTGGCTATGTCTGAGCAGGTGAGCTGTGTGTTCTTTGTTGTTTGCTTGTCTGTGGGCACCATACTTGTCACCTCCTTCTCCAATTGGCAGGTTCAGTCACTCAGATATCGTATGGAAGTGTGGTTCTAGCTGAAGAGGGTTACTGGGATGGGTTTTTTGTGGCAGTTACTACAGCCACCAGGGCTGGTTGGTAATCAGTGCAGGGCAGGTTCCAGTAGGCCATGCCTGTGCTGCTTTGTGGCGTGATGTTAAGCCCATGTTGCAGGTAGGCAGGTTTTAGTGGGGAGATTATTATGTATGGAGCTAAGATGGATATGGGAGAGAGGAGAGAGTAAGAGGAGCCAAAAACATACAAACAAACAAAAAAGAATGCTAGGGAAGCTTCCTGTCGGAGTGGCGAGATGAGAGACTATGAAATGGAGAAAAACAAAAAGGGGAACAGGAAGAAAAGAAAAGAAAGGAAAAGAATACAATGAATAAATAAAAATTGGAATGGGAAAAGAACAGCATAGTTCCAAGGGATCCCACCAGTGCAGCTATGAGGTCTGGGGAAGTCACTTTCAGGTGTTGCAGTACAGCCTGGCTAGAAGGTGTGGAGGTATACAACACCAGGTACTCAGGGAACAGAAAGAGACGGAAGATATAGGGAGACAAGAAACTGAATAATGAAGAAAGACAAAAAGGGAAAAAGGGGGAAAAGAAAACAAAACAAATTTAAAAATAAAAGCAAGAAAAGCCTCCCAAAAAATAGAAAAAAAAACCCAAAAAACAAAAAATGGAATGCTCTCAGGGATCCCTCTGCACGTCTGTGCAAGCTGAAGGGGTAGTTTCCAAGCCACGCAGCACCGCCTGGCCAGAACAGGCTCCAACTCAAGAAAATGAAAAGAAAACAAGGAAAAAATTCAAAACAAACAAAAGAACAAAAACCCCGGGGTCCCACCAGCATGGCAGCCCAGACTGGGAAGCAGCTCCACACTCGAACAGAGCTCCACAGCCCCTCACGAAGAAGCGAAGATGGTGCACAGAGCCAGGTATTTGAAGGAAAGGTTGGGGAGGTGATGAGAGGTAAGAAAGAAATCATAAGAAGCAGAAATAAAGCAACACCAGCAGCCAAGAAATGGCACTCAGAGAGCTAGCTAGTGCGGCCTGGTGGAATCCAAGCACCAGTGCTTCCTGGACAAGAGACTGTGTCCTCTGGAAGCAAAGGAGGCTGAGTGTGGGTGAAGAAGGGTAAAGGCTGGGAAAGCGTATATCACAAATTACCAGAGCTCCACAACCCCTCAGGAAGAAGGAAAGACGGCACACAGAGCCAGGTATTTGAGAGAAAGAAAGTGGGGGTTGGTGAGAGGTAAGGAAGAAATCAAAAGAAGTGGGAAAAAGCAACACCAGCAGCCAACAAATGGCACTCAGAAAGGTGGCACTTTTGGATGGGTGGAATTCAAGCAGCCAGTGCTTCCCAGACAAGAGATTGTGGCCACAGGAAGCAGAGGAGGCCGAGTGTGGGTGAAGAAGGGTGGGGGGTGGGAAAGCATATATCGCAAATTACCGGTTGTTTTGTCTCCCACTAGAAGCTCTGTGAAGCTGCTTTCTCATACCCCCTGTTTGTTGGTCTCAGATTCCTATCCAAGGAATGGTGGATCCACACTGCTTTAGCTGGTAGGGGACCTCTGCATGAATCTCTTCTCACTCTCTGTTCTCTGTCAGTTTTCTCACTCCATTTGGTGCTTGGCTGACTTCTTTATCTCTTCATTTGATGTTTTAGGGTTTTGTGATTGTTGTTTTCTCTGTTTGGCTTAGTTTTTCGGATATTTGCTGTGGAGGGATAGCATGGTACTTCTGCCTAGAGCGCCATTTTGCCAGAAGTTGCCATTTCTGAGAATTTTAAGTTTCTTTTAAAATACACTCTTTCCCTTCTCTTTCAGTTACCTTCAAGGGCTTCAATTGCATGTAAGTTTGAACTTTCCCCCAGATCCCATACATCAGATAGTTCTCATCCTCTTTTTCTGTCTGTGCTTTATGCTGGGTATTTCTACTCACTTAAAAGCCAGTTTACAAATTCTATATCCTGCTCCACTAAATGTGTTGTTAAATCTATCTGTTGAGTTCTTTATTTCAGTTTTATGTTTTAGAACAGATTATATTCTTTGGTGAAATTCTCTGTCCTGTCATGTATTTTATCAAAATAATTTTAAAATTTATGTGTGATAACTATAATATGCGAATCTCTAAAGAATCTATTTCCAATGTCTGATTTTTCCTCTGAAATTTAGTCATTTGGTCTGGTCTTTTGTTGGTGTGTGTCTGTTTGTGTGTGTGTGTGTGTGTATTTCTGAATTTTGTTTGTTTATTTGTTTTTGTCATGCCTGGTAAGTTTTGACTAAGTGCTGGATATTGTATTGAAAAAATTGCAGAGATTCAGAATGATGCTATCTTTCTCCAGACACATGTAATTTTTGTTTGTTTGTTTCTGGCAGGCTGTTAAAGAAAATTCAGATCACCTTGATCTAATCAGAGCTTTATAAAATTTCAGACTGAACTTCAGTCATACTGGGGGGCTGGCTGGTCTATTTTCAACTTTCCCTTACACCTAGAGTATACCCTTTCACATCACTCAACTAAATATCTAGAATGTTTCCAAAGTCTCTACTCACTGGTGGACCCTAAATTTGTTTCCTCAAGAGAGAAAAAAAATAAAATAAAATGTATGTTTCCTTTTTCTTTGAGATTGTGCATCCTCCTTCAGATTCTAGCTGACATGGTTGCTATCTGATGCTTAAAATAGCTCTCTCTGTCTCTCTCTCTCTCTCTGTGTGTTGTGTTTTATCCAGTTTTTAATTTTTCTTGTGAGATGGGTTATTTTTTGATACAGGTTCCTCCTACATGGCTAAGAGGAGTGAGTTCTTGGCATATTTAGGAGATAAATCCAACATGGTTTTCCTGATGATTTGGATGTAAAGTATAAAGCGTAAGAAAAATAAAGCAGTAAAATATAATCTCAAGACTTTTGCCTTGACCAACATGAAGATTAGATTAGTAATCAAATGAGATGGGGAAAAACTGCAGATGCTGCAAGTTTGAAAAGTTAACTTATTATACAAGCTGAGATCAAGAGTGTGGACTGGACTAGAGATATGAGCATAGGCATCATTATTCTATACAAGAAGTTAAATCATGTGGCTAGAAGAGATTACTGAGAATGTAAATGAAAATAAAGAATGGAACAGGAACATAGAATGAGTACTGGGGCACTCCAACATTCAAAAGATTCAAAGGTCAGGGACAAAAGGTGGAACCAGCAAAGAGAAAGAGAAGGGAATTAGCAACCAGAAGGATAAAGCAAGATAAAAGGAATGTGTTACTTAGGACACAAACAAACATTAAAAACATACAAACAAAAAAAAAAATTTCAGGATGAAGAGAAAGAACAATTGTATTAATACTGCTGCTACTAGGTCAAGAATGATGAAAACTTGGCCTTTAGATTTAGAAGTAAATTTACTCATTTAATGCTCATAAAATCCTTAAGGTAGATATTATTATTATTGCTTCCATTTTATGTATGGAATGGAGATTCAATAATATGGCCAAATTCTTCAAGTTTTAGAAATTGTGCTTGAGCCTACAGGTCTCAGCATGCCTCCAGATTCCATCTCTTAAGCACTATGCCCACATTGGGCTCTCTGCCACTTTTGCTGACATTAATTTCTATCATAATTTTTGGTGTTTTCCAATCGACTTGAATAGTCCTTCCATGGATTTCAGTTCTTTGGCCTTACTCTCTTTAATAATCTTATCCTAAACACCATTTTAGTCACTCCCATGGTCACACCCTAGATAGTAATATTTTCAATGACAGCTTCTGGTGTGATTTAATTTTCAAGCTTCCTACTCTAACAACAGCCTCATCATTCTAGCAAACACTTCTGGAACCCTTGTTTAGCAATTCTTGACCTCATTAGGACTTGTTCATTTTCTTACCAGTTTTTCTGTCTCTCAACCCCTCATATTCTTCTTTCACTGTTGACAAAACTTCCATGGCCTATCATTATAGTTATTCTCTAGCATACAATCTCTATTTCTTTACACCATCTGGTAAAGTTTTATTCCTGATTAAATCCAGTTTTACTACTTTTCACCTTCCCACTAGCAGCTAGGTCTAGATGCAGAAAACATACAAGTATAACAATTGATCACACTTTAAATTCTTTACCATTAAACCCATGTGGGACCTTAAGGTAACTCAGCAATGCTACTATATTTCTCAATGCAATTTCACTCTCCATCTCTTCTAAACAATCATTTCTATCATCACTTTTCCCCTCAAACATCAAGCATACCTTCCTTCCTCCTCACTTCCAGTTGATTATCTTCACTCTATTTCATTGAAAAAAAAAAATAGTAAAAATCAGAAGAAAAGTTCCATATTCTCTTCCCAACTATCTCTTCCTCTTCTTTTCTCTCTACTGATGTGATGTAACTTCCCTCATTTTCCAACTGATGAATTTCTTGTTCTCCTAAATATAGTGCACTGGATCCTAGCATTTGTGCACTGGATGCTAACATTTGGAATTGATTTGACAGCAATGGGTTACAAGAATATTCCTACAGGAATTTTACTTCTTGCTATGTTCATCATTAATTTTCCCCCTCATTACTATAGTAGTAAATATTCTCACTCTTATTCAAATAATAGATTTATCGTCTTTAAGAAAAATTCTTCCTTGCCCCACATCCTCCAGAAATCACTGTTCAGTATGTCTGCTCCTCTTTACAAAAGACCTTGACGGAGCTCTCTATATATTCAATGCTTACATTTCTCTTCCCATTCTCTTCTAAGTGTCCTCTTTCCTCCAACACTCCACCAAGAGTTTTTTTTTGCCGAGATCAGAGATTTTACAAAACCCAAGGATTACTTCTCAGTCAACAACATTATTTGACCTATCTGCAGGATAGGTCCTAACTTCCTAAAGTGCATATTTCACTTGGCCTGCGGAATCTCACTCTCTTATCCTTCCACTTCACTGGCTGCAGCTTATATTTTCTTTTGCTGACTCTTCATTTCTAACCAAATGCCATAGGCTTGCTACTTCTTCTCTTCTACACTGACTTTTAAATCACAGCACATATCAAGGCTAAAAGAGCAAAGATGATGCATTTAAATTTCTTCCCATGGTGCCAGTGACAAAACTGAACTTGCTACCCATGTCGATTAGCTCATCAAAGCACTATACTCTTGCTAGGGCTATTGTGCAAGGCCCTGGACCAACTGATTATAGTCCTTTTCTCATTTGTGAGGTGGTTAGATTTCCCATTGTTCCCACCACCTTTTCTAAAAAAGAGCTTAATTGGCCATAAAGAGCAGACTTAAGAACTGAAAGGAGAAAATAAGTGGATTCATTTGCTCTGTCTACATTTTTATTTTGTTTTATTGAACTATGAAAATGGATATGGGGAAGAAATGTAAATTCGTAATGTGGATTGAAAGCTCTACTTAAGGCTTTGAAAGATGGCATTTTTCTTCGCAGGCCTAGCAACGTACAATTTCTGGCTGCACTCTTTTCAAGGTAGGATGATGTGTGTACGTTCCATGAGTGATTGAAAAATAGCTTTAAGTATTCCAGGGGAGTGATGATTTTTACACTTCACTGCTCACAATGGTTGATGTAACAGTTTGTTTTTTTATGGCATTATGTTTGCTGTGGTCAGTCTAACATAAGTGAATTTATCTTTTATCTGAGTGCAATTCTTCTACACAGCTTAGAATTTTAAATGCAATGCTTAATTCTTCAGAGGCTTTCCATATTTTTTCTGATATATGAAATATCTGACACTGTAAATATTTTTATTTATTCAGTTAGAATTTTGCATTTCTTAATGTGGTTCTTATTTAACCACGTATAACACTGCAGATGGTTGGATGAAAATTGTTTTCAATATTTAGCTGTTCTGCTAGCAATGCTTGTGCCTTTTTCTTTTGACAGAGTCTTTAACTGAGTTCATAATAACAGGCGCAGCTGCACAAGCACGCCCAAGCAGACACTACACACACACACCAATTGACAAGAAAGCTTTTCACAGTACACATGCCCAAAACATGGTAGTTTCAGTTATATAGATTTGGCTATTGACGTGACAGGTCACAATGCAATTTAGAAGCAATTAAAAGGTATTGAATGTGCTGAACTGAAACCTCTGCCTAGAAGGCTTTTTTTCTGTACAAAGGAAGAAAGTGGATAGATTTGTGTGTCTCTCTTGTCTCCTATAGTAATGTCTTGGCAATGCAAGGGCTGCAGACACCTGCCTGAAATGGGTGAAGAACAGTATTTTTTTTTTTTCTGTAATGATTACACAGGGAGCTATGAATACTTCATTGGTTCAGAAGTATGAATCATCTTACAGATATTAAGCATGGGCTAATTTAAAAGTCAAATTGCCATTGTGAATATCTATTTTTAAAGGCACACGGTGACAATATGTATCTCACAATATTGAATTGTGACGGTCTTTAATGGTTTGTAAAGAAGTCCACTGGCAGAGTGATTGGACACCTGCACATTTTCCACAAGATTCTTCATGGCTACCCATAGGATGAATAGTCCAACAAATGAGGCAGAGTTGCCTGTGTGTGTAATTAATGGCAATATGATCTGCACACTAACAAAATGAAAATAATGAATGTGAATATAGGCATGGGGAACATCCTATAGTTTTGTTAGTATTGTGAAGATGTAACTGAAGTAGTACATCACCTTCACAATATTTTTATAAAATAAACATATTTTTATTCTAAGAATAATTTTCTGATTAAGAATCATGCTATTAACTGTGAGGTACAGTCCCCAATTAGAGCTTTGGTGTGTTGTATCTGAGGTTTGTTGTATCAGGGATCAAATAGATTTTTAGATAGAGATATGTCTAAATAAAATAGTAACTATGTTACAAAATTCAGGAATATCAGTGTAAAATTTCTCCTCTGTCTCCTGTATTTTCTTCCCATTATTATGTTTTCTTTGTATTCTTGTTTCCTTAAGATCAAATGTCCTGGACCATGTTCTGGCCCAAAAAAGGTAGATTCTTACTGGAAAAAAAAAATATTATGCCACTTTTAAGCGAAAAGTTTAAAAAAGCAAACAATAAATAAAATAAAAGAGCCATTTAAAGATAGCTTCAGTGACAACTTGCTTATTTTAAATGGTAATTCTTCTAAACCTTGTCTTGGTTCTCCAAATCCTACTCTAAATTTTATTCTGTGATTTCATCACTGCATATGGACTTAACATTGTCAGATATCAACAAATATAGATAAAAATGTCAAATTATTGGTGCCTATCAATGACATTTGGAGCCCTGGTGGTGCAGTGGTTAAGCATTTGGCTGCTAACCAGAAGGTCGGTGGTTCAAACCCACCAGCTGCTCCTAGGGTGAAAGACGTAGCAGTCTGCTTCCATTAAAATTAAAACCTTGGAAACCCTATTGAGCAGTTCTGCTCTGTCTTATAGCATTGCTATGAGTCAAAATCCATTCCATAGCAGTGGGAATGGATACTGATGACACCTAAATGCCTCCTACTACACATGAGATTATCTTTTATATCCTCCCTTTAGGGTCTGTATCCTTTATGTATTTTTTACCACATTTTATAGATCCCTCATAAATTTTGATTTTATTAACTCAAGAGTTATTTCAGCAAGCATGTATAGAGAACCTACTATGGGTTATTGCTGGAGATATACAGACAAATAGCAGTAATCCATGTCTTTGAGGAGCAGGAAGTATAGCAGGAAACATGTCAGCAATATTTTAGCTCTATCTGCACACTTCTAATTATGCTTAAAAATCTGGATAAAAATAGTCACTGGACTTTTTTTAGTAATCAAATACTGCTTAATTAATCAAGTGATTAATCAATTAATAATTTGCTATCAAGCAAACATATTCTAAATTCTTTAACAGGATTTGCCCTTAACTATTTGGGTAATAGGAGTTCCTGGGTGGTGCAACTGTTTAAGCACTCAGCTACTAACCTAAAATTTGGTAGTACAAATCCATCCGGAGGTGCCTCAAAAGAATGCTCTGGTGATCTACCTCTCAAAGATCACAGCCATTGAAAACACTATGGAGTACTGTTCTACTCTGCCACACAAAGGGTTGCCAAGAGTCAAAATCAACTTAAGTACTTTTTTTTTTAAAATTTGGGAGATATATATCTAATAATGTTATATAAGTGTTAGAATACCCACTTATAGACCAGGCAAATAATTCCTCAAATTTGAGTTGGCTTTAAAGCATGGCTAAGAGTTGGTGGGTCTTTCTATGTGTCATTTTTGAAGAGTCAGTGGGCACAAATTGTCAAAATGAATAACATCATTTATGATGACTATAGTTAGAAGACATTTTTCTTTTTTCAACATTATCAACCTGTTCTTCTAGAATAGATTCATGGTTGACGTCACTTTGTTTTTCTGAGTGTATTAAGTTTGGATGTCTACGGGTGTCTTGGATGATCCTATCAGTATGGCATGAAGAAGAACTCATGCAGAAGGGCCAGAAAACAAATATAATTTAGTACTTGCAGGTTCCAGAGAGGACACTACTACATGCCTCGATGTAGGGTCAGACAGGGGGGTCGCACCAGGGGACAAGCTGCAATTGTAGGAGAGGTCTTATGTATAACAAGTAGGGTGGGATCTTGGGGTTAGTGCACACTTAAGTCTTATTGATTAGTTTAAAAGTTTTTAGTGCATTAGTATGGGAATACTGAGAAGGTTTAATTGTGGAAACACATGGGGCATGGCCAGGAAGACAGAGAGTAATTACAGATGTTGAGAAACTGGGTTACAAGATAGTAATGGGTTACCGTCAAAGGAAACCATATGGGGCATACCTGGGAGGGTCAGTTAGAGACAACAGCTGTAGAGACGGTGTGTGATAAAATAGGAATAGCCGTGTCAGAAACTGGGTGAAAGGGCATCCTTGAGGAATTAATAGATAGAGGCAGCAAATTATGTAAGACATAAACTGTTCTTTTGACACTGAGGCAGAGTCATTTCCTCCAGGTTCACACATTTGCCCACAGATAGTGTACATAGAGTTTTATGGTTTTGAATACTTGCAAAATATCTTTTCCCCAAAGAGTTTTGAAAAATGAAAATAAATAAATAAATAATAGCCCCCATAAGTGGATTAAGTGAAAGTAGAAAAGAAAATAGGAAAGTCATAAAAGTCAAAGAAGTAACAGTCAAAGCAGTACAAATATATATGTTACAGTAGGAACAACAGAATTTACAGCATAGCAGAGGCAAAAAGGGATGTCAAGAAGAAAAAACAAACAGGAAGAAGGAAAGAGCTTGAGATGAGAAATATTATGGCATCCATTCATTCATTAAAAAAATTTACCAGCTTTCCTGCTGGGAATATATGTTATTGGACACATAGATTCCACAGAGTGAAGAATATAGAGTAATATTTTTCTTACTATTGATAAGGATGTAAGTAGAAAGCAGTGATAAAGAGCATGTATCTTTATGATCTTGACAGAAATTAATTCAAATACCAAGTTTTTTAACCTCCCTAAAACTGAATTTCTTCATATGAAAAATAGAAGTAATGGTATTTATAACTTATAAGAGCATAGTTAGGATTAAAGGAGAAAATATTAATAAATCATTTATCCTGTGCCTGTTATCTATTATTGTTTCTTCGCTCTTTATTATTATCCTCTATTTCAAGTAAATGTTTTTTGGGGCACCCTTTATTTTACACTTTATGTTGGACACGTCCTTCTGTCAATATATAATTCCTTCAGACAAGAACTATACAGTTGTCAAGTTTTAGATTCAGCGATAAAGTCAGTTCTATATATTTCAACTGGTCACTTGTTTTAAAATATGTGCACCTTCAAAACCAGCTTATTCATTTTATTTTATAACATGGTCTTGGGAGAAGATGTCTTCACCTGCTGACTCACTTCAAGCTTCCTTGACAAATATATTTTTGTAGTGACAATATGTTTATTAGGCTACCAAATAATATTTTATGTGTAGTTTCCATAGTCCAAGTTACAAGTCCATTTGGTTTTCTGCATAGGCCACCAAGAAAATAATATGGGCCAAGTATCCAAACTTTTATGGGTTACTGGGCTATTTATATAAAATCATATTTATTCATGATTTTTTAAAAAATAGGTAAGTCACTTAATTTTGGAATTTGTAATACAGAGAAAACTGATTCAATTAATAGGGACAATAGCCTAGATAAATTCTTACCAAGAATGCTGATCTTTCAAGATGCTTAGTCAAAATAGAAATTATTTTTGAATTAAGTTTGGAAATACTGTATACTCTATTTCTGCTTTAGAGTTTCACAAAGTAAATTAGCATATTAAAATATTTGAAAGGCCTGAAATAAAGAAAGCTCCTTTGAACCTTTATTAATATTCTTGATAACTAGAGTTGGGCTAGTTTAGGGATCAGTTATCTTGATTCAGTCATTTGAGACATGCCTAACTTCTCTTATGCTCAACACCAAACCTCCCCTCAACTGATGTTCTTTACTGAGATCCCTCAGGATTCTTGTTTATATGCCTCTAAGTTAAGATATTATATCTCTTGAGGATGTCAGTTTAAATGCAATTATTGACTGAAAAGTTTATTTTAATAAGTATTACTCCCCCCCCCCCCCACTCCAGGAAAGATATAGCTGGTCAGGATAAGACAAGCTATAAAATATTAACATGTTCAGCTCTTCAGGATGGAAATCTAGGATTTATACAATTTTTCTTTTTTTCCTTATCATACCCTGTACTCCACCTCCATCTTCTACTGATTATACCTCGAAATATCTAGTGTGTGCTGGAGCCAGCTGGTACTTGCTCAGGAGATGTGATTATGCACATCTCTTCCCAACTGTGCATTCAAGGACATACCACTGATCATTTCAAATTGGCCATAGCTGGGATATTTATAACACAAGTGGCAAGTGGTACAAATTAGGTATTTTTTGTTCATTCTGAGCTAGTTGTTAAACACTTACCAGTGTACCACTGTAAATATCTTTGTACTCAGATACCCCTTCACATTTTTATATCTCGTATGTCAGTTCAGGCTTACCTGGAATATTGCAACTTGGGGCTCATCACTTCAATATATTCTCTACGTAATTGTGAGATGTTGCTTCATAAAAAGATAAATAAGTAAATAGATAGATAGATAGATAAATAAAACGTGTCTTCCTTCTCACCCACCCCCTTCCATTTAACTTCTTCAGTTTCCATGTTGTCTACTTGTAATACCTAAGTTCCTTGTTGTTATTGTTAGTTGCCATCAAGCGATCCCCCGTGTTAATGTGTGCATAGTAGAACTGCTCCATAGGGTTTTCAAGGCTGTAATCTTTTGGGAGCAGATTGCCAAGACTGTCTTCTGAGGTGCCTCTGTATGGGCTCAAACCACCACCTTTTCAGCTAGTAATTGAGTGCTTTACCGTTTGTATCCTTGTTGTTGTTAGGTGCCATGGAGTCAGTTCCAACTCATAGTGACACTATGTACAACAGAACAAAACACTGCCCGGTCTTTATCCATTCTAACAGTCACTGCTGTGTTTAAGCTCATTGTTGCAGTCACTGTGTTAATCCATCTAGTCGAGGGTCTTCCTCTTTCTTGCTGACCCTCTACTTTACCAAGCATGATGTCGTTCTCCAGCAGCTGGTGCCTCCTGATAACGTGTCTAAAGAATGTGAGATGGAGTCTCACCATTCTCCCTTCTAAGAAGCATTTAGTCTGTACTTCTTCCAAGACAGATTTATTCGTACTTCTGGTAGTCAATGGCATATTCAGTATTCTTTGCCGATGCCATAACTCAAGGGCATCAGTTCTTCTTCAGTCTTCCTTATTCATTGTCCAGCTTTTGTATTATATGAGGTGATAGAAAATGCCATGGTTTGAGACAGGCACACCTTAGTCCTCAAGGTGACTTCTTTGCTCTTTAACACTTTAAAGAGTTCTTTAGCAGCAGATTTGCCCAATGCAATATGTTGTTGGATTTCTTGACAGCTGCTTCCATGGGCATTGATATTGAATCCAAGTAAAATGAAATCCTTGACAACTTCAATCTTTTCTCCATTTATCGTGATGTTGCTTATAGCTCCCATTGTGAGGATTTCTGTTTTCTTTTTGTTAAGGTGTAATCCATACTGAAGGCTGTAGTCTTTGATCTTCATCAGTAAGTGCTTCAAGTCCTCTTTACTTTCTGCAAGCAAAACTGTGTCAACTATATCACAAGTTGTTAATGAGTCTTTGTCCAATCCTTCTGCATATAGTCCAGCTTTTCGGATTATTTGCTCAGCATATAGACTAAACAAGTATTGTGAAAAGTACGATCCTGAAGCACAACTTTCCTGACTTTAAATCATACAGTATCCCCTTGTTCTGTTTCAACAACTGCCTCTTTGTCTACATACAGGTTCTGCATGAACTCAATTAAGTGTTCTAGAATTCTCATTCTTCCAAATGTTATCCATAATTTGTTAAGATCCACAGAATTGAATGCCTTTGCATAGTCAATAAAACACAAGTAAACATATTTCTGATAGTCTCTGCTTTCAGCCAAGGTCAATTTGACATCAGCAATGATATCCCCTTTTCAGAATCTGGCTTGAATTTCTGGAAGTTCCCTATAAATGTACTGTTGCAACAATTTTTAAATTATGTTCAGTATAATATTGGTTGCATGCAATATTGCTAATATTAGTCAATAATTTCTGCAATACGTTGGCTCACCTATCTTTAGAATGGGCACAAATAAGAATTTCTTCCTGTCGATTGACCAGGTAGCTGTCTTCTAGTTTCTTGGCTTTGATGAGTACTTTCCATGTTGCATCCATTTGTTGAAACACTCTATTGGTATTCCGTTAATTCCTGGAAATTTTTCGTCAATGCTTTCAGTGCAGTTGGATTTCTTCCTTCAGTATCATTGGTACTTGCTCACGTGCTACCTCACGACCAAATCTTTTTGGTACAGTGACTCTGTTTATTCCGTCCATCTTCTTTTGATGCTTCTTCTGTAGTTCAATATTTTGCTCGTGGAATCTTTCAGTATTGCAACTCAGTACTTGAATTTTTTCTGCAGTTCTTTTAGCTTGAGAAATGCTGAGTGTGTTCTTCCCTTTCAGTTTTCTAACTCCGGTTCTTTGCACATTTCATTATAATACTTTACTTTTGTCTTCTCAAACTACCCTTTGAAATCTTCTGTTCAGCTCTTTTACGTCATCATTTCTTCCTTTTGCTACGTTATGTTCAAGAGCAAGTTTCAGAGTTTCTTTTGACATCCATTTTGGTCTTTTTTGTTTTCTGTCTTTTTAACGATGTTTTGTTTTCTTCATGCATATCCGTGATGTCATCTCACAACTCATCTGGTCTTCTGTCATTAGTGTTCAATGTGTCAAATCTGTTCTTGAGATGGTCTCTAAATTCAGGTGAAATATATTCCAGGTTATACTTTGGCTCTTATGGATTTGTTTTAATTTTCTTCATCTTTAACTTGAACTTGCATATAAGCAATTGAAGGTCTGTTCTGCAGTCGGCTCCTGGCTTTTTCTGACTAATGATATTGAGTTTCTCCATGGTCTTTTTCCACAGATGTAGTCGATTTGATTCTTGTGTATTCCATCTGGCGTGGTCCATGGGTATTGTCACAATTTATGTTGTTGAAAAAGGCATTTCTAATTAATAAATCATTGGTCTTGCAAAATTCTATTATGTGATTTCCCGTGTCATTTCTGTCACCAAGGCCATATTTTCCTACTACAGATCCTTCTTTGTTTCCAACTTTTGCATTCCAATCACCAGTAATTATCACTGCATCTTGATTGTATGTTTGATCCATTTCAGACTACAGAAGTTTGTAAAAATCTTCAATTAGTGGTTGGTGCATAGATTTGAATAATAGTTGTATTAACTGGCCTTGCTGGTAGGCATGTATATATTATCTTATCACTGACAGGTTTGTATTTCAGGGTAGATCTTTAAATGTTCTTTTTGACAATGAATGTGGTGCTGTTCCTCTCAATTTGTCATTCCTGACATAGTAGATCATATGATCATCAGATTTAAAATAGCTAATAGCAGTCCATTTTAGTTCACTGATGCCTAGGACATTGATCTTCAAAAGTTCCGCTTCATTTATGACAACTTCCAATTATCCTTGATTCATACTTTGTACATTTCATGTTTTGGTTATTAATGGATGTCTGCAACTATTCTTCTCATTTTGAGTCATGTTACATCTGCAAATGAAGGTTCCAAAAGCTTGACTCGCTCCACATCATTAAGGTCAACTTTACTTTGAGGAGGCAACTCTTCCCCAGTTGTATTTTGAGTGCCCTCAAACCTGAGGGGCTCATTTTCCAGCACTATATCAGACAATGTTCTGCTGCTATCCATAAGGTTTTCACTGGTCAATTTTTTCAGAAGTAGATTGCTGAGGACTTCTTCCTAGTCTGTCTTAGTCTTGAATCTCTGCTGAAACTTGTCCACCATGGGCGACTCTGTTGGTATTCGAAATACTGGTGGCATAGCTTCCAGCATCACTGCAATACGCAGGCACCACAGTATGACAAACTGACAGAGGAGTGGTGGTCTGTCATTTTCACCTTGAGCAGGTCTTAAAATGTCCTTTATAATTTGGCAACATCTTCAATTACAGTTTCATAGTTTTCTTTTACTTTATGTACCCTGTATTTTGTAGTTGTTTTTAGCGGCCTTTAAGTCAGCCCCTAAATTATGGCATCCCATATACAAGGAGATCAGACTGTTGTGATCCATAAGGTTTTCATTGGCTGATTTTTGAAAGTAAATCGCAAGACCTTTCTTCCTAGACTGTCTTAGTCTGGAAGCTCTACTGAAACCTGTTCAGCATCATAGCAACATGCAAGCCTCCACTGACGGAAGAGTGGTGGCTGTGCTTGAGGTGCATTGACTGGTAATTGAACTCAGATGTCCCCCATGGAATGTGAGAATGCTACCATTGAACAACCAGTGATTTCAGTCTGTCCTTTAGTCAATTTGAACTTCATACCATTTCTGAAATTTTCTTGCTTGTCCAGTCAAAACGTCCTTTCACTCATTTCTCCAATAGAAACTATCTTTATCTTTCAAAACATACGAAATATCATCTTCTCTGTCAAATATTTTCTGAATAGCAAGCCTTATTTAAATTGTTTTTTCTCCTTTCATCCGAATTTTCACATGTAATATTTATCTCTCATATAGGACTAATTACACTGAATTGTATGTATCTATTAACATGGCTGTCTTTTCCACAAGATTCTGAATTCAAAGACACCTATCATGGTGTGAGCATGGAGGACACACTTGATAGGTGTTTGTTATTTAATTAATGGTTCCAAAAAAAAAAAAAACTTACTTATTATGTTAATAATCAAGAGGATCAGAGATGGAATGTTGGGGACTCACTTGACAGACCTCTCTACAAGTTTGTCCAATACAAACTCTTTATATCAGTTATGAAACACAGAGAATTTATACCATCAAACACTCTTTCATAAAATAGGCAATGTGATTTAAGCAGAGTTTATGATAGATTCTGAACTGAAAGTTATTAATGCAGAAGCAAATTACTTTGTTATCATTGTTGTTAGATGCATCCAGTCAGTTCCAGCTTATAGTGACCCTATGTACAACAGAACAAAACACTGCCTGGTCCTGTGCAGTCTTCACAATCGTTGTCATACTTGAGCCCATCGTTGCAGCCACTGTGTCAATTCATCTCGTTAAGGGTCTTCCTCTTTTTTGCTGAACCTCTACTCTACCAACCATGATGTCCTTCTCCTCCTGATAATATGTCCAAAATGTGTGAGACAAAGTCTTGCCATCCTCACTCCTAGTGAACATTCTGGCTGTACTTCTTCCAAGACAGATTTATTCATTCATCTGACACTTCGTGGGGTATTCAATATTCTTCAACAACACCATAATTCAGAGGCATCAATTGCCCTTCGATCATACTTATTCATTGTCCAGCTTTTGCATGCCTATGAGGCACTTGAAAACACCATGGCTTGGATCAGACACACCTTAGTCTTTAAAGTGACATCTTTGCTTTTTAATACTTTAAAGAGATCTTTTGCAACAGATTTGCCAAATGCAAAGCATTGTTTAATTTTTTGACTGCTGCTTCCATGGTTGTGGACTGTGGTTCCAAGTAAAATGAAATCCTTTGCAACTTCAATCTTTTCTCCGTTTATCATAGTGTTGCTGATTGGTCCAGTTGTGAGGATTTTTGTTTTGTTTATGTTGAGGTGTTATCCATACTGAAGGCTGTGGTCTTTGATTTTCATCAGTAAGTGCTTCAAGTCCTCTTCACTTTCAGCAAGCAAGGTTGTGTCATCTGCATAACACAGGCTGTTAATGAGTCTTCCTCTAATCCTGATGGTAGGTTCTTCGTCATATCGTCCATCTTCTTGGATTATTTGCTCAGCATACAGATTAAATAAGTATGGTGAAAGGATACAACCCTGATGCACATCTTTCCTGACTTTAAACCATGCAGTATACCCTTGTTTTATTCGAATGACTGCCTTTTGATCTATGTTCAGGTTCCCCATATTCTGAAATTCCCATTCTTTACAATGTTATCTATAATTTGTTGTGATCCACACAGTCAAAAGCCTTTGAATAGTCAATAAAACACAGATAAACATCTTTCTGATAGTCTCTTCTTTCAGCGAGGAACCATCTGAAATCAGCAATGATATCCTTTGTTCCACGTCCTCTTCTGAATCTGGCTTGAATTTCTGGCGGTTCCCTGTTGATGGATTGATGCAACTGCTTTTGAATGATCTTCAGCAAGATTTCACTTATGTGTGATATTAATGATATTGTTGGATAATTTCAGCATTCTGTTGGATCTCCTTTCTTTGGAATGGGTACAAATATGGATCTCTTCCATGCGGTTTGTTGGGTTTTTTGTCATAGATGAGTGAACACTTCCAGTGCTGCATTTGTCTGTTGAAACATTTCACCTAATATTCCATCAGTTCCTGGAGTCTTGTTTTTCGCCAATGCTGTCAGTGTAGTTGGACTTCTTCCTTTAGTATTAAGATCTATCCTGAAGTGCAATGCTGTCAGTGATAGGATAATATCCACATGCCTACAAGGAAGACCAGTAAATAAGACTGTTATTAAAATTTACATACTAATCACGAAGGCCAAAGATGAAGAAACTGAAGATTTTTACCAACTTCTGCAGTCTGAAATTGATCAAACATGCATTGATAATTATTAGCAGTTGGAATGTGAAAGTTGGAAACAAAGAAGGATTAGTAGTTGGAAAATACAGCCTTGGTGATAGAAATGATGCTGAAGATTACATGATAAAATTTTGCAGGAACGACTTCTTCATTGCAAATACCTTTTTTCAACAACATAAACAGTGACTATACATGTGGCCTTCACCAGATGGAATACACAGGAATCAAATCGACTACATTCATGGAAAGAGACAATGGAAAACATGAATATCATCAGTCAGAACAAAGCCAGGGGCCAACTGTGGAATAGACCATCAATTGATCATATGCAAGTTGAAGCTGGAGTTGAAGAAAATTAGAACAATTCCACCAGATTCAAAGTATGACATAGACTACATCCCACCTGATTTTAGAGACCATCTTAAGAATAGGTTTGAAGCATTGAACATTAATGACCAAACACCAGACGAGTTGTGGTATGACATAAAGGACATCATACGTGAAGAAAGCTAGAGGTCATTAAACTACTTTAGAGGAGGTAAAACACAGGATACTTATAACTGATTATTGTAGTTATATGTCACTTGAAAGGCTCACAATTTTAAGGAGAGAAGGGAACATGGGCTGGAGGAAGGCCAGGAATGAGTTTCTTTTTTTAAATCCATTATTAATTCTATTATATAATGAAGATGTGCATTTTAGCACATGGTGGATATTGATGCATAACCCCATTTAATGTGATATAACACATATGTTTGAAAGCAATTTATTTTAGCTGCTTCCAAAAGCTACCTGAAATCCTATTAAGGAAAAGATGTCTTAAGAAATGTGTCTTACTTGCTGTAACAAGCTTCCAAATACAGGTATCTCAGAGTAATACTGCCTCTACAACAAATGTTATCTCTAATGCAATGTTATGCTGAGCAGCCATAAGCTGCTCATCTCCAGTTCTATAGAATATGTATTTGGAAGAACACAGTGTATGTGCCTATGGTACTTTTGACTAAATAGGGACTTGTATAATAAATGATATAAAGATTACTATGTAAAGTGATGCTCATTCATCCAGCAAATGTTTACTTGACATCCCTGTTAAGCCAGATACTGCTCCAGGCCTTGAGGATAAAATTGTAACTATGAAGAGGCAGAGTCCTTGTTCTCTCTTAGAAACAGGTATTAAATAATCACAATAAAGACACACTATGAAGGAAAGCAATGACTCTTAGAGGGCAGAAATAAATCTAGGTGTCATGATGCTTAAAACTGTTATAATTTGGAGATCCTTTTAAGGAAAAGAATACAAAAGTACAAATAAAATCTTAGGAGTGCCAGAAAGTAAGAGAACCTGAAGCATAAGTTTAATTAGCATCACTATTCATCTCTGTCTGAGTGTATATGACAAAGTAACCTCATTTAAACAATACCACTGTAAAGCACCAAGGGCAGTATCAGGCAGAGTATCACTGATACCATAAGTGTTGCTTGATCTGAACCAAAGGACTGAAGAATAAATAGTAGTTACCTATGTGGGATGCACAGAGAGTAGAATGAGGAGCGATGGCCTTTCTGGATTGTGTAGTTCAGGCAAAGGCATTATGATAATTGTAGAGGTCCAAACAAAAGATTGGACCATTTGACCAGGCTATAGAGAAGAGAGGGACAGTGGTGCCTCAGAATCTAGAATACAAACAAAAGCCAAAACATAGTCATGCTAGGTTATGGAACAATGTTCATCTCCTATCCCAACCCTGATAACTTTTGTTTAAAATGTAAGTGGTTTAGAGGCAAAGCCAATGTGGCATCCTAGACAGACACATCATGCCAACCCTCTGTAGCAAAGACCCAAAACACTGAGTAAAACAAATACAAAAATCAATCCTGGAACCCTAAGCATCAAATGAAGGGATAAACAATTAGATCAAACACTGAATGGAAGAAGAAACTAACGGAAAACAGAGAAAGAGGAGAGAGATGAAGTAGAGGTCCCCTGACAATGAACACAGCGCAGTATCGCCATCTTGGAAAACAGTCAGCAACAACCTTGGACAGACAGTATAGGAAGGCAACTTCATAGAGCTCCCAAAAGGAGATAGAGCGCCCAGTAATCAGAGAAACTCTCTTTCCTACCCCTCACCCTCCTGCCCTGAACACTACCTCCACCCTTTCCTGACAAGCCAAACTGTGTGGCTCAGCTAGAGAGCCATTTACATGCCACCAGCCAAGGTCTGCCCGGTCCCTACCCACCGGCTCCTACAGCATCATTTTTTCCCCTTTAATCCTTTTCCTTCTCCCTCTCACCTAGCCTTTAAGCCACTTCCCCACTTTCCACCAGACTCTGCTGCACCACTGTGGCTAGAAGGCCATTGGTGCAATGGCCCACCACTGCTCTGGGTGCACACTGCCCTCCTCACCCACAGTCCCAACCACGGCACCATTTTCATGTTTTCTTTCTTTTCTTTCTTCTTCCCACCTAGCCCAGTACATCAACTCCCCTCCCTTCCCATCAGCTCATGGTTCCACCTCAACCCTGCTGGCCAGCCCCCACTGGGCTGCCTTTTTTTTTTTTTTCTTTTCTCTTTTTTCCTTTTCTTTCTCCCTCCCACCTAGCCTTGTAAGCCACTTCCCCCCTTCCTGCTGGACCCTGCTACACTACTGTGGCTAGAGAGCGACCAGTGCACTAGCTCACCACTGCCCCATGTCTGCCCCATTCCTACCCACCAGACCCCACTGTGCTGCTATTAATTTTATTCTCTTTTGTTTTTCTTTCTACCTCCAACCTAGCCTTGTATGACACCTACCCCACTTCCTGCCAGCCCCCAGATCTGCCCCTCCTCACCAACTGGAAATTATTTTTTCCTTTCTCTCTCTTTCCTGTTCTTTCTCCCACCCCCAAGTAGTCCCGTATGCTATCCCCCCTTCCTGCCAACCCATGCTATGCTGCCATGGCTACACCACTTCGCAGGGCTGCTACACTTCTCCCCTTTTATCACTTTACGAAAAGCAGCTGAATGGTGGAAGCAAGTCCGTACCATTCCTTGTCCAACAGCTCCGGAGGCAGACAGCATGTACCCTGTCAGCCCTCAGCCATCTTGCCAACCAAGTGTACAGGTGAAGTGGGCTCACCCTATCTGCTGCTGCCTTGCCCACTCATACAAGGTGGTGAGAGCTATTATGCTCACAGACAAACAAGCTCAAAGCAAGCCTAGCTCAATGTCCCTGACATAGCAAAACAAAAGAAAAAAGCAGGACTAAACAAAGGAACATACAATCAATAAATAAGAAAAATAATACCTTAATATCTCAGAGACAGCAGACAATATTAAAATACATAAAAAAGAAGGCTAAGATGGCTTCTGGAACTGATCAAATTAAAGAGTAAGATGACCTTCTGGTGGAAGGTAAGACAGTGAAACTACTTGATATAGAATGCTAAAGACTAATATTTAGGGCTCTCCAAAAGATTATGAAAAAGATCAAAGAAAACATGACAAAAGCAGGGAAAAAATAGTAAAACAATCATGAAAAACACAGACAAAACCAACAAAAACATAGCCAAACACAGACAAAGCAATATAAGAGTTCAGGAAAATAATACAAGAACAAAATGTCAAAATAAATAAACAATTAGAAATGATACAAAAACAGTACATGGAAATCCAAAAGATAAACAACAAATTTCAGAAAAGGAGAAATCAGTATAAGGTCTTAAGAGTAACTTGAAACAATGGAAGACAGAATAAGTGAGATTGAAGACAAACCCATGAACACGATTTTTTTTAAAATTTTTTCCCATAAAAATCTATGCATACATTTTATGTGACTCTAATTGCTCTCCCCATACTGTGACAGCACACTCCTCCTTTCCACCCCTGATTCTCCAAGTCCATTCAACCAGCTCCTAAATCTCTCTGCCTTCCCAACTCACCTCTGGACAGAAGCTGCCCATTTAGTCTCTTGCATATACTTGAACTAAGAGGCACACTCCTCATGAGTATCACTTTATGTCCCACAGCCCAGTCCAATCCCTGTCTAAAGAGTTGACCTCAGAAACCCTTTTAGTTCTGGGCTGATACAGAATCCAGGGGCTATGCTTTTCAGGGTACCTCCAGTCTCAGTCAGACTACTAAGTCTGGTCTTTTTACTAGAATTTGAGTTCCGCACCCCACCTTTCTCCTATTCCATCTGGGACTCTCTGATGTGCTCCCTGTAAGGGCAGTCATTGGTGGTAGCCGGGCACCATCTAGTTCTTCTTATCTCAGGCTGATGAAGTCTCTGGCTTATGTGGCCCTTTCTTTCTCTTGGGCTAATGCTTTCCTTATGTCTTTTTTTTTTTTTTTTTCCTTTTTTATTGTACTTTAGGTGAGGGTTTACAGAAGAAATACTTTCTCATTGAACAGTCAGTACACATATTGTTTTATGACATTGGTTAACATGTCAACACTCTCCCTTCTTGGCCCCCCTTTTTTTTTTTTGGTGAAAATATACATAGCCAAAGATACACCATTTCAAAAATTTATACATGCACAGTTCAGTGACATTGACTATGTTTTTTCCAGTTATGTTCTTATTATTACTTTAGATGAAGATTTACAGAACAAAATAGTTTCTCATTAAACAGTTAGTACACATGTTGCCCTATGACAATGGTTAACAATCTCACAACACATCAACAATATCCTTACTCAACCTTGGGTTCCCTCTCACCAGCTTTCCTATCCTCTTCTGCCTTCTAGTCCTTGTCCCTGGACTGCTGTGCCTTACTAGTCCCATTTTGTTTTATGGGGCTGTCCAATCCCTGGCTGTATGGTGAACCTCAAAAAAAACTTCACCACTGAGGTAAAAAGGTGTCTGGAGGCCATATTCTCAGGGTTTCTCCACTCCCTTTCAGGCCAGTAAATCTGGTCTATTTTTCTGTGTCAGAATTTTGTTCTACATCCTTCTCCAGCTCTGTCCAGAACCCTCAGTTGTGATCCCAGTCAGAGCAGTCCAGAGGTGGTAGCCGGGCACCATCTAGCTGTACAGGACTCAGTCTGGTGGAGGCCTTAGTACCTGTGGTCCATTAGTCCTTTGGACTGACCTTTCTCTTGTATCTTGTTTACTTCATTCTCCTTTGCTCTCAAGGGATAAGACCAGTGGAGTATCTTAGATGGCTGCTCACAGGCTTTTAAGACCCCAGACGCTACTCACCAAGGTAGAATGTAGAACACTGTCTTTATAAACTGTGTTATTCCAATTGAGTTAGATGTTCGCCTAGACCATGGTCCCCACAGCCCTCTGCCCAGCAATTCAGTCCCTCAGAGAGTTTCAATGTGTCTATGGAGTTTCCATGACTTTTCCTTGTACTAGTTGTGTTGATTTCCCCAGTACTATGTACTGTCTCACCCTTCACCCAAGATACCACTTATCTATTGCCTAGTTAGTATTTCCCCTCCGCCCCTCCCATCCCTTGTAACCAACAAAGATTGTTGCTTTTTGTGTGTAAACTTTCTCATGAGTTTTTACAGTAGCGGTCTCATACAATATTTGTCCTTTTGTGATTGACTTATTTGGCTCAGCATAATGTCCTCCAGTTTCATCCATGTTATGAGATGCTTCACAGCTTCATCATTGTTCTTTATCATTGTGTAGTACTCCACTGTGTTTATGTACTACAGTTTGTTTATCCATTCATCTGTTGATGGACATCTAGGTTGTTTCCATCTTTTTGCTATGTGAACAATGGTGACATGAACATGGGTGTGCATATATCTATTAGAGTGACGACTCTTATTTCTCTAGGATATATTCCTAGGAGTGGGATTGCTGGATCGAATGGTATGTCTATTTCTAGCTTTCTAAGAAAGCGCCATATCATTTTCCAAAATGGTTGTATCATTTTGCATTCCCAACAGCAGTGCATAAGAGTTCCGTTCTCTCTGCAGCCTCTCCAACATTTGTTATTTCCAGAGTTTTTGATTCGTGCCAGTAATGTCAGGGTAAGATGGTATCTCATTGTGGTTTTAATTTACATTTCTCTTATGGCTAGTGATCGCAAGCTATTCTTCATGTGTCTGTTGGCTGCTTGAATGTCTTCATTGGTGAAGTGACTGTTCATTTCCTTTGAGCATTTTTTAATAGGATTATTTGTGTTTTTGTTGTAGAGGTGTTGGATTTTCTTGTAGATTATGGAGATTAGACCTTTGTCTGACTTGTACTGTCCAAAAATTTTTTCCCAGTCTGTAGGTTCTCTGTTTCCTCTTTTGGTGAAGTCTTTTGAAGAGCATAGGCGTTTGATTTTTAGAAGATCACTGTTATCTAGCTCATCTTCTGGGATTTCTTTGTTGATGGTTATGGTTTGTATCCTGCTAAGGCCATGTATTAGGGCCTGTAGCATTGGTCCTATTTTTTCTTCTATGGACTGTATAGTTTTTGGCTTTATATTTAGGTCTCTGGTCCATTTTGAATTAGCTTTTGTGTATGGTGTGAAGTATGGGTACTTTTTTTTTTTTTTTTTTTTTTTGCAGAAGGATATCCAGTTTTGCCAGCACCATTTGCTAAAAAGACTGTCTTTTCCCCCATCTGATGGACTTTGTACCCTTGTCGAAGATCAGGTGACTGTAGGTGGATGGATTTACATCTGGGTTCTCAATTCTGTGGCACTGTATCTGTCGTTGTACAAGTACCAGGCTATTTTGACTATTGTAGCTGTATAGTAAGTTCTGAGGTCAGGTAGTGTGAGTCCTCCTACTTTATTCTTTTTCTTCAATACTGCTTTACTTATTCGGGGCTTCTTCCCTCTCCATATAAAGTTAATGATTAGTTTCTCCATCTCTTTGAAGAATGTTGTTGGTATTTGTATTGGGATTGCATTGTATTTGTAAATTGCTTAAGCGTAGAATTGTCATTTTCACAATATTGAGTTTACCTATCCATGAGCATGGTATGTTTTTCCATTTATGCAGATCCCTTTGGGTTTCTTGCAGTAGTGTTTTGTAGTTTTCTTTGTAGAGATCTTTTACATCCCTGGTTAGATTTATTTCTAAGTATTTTATATTTTTTAGGGGCTATTATAATGGGTATTGTTTTCCTGATTTCCGTTTCATCATTTTCTTTATTGGTGTATAGGAATCCATCTGATTTTTGCATGTTTATCTTATATCCTGCTACCCTGCTGAATCTATTAGTTCCAGTAGATTTCTCGTGGAGTCTTTAGGGTTTTCTATGTATAGTATCATCTCATCCACAAACAGGAACTGTTTAAATTCTTCATTACCAATTTGGATGCCCAATATTGTTTTCTTGCCTTATTGCTCTAGCTAGAACTTCCAGCACAATGTTAAATAGGAGTGGTGATAAAGGGCATCCTTGTCTTGTTCCTGTTCTCAAGGGGAATAGTTTCAGCCTCTCTCTGTAAGAATGATATTGGCTGTTGGTTTTGAATAGATTCCCTTTATTATGTTGAGAAATTTCCCTTCTATACCTATTTTATTGAGAGTTTTTATCAAGAATGGGTGTTGGACTTTGGCAAATGCCTTTTCTGCATCAATTGAGATGATCATGTGATTCTTTTCTTTCCTTTTATGTATGTGGTAGATTACATTGATTGATTTTCTAATGTTGAACCATCTTTGCATAACTGGTATGAATCCTGCTTGGTCGTGGTGTATTATTTTTTTGATATGATGTTAAAATCTATTGGCTAGAATTTTGTTGAGAATTTTTGCATCTATATTTATGGGAGATAGTGATGTGTAATTTTCTTTTTTTGTGGTGTCTTTGTCAGGTTTTGGTATCAGGTTTATGCTGGCTTCATAGAACGAATTATGAAGTTTTTCTTCATTTTCTATGCTCTAAAATAGTTTAAGTAGTACTGGTCCAAGATCTTCCCTGAATGGTTGGTAGTATTCTCCAGTGAAGCCATCTGGGCCAGGGCATTTTTTGTTGGGAGTTTTTTTTTTTTATTTTCTTTTCAATCTCTTCTCTTGTTATGGGTCTGTTCAGATTTTCAACATCACTTTGTTGTAGTTTAGGTAGGTAGTGTTTTTCTAGAAATTTATCCATTTCCTCTAGGTTTTCAAATTTGTTGGAGTATAGTTTTTCATAATTAGTTATGATCCTTTTTATTTCAGTTGGGTCTGATGTAATGTCCCCCTTTTCATTACTTATTTGGGTTATTTGCATCCTTTCCTGTTATTCTTGTGTCAGTCTGGCCAGTGGTATGTTGATTTTGTTGATTCTTTCTAAGAACCAACTTTTGGTTTTGTTGATTTTTTCTATTGTTTTTCTCTTCTCTATTCCATTGATTTCTGCTCTGATCTTTATCATTTCCCTTCTTCTGGTGGCTGTCGGCTTTTTCTGCTGTTCTCTTTTTATTTATTTGAGTTGCGTAGTTAACGTTTTGATTTTTGTCCCTTTTGTCTTTTTTGATGTGTGCATCTATTGCTATCAATTGTCCTCTGAGGACTGCCTTTGCTGTGTCCCAAAGGTTTTGGTATGATGTGTTTTCATTCTCATTTGATTATAGGAAATTTTTTATTCCATCTTTGATTTCTTCTACTACCCAGTGGTTTGTAAGCAGGGTGTTAGTCAGTGTCCTTGTAATTAATATTTTTTCCTTGCTCTTTCTGTTGTTAATTTTTACCTTAATGGCATTGTGGTCAAGGAAGAGACTTTGTATTATCTCAACGTTTTGGATCTTGTTGAGGGTTGCTCTGTGGCCCTAGATGTGGTCTATGCTGGAGAACATTCCATGTGCTTTGGAAAAGAATGTGTACTTTGTAGCTGTTAGATGGAGTGTTCTATATATGTCTATGAGGTGAAGTTGGCTGATTGTGCCTTTTAGGTCTTCTGTATCTTTGCTGAGTTTCTTCTTATTTGTTCTGTCCTTTATCAAGGATTGTGTGTTGAAGTCTCCTACTATTATTGTGGAACTGTTGATTTCTCTTTTCAGTACTGTTAGAGATTGTTTTATGTATTTTGTAGCCCTGTCATTGGGTGCGTAGATGATTATTATAGTTATGTCTTCATGACAGATAGTCCCCTTAATCATTATATAGTGTCCTTCTTTGTCTTTTATGGTGGATTTTGTTTTAAAGTCTATTTTATCTGAGACTAGTATTGTAACTTCTGTTCTTTTTTGGTAGTTGTTAGCTTGATATATTTTTTTCCCAGCTTTTGATTTTTAATAAATTCTTGTCTTTGTTTCTAAGGTGTGTCTCTTCTAGACAGCGTATTGATGGGTCCTGTTTTTTAATCCATTCTGTCACTCACCGTCTCCTTATGAGTGCATTAAGTCTATTTACATTCAGTGCAGTTATTGATAGCTGTGAGTTTATTGTTGTCATTTAGTAGTGCTTTTTTTTTTTTTGTGGTGCTAACTTTTTCTTTGTTCTTCTTACTCTCCTGTGCTGAATTCCATTTGTTTGTGGATATTTTTTCATTTATTTTGCTTCTGTCAGTTTTGTTTTTACTGAGACTTTATGTTTTTCCTCTTTATTTTTATGAGTATGTTTGTTACCTTTCTTTGTGGTTACCATGAAATTTACCCTTATCTTTCTAAGTTTGAAACAGTCTATTATTATTTGGTTTTGCCTTGGCTTCCTCTTCATTAAAAGGTTCTATACTGACACCATTTATTCCCTCTGTTATTTTTCTGATGTTGTTGTCATTTACAGATTAACTTCTCTGATTCCCTGTTGTATTTCTTTTGGTTTTGGATAGTCCTTGAGAGTTCATTTCCTAGATTGGTATCTGGCTGGTATGATCCTGCGTCCTAGATTCAGCCTGTGAGCTGAAGTTGTTTGTTCTTGGATCGAAGGACTTCCTTTAATAATCCTTGTAAGTTTGGTTTGTTTTTTACATATTCCCTTAAATTCTATTTATTGGGAAATGTCCTAATTTCACCATCATATTTAAATGAGAGTTTTGTAGGATATATTATTCTTGACTGACATTTTTTTCTTTCAAGGTTTTGTATATGTCTTCACATTGCCTTCTTGCCTGAATGGTTTCTGCCGAATAATCTGAGATTAGTCTTATTGTTTTTCCTCTGTATGGGACTTCTTGTTTTTCATGAGCTGCTCTCAGGAGTCTTTGCTTGTCTTTGGTTCTGGAGAGCGTGATTATGATATGCCTTGATGATTTTCTTTTGAAGTCTATCCTATATGGGATTTGTTGAGCTTCTTGGATGGCCAGCTTTTCATCTTTCATGATATTGGGGAAGTTTTCTGTCAGCAGTTCTTCAATGATCCTGTCTGTGTTTTCTGTTTTCTCTTTCTGTTCTGGAACTCTGATCACTCACAAATTTTTCCTTTTGATTGTATCCCACATAATTGTTAAGGTCTCTTCATTTTTCTTTGTTCTTTTTTCTGAGTTTTCCGCTAACAGAGTTGTATCCATGTGTTTGTCTTCAATTCCGCTGATCCTGTCTTCCACTGTTTCAAATCTGCTCCTCAGCCCTTCTATGACACACTCCATTTCTAAAATCATGTGGTTTACCTTTTGGATTTCTAATTGTTGTTTTTGTATAATTTCTACTTGTGAATGTATTTTGGCATTTTGTTCCTGCATTGCTTTCCTGAATTCTTCCATTTTTTTGTCTGTATTTTCCTTGAATTTGTCTGCATTTTCAATGAATGTGTCTATTTTTTCCTCATTTTTGTCTGCCTTTTGCTTGAACTCTTGGATAATTCTGACTATTAGAGATTGAATTCCCTATCAGGTAGTTCTAGTGTCTTTTTGTCTACTGAAAAGTCATCTGGTGTTTTCTTTTGTAGGCCTACTGTAACCATCCTGTACTGTTTTTGCAAATGTTTTGATATAGTCTGCTATCTTCCAGACATTCGGTAGTTATTTTTCTCATTTATTGATTGTATATTTGTTTGTTTTGTCCTTTTTTAAAATTTTATTTGGCTAAGTCTGAGCAGGCAGGCTGTGTTTTTTTGTGTTTTCTCATCTGTGGGCATGATACTTTTCACCTTCTCCAATTGGCAGGGTCATTCACTCCAATATTGTACAGCAGTTCAGCTCTAGCTGAAGAGGAGTTGCTGGCATGGATTGTTTGTGGCACTTACTACAGCCACCAGGGTGGGTCATAATTAGTTCAGGGCAGCTTCCAGTAGGCCATGCTTGTGCTGCTTGGTGGTGTGATATTAAGTGCATGGTGCAGGTAGGCAGAATGGAGGGGATAGATTGTGATGTGTGGAGCTAAGATGAGTATGGAAGAGAGGTGAGGATCAAAAACATACAAACAAAAAAGAGGGTTAGGGGAGCTTTCCATTGGAGTGGAGAGATGAGAGACTATGAAATGGAGAAAATCAATATGGGTAAGAAGAAGAAAAAAAGAAAAGAGTGAATAAATAAAAATAGAAAGAAAAAAGAACAGGAAGGCTCCTAGGGATCCCACCAGTGTGGCTATAAGATCTGGGGAAGATGTTCCCAGGTGTTGAAGTATGGCCTGGCTAGGAGGCATAGAGGTATTCAGTGCCAGGTATTCAGGGGACAGGAAGAGGAGGAAGATATCGAGACAAATAAGTGTGTAATGAAGAAAGACAAAAAGGGAAAAGAAAACAAAACAAATTTAAAAAAAAGAACAAAGAAAAAAAAAAAACCAGGAAAAAAGAAATGCTCCCAGGGATCCCTCTGTGTGTCTGCGCAAGCTGACGGGGTAGGGCCCAAGCCATGAAACACTGCCCAGCCAGAGGGGGCTCCCAACTTGAGAAAAGAAAAAGAAAACAAACAAGCAATTCAAAACAAAGAAACCAAAAACAAGCCCCGGGATCCCAGCAGCATGGTAGCATGGACCGAGAAGCAGTTCCACACTGGAACGGAGCTCCACAGCCCCTCAGGAAGAAGCAAAGGTGGCACACAGACCCAGATATTTGAGCGAAAGGAGGGGGAGGTGTTGAGAGGTAAGGAAGATCAAAAGAAGCAGAAAAAAGCAACACCAGCAGTCAACAAATGGCACTCAGGGAGTCGGCCAAGGTAGGTGGGTGGAATCCAAGCAGCCGGTGCTTCCCAGCCAAGAAACTGTGCCCGCGGGAAGCAGTGGAGGCCGAGTGGGGTTGAAGAAGGATGGAGGGTGGAAAAGACTATATCACCAGTTACTGGTTGTTCTGTCTCCTGCTGGATGCTCCATGAAGCTGTTTTCTCATACCCCCTATTTTCTGGTCTCTGATACGAGTCCAAGATAGCGGATCCATGCTGCATTAGCTGATAGGGGACCTCTCCATGTATGTCTCCTCGTTCTCTGTTCTCTGTCAGTTTCTTATTCCATTTGGTGCTTGGCTGAGTTCTTTATCTCTTCATTTGATGTTTAGGGTTTCAGGATTGCTGTTTTCTCTGTTTGGCTTTGTTTTTCAGATCTTTGCTGTGGAAGGAAGGCTTGGTGCTTCTGTCTGGAGCGTCATGGTGCCAGAAGTTGTCTTCCCTGTGTCTTTGGTGTTCTTCATTCTCCTTTACTCCAGGTGGTTGGGACGAATTGATGCATCTTAGATGGCCGCTTGCAAGCTTTTAAGACCCCAGACACCACTCACCAAAGTAGGATGCAGAACATTTTCTTAACAAGCTTTGTTATGACAATTGACATAGATTTCCCCTGAAAGCATGGTCCCCATACCCCTACCCCTGCTACTCTGTCTCTCAAAATGTTTGATTGTATCCAGGAAACTTCTTAGCTTTGGTTTAGTGCAGTTCTACTGACTTCCCCTGTAGTGTGTGCTGACCTTCCCTTCAACTAAGATAATTCTTATGTACTATCTAGTTAGTAGATAACCTTCACCCTCCCTCCCCTAACTCGTAACCATCATAGAATGTGTTCTTTTGTGTTTAAACCTTTCCTTGAGTTTTTATAATAGCAGTGTTATACATTTGTTGTTCAGTGACTGACTAAATTCACTCGGCATAATGACCCCCAGCTTCCTCCATGTTATAAGATGTTTCATAACTTCATAGTTGTTCTTTATTGTCCCATAGTATTCCATCGTGTGGATATACCATAATTTGTTTATCCATTCTTCAGTTGCTGAGTACCTAGGTTGTTTCCATCTTTTTGCTATTGAGAACAGTGCTGCAATGAACATGGATGTGCATATATCTATTCATGTGATGGCTCTTATTTCTCTAGGATATATTCCAAGGGGTGGGATAGCTGGATTGTATGGTACTTCTATTTCTAGTTTTTTAATGAAGAGCCAAATCGATATCCAAAGTGGTTGTACCATTTTACATTCCCACCAACAGTGTATAAGTGTTCCAGTCTCTCCACAACCTCGCCAGCATTTATTATTTTGTGTTTTTTGGATTAATGCTAGCCTTTTTGGGGAGAGATGATATTTCATTGCAGTTTTGATCTTCATTTCTCTAATGGCTAATGATCAAGAGCATTTCTTCACGTGTCTGTTAGCTGCCTGAATATCTTCTTTGGAGAAGTGCCTGTTCATATCCTTTGCCCATTTTTTAATTTGGTTATTTATCTTTCTGTTATTGAAGTTTTGCAATATCTTGTGGATTTTAGGGATTAGATGCTGATCGGATTTGACGAAGCCAAAAATGTTTTCACAGTCTGTAGGTCGTCTTTTGACTCTTTTGCTGAAGTCTTTTGATGAGCATAAGAGTTTGATTTTTAGAAACTCCCAGTTATCTAGTCTTTTTTGGTGCTTGTTCATTGTTACTTATTGTTCTTATTGTGTTTATGCCATGTATTAGGGCTCCTAGTGTTGTTGCTATTTTTCTTCCATGATCTGTATCATTTTTTATTTTATATTTATATCTAAGTGTTTGATCCATTTTGAGTTAGTTCTTGTACATGGTGTGAGGTATGGGTCTTGTTTCAGTTTTTTGCAGATGGATATCGATTTATGCCAATATCATTTGTTAAAGAGACTGTCTTTTCCCCCAATTAATGGACTTTGGGCCTTTGTCAAGTATCAGCTGCTCATAGACGGATAAATTTATGTCTGGATTCTCAATTCTGTTCCATTGGTCTATGTATATGTTGTTGTAACATAACCAGGCTGTTTTGATTACTGTGATGGTATAATAGTTTCTAAAATCAGGTGATAAGAGGCTCCCACTTTGTTCTTTTCTGGAATAATACTTTACTTATTCAGGACCTCTTTCCTTTCCATATGAAGTTGGTGATGTGTTTCTCTATCTCATTAAAAAATGTCCGTGGAATTCGGATCAGGATTTCATTGTATCTGTAGATCACTTTCCGTACAATTGACATTTTCACAATGTTGAGTCTTCCTGTCCATGAGCAAGATATGTTTTTCTACTTATGCAGGTCTCTTCTGGTTTGTTGCAGTAGTATCTTGTAATTTTCATTGTATAGGTCTTTTACATCTCTGATTAGATTTATTCCTAAGTATTTTATCTTTTGGGGGGCTATTGTAAATGGTATTGATTTTTGATTTCCTCTTCGAGGTTCTTTTTGTTGGTATAAAGGAATCCAACTGATTTTTGTATGTTGATCTTGCATCCTGAAACTTTGCTGAACTGTCCTATTAGTTCCAGCAGTTTTCTTATGGATTCTTTGGAGTTTTCTGCGTATAAGATCATATCATCTGCAAACAAAGATACTTTGACTTCTTCCCTACCAGTTTGTATGTGCTTTATTTCCTTTTCTAGCCTAATTGCTGTGGTTAGGACCTCCATCAAAATGTGAATTCTGACTGGTAATAACAGGCATCCGTGTCTGGTTCCCATTCTCAAGGGGAATGCTTTCAAAGTCTCTCCATTCAGGATGATGTTGGCTGTTGGCTTTGTATAAATGTCTTTAATTTTATTGAGGAGTTTCCCTTCTATTCCTATTTTGATGAGAATTTTTTTTCATGAATGGGTGTTGGACTTTGTCAAAAGCTTTTTCTGCATCATTTGACAACATCATGTGGTTCTTGTCTTTTGTTTATGTGATGTATCACATTGTTTTTCTAATGTTGAACCGTCCCTGCATACATGGTGTAAATCACACTTGATCATGGTGAATTATTTTTTTGATACATTGCTGAATTCTATTGGTTAGAATTTTTTTGAAGATTTTTGCAGCAATGTTCATGAGAGATTTGGTCTGTAATTTTCTTTTTTTATGGTGCCTTTACTTGGTTTTGGTATCAGGGCTATACTGGCTTCATAGAATGATTTTGGGAGTATTCCATCCTTTTCTATGCTCTGAAATACCTTTAATAGTAGCAGTGTCAACTCTATTCTGAAAATTTGGTAGAATTCTCCAGTGAAGCCACCTGGGCCAGGGTTTTTTTGTTGTGAATTTTTTAATTACCTTTTCAATCTCTTCTTTTATTATGGGTTTATTTAGTTGTTCTACCTGTTTGTGTTAGTTTAGGTAGGTAGTGAGTTTCTAGAACTTTGTCCATTTCCTCTAGGTTTTCAAATTTGTTAGAATACAATTTTTCATAGTATTCTCTTATGATTCTTTTAATTTCAGTTGGTTCTGTAGTGATATCACCCATGTCATTTCTTATATGGATTATTTGCTTCTTCTCTTGTTTTCCTTTGTCCTTTTGGGCAGTAGTTTATCAGTTTTGTTGATCTTTTCGAAGAACCATCTTTTGGTCTTCTTAACTCTTTCAATTGTTTTTCTATTCTCTATGTCATTTAAATCTGCTCTAATTCTTATTATTTCCTTTCTTCTGGTGCCAGAGGGCTTCTTTTGCTGCTCTCTTTCTATTTGTTGCAGATGTAGGATTAATGTTTTAATTATGGTCTTTTCTTCTTTTTGGATGTGTGCATTTATTGTTATTAACTGACCTCTGAGCACTGCTTTTTCTATGTCCCAAAGGTTCTGGTAGGGTGTGTTTTCATTCTTATTTGACTCTACGAATTTCTTTATTCCATCCTTAATTTCTTCTATAACCCAGTAGTTTTTGAGCAAGGTGTTGTTCAGTTTTTATGGGTTTGATTTTTTTTTTTCCTTGCTTTTTCTGGTGTTGATTTCTACTTTTATGGCTTTATGGTTAGAAAAGATGCTTTGTAATATTTCATTGTTTTGAATTTTGTTAAGGCTTGCTTTATGGCCTATTATGTGGTCTATTATGGAGAATGTTCCATGTGCATTGGAAAAAAAGTATACTTGGTTGTTGTTGGGTGTATTCAGTATACGTCTATGAGATCCAGTTGGTTGACTGTAGCATTTAGCTCTTCAGTGTCTTTGTTGAGCTTCTTTCTGGGTGTTCCGTCCTTCACTGAAAGTCATGTGTTAAAGTCTCCTACTAGTATTGTGGCACTGTCTATCTCTCTTTTCAGTGCTGATAGAGTGTATGTATTTTGAAGCCCTGTCACTGAGTGCAAAAATATTTATTATAGTTATGTCCTCCTGGTGTATTGACCCTTTAATCATTACATAGTGTCCTTCCTTACCATTTGTGGTGGATTTTACTTCAAAGTCTATTTTGTCAGAGATTAATGTTGCCACTCCTGCTCTTTTTTGAGTATTGTTTGCTTGATACATTTTGTCCATCCTTTGAGTTTTAGTTTGTTTCTGTCTTTAAGTCCAAGGTGTGTCTCTTGTAGGCAGCATATAGACAGATCGTGTTTTTTTATCCAATCTGCCACTCTCTGTCTCTTTATTCGTGCATTTAGCCCGTTTACATTCAGTGTAATTACTGATGGGTATGAGTTTAGTGCTGTCATTTTGATGTCCTTTTTTGTGTGCTGTTCACAGTTTCTTTGTTCCCCGTAATTTTTTATGCTGAGTCTTTTTTCTTCATGTATTTTCTTTTCATCTTTTTCACTATTGTTGATTTTGTGTTTGCTGAGTCTTTATATTTTTCTAGTTTTTTATTTTGACTTTTACAATTGTTAGTTTCTTTTGTGGTTTCCTTAATATTTACCCCTATTTTTCTTCTAAGTTTATACCAGTCTTTTATTCCTATATATCACCTTGACTTCCACACCGTATGAAAAATCTACGTCTACATTTTTTAAGTCCCTCTTTTCTGTTTTAATTTTGTCATCTTTTACATATTGACATCTGTTTTCTTATTTTCAGTGTTTTAGCTTTGATTTACTTTTTTGATTTCTATATCTGGGTTAATATCTTGTTGCGCTGTCCTCTGTTCTAATCTTGTGTTGTTATCTGATGTTACTGATTTTCTAACCGGAGGATTCCCTTTAGTATTTCTTTTAATTCTCCTTTGGTTTTTGCAAATTCCCTAAACTTTTGTTTTTGTGGAAATGCCCTGATTTCACCATCAAGTTCCAGAGACAGTTTTATGGATATATAATTCTTGGCTGGAAGTTTTTTGTTTTTTTTTTCCTTCAAGGCTTTATATATGTCATCCCATTGCCTTCTTGCCTGCATTGTTTCTGCTGAGTAGTCCAAGATTATTCTTATTGACTCTTCTTTGTAGATGACTTTTCATTTATCCCTAGCCACTCTTAAAATTCTTTTTCTTTGGTTTTTGGCAAGTTTGATTAGAATATGTCTTGGTGATATTCTTTTGAGATCTACCTTATGTGGGGTTCGATGAGCATCTTGGATAGTTATCTTGTCATCTTTCATGATATCATGGAAATTTTCTGCCATCAAATCTTCAACATTTTTCTCTGTATTTTCTGTTATCCCCCATGTTCTGGTACTCTAATCACTCTTAGGTTATTCCTCTTATAGAGTCCCACATAATTCTAATGGTTTCTTCATTTTTTTAATCATTTTTTCTTATTTTTCCTCAAATAAGTTGGTGTCAAGTGCTTTATCTTCAATCTCACTAATTCTGACTTCCATTGCCTCAATTCTGTTCATGTGACTTTCTATCGAGTTGTCTAATTCTGAAAATTTTATTGTTAATCTTCTGGATTTCTGGTTGCTGTCTCTCTAAGGATTCTTGATTCCTGTTAATTTTGTTATTATCCTCTTCTCTAATCTTTTTAATTTCCTCTATTGTGTGTTCTGCATTTTGCTTAATTTCCTGAAGCGTTCTGTATATTAATCTTTTGTATTCTGCCTCCAGTAATTCCAAGAAATTTTCCATCTCTGGAAAATTTCTAGATTCTTTATTTTGGGATCTTGCTGACACCATCATGGATTGCATCTTTATGTGATTTGATTTTGACTGTTGTCTCTGAGCCATTAATAATTTATTATATTTATTTATTTTATGTTTGTTTACTGTGCCTTAGATTCTTGTTTTGGTTTGATATGCCCAAATAGGCTACTCATATGAGCTAGTTTGATTTTTGGCACCTTTGAAGCTCTAATGTCCTGTCTTCAAGTGGTTAGATCTGTTACTAGGTATGTTAGCTCAGGAGTCCACCCACTCCTCCTATATGGATTCAGCTCAGGTGCCCAGATAGATAGCCACCCAGTGCGTGCTGTATACTCTTAATTACAGTCCTAGACAGGCATGGGTGATTGGTGTAGGCACAGGCAACTGGTTGCAGCAGGGGAACACACTCTGAGCAAGGCAGGGGGCTGACGGCCACCCCCCGAGTGTCCATGAGGTAAGGTGTGTCCCTATTCCCTATAGCACATAGGTGGGTGAAATCTGCAGCTGGACTATGAGCACCTAATGCTATTTGCTGTAAGGACTGGGGGAGAACCTCTTATTCATGGGCCCCTATAACAAGTGTCTAGGTGGTATTGGTCGAGCCACTAGTCTTCAGTCCCCTGATGTGGGTAGGTGAAGACACTGTGGGCTGAACAGTGTCAAATGTGAAGAACTTGCCACTTCACAGTTGAAACTGTTGAAGTTAGACTTCCAGTATATAGCTTGTTGAACTGTGATAATGAGGGTCTACGCTGTTGAGATGGGTCCACACATGTCTATGCAAGGAGAAAGGACCTCAAAGTCATGGATACGATTTTATTTGGAAAAAAAAACTCAGAGGAAAAAAGCTAAGAAAAACTAAGAATTACACAGGATACAATCAAGAGCAAAAATCTGCATGTAGTTGGATTTTGAGAACAGGGGAGTAAATAGAAAACACAGAGAAGACTGTTGAAGATTTTTCTGACACAAAACTTCCCAAATATCATGAAAGATGAAAAACTATCAAAGAAACTCAACAAACCCAATATAGGATAGACATCAAAAGAAAGTCCCCAAGACATCATAATCACACTTATCAAAACCAAAGACAGAGAAAGAATCATGAGAGCATCTTGAGAAAACAAAAAGTCACTTATAAAGGGAAACAATAACACTAAGCTCTGATTATTTGGCAGAAAGTATGCAGTCAGGAAGGCAAGGAGACGACATATATAAAACCATGAAAGAAAAAAATGACCAACCAAGAATGATATATCCTTCAAAACTCTTGCTTAAATACAATGGCAAAATTAGGATTTTTACAGATGAACATAAATTAAGGAAATTCATAAAAACCAAACCAAACTTACAAGAAATATTAAAGTGGGTTCTTTGGTTTGAGTAACAATGTCAGACAACAACCAGAGTCAGCAACTGTCAGACAACACAGGACAGCAACTGACAGATGCCAACCTAAGTAAAGAACTCCCAATAATAAAACAAAGCTAAAAGACTTAAAACAGAGAAATAAAGACATTAACCTGTAAATGAAAACAATAAAAGGGGGAATAAAAGGTGTAGATATAGAACTTTCAAATGGAGAGGAAGTCAAGACCATATCAAGTGATAAAATCCTGGTTTAAACTTAGAAAGATAAGGGTAAATTTCTAGGTAAACACAGAGTTAACAAACTTGTTCATCAAAATAAAAAAAGAAGGAAAACATAAAGACTCAGTGAACACAAAAACTGTAAGAATGAATGAAAAAAAAAAAATCCCAAAACAAAAGGAACTCAGCACACAAAATAAAAAGGAATAAAGAAAACGTCAGCACTATAACAACAACAAAAAAAAGCACAGCAATGTGACAGCAATAAACTCATACCTATTGATAATCACATTGAAAGTAAATGGCTTACATGAACCCATAGAGACACAGAGTAGCTGAATGGATAAAGAATCTCCACCCTTCAATATGCTGCCTACAAGGGACACAAGTTAGACACAAAGAAATAATTATATTAAAGATTAATGGATGGGAAAAATATATCTAGTGAATAGTTACCAAAAAAGAGCAGGAGTGGAAATGCTAATCTCAGATAAAATACAGTTTAAGACAAAATCAACCATAAAAGAAAAGGAAGGACATTATATAATAAGTAAAGGGACAATCCACCAAGAAGACATAAGCCTAATAAATATCTACTTACCCAATGACAGGGCTTCAAAATACACTACGCAAACTCTGACGTGCTGAAAAAGGAATGACAGTTCCACAAAACTAGTAAGAGATTTAAACACACTACTCTCGGTAAAAGACAGATTATCTAGAAAGAAGGTCAGCAAAGATACAGAAGATTTAAAGGTCACAATCACCAACTTGATCCCATAGATATATATAGAACACTCCATCCAACAGCAGAAAACTACACATTCTTTTTCAACGCACATGGAATATTCTGCAGAATAGATCACATTTTAGGCCACAAAGAAATCCTTAATAAAATCCAAAACATTTTCTCTGATCACAACACCAAAAAAAGTAGAAATCTATAACAAGAACAGGAAGGAAAAAAAGAAAATCAAATACGTGGTAACTGAATAACACCCTGATTAAAAATAACTGGGTAAGAGAAGAAATCAAAGCAATAATAAAAAATTTCTAGAATCAAATGAGAATGAAAACACATCATATCAAAATCTTAGGGACACAGCATAGGCAGTGCTCAGAGGTCTATTAATAACAATAAGTGCACGTATCAAAAATGAAGAATTGGCTAAAATCAAAATATTAACCCTACAACTTGAAAAAATAATAATAAAGCAGCAAAAGTTTCTCACAGGGAATCTGGCAAAATGGCACTCTAGGCAGAAGCACCAGGCCGTCCCTCCACAGCAAAGATTTCATAAACTAATCCAAACAGAGAATACAACAATTCTGAAACCCTAAAATGTCAAATGAAGAGAGAAAGGACTCAGCCAAGCACCAAATGGGGTGAGAAAACTGACACAGAACGGAGATAGAGGAGAGATTCATGCAGAGGTCCCCTACCAGCTAATGCAGTGTGGATCTGCCATCTTGGACTCCTATTGGAGACCAGCAAACAGGGGGTACGAGAAAGCAGCCTCACGGAGCGTCCAGCGGGAGACAAAACAACCGGCAATTTGCGATATACGCTTTCCCACAGCCCACACTTCTTCACCCCGACTTGGCCTCCTCTGCTTCCCACGACCACAATCTCTTGACCGGGAAACACAAGTTGCTTGGATTCCACACACCCTAATGGGTGGCTCTCTGCGTGCCATTTGTTGGCTGCTGGTGTTGCTTTTTTCTGCTCCTTTTGATTTCTTCCTTGCCTCTTGCCACCTCCTGGTCCTTTTGCTCAAGTACCTGGCTCCGTGCGCCATCTTTGCTTCTTCCTGAGGGGTGGCAGAGGTCCAGTAATTTGTGATATATGCTTTCCCACTCCCTACACTTCTTCACCCACACTCGGTCCCCTCTGCTTCCTGCAGACACAGTCTCTTGTCCAGAAACACCAGCCCGCACTAGCTGGCTCTCTGAGTGCCATTTGTTGGCTGCTAGTGTTGCTTTTCTTTTTCTGCTTCTTTTGACTTCTTACTTGCCTCTTGCCACTTCTCCCTCCCTTCGCCCAAGTACCTGACTCCGTGCGCCATCTTTGTTTCTTCCTGAGGGGCAGCAGAGCTCTGTTCTAGTGTGAAGCTGCTTCCCAGTCTGGGCTGCCGCGCTGGTGGGATCCCAGGGCTTTTGTTCGTTTGTTTGTTTTGAATTGTTTCTTTGTTTTCTTTGCATTTACTTGAGTTGGGAGCCCTTTCTGCCCAGGCGGAGCTGGTTGGCAAGGAGACTCCCCCTAGGCTTGCACAGACGAGCAGAGGGATCCCTGAGAGCATTTCTTTTTTTGTTGGATTATTTTTTCTGTTTTTTGGGGGGCTTTTCTGATTCTTTTTTTTTTATTTCTTTTGTTTTCTTTTTCCCTTTTTGTCTTTTACATTGCTTAGTTTCTCATCTCTCTATATCTTCCTTCTCTCTCTGTTCCCTGAATACCTGGCATTGTAAACCTCTGCGTCTTCTAGCCAGGCTGTATTGCAACACCTGAGAGAGACTTCCCCAGACCTCATAGCTGCATTGGTGGGATCCCTGGGAACTTTGGGGTTCTTTAACCTTTCTGATTCTTATTTATTCATTCTTTTCTTTTCTTCCTCCTCTCTTTCTGTTTTTCTCCATTTCATAGTCTCTCATCTTTCCTCTCCAAAGGCAAGCTCCCCTAGCGTTCTTTTTTGTTTGTTTGTATGTTTTTGGCTCCTATTCCTCTCTCCTCTCTCCCACATCCATCTTAGCTCCACACATAACAATCTCCCCGCTGCATCCTGCCTACCTGCACTGTGCACTTGACATCACACCACCAAGCAGCACAGGCACGGACTAATGGAACTTGCCCTGCACCAATTACTGACCCCCCCTGATGGCTGTAGTAAGTGCCACAAACAATGCATCTCAGTAACTCCTCTTCATCTAGACCTGCCCTGCCATGCCATATCTGAGTGACTGACCCTGCCAATCAAAAAGGAGGCAAAAGTATTTTGTCCACAGACCAGAAAACAACAAAGAACACACAGTCCGCCTGCTCAGACATAGTCAAATTTTTCTTAAAAAAAGGGATGAAAGAAACAAATCTACAATCAATAAAAGAGAAAAATAACTACTGAATGCCCCGAAGAGAGCAGACAATATCAAAACATTTACAAAAATAGGACAGGATGGTTCCAGTAGGCATCCAAAATAAAACACCAGAAGACGCTTCTGTGGAAAAAAATGCACTAAAACTACCTGATAGGGAATTCAAATCTCTAATACTGAGAATTCTCCAAGAACTGAGGCAAAAAGCTGACAAACATGAGGAAAAAAAAAAATTCATTGAAAATACAGACAAAAACTTGGAAGAATTCAGGAAGATGATTCAGGAACAAAATGCCAAAATAAATTCACAACTAGAAATTATACAAAAACAACAATTAGAAATCCAAAAGATAAAACAACAAGATTTCAGAAAAGGACGGTGTCATAGAAGGGCTGAGAAGCAGATTTGAACTGGTGGAAGACAGGATCAGTGGAATTGAAGACAAACACTTGGATACAAGTCTGTTTGAGGAAAACTAAGAAAAAAGAACAAAGAAAAGTGAAGAGACCCTGAGAGTTAAGTGGGACACAATCAAAAGCAACAATTTGGAAGTGATTGGAATTCCAGAACAGGGGGAGAAAACAGAAAATACAGAGATGATCATTGAGGAACTGCCAACAGAAAACTTCCCCAATGTCATGAAAGATGAAAAGCTGCCCATCCAAGGAGCTCAACGAACCCCATATAGAAGAGACTGCAAAAGAAAATCAACGAGGCATATCATAATCACACTCGCCAAAACCAGAGACAAACAAAGAAACCTGAGAGCAGGTTGTGAAAAACAAGAAGTCACATACAGAGGAGAAACAATAAGACTAAGCTCAGATTATTAAGCAGAATCCATGCAGGCAAAAAGGCAATAGCATGACATGTATAAAATCTTGAAAGAAAAAAATTGCCAGCCAAGAATAATATATCCTGCAAAACTCTCGTTCAAATATGATGGTAAAATTAGGTCCTTTCCAGATAAACAGAAATTCAAGGAATATGTAAAAGTTTAACCAAACTTACAAGAATTATTAAAGGGAGTTTTCCGATCTGAGGAAAAACAGCTTCAGCTCACAGGTAGAAGCTAGGACACAGGATCATACCAGCCAGAGACCAACATAGGAAATAAACGCTCAAGGACTATCCAAAACCAAAAGAAATACAACAGAGAATCAGAGCAGTTAATCAGTAAATGACAACAACATCAAAACAATAAAAGAGGGAATAAATGGCATAGGTATAGAACCTTCTAATGGAGAGGAATGAAAGGTGATACCAAGTAATGGTAGACTGCTTCAAAATTAGCAACATAAGGGTAAAATTCATGGTAACCACAAAGAAAGTTAACAGATATACTCATAAAAAACAAGAGGAAAAACAAAAAGTCTCAACAAAAACAAAACATACAAAAACAAAAGAAATGAAAAAAAATCCACAAAAAAAGTATCTCAGCACAAGAGAGTAAGAACAAAGAACACTTCAGCACCGCAAAGAAAAGCACTACAAATGACAGCAACAAACTCACATCAGTCAATAATTACACTGAATGTAAATGAAATAATGCACCCATAGAGACACGGAGAGGGACAGAATGGATAAGAAAACAGGATCCATCAATATGCTGTCTACAAGAGACTCACCTTAGAAACAAAGATGTGTGTTTATTAAAAGTCAAATGTTGGTAAAAAATATATCAAGCTAACAAGAACGAAAAAAAACAGCAGGATTGGCAATTCTAATGTCAGAAAAAATAGACTTTAAAACAAAATCTACCATAAAAGATAAAGAAGGATACTATATAATGATTAAGGGGATGATCCATCATGAAGACATAACCATAATAAACATCTATGCACCCAATGACAGGGCTCCAAAATACATAAAAAAAACTCTAACAACACTGAAAAGAGAAATTGACAGTTCCACAATAATAGTAGGAGACTTCAACACACCACTCTCAGTAAAGGACAGAACAACTAAGAAGAAACTCAGCAAAGATACAGAAGACCTAAAGGACACAATCAGCCAACTTGACCTCATAGACATATATAAAACACTCCATCCAACAGCTGCAAAATACACATTCTTTTCCAATGCACATGGAATGTTCTCCAGAGTAGACCACATCTTAGGCCACAGAGCAATTCTCAACAAGATCCAAAACGTTAAGATAATTCAAAGTATCTTCTCTGACCACAATGCCATCAAGGTAGAAATTAACAACAGAAAGAGCAAGGAAAAAAACATCAATTAGATGGAAACTACATAATACCCTGCTTATACATCACTGGGTAATAGAAGAAATCCGAGATGGAATAAAAAAATTCCCAGAATCAAATGAGAATGAAAACACATCATACCAAAACCTTTGGGACACAGCAAAGGAAGTCCTCAGAGGACAATTTATAGCAATAAATGCACATATCAAAAAAGAAGAAAGGAACAAAATCAAAACATTAACTACAGAGCTCAAACGAATAGAAAGAGAACAGCAAAAAAAAAGAAAACGACAGCCACCAGAAGAAAGGAAATAGTAAAGATCAGAGCAGAAATAAATGAAATAGGGAACAGAAAAACAATAGAAAGAATCAACAAAACCAAAAGTTGGTTCTTTCAAAGAATCAACAAAATCAATAAACCACTGGCCAGACTGACAAAAGAAAAACAGGAGAGGACACAAATAACCCAAATAAGAAATGAAATGGGGGACATTACAACAGACCCAACTGGAATAAAAAGGATTATAGCAGAATATTATGAAAAACTATACTCTAACAAATTTGAAAACCTAGAAGAAATGGATAAGTTTCCAGAAACACATAGTCTACCCAAACTACAACAAAGTGATGTTGAAAATGAACAGACCCATAACAAGAGAAGAGATTGAAAAGCTAATAAGATAACTCCCAACCAAAAAAAGCCCTGGTCCAGATGGCTTCATTGGATAATTCTTCAAAACATTTACAGAAGAGCTTGTACCAGTACTACTCAAGCTATTTCAGAGCATAGAAGAGGAAGCAACTCTTCCAAATTCATTCTATGAAGCCAGCATAATGCTGATACCAAAACCAGGCAAAGATGTCACAAAAAAAGAAAATTACAGACCAATATCTCTCATGAATATAGATGCAAAAATTCTGAACAAAATTCTAGCCAATAGAATTCAGCATCATATCAAAAAAATAATACACCATGACCAAGTAGGATTCATACCAGGTATGCAAGGATGGTTCAACATTAGAAAATCAATCAACGTAATCCACCACATAAATAAGAGGAAAGACAAGAATCACATGATCATCTCAATTGACACAGAAAAAGTATTTGACAAATTCCAACACCCATTCCTGATAAAAACTCTCAATCAAATAGGTATAGAAGGGAAATTTCTGAACATAATAAAGGGCATCTATGCAAAACCAATGGCCAACATCATTCTTAATGGAGAGAGGCTGAAAACATGCCCCTTGAAAACAGGAAGAAGACAAGGATGCCCTTTATCACCACTCCTATTTTACATTGTGCTGGAAGCTCTAGCTAGAGCAATAAGGCAAGAAAAAGAAATAAAGGACATCCAAATTGGTAATGAAGAAATTAAACTATCCCTGTTTGCAGATGATATGATACTATACATAGAAAACCCTAAATACTCTACAAGAAATCTACTGGAAGCAATAGAAAGATTCAGCAGAGTAGCAGGATACAAGATAAAAATTCAAAAATCAGTTGGATTCCTGTACGCCAATAAGGAGAACAATGAAAAGGAAATCAGGAAAACAATACCATTTTCAGTAGCCCCTAAAAAGATAAGATACTTAGGAATAAATCTGACCAGGGATGTAACAGACCAGTACAAAGAAAACTACAAAACACTACTGCAAGAAACCCAAAGGGATCTACATAAATGGAAAAACATACCATGCTCATGGATAGGTAAACTCAACATTGTGAAAATGACAATTCTACCCAAAGCAATTTACAAATACAACGCAATCCCAATCCAAATACCAACAACATTCTTCAAAGAAATGGAAAAACTAATCATTCACTTTATATGGAGAGGGAAGAAGCCCCGAATAAGTAAAGCACTACTGAAGAAGAAGAGTAAAGTTGGAGGACTCACACTATCTGACTTCAGAACCTACTATACAGCTACAGTAGTCAAAACAGCCTGATACTGGTACAACGACAGAAACATTGACCAACGGAACACAATTGAGAATCCAGATGTGAATCCATCCACCTATGGTCACCTGATCTTCGACAAGAGCCCAAAGTCCATCAAATGGGGAAAAGACAGTCTTTTTAACAAATGGTGCTGGCAAAACTGGATATCCATCTGCAAAAAAATGAAACAGGACCCATACCTCACACTGTATACAAAACCTATTTCAAAATGGATCAAAGACCTGAATATAAAGCCTAAAACTATAAAGTTCATAGAAGAAAAAATAGGGCCAACACATGAGGCCTTAATACATGTCATTAACAGGATACAAACCATAACCATCAATGCACAAACCCCAATAGATAAGCTAGATAACTGGGATCTTCTAAAAATCAAACACCTATGCTCCTCAAAAGACTTCACCAAAAGAGTAAAAAGAGAACCTACAGACTGGGTAAAAACTTTTGGACAGTACAAGTCAGACGAAGGTCTAATCTCCATAATCTACAAGAAAATCCAACACCTCTACAACAAAAAGGCAAGGAATCCTGTTAAAAAATGCGCAAACGAAATGAAGAGACACTTCCCCGTAGAAGACATTCAAATGGCTAACAGACACATGGGGAAATGCTCGCCATCACTAGCCATTAGAGAAATGCAAATTAAAACCACAATGAGATACCATCTCACCCAGCATTACTGGCACGAATAAAAAACACTGGAAATAACAAATGTTGGAGGGGCTGCAGGGGGATCGGAACTCTTTTGCACTGCTGGTGGGAATGGAAAATGATACAACCATTTTGGAAAATGATATGGTTCTTCCTCAGAAAGCTAGAAATAGACATACCATTCGATCCAGCAATCCCACTCCTAGGAATATATCCTAGACAAATAAGAGTCGTCACTCGAATAGACATATGCACACCTATGTTCATGGCAGCATTGTTCACAATAGCAAAAAGATGGAAACAACCTAGATGCCCATCTACAGATGAATGGATAAACCAACTATGGTACATACACACAGTGGAGTGCTATGCAACCAGAAAGAACAACAATGAATCTGTGAAGCTTCTCATAATATAGATGAAACTGGAGGACATTATGCTGAGGGAAATAAGTCAATCACAAAAGGACAAATATTGTATGAGACCTCTATTGTAAAAACCCATGAAAAAGTTCATACACAAAATGTATCAATCTTTGTTGGTTACCAGGGATGGGAGGGGTGGGTGGGGGAAATACTAAATAAGCAATAGATAAGTGGTATCTTGGATGAAGGGTGAGACAGTACACAATACAGGGGAAACTAACACAACTTATCCAAAGAAAGGTCATGGAAGCCCCATAGACACATCCCAACTCCCTGAGGGACTGAGTTGCTGGGTGGAGGGCTGTGGGGACCATGGTCTTGGGGAACATCTAGCTCAATTGGCAAGACACGGCTTATAAAGACAATGCTCTATATTCTACCTTGGTGAGTAGTGTCTGGGGTCTTAAAAGCCTGTGAGCGGCCATCTAAGATACTCCACTGGTCTCATCCCTTTGGGAGCAGGGAGAATGAATAGAGCAGGATACAAGGAAAAGATTAGTCTGAAGGACTAGTTGTACACAGATACCAAGGCCTCCACTGGACTGAGTCCAGTACAGCTAGATGATGCCCGGCTACCACCACTGACTGCTCTGACCAAGATCACAACAGAGGGGTCTGGACAGAGCTGGAGAAGGATGTAGAGCATAACTTTAACTCACATAAAAAAAAGCAAAATTACTTGCTTAAAGGAGACTGGAGAAACCCCGAGAGTATGGCTCCCAGACACCCTTTTAGCTCACTGGTGAAGTTACCTCCGAGGTTCACTGTTCAGCTTGGGAGTGGACAGCCCCATAAAACCAAATGAGGCTAACGAGTTACGGGAGTCCAGTGACAAGGGCCAGACGGCAGAAGGGGACAAGGAAGCTGGTGATAGGGAACCCAAGGTTGAGTAAGGATATTGGCGATGTGTTGTGAAATTGTTAGCCATTGTCATAGGTCGACATTTGTAGTAACTGTTAAATGAGAAAACTATTTTGTTCTGTAAGCCTTCATCTTAAGTGCAAATAACAGCACAATTGGAAGAGCATAGTCAATGTCACTGAACTGTGCATGTATAAATTTTTGAAATGGTGTATCTTTGGCTGTGTGTATTTTCACAAAAAAAAAAAAATGGTTGAGTAGTTAGAAGGTTGTTATGTCGTGGGGTTGTTTACCAATGTCACAAAACAACATGTGTACTACCGTTTAATGAGAAACTATTTGTTCTGTAAGCCTTCACCTGAAGTACAATTAAAAAAAAAAAGTTTCTCACAGAAAACCGAAGAAAGAAAATTATATAGATTAGAGCAGAAACAAATGAAACAGACAACAGAAAAACAAAAAAATGAATCAAGAAGACCAAAAGTTGGTTTTTTGAGAAGGTGAACTAACTCAACAAACCACTGGCCAAACCGACTTATATAAAACAGAAGAGGAAGCAAATAATTCAATTAATAAATGAGATGGGGAAATTGCAACAAACCCAACTGAAATAAAAAGGATCATAACTGAATACTATGAAAAATTGTACTCCAACAAATTTGAGAATCTACAGAAAATGGACAAATTTCTAGAAACATACTACTTATCTAAACTATTACAAACTGCGATAGAAATCTGAACAGACTCATAACAGGAGAAGAGATTGAAGAGGTAATAAAAATAACAAAAAAACCTCCCAACAACAACAAAAAATGTCCTGGCCCAGTCAGCTTCAGTGGAGAATTCTACCAGATAGAGAAGAGCTCACACCAGTACACTCAAATTATTTCAGAGCATAGAAAAGGAAGGAATACTCCCAAATTCATTCTCTGAAGCCAGCATAACCCTGCTACCAAAACAGCAAATACACTACTAAAAAAGAAAATTACAGACCAATATCTCTCATGAGTATAGATGTAAAAATTCTCAACAAAATTCTAGACAATAAAATCATATAAAAAAAAAATACACCACAATAAAGTGAGATTCATACCAAATATGCAGAGATGGTTCAACATTAGAAAATCAATCAACATAATCCATCACATAAACAGAACAAGATAAGAGAATCATATGATCTTTTCAATCAGTGCAGAAAAGGAATTTGATAAAGTCCAATACCAATTCCTGATAAAAACTCTCAATAAAATAGGAATAGAAGGGAAATTCCTCAACATAATAAAGGGCATCAATACAAAACCAACAGCTGACATCATTTTCAACAGAGAGAGACTGAAAGCATTCCTCCTGAGAATGGGAACGAGACAAGGATGCCCATTATCACCACTCTTATTTAACATTGTGCTGCAAGTCCTAACCAGAGCAGTAAGGCAAGAAAAAGAAATAAAGGGCATCCAAATTGGAAAGGAAGATGTAAAGCTATCCCTATTCACAAATGATATGATACTATACATACAGAATCCCGTAGATGTCACAAGAAACTACTGGAACTAATAGAAAGATTTGGCAGAGTAGCAGGATACAAGATCCACAAACAAAAATCACTTGAATTCCTATACACCAACAATGACAAATTCAAAAACTAAACCAGGAAAACAATAGTATTTATAATAGCCCCTAAAATGATAAAATGCTAAGGAATAAGTCTACCAGGTATGTAAAAGACCTATACAAAGAAAACTACAAAACATTATTGCAAGAAACCAAAAGAGATCTACACAAATGGAAAAATAAACCATACTCATGGATGGGAAAACTCAACATTGTGAAAATGTCAATTCTACCCAAAGCGATCTATAGATATAGTGTAATCTCAATCCACATACCAACAGCATTCTTTAACAAAATAGAAAAACTAATCACCAACTTCATATGGAAAGGAAACAGGCCTCAGATAAGCAAAGCATTACTGAATTAAAAGAACAAAGTAGGAGGCCTCACCCTACCTGATCTTTGAAACTACTATACAGCGATGGTAGTCAAAACAGCCTGATACTGGTACAATGACAGACACATAGACCAATGAACAGAATTGGGAATCCAGATGTAAATCCATCCTGTTTGGTCAGCTGATCTTTGACTAAGGACCAAAGTCCATTAAATGGGGAAAAGACAGTTGTTTTAACAAACGGTGCAGAAAAACTGGATGCACATCCATAAAAAAATGAAAGGGGACCCATATCTCACACCACACAGAAAAACTTATTCAAAATGTATCAAAGAATTAAATATAAAACCTAAAATGATAAAGATGATAGATGTAAAAATAGAGATAATTTTGGGGCCCTAATACATGGCATAAATAAAATACAAACCATAACTAACAATGCAGAAACACCAGAAGATAAACTACAGGACTGGGAGCTCCTCAAAATTAAACACTTATTCTCATCAAAAAATTTCACCAAAAGAGTAAAAAGAGAAACTACAGACTGGGAAACAACTTTTGGCTACAATATACATGACAAGCATCTAATCTCTAAAATCTATAGAATACTTCTACAACTCAACAACAAAAAGATAAATAATCCAATCAAAAATGGGCAAAGTATATGAATAGTCATTTCATCAAAGAAGACATTCAGGCAGCTAACAGACATATAAGGAAATGCTCAAGATCATTAGTCGTTATAGAAGTGCAAATAAAAACTACAACAAGATGCCATCTTAGTAGTACACCCACACTACTGGCACTAATCAAAAATACAGAAAATAACAAATGTTGGAGAGGCTGCAGGGAGATTTGTACTCTTATGAACTTCTGAAGAGAATATAAAATGGTACAACCACTATAGAAAATGATATGGCATCTCCTTAAAAAGCTAGAAATAGTAAAAGTGTATGATCCAGCAATCCCACTCATAGGAATATATCCTAGAGAAATAAGAGCCATTACACAAATATACATATGCACAGCCATGTTCATTGCAGAATTATTCACAACAGCAAAAAGATGGAAACAACCTAAGTACTCATCAACAGATGAATGGATAAACAAACTATGGTACATACACAAAATGGAATACTACACTATGATAAAGAAAATGATGAATCTGTGAAACATCTCACAACGTGAATGAATGGAGAGGGCATTATGCTGATTGATTTAAGCAAATCACAAAAGGACAAATATTGTATGAGACTTGTATTATAAAAATCCTAAAAAAGGTTTACACACAGGAAAAAACAATATTTGATGGGTACAAGGGAGGGGAGGAGTGGGGAGAGGATATTACTAACTAAATAGAAGACAAGTGTTAACTTCAGTGAAGGGAAAGACAACACACAATATATGGGAAGTCAACACAACTTGACCAAGGCTAAGCCATAGAAGCTTCCTAAACAAATCCAAACACCTTGAGGGACCAAGTTACTGGGCTGATGGCTGAGGACCATGACCTTGGGGGACATCTAGGTCAACTGACATAACATAGTTCATAAAGAAAATGTTCTACATCCTGCTTTGGTGAGTAGCATCTGGGGTATTTAAAACTCGTGAGCAGCCATCTAAAATACATCTATTATTCCCATCACATCTGAAGAAAAGAGAATGAAGAAAACCAAAGACATAAGGAAAATATTATTCCAAAGGACTAATGGACCGCATGAACCATATCCTCCACCAGCCTGAGCAAGAAGATCTAGATGGTGCCCCACTACCACCAGTGACCACTCTGACAGGGATCACAGTAAAGGGTCAAGGACAGAGTGGGAGAAAAACGTGGAACAAAATTCTAATTCACAAAAAAAGACCAGACTTACTGGTCTGACAGAGACTGGAGGAACCCCAGAGACTATGGCTCCTGGACAGCCTGCTAACTCAGAACTGAAGCCACTCCCGAAGTCAACCTTTCATCCAAAGATTAGACAGGCTTATAAAACAAACAATAACACAAGTGAGGAATATGTTTCTTAATTTAATCATTTATACCAGACCAGAAACACCTGCTCAAAAGCACAGATGAGAAGACAAGAGACAGGAAAACTAGACAATGAACATGGAGAAACCTCGGTGGAAATGAAAAGTGGGAGAGTGCTGACACGTTGTGGAGATTGCAACCAATGTCACAAAAGAATTTGTGAATAAATTTTTTAATGAGAAACTAATTTGCACTGTAAACTTTCACCTAAAACACAATAAAATTAAGACAAAATAAGTTTACTGAGAAATAAACAAAAAATATAAGTGGTTTAGGTGTAGACAAATTAGCATATCTCCCTATGTGGGAGATTGTTCTGACCATCATTGGGATTTTAATTTAAAGTCATATGATTTTATTTACATATCTCCAGGAGATCTCCTTTAACTGTGATAGTTACCAGAATTACTTAAACTCTTTATATTTTTTTTATTTACTCATCTCTTAAATATGGGAATTGACAGCTGCCAAATCCCAGAAGAATTTTGTGAGATTCAATGAAACTAACTTATTTATTCATGTATTTGTTCATTCATTCAATATTTATTGCAAACTTTCAAATTTTATTCTTCCTGTATTGCATTAGATCTAATGAAAAATATATCAATATTTTATACACCAGTAAGAAATGAAAAAGAAATATTTACAATTATAATTTTAAGGTGCCTCCGTTCTTAAGATGCATCCAGACTTTAGAAACGTTAAAATGTGAAAAAAAAATATGTTTCTTCAAATGGGTAAAACATTAAAGTATTGGTTTCTGAAATATAAATAGGAATGACTTTTCCTTCTGATAAGTGCATAGCTACAGCCTAATTTCAAACTGATTCAATTTTCTTCCTCAAAGCCATAGACTACAATGAAATAATTTAAAACATACAAAAATGATAAATAATTTTTAGTGAAATTAGAATCCAGGGAAAAAATCCAATATGCTTGTATGTGATCAGGAATGCTTAAATATAATAGACCCAACATAGAAGCTTGCAGGGATGAAGTAGATTTGTTAGCGATGAATAGAGCAAACATAGGGCAGATCTTACAAATGACATCTGATATTCACACCCAGGATATGGCCCAATCTAGAACGAGAACTGCTGGGAATAGGATTGACAACAGACAGGGGCTATCTTATGCAAGTTTCTCTAGAGAGCCAAAACTAGATAAACTAGATGATTGGGATATCCTCAAAATTAAACACTTATTCTCATAAGATAGAGAGAGAGACAGAGAAAGAGAGAGATTTATCTCAAGGAAATGGCTCATGTGGTTGTAGAGGCTGGCAAATTCCAAGTCCATGGGTCAAGCATCAGGCTGGAGGCTTCTCATGATTCATGTACCTGAAGGGACTGATGAACTCATGATGGGCATTGACAGGTCAGAAAGCAGGCCACTGACTCAAGGGCTGTGGGGGCTGATGAATCGCAAGATTGGCAGGCAACATGGCAGGCCGCTGGCTCAAGTCCCAAAACCATAAGTCAAATGATGAAGAGCCAGATGCAGGAATCCAGAGTAAGCAAGTGAGCTTTGATACAACATCCATATATACACACATATCTCATTTTACTGTGCTTCACCTTATTGCGCTTCCCAGATACTGCATTTTTTACAAATTGAAGTTTTGTGGCAACCCTGTGTCAAGCAAGTGTATTGGTGCCATTTTTCCAATAGCATGTGCTCACTTTGTGTCTCTGTGTCACATTTTGGTAATTCTTACAGTATTTCAAATCTTTTTATTATTATTATGTCTGTTATGGTGATCTATGATCAGTGATCTTATATGTTACTATTGTAATTGTTTTGGGGTGCCATGAACTGTGCCCATATAAGATGGTGAACTTAATCGATAAATGTTGTGTGTGTTCTGACTGCTCCACCGACCAACCATTCCCCTATCTCTCTCCCTCTCCTTAGGCCTTGCTATTCCCTGAGACATTACAATATTGAAATTGGGTCAGTTAATAACCCTACAATGTTCTTTAAGTGTTTAAGTGAAAGGAAGAGTCACACATCTCTCAATTTAAATCAAAAGCTAGAAATTATTAAGCTTAGTGAGGAAGGCATAGCTAAAGCCAAAACAGGCCCAAAGCTAGGCCTCTTGTGCCAAACAGTTAGCCAAGTCGTGAATGCAAAGGAAAAGTTCTTGAAGGAAATGATAAGTGCTACTTCAATGAACAGGATAGAAGACCAAACCAGTCACAATATTCCCTTAAGTCAAAACCTAATCCAGAGTAAAGCTCTAACTCTCTCTAATTCTGTGAAGGCTGAGAGAGGTGAGGAATCTGCAGAAGGAAAGTTTGAAGCTAGTAGAGGTTGGTTCATGAGGTTTAAGGAAAGAAGCCATCTCCATAACATAAAAATGCAAGGTGAAGCAGCAAGTGCTGATGTAGAAGCTACAAGTTATCCAGAAGATCAGCCTAAGATAATTGATGAAGGTGGCTACACTAAACAATAGATTTTCAATGTAGACGAAACAGCCTTCTATTGGAAGAAGAAGCCATCTAGAAATTTTACAGCTAGAGAGGAGAAGTAAATCCCTGGCTTCAAAGCTTCAAAAGGACAGGTTGATTCTCTTGTTGGGGGCTACTGCAGCTGGTGACTTTAAGTTGAAGCCAATGCTCATTTACATTCCAAAATCCTAGGGCCCTTAAGAATTATGCTAAATCTACTCTGACTGTGCTCTATAAATGGAAAAACAAAGCCTGGATTACAGCACATCCATTTACAACATGGATTACTGAATATTTTAAGAACACTGTTGAGACCTACTGCTCAGAAAAAGATTTCTTTCAAAATATTACTGCTTACTGACAACGCACCTGGTTACCCAAAAGCGCTGATGGAGAGGTACAAAGAGATTAATTCTGTTTTCATGCCTGCTACCACAACATCCATTCTGTGGCCCAACGATCAAGGAATAACTTCACTTTTCAAGTCTTATTATTTAAGAAATGTATTTCATAAGGCTATAGTTAGCATAGATGGTGATTCCTCCAATGGATCTGGGCAAAGTAAATTGAAAACCTTCTGGAAATGATTCACCATTCTAGATGTCATTAAGAACACTCATGATTCATTAGAGGAGGTTAAATATCAATATTAACAGGAGTTTTGAAGAAGTTGATTCCAACCCTTGCGGATGACTTTGAGGGGTTCAAGACTTCAGTGGAGGAAGTAACTGCAGATGTGGTGGAAATAGCAAGAGAACTAGAATTAGAAGTGGAGCCTGAAGATGTGACTGAATTGAGGCAATCTCAGGATAAAACTTTAACAGTTGAGTTGCTTCTTGTTTATGAGCAAAGAAAATGGTTTCTTGAGATGGAATCTACTCCTGGCGAAGATTGTGTGAACATTGTTGAAATGACAACAAAGGATTTAGAATATTACATAAACTTAGTTGATAAAGCAGCAGCAGGCTTGAGAGGACTGACTCCAATTTTGAAATAAATTCTACTGTGGGTAAAAAGCTATCAAATAGCATCATGTGCTACATAGAAATCTTTCATGAAAGGAAGAGCCAATCAATGTAATAAGAAATCAATGTGAGAAGAAATTGCCACAGTCACTCCAGCCTTCAGCTACCGCCACCCTGATCAGTCAGTAGCCATCAACATCGAGGCAAAACCCTCCACCTGCAAAAAGATTATGAGACCCTGAAGGCTGAGATGTTGGTTACCATTTTTTAACAATGAAGTAATTTTTAATTAAGTTATGAACATTGTTTTTTTAGACATAGTGCTATTGCACACTTAATAGACTACAGTATAGTGTAAACATAACTTTTATATGCACTGGGAAAAAAATTCATGTGACTTGCTTTATTGTGATGTTAGCTTTATTGTGATAGTCTGGAACCAAACCCAAGGTATCTCCAAGATATGCTTGTATATTGGATGCAGGCCACACCACTGAGGAAGTTCCCCTTACAACTGATTGGCTGATCACAACAGATCACATCATAGAGGATGACAACATCATTACATAGCTACCAAATTACGTCATTACATAACTGCCAAACCACATCATTACATTACTACAAAACCACTGAGAATCATGGCCCAGCCAAGCTGATGCACAAACTTAACTATCACAGGTGCAAAGTTATGGAAGTATGGGTATAGCAAAAAGATAGAGAAGGAGGGAGGGAGGGAGAAACAAAGAGAGAATGTGGAAGTTGTCTAAGGAACACAGACTTTAAGAAAATATTACTTACAGAAAGAGAGGGTTTCTTCTTGGAAAACAGAGGTAGGTCTCTTATGTCCACAGGTCATAAAGAACCCTAGGAAATTCAAGGCCCATGTAGGATTATCCTGAATTGGGTTAGAATCTGAGAATTAAGAGGAGGACTGCCATACAGAATTACCATTTGTAAACAATCTGCCCATCACTTAAGCTATGCAGGAGTTGTTGTTGTTAGGTGCTATCGAGTTGGTTCTGACTTACAGTGACCCTATAGCACAGAATAGAACTGCCCCGTAGGATTTCCAGGGAGCAACTGGTAGATTTGAACTGCCGAACTTTTGGTTAGCAGCCAAGTTCTTAACCACTACACCACCAGGAGAGAGCCCATGAAATCACCAAGAGATCATTACTGATGATGTAGGAAGATTCATCTTAGAAGTAAGTGAAAAAAATAAATAAATCAAATAAATACTACTTCCAATCAAAGACTGAAACACATTTATACTATCTTACTGATGCAATTATAACTATAAAAAAAAAAAAAAACTATAAAGCAAGAAGGGATTCCATAAGCACACAGGGAATATATGGCCAAATAACTGAAGACTATTGCCAAACAAGTAGAGATGAACCTGGTAGCATTAGTGAAATTCTGGAAGAAATGAAAGAAAAATACAAAATAATTTTAAAAATAAAGGCTAAGCTACAAAGAACAAAATGAAGAATAAACCCAAAACACATGCAATAAAGGAATAAATTATAAATAAAAAACAAAAATAAAATAAATCACAACAGATATAAGAAGTAAAAGGAAGCTATTGATAGAGAAGATTGGCAAAGTAGATGTAATATGTTCATTTATGAAGTCTCTAAAAAGATAACCAAAACAATTGAACAGAGTGAATATTTAAAAAATTATTTAAAAAATAATCAAAAAGAAAAAAATATCTATTGCTACAGAGTCTATTCCAACTCATGGTGAACCTACATGTTACCAAATAGAACTCCTCCATAGAGTTTTCTTGGCAGTAAATTTTTAATAAAAGTAGATTGCCAGGCTTCTCTTCCACAGCACTGCTGTGTACATTCAAACCACTAACATTTAGGTTAGTAGTCCCAGTCATCCTGGGACCATAATTCAAAAACAGTTTTTGAAATAATGGAAAATATCAGTATACATCAACCACACATACACACATACTGTATTCCAGGAAAAAATTGACCTAGAGGAGCAACATGTTTTAGTCATCAATAGAAATTGATTACTTTTATTTTTTAATTTTTTTCATATTCAGACTAAGATTTTTATTTATTTTTATTTTTATTGTACTTTAGATAAAGGTTTACAGAGAAAGCTAGCTTCTCATTAAACAGTCAATATACATATTGTTTTATAACATTGGTTGCCAACCCACAACATGTCAACACTCTCCCCTTAGGTTCCCCATTACCAGCTTTCCTGTCCCCTCTTTCCTTTTCATCGTTGCCCCAGGCCTGGTGTGCCCATGTAGTCTTGTTATGTTTTATGGGCCTGTCTGATCTTTGGCTAAAGGGTAATCCTCAGGAGTGACTTCATTATTGAGCTAAAACGGTGTCCGGGAACCATACTCTTGGAGTTTATCCAGTCACTGTCAAACCAATAAGTCTTTTTTTTTTTTTTTTTTTTTTGAGTTTAAATTTTGTTCTACATTTTTCTCCAGCTCTGTCCAGGACTCTCTACTGTGATCCCTGTCAAAGCATTTGGCGGTGGTAGCAGGGCACCACCTAGTTTTGCTGGACTCAGTCTGCTGGAGGCTACGGCTCATGTGATCCATTAGTCTTTTGGACTAATCTTTCCCTTGTGTCTTTAGTTTTCTTCATTCTCCCTTGCTCCAGACAGGGTGAGAACAGAGGAGTATCTTAGATGGCTGCTCACAAGCTTTTAAGATCCTAGACACTACTCACCAAAGTAAAAGTAGAACATTTTCTTTATAAACTATGTTATGCCAATTGAGCTAGATGTTCCCTGAGATCATGGTCCCCACAGCCCTCAGCCCAGTAATTCAGTCCCTTAGGGAGTTTGGATGTGTCTGTGAAGTTTCCATGACGTTGTCTTTGACAAGTTGTGCTGGCTTTCCCAATACTGCGTACTCTTTACCCTTCAGCAGAGTTGCCACTTATATCTATTTAGTGTTTTTTGGTCCCCAATCCTCCCCTCCCTCGTAAACATGTTTATTTTTGTGTGTAAATGTTTTCAAGAGTTTTTATAGTAGTGGCCTCATACAATATTTGTCCTTTTGTGATTGGCTTATTTCACTCAGCATAATGCCGTCCAGATTCATTCACATTGGGAGATGCTTTGCAGACTCATCATTGTTCTTTTTTTGTTGCATAATATTCCATTGTGTGTATGTACCATAGTTTGTTTATCCCTTCCTTTGTTAATGGGCACCTAGGTAGTTTCCATCCTTTTGCTATTGTGAACAATGTTGCAATGAACTTAGTGTGCATACTTGTGCGATGGTTCTTATTTCTCTAGGATATAATCCTAGGAGTGGGATTGCTGGATCATATCATTTTTCTATTCCTAGCTTTTTAAGAAAGTGCCATATCATTTTCCAAAATGGTTGCACTGTTTTGCATTCCCACCAGCAGTGCTTAAGGGTTCCAATCTCCCCACAGCCTCTCCAACTTTTGTTGTTTTCTGGTTTTATGACTTGTACCAGTAACGTCAGAGCGAGATGACATCTCTTTGTGGTTTTGATTTGCATTTCTCTAATGGCTAGTGATCGCAAGCATTTCCTCAAGTGTCTGTTAGACTCTTCAATGTCTTCTTTGGTGAAAGGTCTGTTCATATCCTTTGCTCGTTTTTTTAATTGTATTATTTGTCTTTTTGTTGTAGAGGTGTTAGATTTTCCTGTAGATTTTACAGATTAGACTTTTGTCGGATTTGTCATAGTCAAAATTTTTTCTCCCAGTCTGTAGGTTATCTTTTTAGTCTTTTGGTGAAGTCTTTTGATGAGCATAAGTGTTTAATTTTTAGAAGATCCCAGTTATCTAGTTTACCTTCTGTAATTTATGTGTTGTTAGTTATGGTTTGTATCGTGTTAATGCCTGGTATTAGGGCCTCTAGCTTTGATCCTATTTTTTCTTCTATGATCTTTGTAGTTTTTGGTTTTACATTTAGGTCTTCCATCTGTTTTGAATTAGTTTTTGTGTACAGTGTGAGGTATGGGTCCTGTTTCATATTTTTGCAGATGGACATCCAGTTTTGCCAGTACCATTTATTAAAAAGACTGTCTTTTCCCCATTTGATGGACTTTGGATCTGTTGAATATCAGGAGGCCATAGGTGTATGGGTTTACATCTGAGCTCTCCATTCTGTTCCACTGGTCAGTGTACCAGGCTGTTCTGACTACCATAGTATATAGTAGGTTCTGAGGTCTGGTAGTGGGAGTCCTACTTTGTTCTTCTTCTTCAATAGTGCTTTACTCATCCAGGGCCTCTTCCCTTTCCATATAAAGTTAATGATGAGTTTTTCCATCTCATTAAAGCATGCTGTTGGTGTTTGGATTGGAATTGCCTTGTAATTGTAAATTGCTTTGAGTAGAACTGACATTTTCACAATGTTAAGTCTTTCCATTTATGTAGATCTCTTTTGGTTTCTTGCAGTAGTGTTTTGTAGTTTTCTTTGCAGAGGTCTTTTACATCCCTGATTAGATTTCTTCCTAAGTATTTTATTTTTTTAGGGGCTATTATAAATGGTATTGTTTTCCTGATTTCCTTTTCATCATTCTTTTTATTGGTGTATAGGGATCCAACTGATTTTTTATGTTTATTTTATATCCTGCTATTCTGCTGAATCTATTAGTTCCAGAAATTGTCTCTTGGAGTCTTTTGGGTTTTCTATGTATGGTATCAGATCATCCGCAAATAGGGAAAGTTCAGCTTCTTCATTACTAGTTTGGATGCCTTTTATTTCTTTTTCTTGCCTTATTGCTCTAGCTAGGACTTCCAGCAGAATGTGAAATAGGAGTGGTGATAAAAGACATCCTTGTTTTGTTCCTGTTCTTAAGCGGAATGTTTTCAGCCTCTCTCTATTAAGAATGATGTTGGCTGTTGGTTTTGTATAGATGCCCTTTATTATGTTGAGAAATTTCCCTTCTATATATACTTTACTGAGAGGTTTTATCAGGAATGGGTGTTGGACTTTGTCGAATGCTTTTTCTACATAGATTGAGATGATCATGTGATTCTTTTCCTTTATTTTATTTATGTGGTAGATTACATTGATTGATTTTCTAATGTTGAACCATCCTTGCGTACCTGGTATAAATCTTACTTGCTTGTGGCATATTATTTTTTTATATGATGCAGAATTCTACTGGCTAGAATTTTGTTAAGAATTTTTGCATCTATATTCACAAGAGATATTGGTCTGTAATGTTCTTTTTTTGTGGCGTCTGTGCCTGGTTTTGGTATCAAGGTTACGCTGGCTTCATCGAATGAATTTGGAAGTATCCTTTCCTTTTCTGTGTTCTGAAGTAGATTAAGTAGTACTGGTGTAAGCTCTTCTCTGAATGTTTGGTAGAATTCTTCAGTAAGACATCTGGGCCAGGGATTTTTTTTGTTGGGAGTACTTTTATTACCTTTTAAATCTCTTTTTATGGGTCTGTTCAGATGTTTAACTTCAGTTCGTGTTAGTTTAGGTAGGTAGTGTTTGTCTAGAAATGTGTCTATTTCCTCTAGGTTTTTAAATTTGTTGAGTATAGTTTTTCACAGTACTCTATTATGGTCTTTTTTATTTCATTTGGGTCTGTTGTAAAGTCCCCTATTTCATTTCTTATTTGGATTATTCACATCCTCTCCTGTTTTTCCTTTGTCAGTTTTGGCAATGATTTGTCAATTTTGTTGCAACCTTCAAAGAACCAACTTTTGGTTTTATTGAATCTTTCTATTGTTTTTCTAATCTCTATTTCATTTATTTCTGCTCTGATCTTTATTATTTCCTTTCTTCTGGTGGCTGTGGGCTTCTTTTGCTGTTCTCTTTTTATCTGTTCAAGGTGTGTAGCTAATGTTTTGATTTTGCCCCTTTGTTCTTTTTTTGATGTGTACATCTATTGCTATAAATTGACCTCTGAGTACTGCCTTTGCTGTGTCCCAAAGGTTTTGGAATGACGTGGTTTTTAAGCAAGGTGTTATTTAGTTTCCATGTTGTTAATTTTTTTCCCTGCTCTTCCTGTTATTAATTTCTACTTTTATGGTGTTGTAATCAGAGAAGATACTTTGTATTATCTCAGTATTTTTTATTTTGTTGAGGGTTTCTTTGTGGCCTGAGATGTGGTCTATTCTGAAGAACATTCTGTGTGCACTGGAAAAGAATGTGTACTTTTCTGCTGTTGGATGGATGTTCTATATATGTCTGTAAGGTCAAGTTGGTTGATTGTGGCCTTCAGAGCATCTGTATCTTTTCTGAGTTTCTTTCTAGATGTTCTGTCCTTTATCAAGGGTGGTATGTTGAAGTCTCCTACTATTATTGTGGAACTGTCAATTTCTGTTTTCAGTGCTGTTAGAATTTGTTGTATATATTTGGGAACCCTGTCACTGGGTGTGTAGATATTTATTATGGTTATGTATTCATGACGGATTGTCCCTGTAATCATTATATAATTCCTTCTTTGTCTTTTATGGTGAATTTCATTTTAAAGTTTATTTTATCTGAGATTAATATTGCCACTCTTGCTCTTTTTTGCTTGCTTGATGTAATTTTTTCCATCCATTGATTATTAATAAATTTATGTCTTTGTGTGTAAAATGTGTCTTTTGTAGGCAATGTGATGAATACTGTTTGTTCATCTATCGTGTCCCTCTATGGGTGTATCTATGCCATTTACAGTCAGTGTAATTATTGATAGGTGTGAGTTGATTGCGGTCATTTTGTAATGCTTTTTTTTTTTTTTTTTTTTTTTTTGGTGCTGACATGTTCTTTGTTCCTCTTACTTTCCTGTGCTGAATTCCTTTTGCCTGTGAATTTTTTTTTAATTTTTGTAGATTTTGTGTTTACTCTGACTTTACGTTTTTCTTCTTTATTTTGATGAGTAAGTTTGTTAATTTTCTTTGTGGTTACCTTGAAATTTACCTTTTCTAAGGTAATTATCTTTCCTAAGTTTAAACCAGTCTTTCATTAGTTGGTATTGCCTTGACTTCCTCTCCATTTGAAAGTTCTTTACCTCCAGCATTTATTCCCTCTTTAATTGTTCTGTCATTGTTGTCATTTACAGATTAACCTCTGTGGTTCCCTGCTGTAAATCTTTTAGTTTTGTTTTATCCTTGAGAGTTCATTGCCTAGGTTGATATCTGGCTGATGTGGAATTGCATCGTAGATTCAGGCTGTTGTCTGATGTTGTTGGTCCTCTAACCGAAGGACTCCCTTTAATAGTTTTTGTAACTTTGGTTTGGTTTTTTACATATTCTCTTAAGTTCTGCATATCTGTAAATTTCCTGATTCCGCTATCATATTTGAGTGAGAGTTTTTCAGGATATATTGTTCTTGGTTGGCAATTTTTTTCTTTCAAGGTTTTATATGTGCCATCCCATTGCCTTCTTGACTGCATGGTTTCTGAGGAGTAATTTGAGCTTAGTCTTATTGTTTCCTTTTTGTATGTTACTTTTCGTTTTTATTGAGCTGCTCTCAGGATTCTTTCTTTGTCTTTAGTTTTAGCAAGTGTGTTATGATATGTCTTGGTGATTTTCTTTTGGGGTCTATCTTATATGGGGTTCGTTGAGCTTCTTGGATGGTCAGCTTTTCATCTTTCATGATATTATGGAAGTTTTCTGTCAGCAATTCTTCAATGATCCTCTCTGTGTTTTCCATTTTCTTCCCCTTTTCTGGCACTCCGATCATGGGAAAATTTTCACTTTTGTTTGTATCCCACATCGTTCTCAGGGTTTCTTCATTTTTCTTCTTCTTTTCTTTGTTATTTCTTCAAACAAAGTGGTATCCAAGGATTTATGTTCAGTTTCACTGATCCTGTCTTCCAGTGTTTCAATCTTGCTCCTCAAGCCTTCTTTGATGCTGTCCATTTCTGAAATCTCGTTGTTTATCTTTTGGATTTCTAATTTGTTTTTTTGTATGATTTCTTATTTGGAATTTATTTTGACATTTTGTTCCTGTATTATTTTCCTGAATTCTTCCATTGTTTTGCCTGTATTTTCCAAGATTTTGTCTATTTTTTTTCCTTATTTTTGTCTGCTTTTCCTGTCATCTCTTGGATAGCCCTGAATATTAGAGTTTTGATTACCCTATCAGGTAGTTCCACTGCCTTTTCTTCTACAGGAAGGTCATCTGGTGTTTTATTTTGGACACCTACTTAAACTATCCTGTCCTTTTTTAATATGTTTTGATATTTTCTGTTGTCTTTGGGACTTTCAGTAATTATTTTCTTTGTTTATTGGTTGTAGATTTGTTTGTTTCATACTGCTTTTTTTTGTTTTATTTGGTTATGTCTGGGCGGGTGAGTTGGACATTCTTTGTTGTTTGCTCATCTGTGGGCAGGATACTTCTCATCACCTTGTCCAATGGGCAGGGCCAATTGCTGAGCTATGCTGCAGCAGGGCAGGTTCAGCAGAGGGGGAGGGGCTGGGATGGGTCATTTGTGGTACATACTGGGGCCAACAGGGCTGGGCTAGAGGGCAGTGCAAGGCACGGTTTGGTGGTCCACAACTGTGCCTCTCAGGGGTGTGGTGCTCAGCATATGATGCAGATAGGCAGAAGGGAATGGGATGATGTGATCTACGGAGCTAAGTGTGTGTGGGGAAGAAGAGAAAGAAACAGAAGCCAAAAAAAGCAAAGCAAAGCAAAACAAAACAAACCAAAAAAAGTGGTTTGGGAACCTGCCGTTTGAGTGGTGCAGTCCTGGGGGAGCCATTTGCCAGTAGCTTTCTAGCCAGCCAGTGTGGCATAATGCATCGAGAAGGGCAGAGTTGGCACACACTGCTAGTTGGGCGGGAGAAGAAAAGGAGGGAAGGGAGAGAGAAATAGACTGGAAAAAAAAAAAAAAAAGAAAGGCACATGAGGCCATGTGGTTGGGAGAAAGGAAATGAAGGAAGGTAGAGAGTAAAAAGGAACCAAGAAAAGAAAAAAAAAATGCCCCGAGGGAGCCCATTGAAAGCGGCTCCCCAGCCAAGCAGTGCTGCACAGCCTGTCAAATCAAGAATAAGTAAAGATGGCCCATGGAGCCAGGTGTTTGGGAGAAGGCTAAGGAAGGAAAGTAGAGAGAGACAAGAAACCGAGTAAAGAGAAAAAAGAAAAAAAATGCCTGAGGGAACCTACTGGCATGGCGGCATGGACTGGGGAAGGGACTCCCAGCCAAGTGGCACTGCACAGCCTGTCTAGAAGGAGTGGAGATGGCACACAGCCCTAGGTGCTGGGGAGAAAGAAAGCAAGGAAGGTACAGATAGACAAGAAAGCAAGAAAAGAAAAAAAAGAAAAGCCCAAAGGGAGCCCACTGGCGTGGTGGCACAGACTGGGGAAGGGATTCCCAGGTGAGTGGCGTTGCACAGCCAGTCAAGAAGGAGTGGCGATGGCACACAGCCCCAGATGTTCTTGGGAAAGGAAAGTAAGAGGTGAAAGAGAGAGAAGAAATCAAAAGGAGCTAAAAGAGCACCAAAAATATGGCACTGAAGGAATTAAATAGGCTGGTGGGGGGTGGGACAAATCCAAGTGGCAAGGATCTTGTGTCTCCCCAGTCGAGGGATCTTGGCCTGCCAGAAAGTGGTGGAGGTCGTGCAGGGGAAAGGAGGGTAGAGGGGTTGGAAAATGTGTATCCCTGGTTACTGGGTGCTCTCTCTCCTGCTGGGAGCTCCATTAAGCTATCTTCCCATACTCCCTCTCCATCGTTCTTGGTGGCTAAGGTGTCCAAGATGGTGAATTCATGCTGTCTTAGCTGATAGAGGACCTCTACTCCAAAGCTCTTCTTGTTCTCTGTTCTCTGTCAGTTTCTTCTTCAACTTGGTACTTGGATGAGTGCTTTATCCCTTCATTTGATGCTTGGGGTTCCGGGATTGGCACTTGTATCTGTTTTACTTAGTTTTTTGGGTCTCTGCTGTGGAGGGATGGCATGGTGTTTCTGTATATAGTGCCATGTTGGGTTTTTGCTATAAAGGGATGGCACCATGCTTCTGTCTGTAGTGCCATGTTGGTTCTTATAGCCAAAAAATTGATTACTATTAATAGTCAATTGAATATTAATTTTTTATTTTATTATTTTTTAATTTTTTATTGTTGTAGTTTAAATGAAGTTTACACTCAAGTTAATCTCCCATACAAAATTTTATACATACATTGTTATGTGACCCTAATTGCTCACCCCATTTTTCAACAGCACACTCCTCCTTTCTGTCCCTGATTCCCCACGTCCACTCAGCCAGCTCCTAACTCTCTCTGCCTTCCCATCTCACCTCTGGACAGAAGCCACCCCCTTGGTTTCATGTATCTACTTGTATCTTCACGAGTATCAATTTATGACCCACAGTCCAGTCCAATCCCTGTCTGAAGAGTTGGCCTTGGAAATTGTTTTAGTTCTGGGCTGATAGAGAATCCAGGGGCCATGCTTTCCAGGGTATCTCCAGTCTCAGTCAGACCGTTAAGTTTGGTCTTCCTACTAGAATTTGAGTTCTGCACCCCATCTTTCAGCTGTTCCATCAGGAACTCTCTGTTGTGTTCCCTCTCAGGGAAGTCATTGGCGGTAGCTGGACACCATCTAGTCCTTCTGGTCTCAGATTGATGAAGTCTCTGTTTATGTGGCCCTTTCTGTCTTTAGGGCTAATACCTTCCTTGTGTCTTTGGTGGTCTTCATTCTCCGTTACTCCAGGTGGTCGGGACAAACTGATGTGTCTTAGATGGTGACTTACAAGCTTTTAAGACCCCCGACACCTCTCACCAAAGTAGGATGCAGAACATTTTGTAAATAAGCTTATGCCAATTGACATAGATATCCCCTGAAAGAATGGTAACCAGAATCCTACCCCTGCTAGTCTGCCCCTCAAAGTGTTTGATTGTATTCACGAAACTTCTAAGCTTTGGTTTAGTCCAGTTGTGCTGACTTCCCCTGTAGTGTGCGCTGTCCTTCCCTTCACCTAAGATCATTCTCATCTATTATCTAGTTAGTAAATAACCCTCATCCTCCCTTACCACCCTCGTAACCATTAAAGAATGTTTTCTTCTGTTTTTAAACCTTCTCTTGAGTTCTTATAATAGTGGTCTTATACAGTATTTGTACTTTTGTGATTGACTAAATTCACTTAGCATAATAAGTTCCAGCTTCCACCATGTTATATGATGTTTCATGGCTTCATTTTTGTTCTTCATCGTTGCGTAGTATTCCATTGTGTGCATCTACCACAATTTGTTTATCCATTTCTGGGGACCGAGGTTCTTTCCATCTTTTTGCTATTGAGAAAGGTGCTGCAATGAACATAGGTGTGCATATATCTATTTGTGTGACGGCTTTTATTTCTCTAGGATATATTCCAAGGAGTGGGATAGCTGGATCATATGGTACTTCTATTTCTAGCTTTTTAAGGAAGCGCCAAATCAGTTTCCGAAGTGATTGTCCCATTTTACATAAGTGTTCCAATCTCTCCACAACCTCTCCAGCATTTGTTATTTTGTGTTTTTTGGATTAATGCTAGCCTTGTTGGGGTGAGATGATATCTCATTGTAGTTTTGATCTGCATTTCTCTAATGGCTAATGATCGTGAGCATTTCTTGTGTCTGTTGGCTGCTTGAATATCTTCTTTGGTGAAGTGCCTGTTCATATCCTTTGCCCATTTTTTAATTGGGTTATTTGTCTTTTTGTTGTTGAGGTTTTGCAGTATCTTGTGGATTTTAGAGATTAGATGCTGATCAGATTTGTCGTAGCCAAAAATTTTTTCCCAGAATGTAGGTTGTCCTTTTACTCTTTTGATGAACTCTTCTGATGAGCATAAGTGTTTGATTTTTAGGAGCTCCCATTTATCTAGTCTCTCTTCTGGTGCTTGTGCATTGTTACTTATGGTTCGTATTATGTTTATGCCATGTATTAGGGCTCCTAGCGTTGTCCCTATTTTTTCTTCCATGATCTTTATTGTTTTTGATTTTATATTTAAGTCTTTGGTCCATTTTGGGTTAGTATTTGTACAAGGTGTGAGGTTTGGGTCTGGTTTCAGTTTTTTGCAGATGGATATCCAGTTATGCAAACACCATTTGTTAAAGAGACTGTCTTTTCCCCAATTAACGGACTTTGGCCTTTGTCAAATATCAGCTGCTCATAGGTGGATAAGCTTATATCTGGATTCTCAACTCTGTTCCATTGGTCTATGTATCTGTTGTTGTACCACTACCAGGCTGTTTTGACTACCGTGGTGGTATAATAGGTTCTAAAATCAGGTAGTGTAAGGTCTCCCACTTTGATCTTCTTCTTGAGTAATGCTTTATTTATTTGGGGCCTCTTCCCTTTCCATATGAAGTCCATGATTTGTTTCTCCATCTCATTAAAAAATGCCAGTGGAATTTGGATCGGGATTGCATTATATCTGTAGATTGATTTGGGTAGAATTGGCATTTTCACTATGTTGTGTCTACCTATCCATGAGCAAGGTATATTTTTCCACTTATGCAGGTCTCTTTTAGTTTCTTGCAGTAGTGTTTTGTACTTTTCTCTGTATGGATCTTTTACATCTCTGGTTAGATTTATTCCTAAGTATTTTATCTTCTCAGGGGCTAATGTAAACGGTATTGCTTTGGTAATTTCCTCTTCAGTGCTCTCTTTGTTGCTGTAAAGGAATCCAACTGATTTTTGTATGTTTATCTTCTACCCTGAAACTTCGCTGAAATCTTCTATCAGTTCCAGTAGTTTTCTTGTGGATTCTTTGGGGTTTTCTGTGTATAAGATCATATCATCTGCAAACAGGGACAGTTTAACTTCTTCATTCCCAGTTTGGTTGCCCTTTATTTCTTTTTCTTGCCTTACTGCTCTAGCTAGAACTTCCAGCACAATGTTAAATAGGAGTGGTGTTAAAGGGCATCCTTGTCTTGTTGCTGTTCTCAAGGGGAATGTTTTCAGCCTTTCTCCATTAAGAATGATGTTGGCTGTTGGTTTTGCATAGATGGCCTTTATTATGTTGAAAAATTTCCCATCTATACCTATTTTATTGAGAGTTATTATCAGGAATGGGTGTTGGACTTTGACAAATGCCTTTTGTGCGTCGATTGATAAGATCTTGTGCTTCTTGTCTTTTGTTTTATTTATGTGATGGATTACATTGTTTTTCGAATGTTGAACCATCCCTGCAAATCTGGTATAAATCCCACTTGGTCATGGTGAATTATGTTTTTGATATGTTGCTGAATTCTATTGGCAAGAATTTTGTTGAGGATTTTTGGGTCAATGATCATGAGGGATATTGGTCTGTAATTTTGTTTTTTTCTGGTGTCTTTACCTGGTTTTGGTATCAGGGTTATACTGGCTTCATGGAATAAGTTTGGGAACATTCCATCATTTTCTACGCTCTGAAATACCTTTAGTAGAGGTGGTGTTTTCTCTTCTCTAAAAGTTTGATAGACTTCTCCAGTGAAGCCATCCAGGCCAGGGCTTTTTTTTATAGGCAGTTTTTCAATAACCTTTTCAATCTCTTCTTTTGTTATGGGTTTATTTAGTTGTTCTACTTCTGTTTGTGTTAATTTATGTAGGTAGTGAGTTTATAGAAATTTGTCCATTTCCTCTAGGTTTTCAAATTCGTCAGAGTACAATTTTTCATAGTAATCTGTTATGATTCTTTTAATTTCAGTTGGGTTTGTTATGATACCACCCATCTCATTTCTTATACGGGTTATCTGCTTCCTCTCCTGTTTTTCTTTTGTCAGTTTGGTCAATGGTTTATCAATTTTGTTGATCTTTTCAAATAACCAGCTTTTGGTCTTTCAATTGTTTTCTGTTCTCTATTTCATTTAATTCTGCTCTAATTCTTATTTTTTTCCTTCCTTCTAGTACCTGTAGGCTTCTTTTGCTGCTCTCTTTCTACTTGTTCCAGTTGTAGGATTAATGTTTTGATTGTAACCCTTTCTTCTTTATGGATGTGTGCATTCATTGCTATAAACTGACCTCTGAGCACTGTTTTTGCTGTGTCTGAAGGATTCTGGTAGGATTTGTTTTCATTCTCATTTGATTCAATTAATTTCTTTATTCCATCCTTAATTTCTTCTATAACCCAATAGTTTTTGAGCAAGGTGTTGTTCAATTTCCATGTATTTGATTTTTTTTCCCTTGCTTCTTTGTTGTTGATTTTCACTTTTATGGCTTTATGTTCAGAAAAGATGCTTTGTAATATTTTGGTGTTTTGGATTTTGTTAATGCTTGCTTTATGGCCTAATATGTGGTCTATTCTGGAGAATGTTCCATGTGCTTTAGAAAAGAAAGTATACTTGGCCGCTGTTGGATGCAGTGTTCTATATATGTCTATGAGGTCTAGTTGGCTGATTGTGCCCTTTAGGTCTTCTGTATCTTTGCTGAGTTTCTTGTTAGCTGTTCTGTCCTTTACTGAGTGTGGTGTGTTAAAGTCTCCTACTATTATTATGGAAATGTCAATTTCTCTTTTGAGTACTGTCATTGGGTGCATAGATTTTTATTATGGTTATGTCTTCATGATGGATCTTCCCTGTAATCATGTCCTTCTTTGTCTTTTAAGGTGGATTTTGTTTTAAAGTCTATTTTATCTGAGATTAGTATTGCCACTCCTGCTCTTTTTTGGTAGTTGTTAGCTTGACATATTTTTTCCAACCTCTGATTTTTAGTACATTCACATCTTTGTTTCTGAGGCGTGTCTCTTCTAGACAACATATTGATGGAGCCTATTTTTTTATCCATTCTTTCACTCTCCATCTCTTTATGGGTGCATTGAGTCCGTTTATATTAAGTTTAATTATTGATGGATGTGAGTTTATTGTTGTCATTTTGTAGTACTTTTTTCTGTGGTACTGACGTTGTCTTTGTTCTTCTTATTCTTCTGTGCTGAATTGCTTTTTTTGTGGATTTTTTTCATTTCTTTTGTTTTTGTAGGTTTTGTTTTTACTGAGACTTTGTGTTTTTCCTCTTTATTTTTACAAGTAGGTTTGTTAACATTCTTTGTGGTTACCGTGAAATTTACCAGTATCTTTCTAAGTTCAAAACAGTCTATTATTACTTGGTATCACCTTGCCTTCCTCTCCATTAAAGGGTTCTATACCTACTCCATATATTTCCTGTTTTATTGTTCTGATATTGTTGTCATTTACAGATTAACTTCTCTGATTCCCTGTTACTTTTCTTTTGGTTTTGGATAGTCCTTGGTAGTTCATTTCCTAGACTGATATCTGCCTGGTATGATCCTGCATCCTAGATTCAGCCAGTGAGCTGAAGTTGTTTGTTCTCAGGTTGAAGGACTCCCTTTAATAATTCTTGTATGTTTCATTTGGTTTTTACATATTCCCTTAATTTCTATTTATTGGGAAATGTCTTAATTTCACCATCATATTTGAACAAGAGTTTTTCAGGATATATTATTCTTGACTGGCAATTTTTTTCTTTCAATGATTTATATGTGTAATCTCATTGCCTTCTTGCCTGCATGGTTTCTGCTGAACAATCCGAGCTTAGTTTTATTGTTTCTCTTTTGTATGTGACTTTTTGTTGAGTTACTCTCAGGATTCTTTGTTTGTCTTTGGTTTTGGAGAGCATGATTATGATGTGTCTTGATGATTTTCTTTTGGAGTCTATCCTACCTATATGGGATTAGTTGAGCTTCTTGGATGGCCAGCTTTTCATTGTACATGATACTGCAGAAGTTTTCTGTCAGCAGTTCTTCAATGATCCTCTCTGTGTTTTCTGTTTTCTCCCCCTGTTCTGGAACTCCAATCACTCGAAAATTTTAGCTTTTGATTGTGTCCCACATAACTCTCAGGGTCTCTTCATTTTTATTTATTTATTTTTTTTCTGAGTTTTCCTCAGAGTTGTCTCCAAGTGTTTGTCTTCAATTCCGCTGCTCCTGTCTTCCACCGTTTCAAATCTGCTCCTCAGACCTTCTATGACACTGTCCATTTCTGAAATATTGTTGTTTATCATTTGGATTTCTAATTGTTGTTTTTGTATAATTTCCAGTTGTGAATTTATTTTGGCATTTTGTTCCTGCATTATTTTCCTGAATTATTCTTTTTTTTTTTTTTTTTTGGTCTGTGTTTTCCATGAATTTGTCTGCCTTTTCCATGAATTTGTCTATTTTTTTCTCATTTTTGTGTGCTTTCTGCTTCAACTCTTCGAGAATTCTGAGTATTAGAGATTTGAATTCCCTATCAGGTAGTTCTAGTGCCTTTTCTTCCACTGGAAAGTCTTCTGGTGTTTTATTTTGGACACCTATTGGAACCATCCTGTCCTGTTTTAGTAAATGTTTTGATATTGTCTGCTGTTTTTAGTGCATTTAGTAGTTATTTTTCTCATTTATTGGTTGTAGATTTGTTTTGTCCTTTTTTTTTTATTTGGCTATGTCTGAATAGGGGGGCTGTGTGTTCTCTGTTGTTTGCTTGTCTGTGGGCATGATACTTTTTGCGTCCTTCTCCAATTGGCAGGGTCAGTTGCTCAGAAATTGTACAGGAGGGTGGGTATAGCTGAAGAGGAGTTGCTGGGATGGGTTGTTTGTGGCACTTTTTACAGCCACCAGGGCAGGTAAGTAATCAGTGCAGGGCAGGATCCACTAGGCTGTGCCTGTGCTGCTTAGTGGTGTAATGTTAAGTGCACGGTGCAGGTAGGCAGGATGGAGAGGCGAGATTGTGATGTGTGGAGCTACAATGGGTATAGTAGAGAGGAGACTGGAACAGGTGCCAAAAAGATACAAACAAACAAAAAGAGTGCTAGGGGCGCTTGTCATTGGAGTGGAGAGATGAGAGACTATGAAATGGAGAAAAACAAAAAGGGGAGAATAAGAAAAAAAGAAAAGAATGAATAAATGAAAATTAGGAAGAAAAAAGAAAAGCAAAGCTCTCAGGGATCCCACCAGTGTGGCTACAAGGTCTGGGGTAGTTGTTCCCAGGTGATGAAGTACAGCCTGGTTAGAAGGGTAGAGGTATTCAGCACCAGGTATTCAGGGGACAGGAAAAGAAGGTATAGAGAGATGAAAAACTGAGTAAGGAAGAAAGACAAAAAGGGAAAAAGATGGAAAAAAAACAAAACAAATTGAAAAAAAAGTACAAGAAAAGCCCTCAAAAATCAGAAAAAAAGAAAAACATGGAAAAAGCAATGCACTCAGGGATCTCTCTGTGTGTCTGCGCAAGCTAAGGGGGTAGGTCCCAAGCCAGGTAGTGCTGCCCAGCCAGAAACGGTTCCCAACTCGAGAAAAAAAAAAGAAAACGAACAAACAATTCAAAACAAACAAACAAACAAAAAAGCCCCAGGATCCCACCAGCTTAGCAGCACAGACCGGGAAACCAGTTCCACGCTCTAACAGAGCTCCGCAGCCCCTTAGGAAGAAGCAAAGTTGGTGCACTGAGCCAGCTATTTGAACAAAAGGAAGGAGAGGTGGTGAGAGGTAAGGAAGAAATCAAAAGAAGCAGGAAAAAGCAACACCAGCAGCCAACAAAATGGCACTCAAGGAGTTTGCCAACGTGGGCGGGTTGAATCCAAGCAGGCAGTTCTTCCCGGCTAAGAGACTGTGGCCACAGGAAGCAGAGGAAGCTTAGTGGGACGAAGAAGGGTAGGGGGTGGGAAAGCATATATCGCCAGTTACCAGTTGTTCTGTCTCCTGCTGGAAGCTCTGCTTTGTCGTGCCCCCTATTTCCTGGTCTCTGATAGGAGTCTAAGATGGAGGATTTGCCCTGTGTTTGCTGATAGGGGACCTCTGGATGAATCTCTCCTTGCTTTCCATTCTCTGTCAGTTTTTCACTACATTTGGTGCTTGGCTGAGTTCTTTATCTCTTCATTTGATGTTTTAGGGTTTCAGGATTGCTGTTTTCTATGATTGGCTTAATTTTTTGGATCTTTGCTGCAGAAGGGTGGTGTGGTGCCTCTGTGTAGAATGCCATGTTGCCAGAAGTCCTGCTGAGTCTTTATACTTTTCTTTTTTATTTTGATTTGTAGGATTGTTAGATTCCTTTGTGGTTACCTTAATACTTACCCCTATTTTTCTAAGTTTATACCAGTGTTTTATTTCTTTGTATCTCCTTAACTTCCCCTCCATATGCAAAATCTGATTGCCTTCTTTAATTCCCTCTTTTTTGTTTTAATGTTGTCCTTTTTTACATATTGATATCTCTGTTTCCCTATTTTCAGTGTTTTAGCTTTGATGTATTTTTGACTTCCCTATCTGAATCAATATCTGGTTGCTCTGTCTTGTGTTCTAGTCTTGTGTTGTTAACCGATGTTATTGATTATCTAACCATAGGACACTCTTTAGTATTTCTTGTAATTTTGGTTTGATTTTTGCAAATTCCCTAAACTTCTGTTTATCTGGAAATGCCCTAATTTCGCCATCATATTTGAAAGACAGTGTTGCTGGATATATAATTATTGTCTGGCTGTTGTTTTCCTTCAAGGCTTTATATATGTCGTCCCATTTCTTTTTTGCCTGCATGGTTTCTGCTGAGTAGTCCAAACTTATTCTAACTGACTCTCTTTGTAGATGACTTTTATCCCTAGCTGCTCTTAAAATTCTCTCTTCATCTTTGGTTTTGGTAAGTTTGATTATAATATGTCTTGGTCACTTTCTTTTGGGATCTACCTTATGTGGGGTTTGATGAGCATCTTGGATAGATATCTTCTCTTATTTCATGATATCAGGGAAGTTTTCTGTAAACGAATCTTCAACAATTTTCTCTGTATTTTCTGTTATCTCCCTCTGTTCTGGTACTCCAATCACTCGTAGCTTATTTCTCTGGATAGATTTTCACATAACTCTTAGAGTTTCTTCATTCTTTTTAATTCTTTTATCTGATTTTTCCTTAAATAAGTTGGTGTCAAGAGCTTTATCTTCAGTGTCACTAATGCTAACTTCTACTGTCTCAATTCTGCTCCTATGACTTTCTATTGAGTTTTCTAATTCTGAAATTTTATTGTTAATGTTCTGGATTTCTGATTCTGTCTCTCTGTGGATTCTTAAAGCCTATTAAATTTGGCATTATGTTCTTGAATAACTGTTTTATGTTCCGCTATTACTGTGTCTGTATGTTGTCTGGCTGTTTCTGTGTTCTGTCGATTTCCTTTCTTATTTTTAGAAGAGTTCTGTATATTAATCTTTTGTATTCTGCCTATGGCAATTCCAAGAAATTCTCTTCCTCCAGAGAATTTATTGATTCTTTATTTTGGGAGCTTGCTGAAGCATCATGGACTGCCTCCTTATGTGATTTGATATTGACTCTTGTCTCTGAGCCATCAACAAGTTATTATAATTTTATTTTATACTTGTTTATTGAGTCCTAGCTTCTTGTTTTGTTTTGATTTCATATGCCCCAGTAAGCAGCTCGTGTGCACTAGTTTGATTACTGGCACCTTTGAAGCTCTAACGTCCTGTCACCGGGTAGTTAGTTCTGTAACTAAGTATGTGCACACAGGAGTCCGGTAAATTTTCTTGTATTGATTCAGCTCAGGTGTCCAGGCTGTTGGTCACCAAGTATGTGGTGCAGGCTCTCACCTACAGTCTTAGAGAGGAATGAGTGGTTCGTGTAGGTATAGGTATCTGGCTGCAGTAGTGGGTCACATGCTGAGCAAGGCAGGGGGCTGATGGCTGCCCCTGAGTGTCTGAAAGGAAAGCATATCCCTATTCCCTAGAGCCACTAGGTAAGTGAGTTTTGCAGCCAGACTATGGGCACCCTACTCTGTTGGTTGTAAAGATGCAGGGGCACCACCTATTCTTGGACCCCTGTCACAGGTGACTAAGTGGCATAGGTGGAGCCACCAATCCTCAAGTACCAGGTGCGGATCTGTAAATGTGCCTGCTTATTGGGCAGGGCTGTGTCAAAGGTCACGAATCTGCCACTTCACAGCTGAAACAGTTGGAGTTAGACTTCAGGTGCTTACCTTGTTGTACTGTGGTAGTGAGGGCTTACGCTGTTGAGATGGGTCCACACAAGTCTATACAGTGGTGGACGGCTCTCAAAGTCTGCAGACCCCTTATGCCTGTGTCTAGCAAAGGAGCTGTGCTGCCCTGAGTTCCTGGCTTATGGGAGCCAGTAGCCTATTCCCACTCCAAGGCCAGGAGAATGGGCCAGGGTGCCTTTTGGGATCTACTTCTGGCCTAGGGGTCTCAGAAACTTCAGAAGGCTGGACTGGAGCAGAGAAGGGAGGGAGGAGGTAAAAGGGAGAGAGGTTTTTCCCAAATAGGCTTTTTTTTTTAAGTCCCCTCAAAAGTTCACATGCATCTACTTACCTTTGCCACCTGGAAGCTGCTTTTCACAGGTTCAGAGCGTTCAGGCAGAATCTCTGCTGCCGGATGTCTCTCAATGTGGAAACTGTCTCCTGAGCGCTCGTGCAGAGCTGTATGCCTGCTTCACTGTGTACCTCGGAGCCGGTGGGGGCTGAAGGGTTGTGGCTCCAGCTGAGTCCGGTCTGGCACTTCTTGCTTCTTCAGAGCCGTCTCCCTGTCCCCCCACCACTCAGTCCGATTCCTCAACTTTGCCTTGTTCAGGGCTCCTAGATATTCATATACAACCAAATCACTTGTTTTTCCAGGTCTTTGTTGTAAGAGGGATATAGGAAGCTGTCTGACTACTCCAGCATCTTGGCCCTGCCTCTATTAACAGTCATTTGAATTTTAAAAGTAAATAAAAAATCTGTTGGCTATCTAAGTAAATGATCAAATTATTTTTAAGATGAATGACCATACGTTCTGATTTTCATGGGGTAGTTACTTGTTTATACCTTGTGTACTGTACAATTTCTTTTTACTGTCCAAAGTCATTTTCACTTTTAAAAGAGTTCCCCTTTGAAATTAAATATATAATCAAGTTGGTGTCACACTCCCACAACCTTTTATGTCTATAAGCAGTAGAGCTCTATTTCTAAGAAATTTGTTAAAAGAGTGGACCAAGTGTTTTATATCCAGATAACTCTCCTTCGAGTACAAAGGTAATGAACATCCCAATTTCAAGTTGAAAGAACTCAAGGAGTTTACATCTTATGACCACTTCATGATCAATCTTACAGAGCAAGATCAGCAAAATAGGAACTACAGGAAAATCAGGCCCAATGCCTATGTTTGCAAACAGCTTTATTGGAACACAGCAAGGTTCGTCCATTTACATATTGTCTATAGTTTCTTTTGCACTATAGCAACAGAATTGAATACTTGTGACAGACACCATATGACACACAAAGTCAAAAATTTGCTCCCTAGACTTTACAGAAAAAATGTTTTCTGACTCTCGGTCTATATTCATAGTTTCACACTAGAATTTGGAGTCCTTGAGGTGAGTAAAAAATAACACTTGAAAATATTATGTTTACCAAATAATTTTATTCCAAATAACTTTTAACGACCAGAATATCAATTACCAAATTTTAATAATTTCTACTTTATAAGCATGTATGGGTGAACAGCATATGTTAATGTTTTCTTCTCTTAATTTAGTATTATTAAGCCTAATTTTCTTAAATTAAAATATTGAAATATACATTTTAACACAATCAGATACTATAAAATTGATTCCTTGAAGTGTAACTTTTTAAGACCTTTTCCAAAGTTTCTAAATTGGTCTGGCAGCTGCTGCCAAATGATGGGGAGCAATACTCATTTGCACTTCCCCACCAATTTCAAGACTAAGAACAAAAGTTTCTGTAGCATTCCTATCACCTGGTGGCTTATTGGTAGAAAATAGATTTTTAATAAATATTTCCTATCTAAACTAATTTAGGCTATCACCAGCCTGCTAAATCAGCTTTCAAGAATACATGTTTTAACTAGCCCTTGAAATATATGTCTCAGCAACAGCTTATGAGTAATAACTTTCCAAAATAAATATTTTGAGCAGATCAGAATGCCACATTTTCTTGTTACTTTTTCTCATATTTATGAGATAGCTATAGGAAAGTAGGCTAGCGTCTCTTATTCAAAATCTAGTAGCCACTTTTAAATATTCTTCTATATAGACATACAAAGTGGAGGTGGGGTCAAGATGGCAGAGTTGTCAGACAATTCCTGTGGTCCCTTTTAAAACAAAGACCTGAAAAAAACAAGCGAATTGATTATCTGACAATCTAGGAGCCCTGAACATCAAAGGCAAAGTTGAATTGGACTGAGCGGCAGGGGGAGGAAGAGACTGTTCAGGAGCAGTGAAGAGTTACCAGACCTGACCTGGCCAGCACCAACATGCTGCAGGCTGGACTGGCTGCTGTGCGCAAAGAGGCAAGCAGTGGTGTTCAGGACACGTTTTCCATAGTGGGAGAGATCAAGAGGTGGAGAGTCTGCTCAAGCCTCCAGAACCAGAGAGAAGCAGCACTCAATCAGCAAAAGATAAGTACATGTGTCTAACCTACTGAGAAGATGAAAAAAAAATCCCCTTTGGGAAGAACCTGTCTCTGATTTACCTGTCCCCCCCACTCTGCACTGGGTCCTGGCATGGCTTCAGTGATTTCCATGCACCCTGGGCCAGAAGTGGGACTGGTCTCACACCCTCAGCCATTCTATCAGCTTTGGAGAGGGAACAAATTAACAAACAGGAAAAAATAATCTGCCAGCTCCCCTAAGCCAGGAACTCAGGGACGGCACAACCCCTTTGCCTAGGCACAGGCATAAGGGGTCCACAGACTTTGAATGCCTTTCATCCCTGCATAGAAATGTGTTGATCCATTTCAAAAGCACAGGTCCTCATTAGCACAGTACAACTGGGTATATACCTGAAGCCTGTTTTCAACTATATCAGATATAAAGGGGAGTGGCAGATTCATGACATTTCATACCACCCTGCCCATTAAGCAGGGTCTTCATCTACACACATCAGGGGCCTGATGATTGGTGGCTCCACCCATGCCACATAGCCACCTGCAACAGGGGTCCAAGTGATGCCTCCCAGTCCTTACAGCCAACCTCACTGGGTGCCCATACTCTGGATGCAAAACCTACACACCAGTGCACTCTAGGAAGCAGAGATGTGCTTTCCTCCAAAATACTCAGGGGCAGCCATCAGCTTCCTGCCCTTGTTCAGTACATGACACCCTACTGCAGCCAGATACCTATGCCTACTCCAATCACCCCTGCCCATCTGGGACTGTAGGTGAGAGCATGCACCACACACTTGGTAACCGACTACCTGGACACCTGAGCTGAATCCATACAAGAAAAGTAAATAGACTCCTGGGCTCACATACCTAGTAACAAATCTAACCATCATGTGAGAGGACATGAGAGCTCCAGAAGTGCCAATAATCAAACTACCTCGCATGAGGAGCATATTTGGGCATATCAAAACAAAACAAAACAAGAAGCTAGGACACAATAAGCAAACATAAAATAAATATAATAACTTATTGATGGCTTGGAGACAACAGTCAATATCAAATCATATAAAGAGTCAGATCATGATGGCTTCAACAAGTGCCCAAAACAAAGAATCAGAAAACATTCCTGAGGAAGAGAACTTCTTGGAATTAGCAGAGGTCGAGTTCAAAAGATTAATATACAGAGCTCTTCAAGAGATCGGGAAGAAGATCATGCAAAAAGCAGAATAAGCCAAAGAACAAGCAGACAAAGTAACAGAGGAAATTAAGAAGGATACACAAGAGCATAATGACAAATTTAACAGGCTGTTAGAATTCATAGAGAGACAGCAATCAGAAATCCAAAAAATTACAATAAAATTTCAGAATTAGACAACTCAATAAAAAGTCATAGGAGCAGAACTGAGGCAAAGAAAGTCAGAATTAGTGAGACTGAAGATAAAGCACTTGACACTTTTTATCTTTGAGGATAAATTAGATAAAACAATTCAAAAAATGAAGAAACGCTAAGAATTATGTGGGACTATATCAGGAGGAATAACCTATGAGTGATTGGAGTACCAGAGCAGGGGAGGATAGAGGAAAATACAAAGAGAATTGCTGAAGATTTGTTGGCATAAAACTTCTCTGATATCGTGAAAGATGAGAAGATATCTATCCAAAACCTCATTGAACTCCACACAAGGTAGATCCCAAAAGAAAGTCACCAAGACATACTATAATCAAACTTGCCAAAACCAAAGACAAAGAATTTTAAGAGCAGCTAGGGATAAATGAAAAGTCATCACAAATGACAGTCAATAAGACTAAGCTGACCACTCAGCAGAAACCATGCAGACGAGAAGGCAATGGGATGACATACATAAAGCCTTGAAGGAAAAATATTGCCAGCCAAGAATTATATCCAGCAAAACTGTCTCCAAATATGATGGCAAAATTAGGATATTTCCAGATAAACAGAAGTTTAGGGAATTTGTAAAAACCAAATCAAAATTTCAAGAAATACTAAAGGGAGACCTCTGATTAGAAAATCAATAACATCAGATAAGAACCCAGAACTAGAACACAGGACAGAACAACCAGATATCAACCCAGTTAGGGAAGTCACTAAAATAAATCAAAGCTAAAACCCTTAAAGTAGGGAAACAGAGTGCCAATATGTAAAAGATGACAACATTAAAACAAAAAAAGGTACTAAAAAATGTAGTCATAGACCTATCATAAGGAGAGGAAGTCAAGGAATTATAAAGAAATAAAAGAGTCATTTAAACTTAGAAAAATTGAGATAAATATTAAGGTAATCACAAAGGAAACTAAAAATCCTACATATCAAAATAAAAAAACAAGAAAAATATAAAGACTCAGCAAATACAAAATCAATAACAAAGAAAAGGATGAAAATACATAAAGAAAAACAACTCAGCACAGAAAATTAAATGGAACAAAGAAATACATCAAAATAACAGCACTAAACTCATACGTATCAATAATTACACTGAATGTAAATGGACTAAATACACCAATAAAGAGACAGAGAGTGGCAGATTAGATTAAAAAACACAATCCGTCTATATGCTGCCTACAAGAGACATACCTTAGACTTAAAGACACAAACAAACTAAAATTCAAAGGATGGAAAAATATATATCAGGCAAACAACACACAAAAAAGAGCAGGAGTGACATTAATCTCTGATAAAATAGACTTTAAAGTAAAATCCACCACAAAATATATAGAAGGACATTATATAATGATTAAAGGGTCAATACACCAAGAGGACATAACCATAATAAATATTTATGCACCCAGCGACAGGGCTCCATAATGCATAAAACACAACTCTGGTCATTCTGTCCTGCATTGAAAAGAAAAATAGACAGCTTCACAATAATACTGGAAGTCTTCAACACATCACTTCTGGTAAAGGAGAGATCATCCAGAAAGAAGCTCAATAATGACACGGAAGATCTAAATGCCACAATCAACCAACTTGATCATATAGACATATACAAAACACTCCACCCAACACTGAACAAGTACATCTTCTTTTACAAAGTACCTGGAACATTCTGTAGAATAGACCACATATTAAGCCACAAAGCAAGCCTTAACAGTATCCAAAACACTGAAATATTACAAAGCATCTTTTCTGACCATAAGGCCATAAAAGTGGAAATCAATAACAGAAAAAGCAAGGAAAAAAATCAGCTACATGGAAACAGAACAACACCTTGTGTCATGGTTTGAATTATGTCCCCACAAAAATGTCTGTATCAGTTTGGCTGGGCCATGATTCCTGGTACTGTGTGATTTTCCTATATGTTGTAAATCCTGCCTCTATGATGTTAATGAGGGAGGATGGGTGGCAGTTGTGTTAGTAAGGCAGAACTGGATCTACAAGACCAGACTGTGTCCTGAGGCAATCTCTTGAGATATAAAAGACAGAAGTGAGCAGAGAGACAGGGGAACCTCATACCATCAGGAAAGCAATGCTGGGAGCAGAGCATGTCGTTTGGACTGTGGTCCCTGTGCAAAGAAGCTCCTAGTCCAGGGGAACATTGATGAGAAGGCCAACAGAGAGAGAAAGACTTCCCCTGGAGCTGACACCCTGAGTTTGGACTTTTAGTCTACTTTGATTATGAGGAAATAAACTTTTCTTCATTAAAACCATCCACTTGTGGTATTGCTGTTACAGCAGCACTAGATGACTAAGACACCTTGCTCAAAAACTACTTGGTTATAGAAGAAATTAAGGACAGAATAAAGAAATTCACAGAATCAAATGAGAAAAAAAAATCCTACCAGAACATTTGGGTTATAACAAAAGCAGTGCTCAGGGGTCAATTTATACCAATAAATGGACACATTCAAATAAAGAAAGGGCCAAAATCAGAACATTAACTATACAACTCAAACAAATAGAAAAAGAGCAGCAAAGAAGCCCTTGGGCACAAGAAGAAAAGAAATAATAAAAATTAGAGAAAAATAAAATGAAATAGAAAAACAATTGAAAGAGTTATCAAGACCAAAAGCTGGTTCTTTGAAAAGATCAACAAAATTGATCAACCATTGGCCAAAATTACAAAAGAAAAACAGGAAAGCAAGCAAATAACCCGAATAACAAATGAGATGGGTAATATCACAACAGACCCAACTGAAATTAAAAGAATCATAACAGAATACTATGAAAAATTGTACTCCACTAAATTCAAAAAATAGAGGAAATGGACAAATTTCTAAAAACACACTACCTCTCTAAACTAACACAAACAGAATAACTAAACAAACCTATAATGAAAAAAGAGATAGAAAAGGTAATTTAAAAAAAAAAAAAAAAAAAAAAAGCCCTGGCCCTGACGGCTTCATTGGAAAAATCTAAGAAACTTTCAGAGAAGAATTAACATCACTGCTAATGAAGGTATTCAGAGTATAGAAAAAGATGGAATACTCCCAAACTCGTTCTATGTAGCCTGAATAACCCTGATACCAAAATCAGGTAAAGACACAACTAAAAAAGAACATTACAGAAGAATATCCTTCACAAACATAGACTTAAAAATCCTCAACAAAATTCTAGCCAATAGAATTCAACAACATATCACAAAATAATGTACTGGGACCAAGTGGGATTCATAACAGGTATGCAGGGATAGTTCAACATTAGACAAACAAATAATGTAATCCAATACATAAATAAAACAAATACAAGAACCACATGATCTTATTAATTGATACAGAAAGGGCATTTGACAAAGTCCAACACACATTCATGATAAAAACTCTCAGCAAAATAGGAATAGAAGGGAGATTTCTCAACATAATTAGGGGCATTTATACAAAGGCAACAGCCAACTTCAGCCTAAATGGAGAGAGTCTGAAAGCAATCTCCTTGAGAATGGGAATCAGACAAGGATTCCCTTTATCATCACTCTTATTCAACATTGTACTAGAGGTCCTAGCCAGAGCAATTAGGCTAGAAAAAGAAACAAAGGGCATCCAAATTGGTCAGGAAGAAGGAAAAGTATCCCTATTTTCAGATGATATGATCTTACAAGTAGGAAACCCCAAGGAATCCACAAGAAAACTATTGGAACTAATAGAAAATTTCAGCAAAGTATCAGGATACAAGATAAACAATCAAAAATCAGTTGGATTCCTCTACACCAACAAAGAAAACTTTGAACAGGAAATTACCAAATCAATACTCTTTACAATACCCCCAAGAAGATAAAATACTTAGGAATAAATCTCACCAGAGAAGTAAAAGACCTATACAAAGAAAACTACAAGACACTACTGCAAGAAACCAAAAGAGACCTACATAAGTGGAAAAACATACCTTGTTCATGGATAGGAAGATTCAACATTGTGAAAATGTCATTTCTACCCAAAGCAATCTACAGATAGAGTGCAATCCCAATCCAAATTCCAATGACATTTTTTAATGAGATAGAGAAACAAATCACCAACTTCATTTGTAAAGGGAAGAGACCCTGGAAAATGAAGCATTACTGAAGAAGAACAAAGTGGGAGGCCTCACATTACCTGATTTTAAAACCTATTATACCGCCACAGTAATCAAAACAGCCAGGCACTGGTACAACCACAGATACATAGACCAAAGGAACAGAATTGAGAATCCAGATGTAAAATCATCCGCCTATATTGTTGATGTTGTTGTTAGGTGCCATAAAGTTGGTTCCAACTCATAGCAACCCTATGTACAACAGAACAAAACACTGCACGGTCCTGCACCATGCCCACATTCATTGTTATGCTTGAGTCCATTGTTGCAGCCACTGTATCAATCCATATCGTGGAGTGCCTTCTTTTTGCTGACCCTGTAATTTCCCAAGCATCATGTCCTCATGCAGGGACTGATCCCTCCTGACAACATGTCCAAAGTATATAAGACATAGTCTCACTATCCTTGCTTCTAAGGAGCAATCTGGTTGTACTTCTTCCAAGACAAATTTGTTCATTCTTTTGGCAGTCCATGGTATATTCAATATTCTTCGTCGACACACAATTCAAAGGTGTCAATTCTTCTTCCATCTTCCTTATTCATTGTCCAGCTTTTGCATGCCTACAATGCTATTGAAACTACCGTGGCTAAGAAGACTAAGGTGACGTCTTTGCTTTTCAACACTTTTAAGAGGTCTTTTGCAGCAGATTTGTCCCATGCATTGTGTCTTTTGATTTCTTGACTGCTTCCATGGGTGTTGATTGTGGATCCAAGTAAAATGAAATCCTTGACAACTTCAATCTTTTCTCCATTTATTGTAATGCTGCTTATTGGTCAAATTGTGAGGATTTTTGTTTCCTTTATGTTGAGGTGTAATCCATACTGAACGCTGTGATCTTTGATTTTCATCAGAAAGTGCAAGTCCTCTTCACTTTCAGCAAGCAAGATTGTGTCGTCTGCGTAACGCAGGTTGTTAATGAGTCTTCCTTCAATCCTGATGGCCCGTTCTTCTTCATATAGTCCAGCTTCTCTAATTATTTGCTCAGCATACATATTGAATAGGTATGGTGGAAGGATACAACCCTGACACACCTTTCTTGACTTTAGACCACTCAGTATCCCCTTGTTCTGCCCAAATGACTGCCTCTTGATCTATGTACAGGTTCTTCAGGAGCACAAGGAAGTGTTCTGAAATTCCTATTCTTCGCAATGTTACCCATAATTTGTTATGATCCACACAGTCAAATGTCTTTGCGCAGTCAATAAGACACAGGTAAACATCTTTCTGGTAGTCTCTGCTTTCAGCCAAGGTCCATTTGACATCAGCAACGTTATCCCTGTTTCCACGTCTTCTTTTGAATATGGCCTGAATTTCTGGCAGTTCCCTGTCAATATACTTCTACAGCTTCTTTTGAAAGATCTTCAGCAAAATTTTACTTGCCTGTTATATTAATGATATTGTTTGATAATTTCCACTTTCGTTTGGATCAACTTTCTTGGGAATAGGCATAAATATGGATCTTTTCCAGTCAATTGGCCAGGTAGCTGTCTTCCAAATTTCTTGGTATAGACGACTGAGCACTTCCAGGGCTGCATCCCTTTGTTGAAACATCTCAGTTGATATTTTGTCAATTCCTAATTCCTTGTTTTTTTGCCAATGCCTTCAGTGGACCTTAGACTTCTTTCTTCAGTACCATTGGTTCCTGATCATATGCTACCTCTTGAAATGGTTGAATGTCAACCCATTCTATGAGCAGCTAACATTTGACAAAGGTCCAACGTCCATTAAATGGGGGAAAGATAGTTTCTTTAATAAATAGTGTTGGCATAACTTGGATATCCATCTGTAAAAAAATGAAACAAGACCTATATGTCACACCATGCACAAATACTCAGAATAGATCAAAGTCCCAAATATAAAATCTAAAATGACAAAGATCATGGAAGAAAAAATAGGGACAATGCTAGGAGCCCTAATACATGGCATAAACAGAATACAAAACATTACTAACAATGCAAAACCACTAGATGAGAAACTAGATAACTGGGAGCTCCTAAAAATCAAACACTTATGTTCATCAAAAGAACGTCACCAAAAGAATAAAAAGACAACCTACAGACTAGGAAAAACTTTTTGGCTACGACACATTCGATCAACATCTAACCTCTAAAATCTATAAGATACTGCAAAACGTCAACAACCAAAGAACAAATAATCCAACTGAAAAATGAGTAAAGGATATGAACAGGCACTTAACCAAAGAAGACATTCAGGCGGCTAACAGATACATGAGGAAATGCTCGTGATCATTAGCCATTAGAGAAATGCAAATAAAAACTATAATGGGATACCATCTCACCCCAACAAGGCTAGCATTAATCCAAAAAACACAAAACAGTAAATGTTGGAGAGATTGTAGAGAGACTGAAACACTTATACACTGCTGGTGGGAATGTAAAATGGTATAACCACTTTGGAAATCGATTTGGTGCTTCCTTAAAAAGCTAGAAATACAGGTACCATATGATCCAGCGATCCCACTCTTTAGAATATATCCTAGAGAAATAAGAACCATCACACGAATAAATATATGCACTCCCATGTGTATTGCAGCACTGTTCACAACAGCAAAGAGATAGAAACAACCTAGGTGCCCATCAGCGGATGAAGGAATGAACAAATTATGGTATATTCACACAATGGAATACTACGCAGTGATAAAGAACAGTGATGAATCCATGAAACATCTCACAACATGAATGAATCTGGAAGACATTATGTTGAGTGAAATTAGTCAGTCGCAAAAGGACAAATATTGTATGAGACCACTGTTGTAAGAACTCAATAAATGGTTTAAACACAGAAGAAAACGTTCTTTGATGGTTACGAGGGTGGGGAGGGAAGGAGAAGGGTATTCACTAACTAGATAGTAGACAAGAATTATGTTAGGTGAAGGGAAGGACAATACACAATTCAAGGGAAGTCAGCATAACTGGACTAAACCAAATGCTAAGAGGTTTCCTGAGTACAATCACATACTTCGGGGGACTGAGTAACAGGTGCAGGGGTCTGGGGACCATGGTTTCAGGGGACAGCTAGGTCAATTGGCATAACAAAGTTTATTAAGAAAATGTTCTGCATTCCACTTTGGTGATTGGTGTCTGAGGTCTTAAACCTAGCAAGTGGCCATCTAAGATGCATCAATTGGTCCCAACCCACCCGGAGCAAAGGAGAAGTAACAACAACAAAGACGCAAGGAAAATATTAGCCCAAGAGACAAAAAGGGCCACATAAACCAGAGACTTCATCAGCCTGAGGCCAGAAGAATGAGATGGTGCCTGGCTACCACCAATGACTACCCTGACAGGGAACACAACAGAGAGTCCCTGATGAAGTAGGAGAAAAGTGGGGTGCAGAACTCAAATTCTAGTCAAAAGACTAGAGTTAATGGTCTGACTAAGACTGGAGGGACCCTAGAAAAAATGGCCCCCAGCCTCTCTGTTAACCCAGAATTGAAACCATTCCTGAAGCCAACTCTTCAGACAAATATTAGATTGGATTATCAGACATAAAATGATACTTTTGAAGAGTGTGCTTCTTAGTTCAAGTAGATATATGAGACTAAATAGGCAGCTCCTCTCTGGAGGCGAGATGAGAAAGCAGAAAGGGACAGGAGCTGGTTGAATGGACATGGGAAATCCAGGGTGGAAAGTAGGAGTGCGCTGATATATTATAGGGATAGCAACTAGGGTCACATAACAATGTGTGTACATGTAATTTTATAAGAAACTAACTTGAGCTGTAAACTTTCACTTAAAGCACAATAAAAATAAAACATAAAAAAATAATAAAACAAAGTGTCAGCCAAGCAATGTAAAGAAAATCCAAGTAGTTCTTAACCCAGTAAGATAAATTTGGAACTTTCAGAGAAAATAGGAAATTCTAGATAAAATCTGGGGAAGTTTATTTTCTCTAAGTTCTGTCAATATAAGTTTTGGATGTCCTTGAGGGTAGCCTTTGTCAATAATATATATTTTTAAAGAATATGTGGCTTCTTGCGTATGCAATTATTATTTAATTTTTTAAGGTTACATGTAAAATACATAAAAATTAGCTCTTCCATATGTTTTCAAGTCTATCTTATAAAATAATCATATTGTTCTATTTAGAAATTTAGTTACATTTAACTAATACCTGTGTTTTACATTTTGTATGTGAAATAAAATTCCTTATGTATTTTATACTGTATTTATAAATTTATATGTTGACTATTTTAGTACTTAAATTGTCTAAACATAAAACTTTCTAAATATTTATGCATCTCCTCTAAATCTAATAAATCAAGATATACATACACAAAGTATAAAGTTTTTTAAATTTCTTACTATTGTTTTCAAACTTAAATCAGAAATTAAAAAGAAAAGGAAACAGGAGACTAATGAGTTAAATGTTCCAATGTGCTATATTATTTTTGAAAATCACTAATATTAAAGTAAATAAATGGTTAACATTTCCTGGTTTAAAATGTTGTGCTTTCTAGCCAAATTTCAAAGAATGTAACTCTCTCTCTAGAAAACACTTATAAAGCAGAACTGAGAAATGCATCATTACATCCCCCAACCTCAGTACAATATGTATAACAGAATAATTTTCATGAAGATCTCAAGTTACATTCAAAATGCAATTATTAGAAATTGCAATTATATGTTTTGAAAAGTATCCTGAATGTCAACAGAAGAGATATTCCTTCCAACTGTGGCTGCTAAAAGAAAGCACTTATGGAAATCAATGTCTTGCTAATCACAGTATTAGTACTTTGATAATCACAAACAATATTTTCAGCATTTTTTTTAATCCTGCTATGATAGCTTATTATTTATGTACAGGCATGCACTGTGGTTTATTAAAGTGTTAAGAAATGTGTTGGTAGGGTTGAGTTAATTTGCAATGCCTTAAAGTAGCTTCCTGTTTAAAACACTTAAGAATAGCATCACGGTTAGCCTTTTTGTGTAGGGCATGGGATTTTCAGGAATATGTTTTTGACTTTAAGTGAAAGAGCCTGTGCTCATTCTTTTCTTTCTTTCTTTAATTGTACTTTAGATGAAGGTTTACAGAACAAACAGTTTCTTATTAAACAGTCAGTACACATACTGTTTAATAACATTGGTTAACAACCCCACAACTTGTCAACACTCTCCCTTTTCGACCTTGGAGGACCTTTTCTTGGTGAAAATATTCATAGTCTAAGTTACAACATTTCAAAATTTCTACACGTACAATTCAGTGACATCGATTACATTCTTCCAGTTGTGCTACTATTCTCACTATCCTTTTCCAAATTATAACATCACCATTATCTTCAACTCACTGCCCCATAGGCTTCCCATCAAAGCTTTGGAGTTGCTGTTGTCAATTTGATCTCACATAGATACTTCTTTTTTTCCTGTACCTTAGATGAAGGTTTGCAGAACAAATAGTTTCTCATTAAAGAGTTAGTACACATTTTGCCCTATGACAATTGTTAACAACCTCATGACATGTCAACACTGTCCCTTCTCAACTTTGGGTTCCCTATCAACAGCTTTCCTGTCCCATCCTGTTTTCTAGTCCTTGTCTCTGGACTGCTGTGCCTCATTAGTCCCAAGCACCATCTAGCTGTACTGGACTCAGTATGGTGGAGACCTTGGTAGCTGTGGTCCATTAGTCCTTTGGACCAATATTTTCCTTGTATCTTGTTCTCTTCATTCTCCCCTGCTCCTGAAGGGTTGAGACCAGTGGAGTATGTTAGATGGTTGCTCACAGGCTTTTAAGACCCCAGATGCTACTCACCAAGATAGAATGTAGAACGTTGTCTTTATAAACCGTGTTATGCCAGTAGAGCTAGATGTTCCCCGAGACCATGGTCCCCACAGCTCTCCGCCCAGCAATTCAGTCCCTCAGGGAGTTTGGAAGCTTCTATGGAGCTTCCATGACCTTTCCTTGTACAAGTTGTGCTTGCTTCTCCAGTATTGGGTACTGTCTTACTCTTCACCAAAGTTACCACTTATCTGTTGTCTATTTAGTTCCCCCCGCCACTCCTCCCACCTTCTTAATCAACAAAGATTGTTTTTTTGTGTGTGTAACTTTTACATGAGTTTTTACAATAGAGGTCTCATACAATATTTGTCATTTTGTGATTGACTAATTTCACTCAGCATAATGTCCTCCAGTTTCATCCACGTTATGAGATGCTTCACAGATTCATCGTTGTCCTTTATCTTCACATAATACTCCATTGTGTATGTACCATAGTTTGTTTATCCATTCATCTGTTGATAGACATCTAGGTTGTTTCCATCGTTTTGCTATTGTGAACAGTGCTACAATGAATATGGGTGTGCATACGTCTGTTCACGTGACGGCTCTTATTTCTCTAGGATATATTCCTAGGAGTCGGATTGCATTTTGTAGTGCTTTTTTTTTCTGTCGTGCTGACGTTTTCTTTGTTCCTCTTACTCTCCTGTGCTGAGTTCCTTTTGTTCGTGGATTTTTTTTCATTTCTTTTGTTTTTGTAGGTTTTTTTTTGCTGAGGCTTTAAGTTTTTATTCTTTATTTTGATGAGTAGGTTTGTTAACTTTCTTTGTGGTTACCGTGAAATTTATCTTTATCTTCCTAGATTTGAACCACTCTATTATTACTTGGTATTGCCTTGCCTTCCTCTTCCACTGTTTATTCCCTCTTTTATTGTTCTGATGTTGTTGTCATTTACAGATTAACTGCTCTGATTCTCTGTTGTATTTCTTTGGGTTTTGGATAGTCCTTGAGAGTTCATTTCCTAAAGTGGTATGTGTCTGGTATGATCCTGCATCCTAGATTCTGCCTGTGAGCTGAAGGTGTTTATTCTCAGATCAAAGGACTCCCTTTAAGAATTCTTATAAGTTTGGTTTGGTTTTTACATATTCCCTTAATTTCTGTTTATCTGGAAATGTCTTAATTTTACCATCATATTTGAAGGAGAGTTTTGCAGGATATATTACTCTTGGCTGCGAATTTTTTCTTTCAAGATTTTGTATATGTCAACCCACTACCTTCTTGCCTGCATGGTTTCTGCTGAATAATCCGAGCTTAGTTCTATTGTTTCTCTTCTGTATGTGACTTTTTGTTGAGCTGCTCTCAGGATTCTTCATTTTCCTTTGGTTTTAGTGAGTGTGAGCTGCTCTCAGGATTCTTCATTTTCCTTTGGTTTTAGTGAGTGTGATTATGATATGCCTTGGTGATTTTCTTTTGGGGTCTATCCTAAATGGAGTTGGTTGAGCTTCTTGTATGGTCAGCTTTTCATCTTTCATGATATTGGGGAAGTTTTCTGTCAGCAATTCTTCAATGATCCTCTCTGTGTTTTCTGTTTTCTCCCCCTGTTCTGGAACTCTGATCACCAGTAGATTTTTGCTTTTGATTGTATCCCACATAATTCTCAGGGTTTTTTCATTTTTGTTTGTTCTTTTTTCTGATTTTTCCTCAGAGTTGTATCCAAGTATTTGTATTCAATTTCCCTGATCCTATCTTCCACCATTTCAAACCTGCTCCTCAGCCCTTCTGTGACACTACTGTCCATTTCTGAAATCTTGTTTATCTTTTGGATTTCTAATTATTGTTTTTGTATGATTTCTAGATATGAATTTATTTTAGCATTTTGTTCCTGTATTATTTTCTTGAATTCTTCCATTTTTTGTCCATATTTTCCATGAATTTGTCTGCCTTTTCCATGAATTTGTCTGTTTTTCCTTATTTTTGTCTGCTTTTTGCTTCAACTCTTGGATAGCTCTGAATATTAGAGATTTGAATTCCCTGTCAGGTAGTTCTAGTGTCTTTTCTTCTACTGGAAGGTCATCTGGTGTTTTATTTTGGACACCTACTGGAACCATCCTGTCCTGTTTTAGTAAATGTTTTGATATTGTCTGCTGTCTTCAGGGCATTCAGTGGCTATTTTCCGCATTTATTGATTGTAGATTTGCTTGCTTTGTCCTACTTTTTTGTTTATTTGGTTATGTCTGAGCAGGCGGGCTGCACGTTCTTTGTTGTTTCCTCATCTGTGGGCAGAATACTTTTCATCTCCTTCTCCAATGGGCAGGGTCAGTCACTCAGGTATGGTACAGCAGTGCAGGTCCAGCTGAAGGGGAATTGCTGGGATGGTTTGTTTGTGGCACATACTAGGGCTAACAGTGCAGACCAGGAATCAGTGCAGGGCAGGTTCCAGTAGGCCGTGCCTATGCTACTTGGGAGTGTGATGTTCAGCACATGATGCAGGTAGGCAGGAAGGAGGGGGTAGATTGTGATTTGTGAAGCTAAGATGGGTATGAGAAAGATGAGAGAGAGGAGAGAGGAACAGGAGCCAAAAACATACACACAAACGAAAAAGAGTGCTAAGGGAGCTTGCTGTTGGAGTGGAGAGATGAGAGACTGAGAAATGGGGAAAAACAAAAATAAAAAAAAGAAAAAGGTTAAAACAAAAAAGTGAATAAATCAAGAAACTGGATATGAAGAAAGACAATAAGGCAATAAGAGAGAGAAGAAAACAAAACAAAGAAACAACAACCAAAAAAAAAAACTTAAACCAAAAAAATACAAAACAAAAACAAAAGAAAAATAAATCAAGAAAAAAGATATGCCCCCAGAGATGTCCCTGTGTGCGCAGTACTACCCAGCTAGAACGTGCTCCCAAGCCAAGACAAGAAAAAGAAAAGAAACAAACAAATCAAAACAGAAAAAATCAGAGTGAACAAACAAACAAAAAAGCCCCAGGGGTCCCACCAGCTTGGCAGCAGGAGCCGGGAAGCAGTTTCACAGTCGAGCAGTGTTTCACAGGCTTTCAGGAAGAAGCAAAGATGGCGCACAGAGCCAGGTATTTGAGAGGAAGGAGCGGGAGGTGGTGAGAGGTAAGGAAGAAATCTAAAGAAGTGGAAAAAAGCAACACCAGTAGCCAACAAAAGGCACTTAGGGAGCTGGCCAGTGCGGGCAGGTGGAATCCAAGAGACACTGGGGTGAAGCTGATGCTTCCCCACCAAGAAACTGTGGCTGCAGGAAGCAGAGGAGGCTAAGTGGGGGTGAAGAAGGGTGGCGGTGGGAAAGCCTATATCGCTGGTTACCAGTTGTTCTGTCTCCTGCCGAAAGCTCCGTGAGGCTGCTTTCTTGTACCCCTGTTTGCCGAACTCCGACTGGAGTCCAACATGGCAGATCTGTGCTGCAGTAGCTGATAGGGGACCTCTGCCGGTATCTCTCTTCACTTTCTGTTCTCAGTCAGTTTCTTATTCCATTCAATGCTTGGCTGAGTTCTTTATTTCTTCATTTGATGCTTAGGGTTTCAGGATAGACTTTTTTTTTTAATAGAAGATACAAATACATAACTTCTTTTAATTATACTCTTGAAATATGTCACAAATCAAAATTACAGAATGCAGTCCAGTCCAGTAAAGGGTTGTACAAATATTGATGTGGGGGCAGGGAAAAGCAGTTTCTGTTTCTCCTGGCCCTGAGAGGGTTGCCTTTTCCATCTCTGAGCTCATTCTTTTCATTATTTCTATTATCAGTTGTAAACATTGGGTTCGAAACATTTTTCTACTAAAAAAAATATTATGCCACCGAAGAGAATTGATCTTTTCATGCCAAGCAAATTGGGATTTATTTTCACAGCTGATTGAGTGACTGAGTTTGCTTACCAAAAAAGAAAAGAAAGAAATCATCAAGGAGTGAAATGCAGAGCACTTCAGTCATCTAGGGTGATTCTTGTCATGGACATCCATATTATAATGCTGAGTTCTTTTTGAAGTTATTCTAAATGATGTTTGCAACACAACTCTAGTCTCCTATGTTCAACTTAAGCCCTTACTTAACTCCTGGTTAACATTTTATGTTTTGTGTGAACTCGTAAAAAGTGCTTTTGTTAATTAACAAAACAAAACATAATGCTAAAAAATCAAGTTCTCTTATACAGATGGTAAGAAACTTGGCTCTTTGAAATCCTGTCACTAAGAATGGAATACCACCTGTCTGTCAGTAGACCTTCCAGAATAAGACTGACTAGGAAGAAAGGTCTGGCAATCTGCTTCTGAAAATCAGCCAATTTAAACCCTGTGGATTACAATGGGCTAATGCACAACTAATCACAGAAAAAGTGCAGAACTGGAAAGAGTTTTGTTCCATTGTGTATAGTGTCACCAACAGTCAGGGACATACTGGATGACAGCTAACAACAACAGCTCTTGCCTGGAGGAGCTGAGTCACTTTTACAAAGAGAAGCATCTCGATTTACAAACCGTGTTCAGAGCTTCAGAAAAGGGGTTGCTGGACACAGTAGTTCACATTGTTTTAAACTTTGTAGTTCTATACTTAGTCTACTTCTCAGTTCAAACCTGACTGCAACCTCTTTTCACACAGCCAACCTTGCTTTGTACACTGCTGTGCTTAAACTTTACCTGAATTCCACCCTCCCTCAAAATCCTATAATAAGATGACATCTTTATTTGTAAGGTGGAAAGCATTCCATAATTCTTCTTAAGGGAATTTTTATCACCTAATTAGAGAAGATGAAATTTTGTGTTATCTTTACAGATTATTTCACTATTTGATCAAGCTCACCTATACTTACCTTGATTATTTTCTGAATTCTTTACATACTATTTTTCTGGGAACACCAGAGTGCTTACAAATATTTAGGTGACATCCAATAGGATTCTGCATATTTCTCAAGTTAATTGGGTTCTAGAGTGAGAGATTTTATGGTCATTCTAAGAAGAGCTCTCTGTGATGATGAATTTAAAAATTTCATAACAAATGTTTGTTTAACTTATATTTAAACATGTGGAAGACACCATTTTGTATAATTCAGAGACATTAAAAAGAGTGATTATGTCATAACATTTTACTGGAGCAAAAAATACATTTTAATATGAGAATATAAATATAATATATGATGAAAAATTATTAAGATACAGTTTAGATGGATAACAAGTAATCTTTATCATGTTCTTTAAAGTGGCAAAATAATGATCATTTAAGTACTGAAGAAAACAAAATATTTAAATGAAATTACTATTAAATCATGGAACTTACTCATGGGAGAGCAACTTGCACATAGTGTTCTCAGTTACCTGAGTATTGCAGTAAAATCGAAAACCAAACCTACGCCATCCAGCCGATTTCAACTCATAGCGACCCTATAGGACAGAGTAGAACTGCCCTGTAGGGTTTCCAAGGTTGTAATCTTTACAGAAGCAGATTTCCACATCCTTCTTCCATGAAACAGTTGGTGGGTTTCAACTGCCAACCTTAAAGTTAGCAGCTGAGTACTTAACCACTGCATAACCAGGGTTTCTTTGAGTAATGCATACAGCCTTAAACTCTTAATATAAATATTTTCTGACTAACTTGCTTTTTAGTCATTACATACTGCAAATAACTAATAAAAATTAGTGTGATAATAAATTAAAATCTATGTTCATTTTAATATCATTATCAGTTATCTAGAGTTTTAAAAATGACCTTTTGTAGGAAAAATATTATTACTGTCCAATAATAATGAGTATAAAACTAAAAAAATCAAGAATAAATTTTAAAAATATTCTAATAGAGAAAGAAACCCATTAAAATTGCTAAAACATGATAGATAAAATAATTACTTATTGGTGCATATTTTATGTATCTTACTGCCAAATATTTGGATGATTGTTATTTTTATAACTCTTATAGAAAAATGCAATGATCCAGGCCTTTATCTGTGTTATAGTTACAAGAGCTGACCCGATACTGGAGTTGTCACAGATCCACTCAAGTAGAAGATTCCATGCTGTCAACCTCTTTGCTTGTTGGAATTGGAGCATATCATGAGATAGCTGGTGAATTCTCTCTTTATCAAATAACCCTCCATCTCTATGGATAAAACTGTGAGTACGTACTTTAATATACTCACTACAATACACTGTAAATTTAAGTCTTTTTTCATAGCATGCTAGGAGCCTAGGAATGCACTGCCATAATTGCTGAGGTGGGAATTTTATATAAAGAATTTTGTTTGGTTCTGTCTGTTATAGTTCACGCCAACCTTAGGGAAGGAAGTTAATTGTACTTAAGCCTCTTGAGTGATTCAGTATTAGTCTTACAACAAGATGATCTTCCTAAGAGAAAAAGAAACACACAGCTTATGCAGCACAAGTGTCTGCCTCTGCCTCTCTTGGCTTTAAATTTATGTTCAAGGCATTTTTATTAAAGCTAGAAAACATCAGTAGGCATCATTTTAAAAATGTCATGCTATGCCAAATGCCTGGACTTTCTTTCAGATTCCTTTATAGAATCTGATGGGTTTTTTTTGTTTGTTTGTTTGTTTGGTTTTTTTTTTAGTTTTTTCTTGATTCTTTTTTTAAAAAAAAAGAATACATATGTACATGTTATAGCTCTTATTCAAACACTTAGCTTAATATAGGGGTCATCATTTCCTGTTTCAGCTGAATATCAAAACGATACAGCTCTTCAGAGAGAATTGTGTCTGGCACTTTACTTCCCTAGAGCAAGACAACTCTCTAATATCCCTTAACAATCAATTAGATCTGAAACAAAGTGTGATACGGTGTTAATGGCTTCAGACTCTTCACTTAGATACCTTGCCTGAACAAGGACCTTAAAGATTTTTCAAGTAGGAATGACATTTGAAAAGCACAGAAGATTTTTATATCAAAACACTTTTCAAAATAGACAGTAGAACATATTAGGAAATGAATCTAACAGTGAGATTTGCATTTGTTGGTAATTTTTATAAATTAGACATGATTTACACATGAAATTCATAATTATAATAAAGTGATATCTTCATGTAACGTGCCTAGAAGAATGAATTTAGTTGAAACTCTGAAAAAAATGAGGTTTATTGAGAATTTAAAATGAATAATGGATAAATAAGGAAGTGGAACATGGTTCCCACCAAAATACCTTTGACTTCCCAAAGCAAGATCTGTACTTACACATCTTATACGCTGTTTCTTTTCTCTACCACTGTCATCTATCAAGCTTTCCTCTCACAATGCTGATTATTGATGCAGCTACAAGTTATTTCCCAGAAGACCCTGTCTATAACATATTGCTATGATATAAACGAACACAAACAATATTTAATGGGTATCTTCTATTTGACATTTAGTGTGCTGTGTGCTTTATAAACATTATCCTATAGAAACTTCACATCCATGCTATGAATTTGCTAGTATTGTTCTTTGGCTACGTATGAGGAAAAGAAGGCATATTTTTTATACTGTTGCATCAAAACACTGAGCACGCACTCAGGTACTAAAGACACAGTACACATATTTCTGAGGCAATCCCTCTTTCCTTTTTAAAGAAGTCTTCTGTATTGGTACCTGCTTATTAATATTTAGTGTCTTTCTAACCATTGACAGACCCTTGTCTTGCAACCTGAGGCCCTGACAGAGAGCTGTTTCTCTCAGACTTCTAGAACACTGAATACTTAAATTTCTAGAATTTACCTAAAATCTCCTATTACTGCTTTGCCCCATTTGATGAGTCATTCTATTATTTAATTCTTCTGGGCTACCATTTGCCTGAATAATTTCTGAAGCAGGTCATTTATCTTCAACACTTAGTTGCTCAGAAGAATACTGCTTTCTGTAAATATGTCAGTCTTCACCATAAGCTTTTCTCTCTGACTGGTCTGCTCCTAATTATTGTTGCATTTCTTCATGTTACTAGCTGTCAAGTTTTGATTCTAAATGGCTCATAGTGTTACTAATAGCTTTTTACTGGGCATAAATTTTTTCCTTATCAACTATTGGAAAAAATATATATTTTGGTACAGTTTTACTACCTTGCTTGAAATTGTGCAGTGCCATTTCACCTTATTTTAACTGTAAAACATCCTTGACTTCTTTGATTATATTGTATGGTTCAATAAAACTATGGTATTATGAGTACTACTTTATTATTGATGCATTATCTGAACATATAACTTATTTTTTATACATTCATCTTGGTTTTGATAAAAATAAGATTTATTGGTACTCAAAGCTAGTAGTGATGGATAAGAACACAAGCCATTCTTAATAGAATCTCCAAGTGAATTATTCCTGACAGAAAACAGAAAAAAAAACAAGGACTCTCATAAGAGATAGGTGTCCATTTCTTGCACATGCATCACAATCCTTCTCATTGTAAACCCCTATCCCTTTGATATGGTATATTTTGTTAATTCCGATGTGTAAAGATATGACGTATTCTGGTCATGGTTATGTTCCTTCTTCCTCATTTCTCCAGGCAGTGTTAGGTTCTTCGGTATACACGAACATCTCTTATAGTGACATTTATCATTTGTTCATTTATTTATTCAAAATATCCATTGGCTGTCATTCTGACATAAGACCTACCCTCATAGAGCTTAGATTCAGGACAGGGAGACAGACATTAAAGAGAGAAATTCCACTTGTCTGTGTGTGTTTAGTTTCATTGAGAAGATTATAATAAATAAAAAAGTGTTAGAGAATCTAAGAAGCGTAACAACAGTAAGGCCTAATGTGTTGTTGTTTTTGTTAATTGCTGTTGAGTCACCTCCGACTCATGGTGACTTACGTATAACAAAAGGAAACACTGCCCCATCTTGTGCCCTCATTGGGATATAGAAGTCCATTGTTGTGGCTATTGTGTCACTCCATCTCACTGAGGGTTTCTTTCTTTTGTTTTTTTTTTTGTGATTTTTTTAAACATTGTGCTTTAGATGAAGATTTACAGAGCAAATGAGTTTCTCATTAAGCAATTGATACACGTATTGTCTTACGACATTAGTTGTCATCCTCATGATTTGTCAACATTCTCCTTTTCTCAGCCTTGGGTTTCCCATTACCAGCTTTCCTGTCCCCTCCTTCCTTCTACTCTTAACCCCTGGGCTGGTGTGTCCATTTAGTCTTGTTTGTTTTAGGGGCCTGTCTAATCTTTGGCTGAACATTGAACCTCAGAAGTGAGTTAAAAGTGTGTCCTGGGGCCATACTCTAGGGGTTTCTCCAGTCTCTGTCAGACCTGTAAGTCTGGTCTTTTTTTGTGAGTTAGAATTTTCTTCTAAATTTTTTTTCCATCTCTGTCCAGGACCCTCTATTGTGATCTCTGTCAGAGCAATCAGTGGTGGTAGCCAGGCACCATCTAGTTGTGCTGGACTCAGTCTGGTGGAGGCTGTGGTAGTTGTGGTCCATTAGTCTTTGGACTAATCTTTCCCTTGTGTCTTTAGTTTCCTTCATTTCCCTTGCTCCATGTGGGGTGGGACCAGTGGAATATCTTAGATGGCCGCTCACAAGCTTTTAAGACTGCAGACACTACTCACCAAACCAGGATGTAGAAAATTATCTTTATAAACTATGTTATGCCAGTTGAGCTTGATGTCCCTAAGACCATGGTCCCCAGCTCTCAGCCAAGTAATTCTGTCACTCAGGGAGTTGGATGTGTCTATGGTCCAGTTGTGCTGTTTTCCCCACTGCTGTGTATTGTCTTACCCTTCACCAAAGGGTTTCCTTCATTTTTGATGACCAACATGATATCTTTTTTCTAGTGATTGGTCTTTTTTGATGATAAGTCCAAAGTAAGTGAGTCAAAGTCTCACCATTCTCACTTCTAAGGGAGCATTCTGGTTGTATATCTTCTAAGACTGATTTATTTATTCTTTTGTCAGTTGACAATATATTCAATACTCCTCACTAGCACCACAGTTAAACTGCATCAATTCTTCTTCTGTCTTGTGTTTTCATTGTCCAGCTTTTGCATGAATGTGAGCTGATTAAAAAAAACATAACTTGGATCTGATCACCTTAGTTACCAAAGTGACATCTTTGCTTTTTAAAAAGGTATTTTGCAGATGATTTGCCAGGTGAAATACGTCCTTTGATTTCTTGACTGTTGTTTCCATGGACTTTGATTTTTGATCCAAATTGTTGTTGTTAGGTGCTGTCAAGTCGGTTCCAACTCATAACAACCCTATGTACAACAGAATGAAACACTGCCCGGTTCTGTGCCATCCTCACAATCATTGTTATGTTTGAGCTCATTGTTGCAGCCACTGTGTCAATCCATCTCATTGAGGGCTGTCCTCTTTTTCTCTGATCCTCTACTTCAACGAGCATAATGTTCTTCTCCAAGGACTAGTTCCTCCCGATAATGAGTTCAAAGTATGTGAGATGAAGTCTCACCATCCTTGCTTCTAAGGAGCATTCTGACTGTATTTCTTCCAAGAGATATTTGTTTGTTCTTCTGACACTCCATGATATATTCAATAGTCTTCCCCAACACCATAGTTCAAAGGCATCAATTCTTCTTCAGTCTTCCTTATTCATTGTCCAGCTTTCACAAGCATATGAGGAGATTGAAAGCACCATGGCTTGGGTCAGGCGCACCTTAGTCTTCAAGGTGACACCTTTGCTTTTTAACACTTTAAAGAGATCTTTTGCTGCAGATTTGCCCAATGCAATGCATCGTTTGATTTCTTGACTGCTGCCTCCATGGGTGTTGATTGTGGATCCAAGTAAAACGAAATCCTTGACAACTTCAATCTTTTCTCCATGTATCATGATGTTGCTTATGAGTCCAGTTGTGAGGATTTTTGTTTTCCTTAGATTGAACTATAATCCATATTGAAGGCTGTGGTCTTTGATCTTCATCAGTAACTGCTTCAAGTCCTCTTCACTTTCAGCAAGCAAGATTGTGTCATCTGCATAATGCATGTTGTTAATGAGTCTTCCTCCAATCTTGATGCCACATTCTTCTTCATATAGTCCAGCTTCTCAAATTATTTGCTCAGCATACAGACTGAATAAGTATGGTGAATCGATACAACTCTGACGCATACCTTTCCTGACTTTAAACAACTCAGTATCCTCTTGTTTTGTTTGAAGGACTGCCTCTTGGTCTATGTTCAGGTTCCTCATGAACACAATTAAGTGCTCTGGAATTCTCATTTTTCACAATGTTATCGATAATTTTTTATGATCCACATAGTCAAATGCCTTTGCATAATCAGAAAAACACAGGTAAACTTATTTCTAGTATTCTCAGCTGTCAGCCAGGATCCATCTGACATCAGCAATGATATCCCTGTTTCCACGTCCTCTTCTGAGTCTGGCTTGAATTTCTGGCAGTTCCCTGTTGATGTACTGCTGCAACCACTTTTGAATGATCTTCAACAAAATTCTACTTGAGTGTGATATTAATCATGTTGTTCTTGTTAGGTGCCATTGAGTCGGTTCCAACTCATAGTGACCCTATAAGACAGAGTAGAATTGCTCCATAAGATTTATTAATAGGGATATTATGATATTGTTCAGTGATTTCCGCCTTTGGTTGGATCACCTTTCTTTGGAATAGGCATAAATATGGATCACTTCCAGTCAGTTGGCATAGACCAGTGAGCACTTCCAGCTCTGCATCTGTTTGTTGAAACATCTCAGTTGGTATTCTGTCAATTCCTTGAGCCTTATTTTTTGCCAGTGCCTTCAGTACAGCTTCAACCTCTTCCTTCAGTAACATTGGTTCCTTATCATATGCTACCTCCTGAAATGGTTGAACAATGACCAATTCTTTTTGGTATAAGGACTCTGTATTCCTTCCATCTTCTTTTGATGCTTCCTGCATCATTTAATATTTCCACATAGAATTCTTCAATATAGCAATGCAAGGCTTGAATTTTTTCTTCAGTTATTTCAGCTGGAGAAATACAGAGTATGTTCTTCCCTTTTGGTTTTCTAACTCTAGGTCTTGGCACATGTCATTATAACCAAAGTAGAATGAAATAATTGACATCTTCAATTTTTTATCCATTTATCATAATATTATTTATCAGTCCAGGCATGAAGATATTCATTTTCTTCATATTCAGATGTAATACATACTGAAGGCTGCCGTTTTTTACCTTAATCAGTAAATGCTTTGAGCTATCTTCATTTTCTCAAGCAGGGTTCTATCATTCAGTAAGCAGATTGTATTATTCTGACATATAGCAGCCCAGATGCATTAATAGAATGACTTATCAATTTTCATCCCCACAGTATCCCCTTACTCTGTTCAAACAAAACTGTCTTGATCCATGGACTGATTCCACATGAGCATAATTAAATGTACTGGAATTCCCACTCTTCCTAATGTTTTTCATAATTTATTATGATCCACACAGTCAAATGTCTTTGTAAAGTCAATAAAACACAGGTAAACATCTTTCTTGTATTCTCTGCTTTCAGTCAAAATCCATCTGACTTCAACTCCATGAGAAAACTACTGGAATGAAAAGAAAGATTCAGCAGAGTAGCAGAATACAAGATAAACACACAAAAATCAGCTGGATTTATACACCAATAAAGAGAACAATGAAAAGAAAATCAGAAAAATAATACAATTTACAATAGCCCCTAAAAAAATAAAATACTTAGGAATAAATTTAACCAGGGAAGTAAAAGACCTTTGCAAAGAAAACTACAAAACACTACTGCAAGAAACCCAAAGGGATCTACCTAAATGGAAAACATAGCATGCTATGGATAGGTAGACTCAACATTGTGAAAATGACAATTCTACCTCAAGCAATTTACAAATACAATGCAATCCCAATCCAGACCCAACTACATTCTTTAAAGAGATACTAATCATTAACTTTATATGGAAAGAGACGAAGCTCCAGATAAGTAAAGCACTATTGAAGAAGAAGAATAAAGTAGGAGGACTCACACTACCTGACCTCAGAACCTACTATACAGCTACTGTAGTCAAAACAGCCTGCCACTGGTACAACGACAGATACATTGACCAGTGGAACAGAATTGAGAACCCAGATGTAAATCTATCCACCCACAGTCACCTGATCTTTGACAGGGGCCAAGGTTCATCAAATGTAGAAAGAACAGTCTTTTTAACAAATCATGCTGGCAAAACTGGATGCCCATCTGCAAATAAATGAAACAGGACCCATACCTCACACCATATACAAAAACTAATTCAAAATGAATCAAAGAACTAATACAAAGCCAAAAATTATATACTTCATAGAAGAAAAAATAGGATCAACACTAGAGACCCTAATACACGGCATTAACAGGATACAAACCATAACACACAAACTCCAGAAGATAAACTAGATAACTGGGATCATCTAAAAATTAAACACTTATGCTCATCAAAAGACTTCACCAAAAGAGAAAATTTTTTAGACATTACAAGTCAGACAAAGGTCTAATCCGTAAAGTCTGCAAGAAAATCCAATAGCTCTACAACAAAAAGACAAATAATCCAATTAAAAAATGGGCAAAGGAAATGAATAGTCACTTCACCAAAGAAGACATTCAAGTGCCCAATAGACACATGAGGAAATGCTCGTGATCACTAGCCACTAGAGAAATGCAAATCAAAACCGCAATGAGATACCATCTCACCCTGGCATTACTGGCACACACACACACACACACACACAAAAAAAAAAACCTGGAAATAACAACGTTGAAGAGGCTGCAGGGAGATCGGAAGTCTCATTCACTGCTAGTGGGAATGCAAAATGATACAACCATTTTGGAAAATGATACGGCACTACCTTAGAAAACTAGAAATAGAAATAGAAATATGATCTCACTCCTAGGAATATATCCTAGGGAAATAAGAGATGTCATACGAATAGACGTATGCACACCCATGTTCATTGCAGCATTGTTCACAATAGAAAAATGTTGGAAATAATCTAGATGTCCATCAACAGATGAATGGATAAACAAACTATGGTACATACACACAATGGAGTATTATGCAATGATAAAGAACAATGATGAATCTGTGAAGCATCTCATAAAGTGGATGAAACTGGAGGACCTTATACTGAGTGATAAGTCAATCACAAAAAGACAAATATTGTATGAGACCACTACTGTAAAAACTCATGAAAAGGTTTACGCACCAAAAGAAACAATCTTTGATGGTTATGAGGGAAGGGAGGGGTGGGAGGGGGGATACTAATTAGACAATAGATAAGTGGTAACTTTGGTGAAGGGCAAGACAGTACACAATACTGGGGAAACCAGCACAACTTGTGCAAAGACAGGTCATGGAAACTCTGTAGACACATCCAAACTCCCTGAGGGAATGAATTGCTGAGCAGAGGGCTGTGAGGACCATGGTCTTGGGGAACATCTAGCTCAATTGGCATAACATAATTTATAAAGAAAATATTCTACATTCTACCTTAGTGAGTAGTGTCTGGGGTTTAAAAGCTTATGAGCAACCATCTAAGATACTCCACTCATCTCACCATTTCTAGAGCAGGGGAGAATGAAGAAAATAAGACACAATGGAAAGATCAGTCCAAAGGATTAATGGACCACAACCACCATGGTCTTCACCAGACTGAGTCCAGTATAGTGAGATGGTGCCTGGCTACCACCTCTGACTACTCTGACAGGGATCATTACAGACGGTCCCAGACAGAGCTGGAGAAAAAGGTACAACAAAATTCAAAGTCACAAAGAAGAGACCAGACTTACTGGCCTGACAGAGACTGGAGAAACCCCGAGAGTATGGCCCCCAGACACACTTTTAGTTCAGTGATTAAGTCACTCCCAAGGCTCACCCTTCAGCCAAAGATTAAACAGCCCCATAAAACAAAATGAGACTAATGGGACACAAGAGTCCAGGGACAAGGACTAGAAGTCAAGAGGGGACAGGAAAGCTGGTAATCAGGAATCAAGGTGAGAAAGGAGAGTGTTGACATGTCTTGGGGTTGTTAACCAGTGTCATAAAACAATATGTGTACTAACTGTTTACTGAGAAACTACTTGGTCTGTAAACCTTCATCTAATGTACAATTAAAAAAATAGAGATATTATTATAAAAAATGTCCATTTAACTTTAGCAATGATATGTCTCGTTCCATGTCCTTTTCTGAGTCTAGCTTGAAATTTGGCAGTTCCCTATCAATGTACAATGTCAGTAGTTTTATAATTACCTTAAGCAAAATTTTGCTTTTATGTGATATTAATGATTTTGTTTGGTAATTTCCAACTTCCATTTGTTTGCCTTTGTTTGGCATGGGCATAGGTATGGATCTCTTCCAGGCAGTTGACCATATAACAGTCTTCCAAATTTCTTGACAAAGACAAGTAAACACTTCCAGCGTTGCATTCATTTGTTGAAGCGTTTCGATTAGTATTCTGTCAATTCCTGGAGCCTCATTTTCACCAAGACCTTCAGTACAGCTTGAACCCATCCTTTCATTATTATTCAACAATTTGCTCATTGAATACTTCAGCAATGAAACTTGAGACTGGACTTTTCTCTTCAGTTCTTTCTGCTTGAGAAATGCTGATCATATTCTTCCCTTTTGTTTCTCTAACTCCAGGTCTTTGCACCTTTCCTCATAACACTTTACCTTATCCTCTTGAGTCATCCTCTGAAATATTCTGTTCAGCGCTTTTACTTCATCATTTACTATGTTTACTTCAGTTACTCTGCACTTATGAGTAAGTTTCAATGTCTCTTCTGGCATCCATTTGAACTTTTTCTTTTTTTCTGTCTTTTTTCAGGGTTCAGTGTATCACGTCTATTCTTGAGATAGTCCCTAAATTTAGACAGTGTATTTTCAAGGTTGTATTTTGTCTCTCATGGACTTACTTTGGTTTTCTTCAGCTTCAACTTCAAATTGTACGTAATCAACTGATGGCCTGTTCTGCATTCAGTTAGTAGCTTTGTCTTGACTGATAATATTGAGCTGCTTCATCATCTCTCTCACAAGTATAGCCTATTTGAATACTGTGTAGTTTATCTGGCAAGGTCCATGTGTATAATAATCAATTGTGTTGTTGAAAAATATAGTTCCTATGAATAAGTTGGGGTCTTGTAGAATTCTGTAATGTGATTTCTGGTATCATTTCGATCATCAAAACTGTATTTTCCAGCTACTGATCTTTCTTCATTGCTTCCAACTTTCACATTCCAATCACCAGTAATAATCAATGCACCTTGATTGCAGGTTCCCTCAATTTCAGACTGTAGCAGGTCATAAAAATCTTTGGCATTTGTGGTTGGTGAGTAAATTTGAATACTGGTCATATGAACTGTTTTTTTTTTTTTTTTGTAAACCAACATCAAACCCAACAAGCTGCCGTTGTATCAATTCTGATGTGTTAAAGGGCTCTCTATAGGATTTTTGTGGCCGTAATTTTTATGGGTGGAGCCCTAGTGGTACAGTGCTTAAGAGCTGAACTGCTAACCAAAAGGTAGGCAGTTGGAATCTACCAGTCGCTCCTTGGAAACCCTGTGGGGCAGTTCTACTCTGTCCTACAGGGCAGCTATGAGGCAGAATCCACTTGATGGCAAAGGATTTGGTGTTTTGGGTTTTTTAATCTTTATGGGAGTTGATTGCCAGGCTTTTCTTCTGCAACATTGCTAAGTGGGATAGAACCATTAATAGCTGATAGCAAACCACTTGCTTCATCCAGGCACCTGGTCTTTCTCGTAAGGGTGTGCATATTAACCTATCACTGACCGTATTATACTTCAGGGTAGATCTTGAAATGTTATTCTTAACAATGAATGCAACATCCTTCCTCTTTAATTTGTCATTCCTGGGGTAGTAGAACATACGATTGTCAGATTCAAAACAGCCAATACCAGTCAATTTCAGCTTATTAATGCCTAGAATATCAATCTTCAAGCATTTCATTTCATTTTGACAACTTCCAGTTTTCCTTGATTGGTACTTTGTGCATTCCATGTTTCCATTACTAATGTATGTTTGCAGCTGTTACTTCTCATTCTGAGTCAACCACATGAAGAAATGAAAGTCCCAAAGGCTTTACTCCACCTGTATCATTATAGTTAACTCTACTTTGAGAAGACAGCCGTTCTTCAGTCGTATTTCAAATGCCTTCCAACCTGGGTAGAGGGAGGTGACTCATCATGTAGCACTCTGCCAGGTAATATTCTCTTGTTACACATAGATTTTTCATTCGTTGTTTTTCAGAAGTACATCACCAGTCCTTTCTTTCAAGTTTGTTTTAGTGTTCACTGACCTGTCCAACATGGGTGACCCTGCTAGTATATGAAATACCAGTGGCATAACATCCAGCCTCATAGCAACACAGACATTGAGTGTTTATTAAATGTCACTTACTATTCAAAATACTTAATATATTTTATTTATCACGTGAAGCTACTCCATGAGCTAAATACTATAGTTCCATTTTACTGATGAAGATATGGATGTACAGAGATGTTAAGCAACTTTTGCAAGGTCATAGAGTTAATAAGATGTGTAATCAGAATTCAGATTCAGAAATTCTTGTTCCATAGCTCACACTTTAGCCTCTCCACAGCAGAAAAACCTAATTTAGATGGGCTAGTCAGGATGGTATTCTTGCAAGAGAATTACCAGAGTTAGGAAGGAAAGAATGGGGATTAATTAGCCAGGTGAGATGGATGGGGTAGCAAAAGAGGGTGCTTTCCAGGCATAGAAATAGCATGTGCCAAGGCTGTGAAATAGAAAGCATAAACGTTGCTATTCTAGGCATTAGTGAGCTGAAATGGACTGGTATTGGCTGTTTTGAATCAGAAAATCATATGGTCTACTATGCCAGGAATGACAACTTGAAGAGGAATGGTGTTGAATTCATCGTCAAAAAGAACATTTCAAGATCTATCCTGAAGTACAACGCTGTCAGTGATAGGATAATATCCACACGTCTACAAGGAAGACCAGTAAATACGACTGTTATTCAAATTTATGTACCAACCATTAAGGCCAAAGATGAAGAAACTGAAGATTTTTACCAGCTTCTGCAGTCTGTAATTGATTGAACAGGTAATCAGGATGCACTGATAATTACTGGTGGTTGGAATTCGAAAGTTGCCAACAAAGAAGAAGGATCAGTAGTTGGCAAATATGGCGTTGGTGACAGAAATGATCATAGATCACATGATAGAATTTTGTAAGACTGACTACTTCTTCCTTGCAAGTACCTTTTTTCAACAACATGAACGGTGACTATGCACATGGACTTCGACTATACACAGGAATCAAATTGACTACATTTGTGGAAAGAGACGATGGAAAAGTTTAATATTATCAGTTAGAACAAGGCCAGGGGCTGACTGCAGAACAGATCATCAATTGCACATATGCAAGTTCAAGTTGAAACTGAAGAAAATTAGAACAAGTCCACAAGAGCCAAAGTATGACCTTGAGTATATCCCACCTGAATTTAGAGGCCATCTCAATAACAGATTTGATGCCTTGAACACTAATGACCGAAGACCAGACACGCTGTGAAATGACATCAAGGACATTATATATGAAGAAAGCAAGATGTCATTAAAAAGACAGGAAAGAAAGAAAAGACCAAAAAGGATGTCAGAAGAGACTCTGAAACTTGTTCTTGAACACTGAGTAGCTAAAGCAAAAGGAAGAAATGGTGAAGCAAAACAACTGAGCAGAATATTTCAAAGGGCTGCTCAAGAAGACAAAGTACAATATTATAATGACGTGCAAAAGATGGAGATAGAAAAGCAAAAAGGAAGAACACACTCAATATTTCTCAAGTTGAAAGAACTGAAGAAAAAATTTAAGCCTTGAGTTGCAATAGTGAAGGATTTTATGGGCAAAATATTAAATGATGCAGGAAGCATCAAAAGAAGATGGAAGAAATATACAGAGTCATTATACCAAAAAGAATTGGTCTACGTTCAACCATTTCAAGAGGCAGCATATGCAAATCAAAACTACAATGACATACCATCTCACCCCAACAAGGCTAGCATTAATCCAAAAAATACCAAATAATAAATGTTGGAGAGGTTGTAGAGAGACTAGAACACTGATACACTGTTGATGGGAAAGTAAAATGGTACAACCACTTTGGAAATCGATTTGGCGCTTCTTTAAAAAGCTAGAAATGGAAGTACCATAAGATCCAGCAATCCTGCTCCTTAGAATATACCCTAGAGAAATAAGAGCCATCACATGAATAGATACATGCACACTCATGTTCAGTGCAGCACTGTTCACAATAGCAGAAAGATGGAAACAACCTAGGTGCCCATCAACGGACAAACTGATAAACAAATTATGTTATACTCACACAGTGGAATACTACACAACTATAAAGAACAACAAAGAATCCAAGTAACATAACATGGATGAATCTGAAAGGCATTATGCTGAGTGAATTTAGTCAGTTACAAAAGGACAAATATTATATAAGACCATTATTATAAGAACTCAAGAAAAGGTTTAAACACAGAAGAAAGCTTTCTTTGATGGTTACGAGGGTGGGGAGGGAGGGAGCGGGGTATTTACTAACTAGAAAGTAGACAAGAATTCTCTTAGGTGAAGGGAAGGACAGCACACACTACAGGGGAAGTTAGCACAACTAGACTAACCCAAAGCTAAGAAGTTTCCTGAATACAACCAAACACTTTGATGGACAGAGTAGCAGAGGTGGAGGTCCGGGGACCATGCTATCACAGGAAATCTAGGTCAATTGGCATAACAAAGTTTATTAAGAAAATGTTCTGCATCCTACTTTGGTGAGTGGTGTCTGGGGTCTTAATAGCTAGCAAGCGGCCATCTAAGATGCATCAATTGGTCCCAACCCACCTGAAGTAAAGGAGAATGAAGAACACCAAAGTCACAAGGAAAGGATTAGCCGAAGAGACAGAAGGGGCTCATAAACCGGAGACTGCATCAACCTGAAACCAGAGAGCTAGATGGTGCCTGGCTACCACCAATGACCGCCCCGACAAGGAACACAATAGACAGTCCCTGTTGGGGCAGGAGAAAAGTGGGGGCGTAACTCACAGTCTAATAAAAAGAACAGACTTAATGGTCTGACTGAGACTGGAGGAACCCCAGAAAACATGGCCCCTGGACTCTCTGTCACCCCAGCACTAAAACCATTCCCAAGGCCAACTCTTCGGTCAAATATTAGACTGGACTATAGGACATAAAATGATGCCTGTGAAGGGAGTGCTTCTTAACTCAAGTAGGTACATGAGACTTAATGAGCAGTTCCTGTCCGGAGGTGAGATGAGAAGGCAGAGAGGGTCAGGAGCTGATTGAATGGACACAGAAAATCAGGGGTGGAAAGGAGGAATGTGCTGTCACAGTATAGGGAGAGAAATTAGGGTCACGTAACAATGGATATATAAATTTTTCTATGAGAGACTAACTTGAATCATAAGCTTTCACATAAAGTACAACAATAAAATTAAAAATAAAAAAAAAAAAGGAGGTAACATATGATCAGGAATGAATGGTACTCAGGGAAGAAGTCCAAGCTGCACTGAAGGCATTGGCGAAGAACAAGGCTCCAGGAATTGACAGAATATAGATTGAGATGTTTCAACAAATGAATGCAGCACTGAACGTAGTCACTCATCTATGCCAAGAAATTTCGAAGACAGCTATCTGGCCAACCAACTGGAAGAGATCCATATTTATGCCTATTCCCAAGAAAGATGATCCAACCAAATGTGGAAATTATCAAACTATATCATTAATATTACACTCAAGTAAAATTTTGCTGAAGATCATTCAAAATCGGCTGCAGCAGTATATCAACAGGGAACTGCCAGAAATTCAGGCCAGTTTCAGAAGAGGACGTGGAACTAGGGATATATCATTGCTGATGTCAGATGGATCTTGGCTGAAAGCAGAGAATACCAGAAAGATGTTTACCTGTGTTTTATTGACTATGCAAAAGCATTTGACTGTGTGGATCATAACAAATTATGGATAACATCGCAAAGAGTCAGAATTCCCAAGCACTTAGTTGTGCTCATGAGAAACCTGTATTATAGATCGAGAGGCAGTTGTTTGGGCAGAACAAGGGTATACTGCATGGTTTAAAGTCAGGAAAGGTGTGTGTCAGGGTTATATCATTTCACCATACTTATTCAATCTGTTTGCTGAGCAAATAATTCGAGAAACTGGACTATATGAAGAGGAATGGGGCATCAGTATTGGAGGAAGACTCATTAACAACCTGTGTTATGCAGATGACACAACCTTGCTTGCTGAAAGTGAAGAGGACCTGAAGCACTTACTGATGAAAATCAAAGACCACAGCCTTCAGTACGGTTTACACCTCAACATAAAGAAAACAGAAATCCTTACAACTGGACCAGTAAGCAATACCATGATAAGTGGAGAAAAGATTGAAGTTGTCAAGGATTTCATTTTATTTGGATCCACAAGCAACACCCATGGAAGCAGCAGTCAGGAAATCAAAAGATGTATTCACTGGGCAATCTGCTGCAAAAGACTTCTTTAAAGTGTTGAAAAGCAAATATGTCACCTTGAAGACTAAGGTGCGCCTGACCCAAGTCATAGTATTTTCAGTTGCATCATATGCATGCAAAAGCTGGACAATGAATAAGAAAGATGGAAGAAGAGTCGACGCCTTTGAATTGTGGTGTTGGCAAAGAATATTGAGTATATACCATGGATTGCCAAAATAACAAACAAATCTGTTTTGGAAGAACTACAACCAGAATGCTCCTTAGAAGCAAGGATAGTGAGTCTATGTCTTACATACTTTGAACATGTTGTCTGGAGGAATCAGTCCCTGGAGAAGGACATCATGCTTGGTAAAGTACAGGGTCATCAAAGAAGAGGAGGACCTTCAGTGAGATGGATTGACACAGTGGCTGCAAAAATGGGCTCAAGCATATCAATGATTGTGGGCATGGCACAAGACCAGGCAGTGTTTCGTTCTGTTGTACACAGGAATTGGAACAAACTTGATGGCACCTAACAACAACAACAACAAGGCTGTGATGTGAGAGCAACTTTGCATAATCAAGGAATAGAGAAAATACCTAAGTAGCTTGGGCACAGTAAACAAGTGTATGCATATTTGTGGATGACGTTAAAGAGGCAGACGGGGCCAAATGATATGGAACCCTGTAGCTCATGTGAACAATTTAGAACTTTATCCAAAAACAATGAGAAACCATTTAGAGTTTTACTAGTTGCATGAAATATTCAGATTTGCCTATTTAAAACATGAATCTAGGGGAAAAATAGATAATAATTAATTAAAATAGCAAGCAGGATAAAAAGACAATAAAGCATTACTCTAGCTGCCATTGTGGAGAATAAATTGGTGGGGGCAGTAGAATAAACTGTTGAAACACAATTCTAGTATTTCACGCAGGTCATACTTTGGATAGTGAAAGGATGTAATTAGTAAGCAGAGAAAAAGTAAAAGGATCTAAGATATATTGGGATGGCATGTAAATTCATCAGGATAGTCTGTATCATAATTATTTATTTGTCTCCTTTCCTCTACCATATTATACCTTAAAAATTTTACTTTTGAATACCAAGTATCTGGTACACTACTGGGTATGTAGTAGCTACTCATGAATGAATTAAACCAAGTCATAGAATAGGCAACATAATACCACTGACAAAATAATTGTATCATATGGGCCTTAGGTAATGCTAGCAATGGAACCTGGTCATGTATGTAAGTCCTCAAAGTTATCATGAAACATTGTTACAGAAACATAACTTTGTGGTATTTTCATTATAGGGGTTTTGCTGACATAGACTTTGAGTTTAAGAATCTAGAAAAATCTACCGTGCCCCAAATCTTTTGATTTTCCATTTGGACTAGAGAAAAAAGAGTGATAAATCCAAAATGTAACTTGCATTCTTCATTCTGAGGAGTCTATCTACACAACTTAATATGAAAATCAATTGTTTTAATGTAACAATTTAGATATTAGGAAACAGCTTTTCTAGAATGGTATTTGGAGATTAAACCATCCTACTCACTATTTAGATACATTATTCAACTAATTTAGCACACTATGAGTTTTTTAAGTAATTTCTCATATCATCATGGGAAAATTTTGTTAGAAATGACATTGCTATTAAAAGGCTATTAGTAAAAACATAAACACAAATTGCAAGAACAGTTAAAAAAACATAATTAGCATTTTCTATAATTTTCTATAGTATAACCAATAGTTTGATAACAACTAGAAGGTATTTGAGAAATTACACAGATATAGTCCTTCAATTCTTTTTAACCATTATATGAATTCCGCATTTGCAACTGAGAGGTGGAAAAAGAGTGTTTTAATATCTGAAATTAATTCCTTAATTGTTTAGATTCTTGTCTAAATAATTGTGAAAATAACTTTAATAAGACTCGGAAATTCATTTTGTTGAATTTATTTGAAGAGTAAATCACCAATGAGAATGGCTGTTGATTTCCCCTTTGTAAATAATCTGAACCACCTCTGAAAATCATATCCAATATGCTTATTCTTTTCAGGGCTAATTGTTGTATAAGTATCTGATTAGCTCTAATTCAACATTCACTTTTTTTTTGCTTTGGGTCCTGTGCTCATTGTAGCAAACACATGATACTTGTCATTTTGGAGCTTACAGTTTTCTAGAAAACAATATATAAACTAATAATTACAACATGTCTTGAAAAGGCAATAATACACAAGGCAAGGATTACAACCTGACTTGCCTCTATTCTCCCTTACCCCAGAAATAATGAAACATTGTTATAGAAACATAACCACTTGGTTATTACTTGTAACAGAGGATCAATCCCAAATAGACTACATCCTATAAAAATCATAGACTTCTCAATTCTATTGCCTAGTAAAGAAAACTCCCAAATGAAGCATGACTGAGTAACGCTGTTTCAATCTCCTCAGCCTTCTAGTTCCCTGCTTATGAGACAACGGTGGCGCAATTTTGATCTCCCACTGGTGCAGCAGAATGTAGCAAATACAGAGAAGAAAGGAACAATGTGATAGTAGTTTGCATTGCTGGAAGTATATCTGGGCAAAGCTGATATGTCCACTGGTAACATATCTGACAAAAACATCAATGTATTTCATTGTACTAACACACTGAGATAGAGGTGTATTATGTGGACACGTGATGAAATCACAGAGTAGTCCACGGTCTCATAACAATGCTAGGGACCTAGTAGTAGGTGCTAACTGCGTCTTCATAGAAGTAAATGCAGTCTCTTTGCACTTTGATCATGTCCTGAAACCATATTTTCTTAAATGCTTGATTTTTCTATTTAATGAATAGTATGCATACTAAAAATTCCCAAACAGTTCTGTGTGTGTTGAAATCTGTAAGCAGAGTGAACTCCTTTATAATGATCGGAGAAATAAACTCTTCGTATGAATTTTTTTTATAATTTATATTTTACCTATAGCACACACACACAAAGTCAAAACTCAAAAAAAATTGTCTTATATATAGTAAGGGATTCTGTGTGTTTTATTCAACAAGTTATACTGTAATCTAGTTTGCTAATATCTGTTTTTGTGTGTGTGTGTGTGTGTCATGAATTTAGATACTTTTTTCGATACTAAAGTAATATTTGTTGAACAGTTCTTCCCTTGATTTTTCAGGAAAATGAGATGTTTTCTTATGGGACTGTACAAGGAGCAGACAGGAAAAACACACAAAAAAGCCTAATAATAGATGGGTCTATGGAATTGACTGAAGCGTTGGTTATTGTGGTGTGCATAGGACTGCGCAATAACTAAAATGCCGGGGAGGCTTTGGAAACAGCTTCACTCTTGAATGAGGAAGAGAAAAATTCAAGCGTAGGAACTAAAGAATTGCTTTCAGAGCTGTGGATGGCCATCAGGCAGAGGCTGTCAGTTATGTTTGTCACGTATGTGTGCCTTCGAAGACTTTTCTAAAACCCTGTTAATTATTCTTATGCCTAATATTTGATTGATTTTTAACTAAAGAATAATTTCTATTTATTGATTTGACTATGGCTTGGCAATAATACATATAGATATACTGTACGTAGGTATAATATATACATATATATTCCGATTTACATATGTATTTCCGTTTACATATATGTAAGATTTCTGACTCTTATTGCTTTTATTTTCTTTCTTGTTGAAAGCTTGATTAGATTTAGCAGCATTTCTGGTGTTTCATCAAAGAATGTTGGCGTGTATTTTCTTGTTTGAAAGAAATTGCAACTCTTACCTTTTTCCTTCATGAATCCATGAACTCGCCTCAAGAGCAGTGAAAGGCTGAACGGTATCATTGTTGCTGTATCTCTGCTTTTGTGGTGTTGACACTTTTGCACTGAAATGTTATCAAATCAATACAATCTAATCAAAATACCTTGCTGGTACGATCATGGTTAGAGATAACATGACACTATAAACCATAGATAACAAGTGTTATTTATTTTGAAATACTGAAGAGAGTGGTACGTGGCTGAACAATGCTCCTTTTATATCCACACAGTTGACCTGTTCCCACATAAAGAAATTAGTCAAGAAGTTTGCATTCCTTCAAATAAAAACGTTTAAGCCTAGAATGTATGAAATCTGTTTCTTAGTTTCCTATGGTTCACAACATAACTTAATTACACTTACTGGCATGAATAAAAAATATAAATATATTTTCTTAAAGTAATTATGTTAACCTTGAAAACAGCCTAACATACATAAGGTTCATTAATATTTTTTTCAAAACAAATTAATTATATATTTTTTTAAGTATTATTTATATACAAATACTATTTGTGTTTTGATTTTAGTAAGCATTAAAAAAAAAAAAATCGTAGCTATAACCCTAGTTGCCCCTATTATCTTTTGAGGTTCTTCCTCTCTTTTGTTGACTTCTATTTTATCAAGAACGATGTCCTTCTTCAGGAACTGGTCCCTCCTGTTAACATGTCCAAAGTACATAAGATGAAGTCTCTCCATCCTCACTTCTAAAGGGTATTTTGGCTGTACTTCCTCTAAGACAGATCTGTTCGTTCTCCTGCCAGTGCATGGTATATTCAATATTCTTCAACAGAATAATTCAAAGGCATCAATTTTTCTTTGGTCCTTTTTATTCATTGTCTAGTTTTCACATGAATATGAGGCAATTGAAAGTACCATGACTAGATTCAAGCACACCTTAGCCTTCAAAGCGACTTTTTTGATTTTTACACTTTAAAGAGGTCTTTTTCAGTAGATTTGCCCAACACAATACGTTGTCTGATTTCCTGACTGCCGCTTCCGTGGGTGTTGATTGTGGATGCAAATAAAATGATATCCTTGACAACTTCTATCTTTTCTCCATTTATCATGATGTTGGCCGAGCCCTGGTGGCTCAGTGGTTAAGAGCTTGGCTGCTAACCAAAAAGTCAGCAATTTAAATCCAACAGCAGCTCCTTGGAAACCATGTGGGGTGTTCTACTCTGCCCTATAGGATCGCTATGAGTAGAAATTGACTCAATTACAACAGGTTCGGTTTTTTTGGTTTTATCATAATGTTGCTTATTGGTCCATTTTTGAGAATTTTTTTTGCTGTTGTTGAGGTATAATCCATACTGAAAGCTGTAGTCTTTGTCTTCAGTGATTCAAGACCTCCTCACTTTCAGTAAGCAAGGTTGTGTCATCTGTGTATTGCAGGTAGTTACTGAGTCTTCCACCAAGGCTAATGCCACAGTCTTCTTCATATAGTCCAGCTTCTTGGATTATTTGCTCACCATACAGATTAAAAAAGTATGGTGAAAAGTATGCAACCCTGATGCACACCTTTCCTGACTTTAAACCACGCAGTATCCCCTAGTTCTGTTTGAATGATGGTCTCTTGGTCTATGCAGAGCTTCCTCATGAGCACAGTTAAATGTTCTGGAATTCCCATTCTTTGCAATGTTATTCATAGTTTATTATGATCCACACAGTCGAATATATAAAATACACAGCCTAAAATATATAAAATTCACAAACATTGTTTTTGAAACCAGATAAATTAATGAGTCCTGAGCCTAGCTGGGTATCAGAAAAAATAGGGGATCTTTATAAACATATTAACTCTGTTGCATACCCCCTCTACTAGTTCTATTGAACCAGAGGGTTTGGGGGTCCAAGATCCCATTTTTTTAAAGTTCCCTCAAGTGAGATAAATGAAAACTTTTCCAATGCTTGTTCTGTAAACACGGGCCTAGGATTCCCCTGACTATACCACGGGCCTTCGAATGACTGAGATCAACTCCTTATTAGACCAGGTGTATCTTGTATATAACTTTGCCTCTTATTATTTATATCATGAGGCTCCTGCTTGACCCAAGTACTTGGTGACACTATTTAATTTGAACTTACTTTTCTCAATAATTCTTGCAATATTTGTTAAGGAGCTATTTTTACTGGATACTGCACAAGAATTTTTTTTTTTCCATGTTCTCCTTAAATCCTTGTTCCTGTATGAATAACTGTATCAGGTAGATTATCATTTTCATTTTACCAATGAATAAGTAGAGCCTCAGAGAGGCTAAATAAATTATCCAAGTTCATCGTTTTATTAGCAAATGATGCAGTGTGGTGCCAAACCCAGTGTACTTGTCACTATAATATCATTTTAAAATTTCATATAAAACTTTTATGACATGTAATCTGTGATATGATAAAAAGAGGTATCTCATAAAGGCCTTTGAATGGAATTTTAGATGCATTCTTATCTCTAGAATAAATAGCATTATACAGGAGGGTTTCTTTTTTTTAGTGAGAGAGGAAATACTGACATTCTCTGGTGTCTCTAATTGGATGCCATATGTTGAACTCTGTCAACCAAGTTCATCATTCTTACCCTCTGTAACACCCTTGAAATCAATCAGAATGCTAAAATTAAATCACACTGTATGTGTTGAGAGAGTCATAAAAGCTGTATAAGCCAAATGCTCTGGTTAATGACTGAAGCACAGTAGAACTCTCTTTATAAAAAACAATATCAGTACCCATTTGTAGAGGCAACCTTTAAAGCTTTTGCAGTTATCATCAGTTTTGAATGAATGTTTTATATGCATCATTGCAGGAACACTCTTCAGCTGCAGATTTGGAATAGAAATCAAAACACTTGTGGGATCGTTTTGCTATATATGAAGGCAAATATAAAATCATATTTAGAAAGAAAAAAAATGTGAGTATATAATTTAACAAAATGCATTTCAGAGAACATTTTACTTCACCAGGTTCCTGGCATGAAGTACATATCTGAGCTAGACACCCTTAAAATGGGACTATTCTGTGGTTTCAATCACAGTAAGGTTACGTTTGGTTTCCAAAATTCATCCATATTTTCATGACATCAATAATTTATTTAAAAAATGCCATATATTGAAAATATCTAAAAAAAAAAAAAAGTGGCAGTATTAGCACATTCCTGATTTCGTGTGAATTTATTTGATCAGTGTATATGATGAAATATAGGAATCCCTGGTGGCACAGTGGTTCAGCACTTGGCTGCTAACCGAAAGGCTGGCGATTCAAACCCACCAGCCGCTCTGGGGGAGAAAGATGTGGCAGTCGGCTTCCATAGAGTTTACAGATTTGGAAACCCTATGGGGCAGTTCCACTCTGTCCTTTAGGGATGCTACAGGGTCCTGTGAGTCGGAATCGACTTCATGGAAATGGATTTGGTTTTTCTGGTTTTACAATGAAATAAATTGGGCACATAATTCAAGTGTAGAAATCTGTATTCTGGACTCTCTATTAGGTATTGGAAGCTTCCTAAAATAACCAAAATGCGTTTAAGACCTTGATCGCATATCATCTCCTAAAAGAAAATGAAGTCCTCTGGCTAATTTAATCATAAAAATAAAATTTGTGATACAATTGCATCATTTTAATTTCATTTTCTGCTCTTTCGCCAAGACTTTCCAGCAAAAGCTTAGCATATTTAAAAAAAAAAACAAATGGCATCAACTTTCATTTAATAGATTCTAAAATGAAAAATGTCAAGTGATTAGAAAGAAACAAACTCTGCAAGTGCATGTACACAGATCAGCTGGACGGAAGGAGCTCTTTAAAGGACAATTGGCTTAAACATATGCAAGCTGTGAATACCATTCAAGTTAACTTTTCAGCCTTACCTTTCTACACTATTACTTCTTGGGGAGAATGATAACATATTTAAACTAAAACTAACTCTAAGATTATTAAAGCTAGAGAACAAATTTTATGAATATTCATTCTTTTAGCTGAAAGAAAAAAATGTAAGTTATTTAAATTCTATAACTTCATGGAATATGCCATAATTGTAGACCTGCTTTACAGAACATTGTCTAATGAACAAAAAGATATTTTTGTCTTGTGAGTCTTGAATGCATGCATACTGACATGCATCCTTGTTGGTATTTATCTTTTCTCTGTTTGTTTTCTGATTGGTTCTTAAACTAAAGTCAAAATAACCCTGAATTGGGTCTGAGTGGTTAATTTCAAATTTCTTGAACTTGGACTAGCTCTTTATGGTCTAACTGAGCATATGATATATTCTTAATTTTCTGCATTTGTTACATGACCACAAGCCAAGATGAGAGTCATATTGGTACCAAGATTGTAGACTAGGTGGATTCTGAATTTAATGGGTGTTTTTTTCATTCATAAATTTGTTGGTATCCCTTAATGTAGGAGTTTGTTGTTGTTGCTGTTAGCTGTCCTTGAGTCGGGCACTGAGTCATGGAGATCCCATGTAAAGTGAAACAAAACCTTGCTTAATCCTGCACCCTTCCCATGACTGGTTGGGAATTAGACTATTGTGATACATAAGGTTTTCACTGGCTGATTTTTGCAAGTAGATTGCCTGGCCTTTCTTCCTAGTCCATTTGTCCATTTTAGTCTGGAAGCTCCACTGAAACTTGTTTTGGGTCAAAGCAACAATCAAAGCAACATGCAAGCCACTGCTGATAAATAGGTGGTGACTGTGTATGAGGTGCCTTGGCTGGGAATCAAACCAGGTTTCCCAAATGGAAAATGAGAATTCTACTATTGAACTACCACTGGTTAGTAGTAGTAATATTTTATTAAATCTATGTTTATTTAGATTTATCAGTATATCAACTCATTTCTTGTATTTCTGTGTCTCAGTCTTAAATTATTTTCCTTTCATCTAAAGAGTTCTATATATTATTTCCTTTTGTTCAGGTCTGCTGGTGATGAATCTTTAGTTTTTGTTTGTCTGACAGTGTATTACCTTAAACACTTTATGAAAAATGTTATCACTCTAAATAAATTCTAATTTTGTAGTCATTTTTCAGCATTTTAAAGATACTGCTCTATCTTCTTTTGGCATCCATTATTTCTGTTGATAAGTTTTTTGTCAGTCTTTTGAATTGCTCCTTTGAAAGTGAAGCCATTTCTTCTCAGGAAATTTTCAAGATTTTGTTTGGATATTTTGGAAATCCTGGTTACAATTTCCTCTGTTGGAGCCGAAAATGCTATTTGAATTTGTGTGTTAATGACTTTCATCAGATTTGGAAATTTCTCTGCCACTATCTCTTCAGGCATAACTTCTGTCCCAATATTAGTTTTCTTTAGTTCTAGGGCTTCAATTACAGAGTTTTTACTACAATTTTTGAGAGTATTTTGCATTGCTGATAAATTTTATTTTAGAACAGTTTTTGATTTATAGAAAAATTGTGAAATATAGTACAGGAAATTCCCATATACCTCACATCCAGTTTAACTTAGTATTGACCTGGTAAATTAATAATGATACATTTGTTATAATTAATAAGCTGATATTGATATATTATTATGAACTGAAGATCTGTTTTTTTTCAGATTTCCTTAGTTTTTAACCTAATGTTCCTTTTTGTGTTCCAGGATTCCACCCTAGTTACCACACTACATTAATTTTCATGTCTCCATATGCTCTTTTCTTGGCTGTGTCGGTTTCTCAGTGTTTCCTTTCTTTCTTTTTTTGGTGATCTTGACAGTCTTAAGAAATATTGGTCATATGTTTTGTAGAATATCTTTCAAAACCAGATCTGGGTGCTAGTTGTGCTATTGAGGTATAATTGCTTCTAGGCAACCTCAGCTGAAAAACAAGAAAATAGGTGTGTGTATATACACATATATACAAATATCTACAAACATGTGTTACCAATATCTACACATTAAGTGAAACATGAGTTCATACTGATGTCTCTGGCTCTCATCCATTATCGCATCAAATGTTCTACCATCTTCCCCTTGTTTATATGTAACCTCCAACTCTGACAGTGAGAAACCTGACTCTGATCATCTGTCATCCATTCACTTAACGGCTCAATTCCAGTATACGAGTATAGTACCATAATTTTTAATATGACCCTTGTGGGAAACAAAGTTAATAACTACAGTATAGTCCCTGGGTGGTGCAAATGGTTAATTCACCTGGCTGCTAACTAAAAGGTTGGAGGCTTGATTCCTCTCAGAACCACCTTGGAAGAAAGGCCTGCAATCTACTACTGAAATGTAAGCCAGTGATAACTGTGCTGGATTGAATTGTGTCTCCAAAAAAGTGTTGTAAATCCTAATCCCTATACCTGTGGTAGTAATCCCATTTCAGAATGGATTTTCTTTCTTATGTTAATGAAATTAATATACTTTATTATTAGTGTAGGGTTTGTCTTAAATCAACTTCTTTTGAGATATAAAAGAGATTAAACAAGTAAGAGAGTAAGCACAGATGGGGGAAAAGAGATGCCAAGACAAATGAAGATCACTCAGGAGCACAAGCTCAAAAGAGGTAAGCAACTTCCTTCAGAGCCAACAGAGAGAGAAAGCCTTCCCCTAGAGCCAGTACCCTGAATTCAGACTTCTAACCTCCTAAACTTTGAGGAAATTAATTTCTGTTTGTTAAAGCCACCCACTTGTGGTATTTATGTCATAACAGCATTAGATAACTAAGACACGAACTCTATGGGGCTCAGTTCTACTTTGACATACATGGGTTGTCATGAGTTGGGATCGATTTGATGGCAACTATTTTTTTTTTTACAGTGTTTCTGTAGAGATTCTTTTTTCCTTTATTCTTAGAGCCACTACTCATTTCCAAAGTTATCTTTCTCCCACCTTTTCAGTGAAGTTGTTTCATACATTTGTAATAGCTGGATTTTTTTCTTTTTTGGTCACATTCTGCATTCAATGTTAGGTTACTCAGTCCTCTTATATAAAGGAATCCTTGGGTGGCACACATCCTTAAGTGCTGGACTACTAGCTGAATGGCTGGTGGTTCAAACCTACCCAGAATAAACCAGGAAGAGAGTCCTGGTGATCTGCTTCCCGAAGGTCACAACCTTGGGAAGGCCATGGAGGAATTCTATGCTATACACACAGAGTTGACTTGACAGAAACAAAGAGCAACATTATATACGTAAGGTTCACTCTTTGTGCTGTAAAATTCAATGGGTTTAGACAAATGCATAGTGTCATACATTTGCAATTATAGTATTATACAGATGCTAAAAAATCCCTGTGCTACACCTATTCAAACTTCCACCCCCACAGCTCAAAACTATGGCAATCACTAAACTTTTTACTCTTCTGGAATGTAATATAAGCAAAATTATACATTATGTAGAATTTTTCAGATTGGCTTTTTTCACTTATCAATATATATTTAACATTTATCCTTATATTTTAATAGATTGGCAACTCATTATTTTCAGTATTCCGTTGTATTGCTGTACAACAGTTTATTGATCCTATTACCTCTTGAAGGGCATATTGGCTGCTTCCAGTGTTTAGTGATTATGAATATATCTGCTACAAACATTCTGTGGAGGTTTTTGCATGAATATAAGTTTTCAACTCAACTGGCTAAATACCTAAAGTATGAATACAGGATAATTTAGTAAGATTATGTTTAGCTTTACATAAACTCACAAACTGTCTTCCAAAGTAGCTGTACCATTTAGTATTCCCACCAGCAATAAATGAGAGTTTCTATTAGCAGATGATATGATACAACATAAAGACTAAAGAATCCACAAGAAAACTACCAAAACTACCAGAAAGATTCAGCAGAATAGCAAGATACAAGATAAACATACAAAAATGAGTTGGATTCCTATATACCAATAAAGAGAACTACAAAAAGGAAATCAGGAAAACAATACCATTTATAATAGCCCCTAAAAAAATAAAATACTTAGGAATAATCCTAACCAGGGATATAAAAGACCTATACAAAGAAAACTACAAAATACTGCTGCAAGAAACCCAAAGGGATCTACGTAAATGTAAAAACATACCATGCTCATGGATCGGTAGACTCAACGTTGTGAAAATGTCAATTCTATCCAAAGTAATCTACAAATACAAAGCAATCATGATCCAAATACCAATGGCATTCTTTAAAGAGATGGAAAAACTTATCATTAAATTTATATGGAAAGCAAAGAGGCCCCAAATAAGTAACCACTATTGAAGAAGAATAAAGTAGAAGGACTCAAACTACCTGATCTGAGAATCTACTACACAGTTACGGTAGTCAGAGCAGCCTGGTACTGGCACAATGACAGATAAATTGACCAATGGAACAGAATTGAGAACCAAGATGTAAATCCGTCTACCTACAGATACTTGATCTTTGACAAAGGCCTAAACTCCATTAAAAGGGGAAAAGACAGTCTTTTTAACAAATGATGCTGGTAAAACTGGATGTCCATCTGCAAAAAAAATGAAACAGGACCTATACTTCACATGATACACAAAAGCTAACTCAAAATGGATCAAAGACCTAAATACAAAACCAAAAATTATAAAGATCATGAGAGAAAAAATAGGATCAACGCTAAGGGCCCTAATATATGGCATAAGCAGGATATAAACCTTAACTAACAGTGAACATCAGAAGATAAGCCAAATAACTGGGATCTTCTAAAAATTAAACACTTATTCTCATCAAAAGACTTCACCAAAAGAGTATAAAGAGAACCTACAGACTGGAAAAATTTTTTGGCTATGACATATCCAACAAAGTTCTAATCCCTAAAATCTATGCGAAAATCCAATACCTCTATAACAAAAAGACAAACAATTCAATTAAAAAATGGGCGAAAAATATGAACAGACACTTCACCAAAAAAGAAATTCAGGCAACTGACATTCATATGAAGAAATGCTCCCCATCATTAGCCATTAAATCAAAACCAAACAAACCCCTTGCCTTTGTGTCGATTCTGACTCATAGGGACCCTATAGTACAAAGTAGAACTGCCCCATAGGGTTTTCAAGGTGAGGAGGGAAAAACACGAACTAAATAGTAGATAAGTAGCAACTTTGGTGAAGGGTAAAACAGTACACAATACTGGAGAAAAAAGCAAAACCTGACCAAGACAAAGTTATAGAGGCTTCAGAGACACATCCAATCTCTCTGAGGGTCCGAGTTACTGAGCCGAGGGCTGGGGCCATGATCTCGGAGGACATCTAGCTCAATTGGCATAACATAGTTTATAAAGACAATGTTCTATATCCAACTGTGGTGAGTAGTGTCTGGGGTCTTAAAAGCCTATGGGTGGCATCTAAGATACATCTACTGGTCCCGTGCCCACTGGAGCAAAGGAGGATGAAGAAAACCAAAGACACAAAGGAAAGTTTAGTCCAAAGGACTAATAGACCATAACTACCACAATCCCCTGAGCCCAGAACAACTAGATGGTGCCAGGCTACCACCACCAACTGCTCTTACAGTGATCACAATAGGGGGTCCCGGACAGAGTGGGAGGAAAATGGAGAGCAAAATTCAAATTCACAAAATAAAAGAAAAAAAAAAAAAGATTAGATGTGCTGGTCTGACAGGGACTGGAGAAACTCCAAGAGTATGTCCTGAGGACACTCTTTTCACTAAATACTGAAGTCACTCCCAAGATTCACCCTTCAGCCAAAGATTAGACCAGTCTACTGGGCAAACAATAACACACATGAGAAAAGTGCTTTGTACTTCAATCACATATACTAGACTAAATGGGCACACCATCCCTATACGAAAGATGAGAAGGCATGAAAGGACAGGGATGAATGGAAACAGAGGACCTGGAGTGGAGAATGGGAGAGAGTTGACACATCGCGGGGTTGGCAACCAATATCACAAAACAATTTGTGGAATAATTGTTTAATGAGAAACTAATTTCCTCTGTAAACTTTCACCTAAATCACAATAAATAAAAATAAATGAGTTTCGTTTCCTCTGCATCCTCAGCAACATTTGGCTTTTCCAACTTTTTTTTTTTTTTTTTAATTTTAGCAACAGCGTGAGGTGTGCATGATCTCATTGTTGTTTCAATTTTCATTTCTTTAATGGCGAATGATGTGGAGCATATCTTCATGCTTATTTACCATCTCTGTATCTTTTTTTGAGGAGCTCTGGTGGCACAGCGGTTAAGCACTGGCTGCTAACCATAAGGTTGGTGGTTTGAACGCATCAGCCCCTCAGCAGGAGAACGATGTGGCAGTCTGCTTCCAGGTTACAGCCTGAAAACTCTATGGGGAAGTTCTACTCCATTGCCTCGGGTTGCTATGAGTTTTAACTGACTCAATAGCAACAGGTTTGGTTATATCTTCTTTGGAGGTATCTGCTGAATATTTTTTTTTCTCATTTTTAAACTGGGTTGTTTGTTTTCTTGTTACTGAATTTTAAAAGTTTTGTGCCTATTCTGATACAATTTCCTTACCAGATATGTGACTTGCAAAAATTCTCTCCCAGTCTGTGGATTTTCTTTTTATTCTCTTAGCAGTGTTTTTTTTTTTTTTTTTTTGTTTAACAGAGCAGCAGATTTTATTTTTACAAAAATCCAACTTATTTTTTCTCTCATGGATCACACTTTTGGTGTTATAATTATAAATTCATCACCAGACGCATGGTCACCTAAGTTTACTACTATGCTTTCTTCCAGAAGTTTTATAATTTTAATTTTACATTTAGGTCTATAGTCCATTTTTAGCCAATTTTTGTTAAAGGTGTAAGGTCTGTAGAGTTATACATATATTTTTGTGTATGGATGTCCAATAGTTCCAGCACCAGTCATTAAGAAGACTATCCTTTCTCCAGTGAATGGATTTGCTCCTTTGCCAAATACCATCTGATTATATTTCTGTGGATCTATTCCTGGTCTCTCTATATTGTTCCATTGAGTTTTGTTTATTTTGTTTTGTTTTTTGGCAATATCAATCATGCTAGAGGGCTCTCAAATGGGAGAAAATCACTTCCCTCCTCTGGAATTCTTGTTATTGTTTGTTGCTGTGGAGTTGGCTCCAACTCATGGTGATCTTATATATAAAAGAACTTAATGTTATGTAATCCTGCACCATCTTCATGATTGCTGGTATGTTAGAGTTCATTGTTGTGGCTATAGTGTAGTGCCTTCCAATCTAGGAAGTTCATGTTCCAGCACTATACTGAACAATATTCTGTTGTGACCCATAAGGTTTTTATTAGCTAATTCTCAGAAATAGATTGCCAGGTCTTTCTTCTTAGTCTGTCTTAGTCTGGAAGCTCTGCTGAAACCTGCTTACCACAGGGGACCATTCTGATATTTGAAATACTGGGGACAAAGCTGGAATAAAGCTCTGATAGTCTTTTTCTCTAGAGAGTATGTTTAGAGCATATTTTACAATGATTACTCTTCCCTTCTCATTGCCAAAGCCAGAAGGATAGCTTTCTCAATTTTTTTCCAGCAAGAATCTGGTGGAATTCCTGTATGTAAAACCTAGGAGGAAAATGTGGGCTCCCCCAAGACTGTGCCTCTACACCAATAGTGTTGCACACAGGAATTCCTCACTCTTTTTCCATTTCACATTCATCCTCCAGCAATTCATCAAATTTACCATTTTAGTGTCCCTAGCAGATTATGGCTCCAGTAGCTTCTGCTCCAGGTAATGAGGTCTTAGCTGTGACTCAATTAAAACTCTCTCAATTTGCCTATATCTCAGGGTGACTTTTTGGTCTGCAGCCTCAGCTCTTTGACAGCACAAGAAAAGTCATAGATTTTCAGTTTCTTTAACATTTTCTTCTTGTAAGGATGGAAGTAAAATCTCTCAAGCTCTTTCAGTTTCAGGCAAAATTAAAAGTCTCCTTTGATTTTTTTTTCTTTTAATTTTCTTTTTTCTGTGATTTATTCCATTTTTTTAACCTGTAATATCTTTCAGCAATTCTTTTCTCCTATTTCTCTAACTCTGATCTGTTTACAAACCATAACATATCTTAAGTTTAGCTTTTATTCCTAGTTACGGTATTTCTGTTTGATTCTTTGTTAGTTTCTTCCCTTTTTTTTGTGGAAACCTCCATCTTGCCACTTAAAATATTAAATATATCATCCACATTTATTTTAAAGTGCCCATAGGATATCTCCAGTATCTGCATAAACTTTGCTTACATTTGTGTTGTCTCTTTTTTCTATTTGTTTTTGTCAATCCATATCAATTTTACATATTCTGATTGATGGCCAGATATTAAGCGTTTGAAACATTTCAAAATGCTTTGAGTCTCCAAATCCTGTTACCATTTTTCGGAAAGATTTTGCTTTTGCTTTTGGTGTATAATTAGGCTAGCCACAGATCATCTTTAACCAACTAGGAATGGAGATGACTGAAGGATGAGCTTCAGTTTTATGATCACTATATAATTGTCAATCTTCTTTAGCACCGTAGAATATTTCTTTTAATTACCCAACCATGGATTGTTTGTCAAACTCCTTCACCCTTGCCCTCTTTTTCTGTCACTGAACTCCAATTTTTTGGCCCCCTCCACCCACGAGATTGTAAAACACTCTACCAAGATTTTTGCCTCTCAAGACCTGTTTCAGAATTGACAAGTACCTAAGGAACCCCTGCAGGCTTCCGTTCTCTCTGACATCTTGGTTCCTCACATCCTCGCGGACTTCATAGCTTTCTGATGCCTTCAACCAGATGCTTTTATTTATTTATTTAATTTTCAAATATGGATTTTTATAGTTGTCCTCACTAGGAAAGCTATTCTCAAATAAGTTATTCTGTCAGAACAGAAATACTGTAAGAATTATTTGCATAAACTGTGAGCCTAACAGTTTTATTTATTACAAATATATAAAATAATACTCGAAGTGGTTGATTGTAAAATAGTAAAAATGTAGTAAAAACAATGAATTTTATACGGAAGAAAATTATAAAACACAAATATCAATAGAGAAAAGATGTTTATTATACATGTCATCAATTCTTAAGGTCTAAAAATGCCCATCAAAGATACTTGTAAACTTCACTGGCAAATCCTGATTTGTTAATGTAGAATTATTGTAAAAACTAGGACTCCACTACTGTTGTAGCAGCACAAAATGTTTCTAGAGGCTTTGGATATGGCTTGTAAAACTAATCTTACTTTTTTTTCACTCTTACACTCATTTTTTTCAAGAATAGTATCGTGATTTTTCAAAGCAAATACCATCCTTTCATCAAAATTTCTCCTAGAAATATAATTCTAGGAAGTGTTGAGAATATCCAACCAAACTATTCAAAAATGATGGAAATTAGACTTCCTGATATAAATGTTTGCATATTTTTATATTATTTGAAAACTTGATGATATATCCTGCAGAATATAACCATATCTCTAACTTTCAACGAATGGTAATAGATGATAATTATAATGTAATGACAGTACAACCCCTGCTTAAAAATCAGAGTGCCCTTCTTCCAACATCTTGAGCCTTTTATTTTCCACTGCCCAAAGGATGATGAGCATCACTTTTTGTTTACAAGGTAGATGTTTTTCTTGAATAATACTTAAATATTAAAGCAAAAAGTGAGTGTAGATGCCTTGTCAGCACTAGCGTATGGTATTACGTGGATACTTTTATTATGTAAAAGAATGTTGGCCATTGATTTCTGTAATTTTCTTTTTATTCCTTTCTTTCTCCTTTAATAAACTCCCAACCCTAGCCTTTCACCTACCATTCTCCATGATAGTGATTTAGTTTTGTATTCTTTCAGTTTAGATACTATTTGTCAGCATTATTCACGCTTTTCTATTTGACTAGCTTGTAAATCTTCATCTCAGAGGACTAAAATTAAAGAATAACATCCAGTATGGTTTTTTATAATGTAATGCACACTTTCTCTAATTTGTAGAAATTTCCACTTTAATGTCCAGTTTACAACATTTCCACTCATATTTACATAAATCACTTCTATTGTCTTTTATTCATTTTAATTACTAGATTAAACAGTCTACCTTCTATACAATGCAATGTTTTTTCTATCCCATTTATAATCTCACTTCATTCCCCGTTAACTATAATTGACTTTGAAAATATAAATATGAATCTGTGTTACTTTAAAAAATATGTATTTTATGTAATATATAATAAAAGTTGTAGATGCAATAAAACCAAAAACCAATGAGAAAAATTAAAATCCATGAACTAAAATAAAGAGAGAGGAGGGAATCAAAAATAATTTTATATTAATATTTATGCTTAGGAAAAACTCATGAATTTAACTGAGTTTCTTTGCAGCCAAAAACAAGAAGAAAATAAAATGTACTATACAGTTTCAATTATGTATCAAATTAAGCATACCTATTTCATAATGACGTGGTTTTTCTTCCAAGTTCTTAATTCAGAGAGCAATTTATTGACTTGTTCTTTCTATGCAGGGCATTAAATCATATATAAAGATGATCCACATCAATTTTTATTTTGTTTACAAAAATACATTGATATTTTATGTGCATGGCAATTCTTAAGTAAACCTTCAATAAGCGTTGACTGTGTACTGCTTTCATGATTCTGTATGAATGATAATGGGAGTTCAGAGCTGATGTATATTGCCCAGTAATGTAACTTTATGATGATTTAATACTGAGTTATAATAGTTAATGCATGTCTAAATAGTGACATTCAACTGTTGCAGCTGAGTTCACTAGAGGACTTCATGAGAGACAATTCAATACCGAGGTACTAAAAGAGACTTGATGGGCAGATATGTTTCTTTAAATGAAAGAAGATCCTTAGTAAATATATAGGGGAAAATTATTTTTTTAAATGTGCAGATTTATGAGTACTGAAGAAACTTCATTCTTTTGTTAACAGAAGATGGCACCTCTTGAATACAGAGGAGAGTTGCAATAGTATCTATAGAACTATAGACAAGGACTTTTTTTTTTTCTCAAAACATACTTGGGAGTATACTTTATTTTACATGTTCTAAATCTTCCATTTACTTTACTTTATCACACTCTGGGCTCTCTCATGCCTTAGACATATGGGGCAATACTAATTTTTGTGGCTTTTGTTTAGTTATTTATTCATTTTCAATATCTGGTCCAGAACTACAACTGGCAGAAAATCAAAAAACATGGACCAATTTCAAAAGAAATTACAACTTCTGAATTTCTCCCAATAATAATTATGTAAATTCTGAAAGATCTGAGTATCCTAATCCTTTAGAGATTTCTGCTCTGCCTCCCTCAGTAGAAGGTTTTGGGGTTTGAAGTGAGAGTTCAGGGAAAAGTTTCTAAACAGCTGCAAAGAAAGAAGCTACAGGAAAGTTTTAGAAAGTCAGGGCAAAAATGTCTATAATTATAGAAGTCAGTTAAATATTGGCATCAAGTTCATCCCATGTAGCCTTAGTGGCCTGTGGGTGTGACTTAGAAGATTTAAATCTACCTAACAACAGAAAGTAGGGCTCCCTAGATACACAGCCATGCTAAAGACAGTCAAATTTAATTACATGACTGGGACTAATGTTAACTTGGAATAGGATAAAAATCTGAACAGGAAACTAATAAGAGTGCTGAAGTTTACAGTTAGGCATGGACAGAGGCTTCTCACTAAAAAAAAAAAAAAAAAAATCCAAGATGAGGTCAGGAGCAGAAAATTAAATTGGACAGATTCTAAGAGCCATTTTCAGGCTAAGGTCCAAAACTGAGATGAAGGAGACAAAGCTGAAGCAATGGCATGACATTTGCAGTCCATTTTGCAAATACATTGAGCCATTTATCTGGTACTAGCAAGGGGTTCTCAGACATCCCTAACTAGGATGTTCATCAGTCAGGTTGCTGTGTTTTTCTTCCCCATCTCTGAGGCCTTTTTGATAATTATTGCCTGGCATTCTGTTTTCTTCTGGCCAAGAAGTAAAACTCACATAGGTTTGGTCAGAGACATTCAGTTTTTGAAATCTTCAACCATAGATTATTGCTTTCTGAGGGATAATGATTATGGCAACTGGGGGAGAGGGTGAGGGTGGGCTATTTTGGTGCTTTTTTGGTTTCAGGACTGAGGCTTCTCTAATCCACTAATCCACTCGATCATTTTCTTTTTGGCCCCTCAGTCATCAATAACAATCAAATCTCTTTTCTCTTTTCTATTCCAGATTGATTACTGCTGTTAGGTTATTTAAACCAGCAACTGGAGTTTATTATTGCAGATTCTCTGTGCTCCCTAGGGGAAGTATTTTTGGGAGGGTGCCATGTCTAGCAGCTGCCGTGGCCTGTCACCCATTTTTATTGTTACGCAGTAAAAAGTATGGACTGAGAATTTTCTCTATGCTACAAGTAGCTGCTCCTCTAGGGCTCAGTAAAATTATGGAAATATTTGTGTGGGAATTCAGTGTAAATTGATACCATTAGTATGATAAACGATGTTCTTCAAATGGGAAGATTGCTGAAAATAAACATTTTGTCTCATCATCATTGAAGACTTCTTTAAGGAAGAAATACAACCATACGCTACAGTTTTAATTTTATTCATCTTGCTTAAATTCTTACCACTATTTTAAAAAGTAATAATTGCAAAGTATGAGAACTAATAATTATTTTAAAATATTTTACATAAGGTAGAGATGACAAAGCTTAAATTTATTTCACTATTTAGGATTTTTAGTTAAGATTTGGAATTTTTATTATTATACCTTTAACTCAAAGGATTGCAATTTGTAGAGCTGTATCTTGAATTAACAGGTGCTGGATTTTGATGCTTTATCTCTTCATGCATCTATGTATAAGTGCCTTCATTATCTGTCCATTATTTGTGCAAGTATTATTAAATCAGATGGATGTTATTCCCACTACTTTCTTTGCTACTTTGGATTACCCTTTTCTGTAGATACCTAGAGAACTAAGGGAAGTCTTGTAATTTCATGCAAAAGCAAGAAGCCTCTTTCTTAGGCAACATTACCGTCATGGATTGAATTATGTCCCCCCAAAAATGTGTGTATCAATTTGACTGGGCCATGTTTCCCGGTATTGTGTGATTTTCCCATGTGTGGTAAATCCTGCCTCTGTGATGTTAATGAGGGAGGATGGGCAGCAGTTGTGTTAGTGAGGCAGGACTCAGTCTACAAGACTGGACTGTGTCCTGAGGCAATCTCTTGAGATATACAAGACAGAAGTGGGCAGTGAGACAGGGGGACCTCATACCATCAAGAAAGCAGTGCCAGGAGCAGGACGCGTCCTTTGGACCGGGGTCCCTGCGCAGAGAAGCTCCTAGTCCGGGGAAACACTGATAAGAAGGCCGAGAGAGAGAACACTTTCCCCTGGAGCTGACACCCTGACTCTGGACTTTTAGTCTACTTTGACTGTGAGGAAATAAACTTCTCTTCGTTAAAACCATCCACTTGTGGTAGTTCTATTATAGCAGCACTAGATGACTAAGACAATTGCTTTTCAAAAGAAAATGAAATATATTAATATCATCCTAGTAGCTAAAAGTTTTAAAGCAATCATGATTTTATAGATTACAGATTTCTATTGACAATGTTTATTCTTATTTGTCAGTACTGAATAAGCTATAGACAAAAAGTGTACAGTTATTGTCATGGTAGTATTTATACATTCATAAATATACTAACACGATCTGCTAACCCTCATTCCCTCTATTGTGTTGATAATTTACAGGAAAGCGGTGCCATTCTAACATAGCTTCAGTAGAATAGAGGTCTATGGCAATTTTCTGACACATAATTATATGAGCCCTGCCTGTTCTACTAGTAACAATTATATAACAGATAAATTCCTGCATTTTTAACTCATTGGAATATTTTAATGTGAAGTGAACTTTGACATTGATTTCCAGTTCCTCTGGAACTTGCTTTAAAAATAACTGAAAGGATTAATGAGTTTGTGTATCTTTTATCAGCAGGGGGTTCTTGGTTATATAGATCTTCTTTTCAAGATGATTAGAACACGTTATGGTCCTACATAAGTATAACGAAGCAAGCAAAAATGCAAGATTGCCTTAAAGAAACAATTTCTCATTTTGATAAGTATCTTAAGTCATAGAACAAGAAACACACAGCTCTTGTAGTAATATCCTAGACATTTACTCTTATTTCATTGATTTCCAAAGAGAACACAGTTTGATAAATTTTGAGTCATGATTATAATTTGCAAGTGTATTTTATTATTATTTAGAACTTTTCACTTATTTCTTATCATTACATTCTCTGTTCTAGGAACCTTTGTTATCCATACATAATAGATGAGGCTAGGGCACACAAGTTTAATTGTTTGTGCTACTAGAAAGATTAAGAAAAGACATTTTTACAACTATTCAAAATAGCAGTGTCATGTGGAATTAATATGATATATATGATATTTTTAATATTTTGAAATTATTCTTGTTATTATTTACTATTTTATAAATTGCTGTTGTTGTTAGGTGCTGTTGAGTCAGTTCTGATTCATAGTGAACTTATGTACAGCAGAATAAAACACTGCCTGGTCCTGTACCAACCTCATAATTATTGCTATGTTTGAGCCCATTGTTGCAGCCACTTGTGCCAATCCATATTGTTGAGGGTCTTCCTCTTTTTCGCTGACCCTCTACTTTACTACACCTGATGTACTTCTCCAGGGACCGGTCCCTTTTTATAGCATGTCTAAAGAACATGAGACAATGTCTCACCACCCTCCCTTCTAAGAAGCATTCTAGCTGTTTTTCTTCCAAGACAGATTTGTTTATTCTTTTGGCAGTCCATGGTATATACAATAAACTTCACCAATACCATAATTCAAATGCATCAGTTCTTCATCAGTCTTCATTATTCATTATCCAGCTTTCTCATGCATATGAGGTGACTGAACACATCATGGCTTGAGTCAGGCACAGCTTAGTCCCTCAAGGTGACATCTTTACTTTTTAATACATTAAAGAGTTCTTTTGCAGCAGGTTTGTCCAATGCAATGTGTCATTTGATTTCTTGACTGCTGCTTCCATGGGTGTTGATTGTGGATCCAAGTAATATAAAATCCTTGACAAATTCAATTTCTTCATTTATTGTGATGTTGCTTATTGGTTCAGTTGTGAGGCTTTTTCTTTTCTTTATGTTAAGGTGTAATCCAAACTGAAGGCTGTAGTCTTTGATCTTCATCAACAATGCTTCAAGTCCTCTTCACTTTCAGTAAAGGAGGCTGTGTTATCTGTATATCACAAGTTGTTAATGATTCTTCCTCCAGTCTTTCTCCCTGTAGTCCAGCTTCTCAGGTTATTTGCTCAGTATACAGACTGAATAAGTATGGTGAAAGGATACAACCCTGACACATACCTCTCCTCATTTTAAACCATGCAGAACCCCCAGGTTCTGCATGAGCACAACTGAGTGTTCTGGAATTCTCATTTTTGCAATATTAGCTATAATTTGTTATGATCCACACAGTCGAATGCCTTTGCATAGTCAATAAAACAGAGGTAAGCATTTTTCTGGTATTCTCTACTTTCAGTAATCACCATCTGACATCAGCAATGATATCTCTTCTTCCATGTTCTCTTCAGAATTTGGCTTGAATTTCTGGCAGTTCCTTGTCAATGTACTGCTGCAACCACTTTTGAACAATCTTTAGCAAAATTTTACTTGGGTGTTATATTAATGATATTTTTGGGTAATTTTCATTCTGTTGAATCACCTTTCTTTGGAATGGGCACAAATATGGATCTCTTGCAGGCGGTTGGTCAGGTAGCTGTCTTCCAACTTCTTAGCGTAGATGAGTGAGCACCTCCAAAGCTCCATCCATTTGTAGAAACATGTCACTTGGTATTCTGTCAATTTCTGGAGCTTTGTTTTTCACCAAGGCTTTCAATGCAGCTTGGGCATCTTCTTTCAGTACCATTTGTTCTTGATCATATGCTACCTCTTGAAATGTTTGAATGTTGACCAATTCTTTTTGGTAAAATGACTCTGGGTATTCTTTCCATCTTCCTTTCATGCTTCCTGCATCATTCAGTTGTTTGCCCGTAGAATCCTTCAATGTTGCAACTCAAGGCTTTAATTTTTTCTTCAGTTCTTTTGGCTTGAAAAATGCTGAATGTCTTCTTCCTTATTGATTTCCTTTGCACTACCTTCATCTTCTTGAACCACCTTTGAAATCTTCATTTCTTTTACTTCATCATTTCTTCTGTTTACTTTAGCTATTCTACATTCCAGAGCAAGTTTCAGAGTCTCTTATGACATCCGTTTTGGTCTTTTTTTTTTTTTTTTTCTTTTCTGTCTTTATAACGTCTTCTTGCTTTCTTCATGTATGATGCCGTTGATGTCATCCTGCAACTCGTCTGGTCTCCGGTCGTTTGTATTCAGTGTCAAATCTATTGTTGAGATGATCTCTAAATTCAGGAGGGATATACGCAAAGTCGTACTTTGGCTCTCATGAACTTGTTTTAATTTTCTTCAATTTCAACTTGAACTGGCATATGAGCAATTGATGGTCTGTTCTGCAGTCGGCTCCTTTCATTGTTCTGACTGATGATATTGAATTTCTCCATTGTCTCTTTTCACAGAAGAAATCGATGATTACTTTCTAGGTAATTCAGAATGGAACAAACATTATACATAGCTAGATGCTATTGTAAGCAAAACACTTAATACCTACTAATCTAATCTCTAAATGTGCTGTTTCACATTACATGACCTTTTAAAATTATTTGGAAAAATTCTTTGTATTTTTATTCAGAAATTTTTTCTATTGATCAAGGTAAAAATCATTAAATTAGAACATCACAGAATTTTTACTAAATGTCAAAAGTTATTGTTAAATACTAATGATATAAAATTGCTTAGTGAATTGCTACTTAACTCAAGGAAATATATTGGTAAGTACTAGGGTGATTAACATTATCAAATTTGTTCAAAATTAATTTATTTTGATAGAATGTCAAAATGTGTATTTAATGTTAAAAAATGTATAAAGTTGTGAGAAATAACTTGAAGAATCAATAGATGTTGCAAACTTTCACTTTTATCGTAATATAAGTTTAACAAGGCACTTCTCACAGTATATTAGAGAGCCATTCTACATTTTGTAGTACCTGTAAGTTGGATTTCACTTGATGGCAATGGGTTTGGTGAGGGTTTTATGAGCACAAATAAGCAAAACTTTAATATTTCATTCATGCTCACAGTAAATTGTATAGGTAGTGGCTATTACTGACCTATGCTAGAATGATTACTATACCTAAAAATAAATACATGGTATCTATAAGGCATATACTGCCTGTACAGGCAATAGTTTCTGTAAAACCAAATGAAGACAACTTGCAAATAAAGTTGGTTTTCTCTGTTAACTGTTCACAAAATCAAGGAAGAATGCAATATTTACATCGTATTAACTTTCAGGTTGCTGTTTAACATATGACAGTTGGCAGGGATGTGGTAAGAAAGAGGTTGTCAAAGAGTTATGATTTTATTAATCTAACAATATAAATAATAACAAGAATAAATAGACTAATGTAAACAAGATTTGTTTAATATAAATATATGTGTATCATAGATACTTAAAAAAAATAAAAACTTCTCGTTAACTTTCCTGATTAACTGAAACCATATTTACTTCTTAAAACACTTAAAAAAAATTAAGTCATTGAAAGATAGGTGCTTGTGAATATTTGGTTATTCCATGTCCTACTAAATCCATGTGTATTTGATCCAATCATTTTATTTCTGTAGTTACCTAGTTGTGTCTGTTTTTAAGTTGTTTATGTAAGTTGCTCTTTTATTATAATTAAACATTTAATTTAAAATTATAAAAAAGATAGAGGTGGAAAAAGAAATACGAATATAATTACAATCAAACTATGTTGAATTATTTCTGAAAATACAATAAACAGATGAATATCAAAAATTCTAATCAATTTAAGTGGGGGAAAATACAGTAAATAGAGAAAAATCATACAAATCTAGAATTCTGTATTCAAATTAGTTTTTATACTTTTAAATTCTTGATCCACTTTAAAGAATACAATAAATTACAAATAAAAATGTTACATTATAAATTCTGTGCAAAAGTAGATGATATCAAACCATAATCATTGGAGCCATATTCATAGAAAAGGCCAAACTTACACATCAAAACTGGCAAATGGATGTCATTTCCATATTTGAGATTTAACAAAATGTATCATTTTTGTTATTTCTTTTTTAACTATTTTTCCTGATTTATCAAGCACTTACTAATCCTGATATTATTACATACGTGGACTATATCTATGTCCACATACACATACACATACATACACACAGATGCATACGTCTGTACTTTACACACAAATACATGTCTGTGTTTTATATAAAATTGTCCAATTTCCCTCCCAGCAGACATGTTCAAATTGTGGTGTTGATGAAAAATATTTAATATACCACAGATTGCCAGAAAAGTGAACAAATCATTCTTAGGGAAAGAATAGCCATTATGCTCCTTGGAGGGGTGGATGTCGACACTTCCTCTTGCTTATATTGGACACATCATCAGGACAGACCGATTGCTAGAAAAAGCATCATGTTTGGGAAAGTAAAGTGTCAGCAAAAAAGAAGGGAACAATCAGTGAGATGGATTGACACAATAGCTGCAGCAATGGGCTCAAACATACCAATGATTGTGAGGATGGGGCAGGACCAGGCAATGTTTTGGTCACTGTGAGTTGGAGCTGACGCAATGACAACTAACAACAGACAAATACCATAGTATTTGCTGACTAAGTGTAGAAGACAATTTCAGTAAAATTATAGAAGAACTATGATGAGAAAATCTTTGAGAATGGCCAAATCTTCAAATTTTTGAAAGTTTATTCTAATATGGAATTTCATGAACAAGAAATAAATAAATTAGTAATTTATATTTTCAATTATAATGAAGGAGAAGTAGCATGATTTAGTGGAAAAAAGCTTGGACTAGAAATAAAAAGACCCAGGCTATAGTTTCAGCTTTCTTCCTATGATAGTGATCTTGAGTCAGTTTTTAATATGTCAAAGAAAGACAAGAAGTTTTAGTTTTTAATACATTTTATAATTACATTATTTAAGAATATAAAGTAAATTCTGAATATTCTTCCTAGAAAATATGTGTAAGTAGGAACAGAATTAGAAAATTTCCTTAACAATTTGAGAACTTTCACAAGAACTTTGTTTAACCTTAGTCTAAAAGCCTCACAACAGGACGATGTTCAAGAACACTTCTAGTTCTATAACATACTATGATTGTGTTAAAGTAAAACCAGGGAGTACCTGATAAATAGTTTCTCCTTACAGGCACTGATGGGGTCAGCAATAATCAAATGCTAACTCCTCGTTTGCCTATCTAAATTTGATTCTATGAAGAGTAGCCATCAAGTTGATTCCCACTCATAGAGACCCCATGTGTTTCAGAGTAGAAATGCACTCACTCCATAGGGTTTTCAATATCTTTGATCTTTCAGAGGTAGATCACCAGGCATTTCTTCTGAGGCACCTCTGGGTGGATTCTTACCGCCAACCTTTTGTCTAGTAGCTGAGAACTTAGCCATTTGTGTCACCCAGGACTTCCCCATGATGCTGTTGTTAGTTGCTGTCGATTCAGTTGCTGTAGCTTCCCATATATATCACTTCTGTTAGCTATGCTTTGTTTTTTAGTTTCATTAATTTCAATTAATTTATAGATTCCTATACCTGAAGAGGATTTATATAACATCTAATCCAATTTGTTAATCTTACAACTTAGGAAACTGAGGCTCTGCACCAAAGATATTCGACCTTCAAAAGATTCCAAAGGTCCCCTTAGGCTAGTGCTGTTTTTACACATCATATTAAAGTACTCACTGGTTGCTTAGGGTTGTGCTGGTAAATTTGAGGGATGCGTTAAAAAGCTGTTTGGGACTGAAACTCTTTCCTCAGTTAGGTTACAATATTACTGGGGAAGACAATACTTACTTAACACATGAATTCATCAGATAAATGACAATGGCATCTTAATAATTTTAAACTTACATTTTCACGAAGTATGGTGTAGATCAAGGGTTGAAAAACTAAGGTCCACGGGCCAAATCAGGCCAAATCAGGTTCATCAGTGATTTTTGCAAATTAAGTGTTATCAGAGAACAACCACATTTGTTCACTTATGTATTGTCTATGACTGCTTTCATGCTACAACAGCAGAAATGAGTTGTGACAGAGGCTGTATAGGCAACATATATTTACATATTCACTATCTGACCTTTTACCAAAAAACTTTGCCAATACATGATATAGATAGTAGCAGATATTGAGAAGGAAAATTGTTGTGATTTGCTAAATTTACATTGAAATTTGTCTCACCTTTGGGATGAAGACATAGTGAGTGTAACTTCAGTCAATTCCAGAGTTTGAACTACATGTGTATTATTGTAAATCAACACAAGAATTTAGATCAATATTTTAATGTACCTTTTATATGTATATATATATATCTTTTATGAATGAACATTTTGCTTGTTGTTTGAGTTACACGTTAATGAGACAAGGTTCCTATCCTTAAAGACTGATATTCTACTTGAGACAGTAAACACATAAAGTGATATTAATCCATGAATATGTTTAAAAAAATCAAAGGTTGCACAAGATGTTTGTTGCAGAAAATTGCACAAACTGTGGGATAGTGTGGCCATGATTGGCAAGGTTTTTAAGGGTTCATCTCATTTTTTGACACATCTCATTCTCATGTAAATTAAAATGCAAAAACTTACCTGTGTTAAAATTGGGAAAGACAAAATTTTTTTTTAAGAAAAAGGATGGAAATTTACTGTTATAATGCATATACTATTGCTATAAAGACATAAAATTTCTATAACATTAGTAAATCCACAGTCGGTAATTAAACTTTCTGCATTTTCTGTTAAATAATTTTGTTCATCTATATATTATTAGGTTAGTGTTACTTCAGAAGGGAGAGTTTTCTAGGAGTTTAAAAATTTTAACAGAAACAGCTAAGGAATATTTTATATAAATTATCGTGTTTAACTTATATTCACAGTAATATAGGCAATGCCATGTATTAAGTCAGTGATTACACAGTATCAACCTTGTCCCTTGGTTGACACACATTCACTTAACTTATATGACTATATCTAGTTTGGTGTTCAGTAATATGTTACATAAACTAAAAACCTTATACCAGATCATATGTTCTAATATGATATGATTCTGATCTCAACACTTAAATATATAATTCAGGCCAAAGTGGTTAATGCTTAAGTAAACAATGTGTTCCAGTAAATCCTGAATTGATAAGATAATGTCTTTCTTTGTATTACGTTTTAAGCATGATTCACAAATGTCTGCTTTACTGTTCTTTGAACTGTGACATTTTCATTGGCCACAATATAATATAATGTTTGATTTATTATCAGGTTAAACTTTTCCAAACAAATCCTGATAGAACATCTTGTTAAACTAAATAAATCCTTTACTGAAAAAGACCACCAGTAATTTATGGAGCAGTTCAAGTAAATTATTTTAAATATATCCTTGCTTTTACAATAGAATCTTTGGGACAAAAAAGTTTTCTTCTCATATAAAGACATACTTAAAATATATCAATTAAATCACTTTCAGTTACAGACAATGAGATAATATGCATTTTAATTTTGCATGGCTGTACTAATTTTTTTTTTATTGTACTTCAGATGAAGGCTTACAGAACAAATAGTTTCTCATGGAACAGAAGTACACATGTTGTTTTATCACATTGGTTAATACCCCACAACATATCAACCCTCTAACTTCTCAAAGTCTTTTTTCTATTTTTTTTTGATAAAAATACACATAGCCAAAGATACACCATTTCAAAAATTTCTACATGCACAGTTCAGTGACACTGACTATGCTCTTTGAATCGTGCTGTTATTCTCATTTAAGATGAGGGCTTACAGAACAAAATAGTTTCTCATTTAACAGTTACTACAAATGTTGCCCTATGACAATGGTTAACAATCTCACAACACATCAACAATATCCTTACTCAACCTTGGTTCCCTATCACCAGCTTTCCTGTCCCCTTCTGCCTTCTGGCCCTTCTCACTGGACTCTTGTACTTCGTTAGTCTCATTTAGTTTTACGGGGCTGTCCACTCCCAGGCTGAACAGTGAACCTCAGAGATAACTTCACCACTGAGCTAAAAGGGTGTCTGGGGGCCATACTCTCGAGATTTGTCCAGTCTCCTTTAGGCCAGTAAATCTGGTCTTTTTTTTTTTTGTGAGTTAGAATTATGCTCTACATCCTTCTCCAGCTCTGTGCAGAACCCTCAGTTGTGATCCTGGTCAGAGCAGTCAGTGGTGGTAGCCGGGCACCATCGAGCTGTACTGGACTCAGTCCGGTGGAGGCCTTGGTAGCTGTGGACAATTAGTCTTTTGGACTACTCTTCTCCTTGTATCCTGTTCTCTTCATTCTCCCTTGCTCCCGAAGGGATAAGACCAGTGGAGTATCTTAGATGGCCGCTCACAGGCTTTTAAGACCACAGACACTACTCACCAAGGAAGAATGTAGAGCATTGGCTTTATAAGCTCTGTCATGCTAATTGAGCTAGATGTTCCCCAAGACCATGGTCCCCACAGCCATCTGCCCAGCAATTCAGTCCCTCAGGGAGTTTGGATGTGTCTATGAGGCTTCCATGACCTTTCCTAGTACAAGTTGTGCTGGTTTCTCCTGTATTGTGTACTGTCTCATGCTTCACCCAAGATACCACTTATCTATTATCTATTTAGTATTTCCCCTCCCCACCCCTCCCAACAAAGATTGTTACATTTTGTGTGTGAACTTTTCCATGGGTTTTTACAATAGACGTCTCATACAATATTTATCCTTTTGTGATTGAATTATTTCACTCAGCATAATGTCCTCCAGTTTCATCCATGTTATGAGATGCTTCACAGATTCATTGTTGTTCTTTCTCGTTGCGTAGTACTCCATTGTGTCTATGTACCATAGTTTGTTTATCCATTCATCTGTTGATGGGCATCTAGGTTGTTTCCATCGTTTTGCTATTGTGAACAATGCTGCCATGAACATAGGTGTGCATATGTCTATTCGAGTGACGACTCTTATTTCTCAAGGATATATTCCTAGGAGTGGGATTGCTGGATCGAATGGTATGTCTATTTCTAGCTTTCTGAGGAAGCACCATATCATTTTCCAAAATGGTTGTATCATTTTGCATGCCCACCAGTGGTGCATAAGAGTTCCCATCTCCCCGCAGCCCCTCCGAGATTTGTTATTTCCAGTGTTTTTGATTCGTGCCAGTAATCCTGGGGTGAGATGGTATCTCGTTGTGGTTTTAATTTACATTTCTATAATGGCTAGTGCTTGCGAGCATTTCCTCATGTGTCTGTTGGCCATTTGAATGTATTCTTTAGTGAAGTGTCTGTTTATTTCCTTTGCCCATTTTTTAATAGGATTATTTGTCTTTTTGTTGTAGAGGCATTCGATTTTCTTGTAGATTATGGTGATTAAAACTTTGTCTGACTTGTACTGTCCAAAAATTTTTTTCCGGTCTGTAGGTTCTCTTTTTACTCTTTTGGTGAAGTCTTTTGAAGAGCATAGGTGTTTGATTTTTAGAAGATTCCAGTTATCTAGCTTTTCTGTTGGGGTTTGTGCGTTGATGGTTATGGATTGTATCCTGTTAATGCCGTGTATTAAGGCATGCAGTGTTGATCCTATATTTTCTTCTATGAACTTTATAGTTTTAGGCTTTATATTCATGTCTTTGATCCATTTTGCAGTAGTTTTTGTATACGGTGTGAGGTATGGGTCCTGTTTCATTTTTTTGCAGATTGATATCCAGTTTTGCGAGCACCAGTTGTTAAAAAGACTGTCTTTTCCCCATTTGATGGACTTTGGGCTCTTGTCGAAGATCAGGTGACCGTAGGTTGAGGGATTTACATCTGGGTTCTCAATTCTGTTCCATTGGTCAATGTGTCTGTTGTTGTACCAGTACCAGGCTGTTTTGACTACTGTAGCTGTATAGTAGATTCTGAAGTCAGGTAGTGTGAGTCCTCCAACTTTATTCTTCTTCTTCAGTAGTGCTTTACTTATTTGGGGCTTCATCCCTTTCCATATAAAGTTAATGATTAGTTTTTCCATCTCTTTGAGGAATGTTGTTGGTATTTGGATCGGGATTGCATTGTATTTGTAAATTGCTTTGGGTAGAATTGCCATTTTCACAATGTTGAGTCTGCCTATCCATGAGCATGGTATGTTTTTCCATTTATGTAGATCCCTTTGGGTTTCTTGCAGTAGTGTTTTGTAGTTTTCTTTGCATAGGTCTTTTACATTCCTGGTCAGATTTATTCCTAAGTATTTTATCTTTTTAGGGGCTATTGAAAATGGTATTGTTTTCCTGATTTCGTTTTCTTCGTTCTCCTTACTGGTGTATAGGAATCCAACTGATTTTTGAATGTTTATCTTGTATCCTGCTACTCTGCTGAATCTTTCTATTAGTTCCAGTAGATTTCTCATGGAGTCTAGGGTTTTCTGTGTATAGTATCATACCATCTGCAAACAGGAACAGTTTAACTTCTTCATTACCAGTTTGGATGCCATTGATTTCTTTTTCTTGCCTTATTGCTCAAGCTAGAACTTCCAGCACAATGTTAGATAGGAGTGGTGATAAAGGGCATCCTTGTCTTGTTCCTGTTTTCAAGGGGAATGTTTTCAGCCTCTCTCCATTAAGAATGATGTTGGCCGTTGGTTTTGCATAGATGTCCTTTATTATGTTGAGAAATTTCCCTTCTATACCTATTTGATTGAGAGTTTTTATCAGGAATGGGTGTTGGACTTTGTCAAATGCCTTTTATGCATCGATTGAGATGATAATGTGTTTCTTTTCTTTTCTTTTATTTATGTGGTGGATTAGGTTGATTGATTTCCTAATGTTGAACCATCCTTGCATACCTGGTATGAATCCTACTTGGTCGTGGTGTATTATTTTTTTGATATGATGCTGAACTCTATTGGCTAGAATTTTGTTGAGAATTTTTGCATCTATATTCATGAGAGATATCGGTCTGTTTTTCTATTTTTGTGACGTCTTTGCTTGGTTTTGGTATCAGCATTATGCTGGCTTCATAGAATGAATTTGGATGTGCTGCTTCCTCTTCTATGCTCTGAAATAGCTTGAGTAGTACTGGTACAAGTTCTTCTGCTAATGTTTTGTAGAATTCTCCAGTGAAGCCATCTGGGCCAGGCCTTTTTTTGCTTGGGTTTTTTTTTATTACCTTTTCCATCTCTTCTCTTGTTATGGGTCTGTTCACATTTTCAACATCACTTTGTTGTAGTTTGGGTAGGCCGTGTGTTTCTAGAAATTTATTCATTTCCTCTAGGTTTTCAAATTTGTTGGAGTATAGTTGTTCATAATATTCTGTTATAATTCTTTTTATTTCCATTGGGTCTATTGTAATGTCCCCCATTTCATTTCTTCTTTGGGTTATCTGTGCCTTCTGCTGTTTTTCTTTTGTCTGTCTGGCCAGTGGTTTGTCGATTTTGTTGATTCTTTCAAAGAACCAACTTTTGGTTTCGTTGATTCTTTGTATTGTTTTTCTGTTCTCTATTTCATTTATTTCTGCTCCGATCTTTACTATTTCCTTTCTTCCTGTGGTTGTAGGCTTTTTTTGCTGTTCTCTTTCTATTTGTTAAAGTTCTGTAGTTAATGTTTTGATTTTGTCCCTTTCTTCTTTTTTGATATGTGCATCTATTGCTATAAATTGTCCTCTGTGGACTACCTTTGCTGTATCCCAAAGGTTTTGGTATGATCTGTTTTCATTCTCATTTGATTCTAGGAATTTTTTGATTCCATCTCTGATTTCTTCTATTACCCACTGATGTGTAAGCAGGGTATTATTCAGTTACCATGTAGTTGATTTTTTTTCCTTGCTCTTTCTTGTGTTAATTTCTACCTTGATGGCATTGTGGTAAGAGAAGATACTTTGGATTATCTCATTGTTTTGGATCTTGTTGAGGATTTCTCTGTGGCCTAAGATGTGGTCTATTCTGGAGAACGTTCCATGTGCATTGGAAAAGAATGTGTACTTCTGTACTTTGTAGCAGTTGGATGGAGTGTTCTACATATGTCTATGAGGTCCAGTTGGCTGATTGTGCCCTTTAGGTCTTCTGTATCTTTGCTGAGTTTCTTCTTAGTTGTTCTTTTCTTTACTGAGAGTGGTGTGTTGAAGTCTTCTACTGTTATTGTGGAACTGTCAATTTCTCTTTTCAGTGTTGTTAGAGTTTGTTTTATGTATTTTAGAGCCCTGTCATTGGGTGTGTAGATCTTTCTTATGGTTATGTCTTCTTGATGGATCATCCCCTTAATCATTATATAGTGTCCTTCTTTGTCTTTTATGGTAGGTTTCATTTTAAAGCCTATTTTATCTGAGATTAGAATTGCCACTCCAGCTCTTTTTTGGTAGTTGTTAGCTTGATATAATTTTTTCCAACCTTTGACTTTTAATAAATTCACATCTTTGTTTCTAAGGTGTGTCTCTTGTAGACAGCATATTGATGGATACAGTTTTCTTATCCATTCTGTCACTCTCTGTCTCTTTATGGGTGCATTGAGTCCATTTACATTAAGTGTAATGATTGATACTTGTGGGTTTGTTGTTGTCATTTTTTAGTGCTTTTTTTTTGTGGTGCTGACGTTTTCTTTGTTCTTCTTACTCTCTTGTGCTGAGTTACTTTTGTTTGTGGATTTTTTTTTTTTCTTTTTTTTTTGTTTTTGTAGCTTTTGTTTTTGTTGAGACTTTATGTTTTTCCTCTTTTTTTTAATGATTATGTTTGTTAACTTTCTTTGTGGTTACCATAAATTTTACCCTTATCTTTCTAAGTTTGAAGCAGTATAATACCATTACTTGGTATCGCCTTGCCTGCAAGCTTCTATACCTAAGCCGTTTATCCCCTGTTTTATCATTTTGATGTTGTTTTCATTTACTGATTAACTGCTCTGATTCCCTGTTGTATTTCTTTTGGTTTTGGATAGTCCTCGAGAGTTCATTTCCTGGATTGGTATCTGGCTGGTACAATCCTGCGTCCTAGGTTCTGCCTGTGAGCTGAAGCTGTTTGTCCTCAGATCGTAGAACTCCCTTTAATAATTCTTGTAAGTTTGGTTTGACTTTTACATATTCCCTTATTTTCTGTTTATCTGGAAATGACCTAATTTCGCCATCAAATTTGAATGAGAGTTTTGCAGGATATATTATTCTTGGCTGTCAATTTTTTTTCTTTCAAGATTTTATATATGTCATGCCATTGCCTTCTTGCCTGAATGGTTTCTGCCGAATAATCTGAGCTTAGTCTTATTGTTTCTCCTCTGTATGTGACTTCTTGTTTTTCATGAGCTGCTCTGAGGATTCTTTGCTTGTCTTTGGTTTTGGCGAGTGTGAATATGATATGCCTTGATGATTTTCCTGTGGGGTCTCTTCTATATGGGGTTCGTTGAGCTTCTTGGATGGCCAGCTTTTCATCTTTCATAATATTGGGGAAGTTTTCTGTCAGCAGTTCCTCAGTGATTCTCTCTGTGTTTTCTGTTTTCTCCTTCTGTTCTGGAATTCCAATCACTCAAAGGTTTATGCATTTGATTGTGTCCCACATAACTCTCAGAGTCTCTTCCTTTTTTTTTTTTTTGTTCTTTTTTCTGAGTTTTCCTGAAACAGAGTTGTATCCAAGTGTTTGTCTTCAATTCCACTGATCCTGTCTTCCACAGTTTCAAATCTGCTTCTCAGTCTTTCTATGACATCGTCCATTTCTGAAATCTTGTTTATCTTTTGGATTTTCTAATTGTTGTATTTGTATAATTTCTAGTTGTGATGTTATTTTGGCATTTTGCTCCTGCATTATTTTCCTAAACTCTTCCGATTTTTTGTCTGTATTTTCCATGAATTTGTCTATTTTTTCCTCACGTTTGTCAGCTGTTTGCATCAGTTCTTGGAGAATTATGAGTATTAGAGATTTGAATTCCCTATCAGGTAGTTCTAGTGCATTTTCTTTCAGAGGAGAGCCATCTGGTGTTTTTTTTTGAACTTCTACTGGAACTATCCTGTCCTGTTTTTGTAAATATTTTGTTACTGTCTGCTGTCTTCACGGCATTCAGTGATTATTTTTCTCGTTTATTGATTGTAGATTTGTTTGTTTCATCCTTTTTTTAAAAAAAAATTGACTATGTCTGAGCAGGTGGACTGTGTGTTCTCTGTTGTTTGCTCATCTGTGGCACAATACTTTTCACCTCCTTCTTCAACTGGCAGGGTCAGTCACTCAGATATGGTATGGCAGGGCAGGTCTAGCTGAAGAGGAGTTACTGGGAAGGGTTGTTTATGGCACTTAGTACAACAACCAGAGCTGGTCTGTAATCAGTGTGGGGCAGTTTCCAGTAGGCCGTGCCTGTGTTGCTTGGTGGTGTGATGTCCAGCACTCAGTGCAGTTAAGCAGGATGCAGTGGGGAGTTTGTTATGTGTGGAGCTAAGATGGATATGGGAGAGGGGAAAGAGGAACAGGAGCCAAAAACATACAAACAAACAAAAAAGAATGCTAGGGGAGCTTTCCTTTGGAGTGGAGAGATGAGAGACTATGAAATGGAGAAAAACAGAAAGGAGAGGAGGAAGAAAAGTAAAGAATGAATAAATAAGAATCAGAAAGGTTAAAGAACCACAAATTTCCCAGGGATCCCACCGATGCAGCTATGAGGTCTGGGGAAGTCACTCTCAGGTGTTGCAATACAGCCTGGGTATAAGGCGTAGAGGTATACAATGCTAGGTATTCAGGGAACAGAAAGAGAAGGAAGATATAAAGAGATGAGAAACTAAGCAATGAAGATAGAAAAAAAAGGAAAAAGAGGAAAAAGAAAACAAAACAAATTAAAAAAAAAAAAAGCAACAAGAAAAGCCCCCAAAGATACAGAAAAAAAAAAAAAAAAGCCAACATAAAAAGAAATGCTCTCAGGGATCCCTCTGCACATCTGTAGAAGCTGAAGGGGAGTCTCCCTGCCACGCAGCTCAGCCTGGCCAGAAAGGGCTCCCAACTGAAGAAAAGGAAAAGAAAACAAACAAACAATTCAAAACAAACAAACAAACAAAAGCCCCTGGATCCCACCAGAGCAGCAGCCCAAACCGGGAAGCAGCTCCACACTCAAAAGGAGCTCTGCATCCCCTCAGGAAGAAGCAAAGATGGCGCATGGAGTCAGGTACTTGAGTGAAGGGAGGGGGAGGTGGTGAGAGGCAAGTAAGAAGTCAAAAGAAACCGAAAAGGAAAAGCAACACTAGCAGTCAACAAATGGCACTCAGAGAGCCAGCTAGTGCTGGCTGGTGTTTCTGGACAAGAGACTGTGTCTGTGGGAGGCAGTGGGGGCTGAGTGTGGGTGAAGAAGGGTAGAGGGTGGGAAAGCGTATATCACAAATTACCAAGCTCTGCATCCCCTCAGGAAGAAGCAAAGATGGTGCACAGAGCAAGGTACTTGAGCTAAAGGAGGGAGAGGTGGGGAGAGGTAAGGAAGAAATAAAAAGAAAAAAAAAGCAACACCAGCAGCCAACAAATGGCACTCAGACAGCCACCCGTTCGGGTGTGTGGAATCCGAGCAGCCGCTGTTTCCCGTTCAAGAGACTGTGGCCGCGGGAAGCAGAGGAGGCCGAGTCAGGGTGAAGAAGGGTGCGGGGTGGGAAAGTGTATATAACCAATTACCAGTTGTTTTGTCTCCCGTTGGAAGCTCCATGAGGCTGCTTTCTTGTACCCCCTGTTTGCTGGTCTCTGACAGGAGTCCAACATGGCTGATCCACACTGTGTGAGCTGGTAGGGGACCTGTGCAAGAATCTCTCCGCGCTCTCCGTTCTGTGTCAGTTTTCTCACTCCATTTGGTGCTTGGCTGAGTTCTTTCTCTCTTCATTTGATGTTTTAGGGTTTCAGGATTGTTGTATTCTCTGTTCGGCTTAGTTTATCGGATCTTTGCTGTGGAGGGATGGTGTGGTGCTTTTGCCTAGATCACCATTTTGCCAGAAGTCCTCTAATTTTTTTTTTAAAATGAAGTGAAGCTATTTCCTCACAGTCAAAGTAGGCTAAAAGTCCAAATTCAGGGTGTCAGCTCCAAGGGAAGTCTTTCTCTCTCTGTCGGCCTTCTCATCACTGTTCCCCTGGACTAGGAACTTCTCGGCACAAGGACCCCTGTCCAAAGGACGTGCTCTGCTCCTGGAACTGCTTTCTTGATGGTATGAGGTCCCCCTGTACTAATATTTTTGAAGAAGCTTCTGTAGTCATTGCCCATATCTGAAATCCAGAATGTTCTTGTAAAGTTTGTCAATAGTTGACCTATTGTTTATTCATATTTTTCTCTCTTTCAGAACAGATTTTGTTGTTATTAGGTGCAGTCAAGTCGGTTCTGACTCATAGTGACCCTGTGTACAACAGAATGAAACACTGCCCGGTCCTGTGACATCCTCACGGTCATTACCATGTTTCAGCCCATTGCTGCAGACACTGTGTGTCAATCCAACATGTTGAGGGTCTTCTCTGTTTTTGCTGACCATCTACTTAAAGGAGGCCAAGTTGTCTAGAAGGTTTTAAAGTATCTAAAAAAGTGATGAAACTAACCTGAAGGCCAGATGTTGCTTCATCTTGTTTTCTCTATTTTTCTTTTAATAACAATGAATTGAAGTTTTATGTATATTTGGAATTGAATAAAACTATTAAAATGTAGCAAAAGTATTGTTTCATATAATTGAACAACTATGCAAGTAATTATTCACACAAATTCATATTATATTTTCATATCTACACTTTCAAATTGTACCTGAATATCACGTCTTTTGAAGTCTGCTTGCATTTGCTGCACCATTAATCTTACGTTAATTTCTCCTCCTTCTCTTTCTGTTACTATTCAACACATTTTTTTAATGTTCACCTCAGGAATCAAATCTTTCTGACACTTTCATTGACCTCCAATCAATTTTTTTTCTTTTGATTCAATTTCTTGTGATTTTTTAAAAAAAAATCTCTATCACAGAATTTATATTGATCTTAGTTCTGTAGCCTGCTTTCCTTACCATATTTAATCTCCAAGTTAAAAGACTGCCATAGTGCACAATAGACACTGGATAAATATTTGCTGGAATTAAATCATACAAACATCATGCTCTTATTTTACAGATAAATAGCTAAATTCTAAATGCATATAGTTGTGGGGCATGGCCAACATGGTGGAGTAGTTAGATGCTTCCTATATCTCTCTTACGACAAAGACCTGGAAAAACAAGTGCTTTGATTCTATATGAATATCTAGGAGCCCTGAACAAGGCAAAGTTGAGAAAACGGACTAAGTGACACAGGGGGTGGGGGACGGAGATGGTTTGGAAAAAGAGAAGAGCGCCAAAGTTGTGGCAGTGAAAGAGCAGCTCCACAGCCACACCGGTCCGCAGTGAAGAAGGCAAACAGCTGTGCTGTGCGTGCACTCTGGAAGCAGTTTCCACATCAAGAGAGACCCGGCAGCAGAGATTCTACTTGGACACTCCAAACCAGTGAAAAGCAGCTCCCAAGTGGCTAAGATAAGTACTTACATGCGACCTTTTGTGGGGATTAAAAAAAAAGCCCATTTGGGAAAAAACTCTCTCCCTTTTACCTCTTCCCTCCACACTCTGCACCAGGAGTCCACTGGGCAGGAAGGAGATCCCAAAAGGTGCCTTGACCCATTCTCCTGGACTTGGAGAGGGGAATAAATAAGTGACTGGCTCCCCAAAGCCAGGAACACAAGGTCGGCACAGCTCCTTTGCTAGGCATAGGTATAAGGGGTCTGTAGACTCTGAGTGCCTTGCACCCCTGTATAGACTTGTAGGGACCCATCACAACAGCATTAGAACTCACTACCACAGTATAATAGGGCACACATCTGAAGTTTAACTTCAACTACTTCAGCTGTGAAGTGGCAGATTTGTGAACCTCGAAACAGCCCTGCCCCTTAAGTAGGCACTTTTATCAATCTGCAACAGGGGCTTGCGGATTGGAGGGATCACCTAAAGCTCCTAGTCACCTGCTACAGGAGTCCAAGAAAAAGTGGCGCCCTTGAGTCTTTACAGCCAACAGAGTGCAGTGCTCACAGTCCAGCTGCAAAACTCACCTACCTACTCACCCTGGAACATAGGGACATGCTTACCTTTCAGACTCTCAGGGGCAACCATCAGCCCCCTGCCTGGCTCAGCGCGTGATCCCTTACCACAGCCAGAGTCCAGTGCCTGCACCAATTACCCATGCCTCACTAGGACTGGGGATGAAAGCCTGCATCACACACTTGGTGACTGGCTGCCTGAACACTTGAGCTGAACCCATATAGAAAAATTTAATGGACTCCTGTCTGCATATACTTAGTTACAGAACTAACTACCTGGTGACAGGACTTTAGAGATTCAAAGATGTCAAAAATCAAACTAGTGCACACCAGCAGCCTATTTGGGAATATCAAAACAAGAAACTAGGTCTCACTAACAAATATAAAATAAAATTATAATAAACTATTGATGGTTCGGAGACAACAGGCAATATCAAATCAAGTAAAGAGGCAGTCCATGATAGCTTCAGCAAGCTCCCAAAAAAGAAACAATAAATTCTATGGAGGAAAAGAACTTGGAATTACCAGAGGTAGAACACAAAATATTAATATATAGAACTCTTCCAGAAATTTGAAAAGAAATTCAACTGGATGCAGAAATAGCCAGGGAACACACACCAAAAGTAGTAGCGGAACTTGAAAAAGTTAGTCAAGAAAGTAATGACAAAATTAATAGGCTGCAAGAATCCATAGAGAGACAGCAATCAGAAATCCAGAAGATTAACAATAAAATTTTAAAATTAGACAACTCAGTAGAAAGTCATAGGAGCCTAATTGAGGCAGTAGAATTTAGAATTAGTGACAATGAAGATAAAGCTCTTGACACCAACTTATTTGAGAAAAAATCAGATAAAAGAATTAAAAAGAATGAAGAAACTCTAAGAGTCATATGGGACTGTATCGAAAGAAATAACCTACGAGTGACTGGAGTGCAGGAACAGGTGGGGATAACAGAAAATACAGAGAAAATTGTTGAAGATTTGTTGACAGAAAACTTCCCTGATATCATGAAAGATGAGAAGATATCTATCCAAGATGCTCATAGAAACCCTCATAAGGTAGATCCCAAAAGAAAGTTACCAAGACATATTATAATCAAACTTAACAAAACCAAAGATAAAGAGAGAATTTTAAGAGCAGCTAGGGATAAAAGAAAAGTCATCTACAAAGGAGAGTCAATTAGAATAAGCTCGGACTACTCAGCAGAAACCATGCAGGCTAGAAGGCAATAGGATGACATATATAAAGGCTTGAAGGAAAATAACTGCCAGCCAAGAATTATATATCCAGCAAAAGTGTCTGTCAAATATGATGGCAAAATTAGGGCATTTCCAGATAAACAGAGGTTCAGAGAATTTGCAAAATCCAAACAAAAATTACAAGAAATACTAAGGAAGTCCTACAGTTAGATAATCAATAGCATCGGATAACAATGCAAGACTAGAACACAGGACAGAGCGACCAGATATTGACTCAGATACCGATACCAAAAATACATCAAAGCGAAAACATTGAAAATAGGGAAACAGATATCAATATGTAAAAAAGGACAACATTAAAACAAAAAAGAGGGACTAAAAAATGGAGACATTGATTAAGGCAATATAAAATAATAAAAGACTGGTATAAACTTGAAAAACAGGGATAAATATTAAGGTAACCACAAAGGAATCTAACAATCCTACAAATCAAAATTAAAAAGTAGAAAAAACATAACGACCCAGCAAACACAAAATCTACAGCAAATAAAAACATGAAAAAAAATACATAAATAAAAATGACTCAGCACAGAAAATTGAGGAGAACAAAGAAACTGTGAACAACACACAAAAATATGTATCAGGATGACAGCACTAAACTCATACCTATCAATAAATTCACTGAATGTAAACAGACTTAATGCACCAATAAAGAGACGGAGAGTGGCAGATTGGATAAAAATGCATGATTCATCTATACGCTGCCTACAAGAGAAGCACCTTAGACTTAAAGACACAAACGGGCTAAAACTCAAAGGATGGAAAAAATATATCAAACAAACAACACTCAAAAAAGAGCAGGACTGGCAACATTAATCTCTGACAAAACAGACTTTAAAGTAAAATCCACCACAAAGAATAAGGAAGGACACCATATAATGATGAAAGGGTCAATACACCAGGAGTACCTAACTATAATAAATATTTATGCTCCCAACAACAGGGCTCCAAAATACATAAACTCTAACAGCTCTGAAGAGAGCAATAGACAGCTCCAAAATAGTAGGAGACTTCAACACTCCACTTTCAGTGAAGGACAGAACATCCAGAAAGAAGCTCAACAAAGACACGGAAGAGCTAAATGCTACAATCAAGCAACTTGATCTCATAGACATATACTGAACATTGCACCCAACAGCAGCCAAGTATACTTTCTTTTCCAACACACATGGAACATTCTCCAGAATAGACCACATATTAGGCCATAAAGCAAGCCTTAACAAAATCCAAAACATTGAAATACTGCAAAACATCTTTTCTGACCATAAAGCCATAAAAGTGGAAATCAACAACACAAAAAGCAAGGAAAAAAAAATCAAACACATGGAAACTGAACAACACCTTGCTCAAAAAGTACTAGGTTACAGAAGAAATTAAGGAGGGAATAAAGAAATTCATAGAATCAAACGAGAATGAAAACACATCCTACCAGAACCTTTGGGACACAGCAAAAGCAGTGCTCAGAGGTCAGTTTATAGCAATAAATGCACACATCCAAAAAGAAGAACGGGTCATAATCAAAGCATTAACCCTACAAATTGAACAAGTAGAAAAAGAGCAGCAAAAGAAGCCAACAGGCACCATAAGGAAGGAAATAATAAGAATTAGAGCAGAATTAAATGAAATAGAGAATAGAAAAGCAATTGAAAGAGTTAACAAGTCCAAAAGCTGGTTCTTTGAAAAGATCAACAAAATTGATAAATCACTTACCAAACTGACAAAAGAAAAACAGGAGAGGAAGCAGATAACCTGTATAAGAAATGAGATGGGTGATATCACAACAGACCCAACTGAAATTAAAAGAATCATAACAGATTACTATGAAAAATTGTACTCTGACAAATTTGAAAACCTGGAGGAAATGGACAAATTTCTAGAACCTCACTACCTACCTAAATTAACACAAACAGAGGTAGAACAACCAAATAAACCCATAACAAAGGAAGAGATTGAAAAGGTTATTAAAAAACTGCCAACAAAAAAAAAAAAGCCCTGGCATGGACGGCTTCACTGTAGAATTCTACCAAACTTTCAGAGAAGAGGTAACACTATTTCTACTAAAGGTATTTCAGAACATAGAAAAGGCTAAAATACTTCCAAATTCATTCTATGAAGCCAGCATAGCCCTGATACCAAAACCAGGTAAAGAGACCACAAGAAAAGAAAATTACAGACAGACATCCCTCATGAACTCTGATGCAAAAATCCTCAACAAAATTTTAGCCAATAGAATTCAGCAACATATCAAAAAAATAATTCACTATGACCAAGTGGGATTTATACCAGGTATACAAGGATGGTTCAGCATTAAAAAAGCAATCAACATAATCCATCACATAAATAAAACACAAAGTCAAGAACCACATGATCTTTTCAGTCGATGCAGAAAAGGCGTTCGACAAAGTCCAACACCCATTCATGATAAAAACTGTCAATAAAATAGAAATAGAAGGGAAATTCCTCAATATAATTAAGGGCATTTATACAAAACCAACAGTCAATATCATCCTCAGTGGAGAGACTTTGAAAGCATTCTCCTTGAGAACAGGAACCAGACAAGGATGCCCTCTATCACCCCTGTTATTCAACATTGTGCTGGAGGTCCTAGCCAGAACAGTTAGGCTAGAAAAAGAAATAAAGGGCATCCAAATAAGTATTGAAGAACTCAGAGTATCTCTATTTGCAGATGATATGATCTTATACACAGAAAACCCCCAAAGAATCCACAAAAAAACTACTGGAACTAACAGAAGATTTCAGTGAAGTTTCAGGTTATGAGATCAACATACAAAAATCAGTTGGATTCCTTTACATCAACAAAGATAATCTTGAAGAGGAAATCACCAAGTCAATACGATTTACTATAGCCCCCAAGATGATAAAATACTTAGAAATAAATCTAACCAGAGACGTAAAAGATCTTTACAGAGAAAACTACAAGACACTACTGCAAGAAACTAAAAGAGACCTGCATAAGTGGAAAAATACACCTTGCTCATGGATAGGTAGACTCAAAATAGTGAAAATGCCAATTCTACCCAAAGCAATCTACAGATACAATGCAATCCCAATCCAAATTCCACCACCATTTTTTAATGAGATGGATAAACGAATCACTAACTTCTTATGGAAAGGGAAGTGGCCCCGAAAAAATAAGGCATTACTCAAGAAAAAGAACTAAGTGGGAGGCCTTACACTACCAGATTTTAGGACCTTTTATACCGCCACAGTAGTCAAGACAGCCTGGTACTGGTACAACAACAGATACATAGACCAATGGCACAGAGTTGAGAATCCAGATATAAGCTCATCCACCTATGAGCAGCTAATATTTGACAAAGGCCCAAAGTCCATTAATTGGAAAAAAGACAGTCTTTTTAACAATGGTGCTGCATAACTGGATATCTATATGCAAAAAACTGAATCAAGACCCATAACTCACACAGTGTACAAAAACTAACTCAAAATGGATCAAAGACTTAAATATAAAATCGAAAACTATAAAGATCACAGAAGAAAAAATAGGGACAGTGCTAGTAGCCCTAATACATGGCATAAACACAATAAGAACAATAAGTAACAATGCACAAGCACCAGAAGAGAGACTAGATAAATGGGAGCTCCTAAAAATCAAATACTTATGCTCATCAAAAGACTTCACCAAAAGAGTAAAAAGACAATCTACATACTGGAAAAAAAATTTGGCTACAACAAATCTGATCAGCATTTAATCTCTAAAATCTGCAAGATACTGCAAAACCTCAACAACAAAAAGACAAATAACCCAATTAAAAAATGGGCAAAGGATATGAACAGGCACTTCACCAAAGAAGATATTCAGGCGGCTAACAGACACATGAAGAAATGCTCACAATCATTAGCCACTAGAGAAATGCAGATCAAAACTACAATGAGATATCATCTCACCCCAGCAAGGCTAGCATTAATCCATAAAACACAAAACATCAAATGGTGGAGAGGTTGTGGAGAGACTGGGGAATGTAAAATGGTACAATCACTGTTGGAAGTTGATTTTGCACTTCCTTAAGCTAGAAATAGAAGTACCATATGATCCAGCTATCCCACTCCTTGGAATATACCTTAGAGAAACAAAAGCCATCACACAAATAGATATATGCACACCCATGTTCATCACAGCACTGTTCACAATAGCAAAAAGATGGAAACAACCTAGGTCCCCACCAATGGATGAATGGATAAACAAATTGTGGTAGATGCACACAATGGAATATTAGGTAAGGATAAAGAACAATGATGAAGCTGTGAAACATCGTATAACAAGGTGGAAACTGGAACTTATTATGCTGAGTGAATTTAGTCAGTCACAGCAGTATAAATACTGTATAAGACCACTCTTATAAGAACTCAAGTAAAGGTTTAAACACTGAAGAAAACATTCTTTGACGGTTACGGGGTGGGAAGGGAAGGTGAGGCTTATTCATTAACTAGATAGTAGATAAGAATCATCTTAAGTGAAGGGAAGGACAGCACACACTACAGGAGAAGCCAGCACAACTGGACTAAACCAAAGCTAAGAAGTTTCCTCAATACAATCAAATACTTTAAGAGACAGAGTAGCAGGGATGGGGGGTCTGGGGACCATGTTTCAGGGAACATCTAGGTCACTTGGCATAACAAACCTTATTAAGAAAATGTTCTGCATCCTACTTTGGTGAGTGGTGTCTGGGTCTTAAAAGCTTGTAAGTGGCCATCTAAGATGCATCAGTTGGTCCCAACCACCTGGAGTAAAGTAGAAAGAAGAACACCAAAGACACAAGGAAAGTATTAGCCCAAGAGACAGAATGGGCCACATAAACCAGAGACTCTATCAGCCTGAGACCAGAAGAACTAGATGGTGCCTGGCTACCACCAGTGAATGTTCTGACAGGGAACACAACAGAGGGTCCTTGATGGAGCAGTAGAATGATGGGATGCAGAACTCAAATTCTAATAAGAAGACCAGACCTAATGGTCTGACTGAGACTGGAGGAACCCTGGAAAGCACGGCCCCTGGACTCTCTATCACCCCAGACCTAAAACAATTTCCGAGACCAACTCTTCAGACAGGGATTGGACTGGACTGTGGAACATAAATTGATACTCGTGAAGAATGTGCCTCTTAGTCAAGTAGATATAAGAGATCAAAAGGGTAGCTTCTGTCCAGAGGTGAGATGGGAAGGTAGGGAGAGTTAAGAGCTGGTTGAATGTTCATGGGGAATCAGGGGCGGAGGGGAGGAGTGTGCTGTCTCAGAATGGGGTGAGCAGTTGGCGGTCTCATAACCATGTATGTAAAATAAATGAATAAATAAAATAAAATAAATGCATATACTTGATTGGGGGCTTCACTAGGACCAGCAGCAGAACTTAAGGGTATTAGCCTAGCGTTCATTTTTGTTATACTGGCATTGAGCAATGTGTTTGCTTCATTATTAGTTCACCTTTTGAAAATAAAATTTAATATAAAAATTATTTTTTTCAACAATTATTCTAAATACAGATTCTATATCAAGAGACTTTGTATATCATCAGAACCATAAGTAGGAAATGAATTAGCAATAAAATTAATAATTGATCAAGGCAGAGAAAGGGTAACTTGAATTAGAATTGAATTTACTCATCTCTCTAATGGAAAATGTGTGATATAATTTGATCTGGATATTATTAGAATCTCACTACTCTTCTCTGCCTCCAACTTTGCTTTATTGCACCAGCACTTAACGTTTCTCACCATAACTGTTTGAACCAAGCCAAATACCTAAACACAGTTAACTTAACCTGCTTATCTATCTTAGGTATTTGGAAATGGGACAGAAATAGGTTGAGCTAATATCTTAGGTCAGGCTTTAAAGAGGCAGAGCCTCAGATAGGGATTTACCCATTGCTGTCAAGCTGATTCTGACTCATGGTAACCCTGTAGGACAGAGTAGAACTGCCCCATAGGGTTTCCAAGGAGCATCTGGTGGATTTAAACTATTGACCTTTTGGTTAGCAGCTGAGTTATTTTTTAGATTATTAATATTATTTTTATTGTATTTCAGGTGAAGGTTTACAGAACAAATAGTTTCTCATTAAACAGTAGTACACATATTGTTTTATGACATTGGTTAACAACCCCACGACATGTCAACCTCCTCCCTTCTCGATTTTTTTTTTTTTTGGTGAAAATATACATAGCCAAAGATACACCATTTCAAAAATTTCTAGATGCACAGTTCAGTGACATCGACTACACTCTTGCAATTGTGCTGCTTTTCTCACTTTAGATGAAGTTTTACAGAACAGAATAGTTTCTCATTAAACAGTTAGTACACATGTTGCCCTATGACAATGGTTAACAACCTCACTACACATCAACACTGTCCTTACACTTGGATTCCCTATCACCAGCTTTCCTGTCCCCTTCTGCCTTCTAGCCTTTGTCCCTGGACTGCTGTGCCTCATTAGTCCCATTTTGTTTTATGGGGCTGTTCAATCCCCTGCTGAACAGTGAACCTCAGAAGTAACTTCACCACTGAGCTAAAAGGGTGTCTGGGGGCCATACTCTGGAGATTTGCCCAGTCTCCTTTAGGCCAGTAAATCTGGTCTTCTTTGTGTGTGTTAGAATTTTGTTCTACATCCTTCTCTAGCTCTGTCCAGAACCCTCTGTTGTGATCCTAGTCAGAGCAGTCAGTGGTGGTAGCCGGGCACCATCTAGCTGTACTGGACTCAGTCTAGTGGAGGCCTTGGTAGCTGTGGTCCATTAGTCCTTTGGACTAATCTTTTCCTTGTTTCCTGTTCTCTTCATTCTCCCTTGCTCCTGAAGGGATGAGACCAGTGGAGTATCTTAGATGGCTGTTCATGGGCTTTTAAGACCCCAGACACTACTCACCAAGGTAGAATGTAGAGCACTGTCTTTATAGGCTGTGTCATGCCAATTGAGCTAGATGTTCCCCGAGACCATGGTCCCCACAGCCCTCCACCCAACAATTCAGTCCCTCAAGGAGTTTGGATGTGTCTATGAGGCTTCCATGACCTTTCCTAGCACAAGTTGTGCTGGTTTCCCCAGTATTGTGTACTGTCTCACCCCTCACCAAAGATACCACTTATCTATTGCCTATTTAGTATTTTCCCTCCACACCACTCCATCCCTGGTAACCAATAAAAATTGTTACTTTTTATGTGTAAACTTTTTCATGGGTTTGTATAATAGAGGTCTCATATGATATTTGTCCTTTTGTGATTGACTTATTTCACACAGCATAATGTCCTCCAGTTTCATCCATGTTATGAGATGCTTCACAGATTCATCGTTGTTCTTTCTCCTTGTGTAGTACTCCACTGCGTGTATGTACCATAGTTTGTTTATCCATTCCTCTGTTGATGGGCATCTAAGTTGTTTTCATCTTTTTGCTATTGTGAACAATGCTGCCATGATCATAGGTGTGCATATGTCTATTCGAGTGATGACTCGTATTTCTCTAGGATATATTCCTAGGAGTGGGATTGCTGGATAGTATGGTATTTCTATTTCTAGCTTTCTAAGGAAGCGCCATATCATTTTCCAAACCGGTTGTATCATTTTGCATTCCCACCAGCAGTGCATAAGAGTTCCAATCTCCCTACCGCCCCTCCAACATTTGTTATTTCCAGTGTTTTTGATTCGTGCCAGTAATGCCAGAGTGAGATGGTATCTCATTGTGATTTTAATTTGCATTTCTCTAATGGCTAGTGATCGTGAGCATTTCCTTATGTGTCTATTGGCCGCTTGAATGTCTTCTTTGGTGAAGTGTCTGTTCATTTCCTTCGCCCACTTTTTAATAGGAGTATTTGTCTTTTTGTTGTAGAGGTGTTGGATTTCCTTGTAGATTATGGAGGTTAGACCTCTAGCAGCTGAGCTCTTAACCACTGCACCACCAGGGCTCCAAACCCATTGAAATCAAGTCGATTTCATCTTATAGTGACCCTATAGGACAGAGTAGAACTGCCCCCTTGGGGTTTCCAAAGAGCAGCTGGTGGATTCGAACTGCCAATCTTTAGGTTAGCAGCGGAGCCCTTAACCACTATGCCACCAGGGCTCCACTGATTTTTTAAGGGAGTGGATTCAGGAAAAAGAGACAGAAGGAAGCAGGATAGGAGCTAAACAAACTTATGATCTCAGTTGAAATGAGTCTCAGTTGAAATGAGTCCAGCTTCATCAGGATTCCATGAGGGAAATCTAGAGGAAAAACTGTACCCTTAGACAAGAAGACTGTACACTTGGTTCAGTCTGTTACTAGCTATAAGCTGTTTCTGGGAGGGGTAACAGTATCTTTAGCACCCTTCTTTTTGATAAAGACACTGTTTAGCCAAGGGCAATTGTTCAGAAAAGGAAATATCTGTGAGCTGTTAGAAGTTAATAATAACAGAAACAGGGCATGAGTGCAACAGCTTGCAGAAGGGAACTGGGCAAGACACTATCGATGTATATTATTTTTCTGCCTTTTGAGTTTTTGAACATAATATTTGCTTCCTTGGTCATTTATTTCATTGTGTAATTAATAAAATTAACGCAAATATTAACGTTATCTCAATTACATATTTACACTTTCTTAAAATATTGTTTTCAGTTCTGAGGTACCAATTATTTGCCAATGTTTGCCAACTTGTAAAATATATCATAATACCTTAATGTCTAAAGAAATACTGAACTGCAAATCTTTTAGTGAAGTTTTCACCTTTGAAAAGTGACTTCATTTTTTAATTTTTTTAGCTTTTCTCTTTATTAGATATGATATTGTTTTTATCAATTATTTTTTATTCTAAATTGAGATTCTATATCCAAAGATCTTTTTTTATTCTTATTTTTTATTCCTTTCATTTGTTTTTTTTTATATTTATATATATATATACATATACATATATATTTTGAATCTTTCAAGAGGAACAGTTTGGGCCTCAGTTATAACTGATGAGTGCTGACAGTATGGAATCTTCTTATAATTATTGAGACCTATGCTGGGAAATAGAGCATTAAGAAAATGCATGGATACACCAGCTAAATACCTTAACATCCTCATACATTCTAAAGCTAGTATCAGTTTATAAGATTCAGACTTCTAGATTTAAACTTAATCTCTATATAACAGATTCAGCTAGTCCAATAAGGTAAAGTTGGTATCCTAGGATTAAATTACTAAAATTGGGAATGAAAGAAACAACATCATTTCTGATTTTAGTTAGATTTTATAAATCAATTTTGAGTCAACATTTCTAATGAAATCCATTAACAGTTTGGAATAAGATTTTAAACCTAAAGTGTGTTGAATAGCTATCATAGACTAAGGAATCACCAGATTAAAATCAGAGGGAAAAACTGGAATGCAGAGAGATAAATAAGCACAGGAAATGCTTTAATTAAAAAAGTTTACCAATATGTGCATATTTGAGTTTTTGTTTTGATGGTCTTGAGATTCAATCAGAACAGAAAAAGAAACCCAGCTTCTTCACAATGTGGGGCAACTTAAGGCAGCATTTCTTTACAATAACCTGGAATCTCAAAGTATTTTAACTCCAAGGTAATAAAGGTGTACCAGGAGTAAACTAGTTATCACATGAGTTTGCATCATGAAATAATATCACCAGGATTGTCCAAGAAACCTACATTCTTGAACACAATTTAATTTGATCCCAGACAGGCAGGGAATAAGAAAGAAACACACGATAGAAGTCCAACACCTCATATTAATAAAAATAAAGGAATTATATAAAAAAGGAACTAAATAGAAATTTTAGGGTTGAACATATAGTAAATGCAATGAAAAATTCTCTAGAGGGACTCGAGCAGATTTGAGTAGACAAAAGAATCAGCAAGCTTGAAAATAGTTCAGTTGAAAGTATCTAGTGTGAGAAATAGAAAAAAGCATACAGAAAAATGAATAGAGCCTCAGAGACATTTGGGACAGAATTATATGTACCACCATATATATAGTGTGAATCCCAGAAGAAAAGAGAAAAGGTCAGAAAGATTATTTGAAGAATAACGATCAAAATTTTCCCAATGTTGATGAAAAACATTACACATACAAGAATATCAACGAAATCCGGGAAGAATAAAATCAAAGATATCCAAGAATAAACTCAGAGATGACACATAAACATGTCATAACCAACCTATTAAAAAACAAAGCCAAAGAGAGTCCTTGAAAACTGCAAAAAAAATCTCATCACATACAACGGAGTCTCGACCAGTTTAAAAACAGGTATCACATCATAAAGCATGGAGGCCATAAGGCAGTGGATGACATATTTAAATTCCTGAAAAAAAAAAAAAAAAGGCTATCAACCAAAAATTCTATATCCAGCAAAAAAACCAAACCAAACCAAACCTGTTGCCATCAAGTCAAATCCAACTCAGAGCGACCCTATATTTGTCAAAAATAAAAGAGAAATTAAAATATCACCATATAAACCAAATGGAGAGAATTTGTTGCTAAAAAAAGCTCACCTATAAGGAAAACTAAAGGGATTCCTTCAGGCTTAATGAAAAGACACTAGGTGTAACTACTCCAGATGAAGTAAAATGCTCCAGTAAACATAAATACAAGTAAATAGTAAATATAAAAGATGATATAAATATATTTTTGTTAACAACTTTATTTTTCTCTCATCTGATTCAAAAGACAGTAGTAAAAAAAAAACTGTGTTGATGGGCATATAATGTATAAAGATATAATTTTTATGGCAACGATGGCACAAAGGAGAGAGAGGGAACAGAGATACAGAAGAGCAAAGTGTGCGTGTATTGTTGATATTAATCCAATCTAGGTTGTTATAAATTGTTTATGGTAATGCCCGGGTGCGTAGCTTCCTAGTGTTATTATAGCGGAAATGCTTTACAAAACAGGCTTGACTCTGAATTCTAGGCACTGGCTGTAGGGGAAGACTCTCTCTGTCAGCTCAGGGGAAAGATTTTTGTCTCTTTCACCTTCTGTAGTCCTGGCTTTCTTCAGTTCCTTGGTGATCTTAATGTGGCATTTATCTTCTCCCCATTTGTGCTCACTTCTCTGTGTTTCTGCTGCTCTTTTTATAACTCAGAAAGGATTAGGTTTAGGACACAACAGAATTAACATGGCCTCATTAACATGACCTCATTAACATAACAAAGAAAACCCTATTTTCAAATGGGGTTACATACACAGGTATAGGGGTTCAACGTATGCATTCATAACACCGAGGTTACCAATAAAATGATATGTCATTGTAGTTTTTTTTTTAATTGTTCTTTAGATGAAGGTTTGCAGAACAAACTAACTTCTCATTAAACAGTACACATATTGTTTGGCAACCTTGGTTACCAACCCCACGACATGTCACAACTCTGTCCCTTCTCGACTTTGGGTTCCCTATAACCAACTTTCCTGTCCCCTCCTGCCTTCTAGTCCTTTCCCCTGGGTTGGTGTGCCCCTATAGTCTCATTTTGTTTTGGGGCCTGTCTAATCTCTGGATTAAGGCTGAAGCTCAGGAGTGACTTCATTACTGAGCTAAAAGGGTATCTGGGGGCCATACTCTCGAGGTTTCTCCAGTCTCTGTCTGTCAGGCCAGTAAATCTGGTCTTTTATTGTGAGTTAGAATTTTGTTCTACATTTTTCTCAAGCTCTGTTCAGGATCCTCTATTGTGATCCCTGACAGAGAAGTTGGTGGTGGTAGCCGGGCACCATCTAGTTGTGCTGGAATCAGTCTGGTGGAGTCTGTGGTAGTTGTGGTCCATTAGTCCTTTGGACTAATCTTTCCCTTGTGTCTTTAGTGTTATTCATTCTCCCTTGCTCCTGACAGGGAGAGACCACTGGAGTATCTTAGATGACCGCTCACAAGCTTTTAAGACCCCAGATACTACTCACCAAACTAGAATGTAGAATTATTTTCTTTATAAACCATGTTATGCCAGTTGAGCTAGATGTTCCCTGAGACCATGATCCCCACAGCCCTCAGCCCAATAATTTGGTCCCTCAGGGAGTTTGGATACATCTATGGAGCTTCCATGACCTTGCCTTTTACAAGTTATGCTGGTTTCCCCAGTACTGTGTACTGTCTTGCCTTTCACCAAAGTTACCACTTATCTATTGTCTATTTAGTGTTTTTCCATCCCCACCCCTCCCCTCCCTTGTAATCATCAAAGATTGTTCCCTTTTGTGTGTAAACTTTTTCATGAGTTTTTACAGTAGTGGTCTCATACAATATTTGTCCTTTTGTGATTGACTTATTTCACTCAGCATCATGTCCTCCAGATTCATCGGTGTTATGAGATGCTTTGCAGATTCATCACTGTTGTTTATTGTTGCATAGTACTCCATTGTTTGTATGTATCATAGTTTGTATATCCATTTATCTACTGATGGGCATCGAGGTTGCTTCCCTTTTTTCACTACTGTGAACGATGCTGCAAGGAACATGGGTGTGACTATGGCTATTCATGTGACTGCTCTCGTCTCTCTAGGATATATTTCTAGGAGTGGAATTGCTGCATCTTATGGTATTTCTAAGTTTCTAAGGAAGCATCATATCATTTTCCAAAGTGGTTGTACCATTTTGCATTTCCACCAGCAGTGCATAAGAGTTCCAATCTCCCCGCAGCCTCTCCAAAATTTGTTATTTTCTGTTTTTTAATTCTTGCCAGTAATGCTGGAGATGAGATGGTATCTCATTGTGGTTTTAATTTGCATTTATCTAATGGCTAGTGATGGTGAGCATTTCCTCATGTGTCTGTTAGTCACCTGAATGTCTTCTTCATATCTTTCTTCTGTTCGTATCCTTTGCCCATTTTTTTAATTGAATTATTTGTCTTTTTGTTGTAGAGGTGTTAGATTTTCCTATAGATTTTAGAGATTAGACCTTTGTTGGATTTGTCAAAGACAAAAATGTTTTCTGCAGTCTGTAGATTCTCTTTTTACTCTTTTGGTGAAGTCTTTTGATGAGCATAAATGTTTAATTTTTAGAAGACCCCAGTTAGCTAGCTTATCTTCTGGTGTTTACGTACTGTTAGTTATGGTTTGTATCCTATTCAGGCCAGGTATTAGGGCCTCTAGTGTTTATCCTATTTTTTCCTCTATGATGTTTATGGTTTTTGGTTTTATATTTAGGTCTTTGATGCATTTTGAGTTAGTTTTGTGCAAGGTGTGAGGTATGGTTCCTGTTTCATTTTTTTACAGACTGAGTCCTGATTTTGCCAGTTCCATTTGTTAAAAAGACTGTCTTTTCCCTGTTTAATGGACTTTGGGCTTTAGTCAAAGATCAGATGATGGTAGGTGGATGGGTTTACACCTGAGTTTTCAATTCTATTCCATTGGTCAGTGTATCTGTCACTGTACCAGTACCAGGCTTCTTTTTGCCTACTGTAGCTGTTTAATAGATTCTGAGGTCAGGCAGTGTGAATCCTCCTCCTTTATTCTTCTTCTTCAACACTGCTTTACTTGTTCAAGCTTTCTTACTTTCCATATAAAGTTAATGGTAAGTTCTTCCATCTCATTAAAGGGTGCTGTTGGTATTTGGATCAGGATTGCATTGTATTTGTAGATTGTTTTGGGTAGAATTCACGTTTTCATTTTTCTTTTAATATCATCGTAGCTTTATTAAGTCTATAATAGGTCAACATCTAGTAAATATCTTTTAAGGGCCACACATGCATTAGGAATTTTAATTTAATTATCTCAACATGCTTTGAGTCGGAACAGTACTATCAGTTTTACAGATGAAACTATGACCTAAAAAGTTAAGTATTTTGTCCAAGATCACATAGGTTCTAAAATGGTTTGGCCAGGAGTTATTTGCAAGTCTCTCGTACTCCAAATAACATTATTTTAGCCATGTTCCATTCTTCTACTATTGATACATATTATTAGTATAAATATTGTGCACGTAAGGATAGACTTAGAGACCTTTAGGACTATAGACTTATAGAGCTTTTCACAATGAAACAGGACGCATAAGCTCAATTACTACCATTGCAGAATTACCAGTTCCCACCATTAATAGCCATTGTTTTGTCTCCTGATATTTTTTCTTTTCTCCCTCCTCCTATTCCAGTAAGATTAACTAAAGTTTCTTCTTGGAGGGTGGCAGAACAAACTGATAACTGTCAAGGACTAGGATTAACTCATCTGCAATGTGACAATCGTGACTAATGGTGCTAGATAATCTTCAAGGATTGCCAGTAAGAGGTTAACTCCTCCTGCAAAGACAAACTATAATCCTGTCCATATAAAACTTTCAGCCAGTCTCCAGTTGAAGAGACAGGTCTTTTGGAGGAGCTCATTCCCCTTTGTCTCCTGTATATAGATATAAGTACAATAAAACCCTCTTGCTGCTCACCTCACCCCATCTCAGTATTGGCTTTTGTGGCATGCGACTCAGATCTGTAATTTGCAGTAACAACAATATATCTCATTAAAATAGTCATATGATCAGGAACCGATGGTACTGAAGAAAGAGGTCCAAGCTGTACTGAAGGCATTGGCAAAAAGCAAGGCTCCAGGAACTGAACAAATTCCAACTGAGATATGTCAGAAATAGATGCAGCACTAGAAGTGCTTACTTGTCCTTGCCAAGAAATTTAGAAGACAGCTACCTGGTCAACCTACTCGAAGAGATCTGTATTTACCCTTATTCCAAAGAAAGGTGATCTAATAGAAGGCAGAAATTATCCAACAATATTATTAATATAACATCCACATAAAATTTTGCTAAAGATCATTCAAAAGTGGCTGCAGCACTACATCGACAGGGAACTGCCAGAAATTCAAGCTGGATTCATAAGAGGGTGTGGAACCAGGGATGTCATTGCTGACGTCAGATGGATCTTGGCTGGAAGCAGAGAATACAAGAAAGATGTTAACCTGTGTTTTATTGACTATGCAAAGGCATTCAACTGTGTGGATCAAAACAAATTATGGATAACTTTGTAAAGAATGGGAATTCTAGAACACTTAATTGTGCTCCTGAGGAACCTGTATGTAGATCAAGAAGCAGGTGTTCGAATAGAACAAGGGAATACTGCATGGTTTAAATTAAAGAAAGGTGTCCGTCAGGGTTGTACCCCTTTCACCGTATCTATTCAATCTGTGTGCTGAAGAAGAGAGCATCAGATTTGGAGAAAGACTCATTAACAACCTGTGTTATGCAGATGACAGAAACTTGCTTGCTGAAAGTGAAGAGGACTTGAATCACTTACTGATGAAGATCAAAGACTACAGCCTTTAGTATGGATCACTCTTCAACATAAAGAAAACAAAAATCCTCACAACTGGACCCAATAAGCAATATCACGATAAATGGAGAAAAGATTGAAGTCATCAAGGATTTCATTTTACTTGCATCCACAATCAACACCCATGGAAACATCAGTCAAGAAATCAAAAGACGTATTGCATTGGGCAAATCTGCTGCAAATGACTTCTTTCAAGTGTTAAAAAGCGAAGATGTCGCCTTGAAGACTAAGGTGTGCCTGACCCAAGCAATGGTGTTTTCAATTGCCTCATATGCATGCGAAAGCTTGACGATGAATAAGGACTGAAGAAGAATTGATGCTTTGAATTATGGAGTTGGTGAAGATTACTGAATATACCATGGACTGCCAAAAGAACGAACAAATCTGTCTTGGAAGAAATACAGCCAGAATGCTCCTTAGAAGCAAGGATGGTTAGACTACGTCTCATATACTTTGGACATGTTGTCAGGAAGGATCAGTCCCTGGAGAAGTACATCATGCTTGGTTAAGTAGAGGGTCATCGAGAAAGAGAAAGACCCTCAAGGAGATGGACTGACACAGTGGCTGCAACAATGAGCTCAAGAAGGGCAACGATTTTGAGGATGTCACAGGATGGGGCAGTGTTTTGTTCTGTTGTACATAAGGTTGCTATGAGTTGGAACCAACTCCATGGCACCTAACAACAACAATGTGAGACAGTATTGAATAATATCCAAGAAATTTGAGACAATATATTTTTCTTGCATTATGGAACGCATTTAGAAATAGTAGTAAGTAATAGAGTAGACCAACGAAAACCAAACCCACTGCTGTGGAGTCGCTTCCCACTGATAGAGACCTTGTAGGACAGAGTAGAACTGCCCCATAGGGTCTCTAAGACTGTAATCTTTACGGAAGCTGACTGCTACAACTTTCTCCCGGAAGAGTGGCTGATGGGTTCAAACCTCCGACCTTTAAATTAGCAACCAAGCGCTTAACCACTGCGCCACCAGGGATCTGTATGTTTTACAGGGGGATTTATATAGCTTTCAGCTTCCTTTGGAGACTCTCTACCGTCAATAGGTCTTCCAAGGGACACGGTTGTCGGTACTGCGCATGTCAGGCAGGCCAAACCTGGTACCAGATCAGTTTCAACTGGAATGGTCTTGAGACCCCAGTCTCTTGTTTTCCTTAACTGAGCCAGAACCAGAAGTATATCTAAATAAGGAGATATCTTAAAGACAGGCGGTTAGTTCCTACATTACCTAATAAGGAGATAGCTTACATGCAAGGAGTTAGTTCTCATATCACATAGGAATGACACACACTACCCCTTGCTTATTCAAGATGGTGGGCGTGCTATCGGCCTCAGGCTCTTTTTCATTTTGTCCCTTTTAACTGGCACCTTCTCTCTTCGTATAGGCTACTCTGCCCTAATATTTCCTCAAATTTCCTCCCTTGCTGCCACTTTTTTTTTTTTTAATGATGCTATAGTTTTGGGAAAAATTAGTTTACAGTCATCACACACAGACACACACACACATACTTTCTTAGTAGTCATTTACTCCACTTTAGATTGTTTCTCCCACACTCACTTAAAAAAAAAAATCACTTTCTTAAAATCTCACTAACAAATTAAATGGACCACGTTTAGTCCTTAAGTATGAAGTGTGCTCTTGCTGCAACTTTTGACCACTCTTCATTGTTCTTGGATTCCAGAAACATTTCTCCCTTAACTTTTGTGGCACTACACAATCCTGATTCCTTTATTTATTATATGTGCTTTACTCTAATCCTTTACTCTGACACAAGCTCTCCTGTCTTATGCTTGTGTATTCTTTCCCGTGGTTCTATTCACATTATGAGACACAATTGTTATGTTGATGAATATATCGCTATCTCCAGAACTGCTTTGCCAACGTTCTGTAGCTATCTCTATTTGTGTGCCTCACCATCATCTTAGACTAATTTTTCAACGTATTCAAACTTAAAATAATAATAGCAATTTGAGTTTTCTTCTATAGCAGATCTTCTTTCTTACATTCCTCATTTCAAACAGTTGATTCATTTCATTTTGGTAATGCAACATAAATGGAATGTTTTTGATTTTGCCTGACCACTGTCTTTCTCCATGGACCAAAGTCACTAGTCATTCTTGCAACAAAAAAAAAAAAAAAAAAACCATTGCCATCGAGTTAATTCCCGACTCATAGCGACCCTATATGACAGAGTGGAACTGCCTCATAGGGTTTCCAATGAGAGCCTGGTGGATTCAAAATACTGGCCTTTTGGTTAGCAGCCGTAGCTCTTAACCACCACTTTACCAGGGTTTCCATTCTTGCAACAGGGATAACTAAATGACCCAGAATGGTCTAATAGAAATATTTCCCAGGATTTCAAAAACTGGATATGTGAGGGAGAAAGTTTTTTTTTTTTTTTTTTCTTTAACTTTGGATGAAAGTCTATAAAAATGTGAGGCTAGAGTTTCCAGCAAAAGCTATCGTTGGGAAGAATAAAAGGTTGGAGTACAATGGGGAAGAGAGAAAGAAGTTTAAGTCTTTGTTTCCTGTCACCCCTAGGACCACTAACTGGCTTCACCCATTTTTTGGTTTGGTGGTTAAAATATTATTTCATTTCAACTGAGCAATTATGAACAAAGTTTTTATTTCTTGTGAAGAAACAAAAGCTCTAAAACAAAAGTCTTAAACAATAAAGCACTATTTGAGAATCTAGAAAAGTTGCCTCTCTTTTCAAATATTCTTCTATACACACATGTAAATAGTGTCACATAATTTTGCAACCACTGAATCCCAGATAAAGCCCTTTTAAACTAAAAGCTTATCCTTTGTGCAATAGTAAAATGAAGCATGATATCACATTCATTTGGTTATGCAATAAAGACTTAAAAAACAAACCAGTCGCCTTGTGTTGATTCTGATGCATGGCAAACCCCGTGTTGGTTAGATTAGAACTATGCTTCAACAAGGTTTTTGATAGCTGATTTTTTTGAAGGAGAGAGCCAGGCCTTTGTTCCGAGGCACCTCTTTGCTTCAACAGGGTTTTCAATGGCTAATTTTTGGAAGTAGATCCCCAGGACTTTCTTCCAAGGCACCTCTGGGCAGACTTTAACCTTCAAATTTTAAGTCAGCAGCCCAGCTTTCTAACCATTTGCACTACCCAGGGACTCCTCCATAGTGGTTAGGATGCTTTATTAAGCAATTGTTACGAAACTGATACTTGGGAACTGTTACTGTGCTAGGAAAACATGCAGTGGAGTATATGACGTCATTAATAAGTAAAAATGGTGGCTAGCAGTCACAGGATGGTTTGTCTTTCCCAAAATTATTGAGGCATCTCTGTTGCTAAAAAGTTAAGCACAAGTTTCCAGGTGCCATTCTAAACAGAAATGAATTCCCCCTCCCAGAAAGAGTTTATAGTCTCCTTTTCAGTATATTGGCGTACTAATTTGGAGCTGACTTTGCAGAGGCAATTCAGATCATGTGGTAAGTTTAGAGAGAAAGAATAGAAATATCTCAGAATCACAGCTAGCATTCTGCAGAGCACATTGGAGAAAGGAAACATTCTCATATAAATCCATATATAGTCTTGGTATGTTCGTATTGAACTTTGAGCATGTGCATGTGCAAAGCCTAAGATTTATTATCAGTGTCTCTGAGGTAGGAAACTGATACCATAGCATAGAGCAGAACCAACACAACTAGGGAAATAAAGGAAACAATACAAGTGTGTGTGTGTGTGTGTGTGTGTGCACGTGTGTGCGTGTATGAATTTTTCTATAACTGTTTTTATCTCCACTATTGAGATTGCCACTTTTTCTCTCAGTATGGGGAACCAGAAATTTCTATTAGAGAACAAACCCTATAGAAAAATGAAATGGAGATTGAGTAAAGCTCATATAGATGTTATTGCAGAGTGTGGGTTTAAAGATGTACAAAAAATCCTTTTACTTAGCATCCCTGTTGCTTAAGTTTAAAAATCCCACTCTGGATATCACCATGTTTCTGAGCCAAGCAGATTCAAAGTATTAAATTCATAATGCCTTGAATAAGAAAAATTTTCTATTGTAATATGCATTTTTATAAATGTAAGAACTAGTGCTCTAGGGGGACAAAGAAATGGAGCACTTTAGAAAGTTTTCCAGAGGACGAGACTCTAAATTGTTCTTACATCTGTTTTATCAAGACCTATATCAGCATAGTAAAAATACTCTATACTGAGTACTATTGCATTTCAAAGTATTTGCCAAAAAATAAAAAGGTAGAGTTAAATAAATGACATTTCATCATCATGGCTCATTTTCTATATAAAGGCAATAAATAAGATATGTGAACTACAATGTCACCATCACTCCTTCTGTGACAACACTGGAGATATTTTAAAGGGGGCTTGGCTTTCGAACAATTTTAATAGGTTTCCTCAGAGCTTTAATTAGCTAGAGGTCCAAGTAGTAGCTGACAGCTAGCAGAATTTCTTGTCTTGAATTAAAGTCAAACTAATTAAATTCCAGAAGAAAAACCTTTTCATTCTAGCACCCTTAATCAGTCATCCTTGCTTACTATACACATGCACACACACACAGATATGCACACACTTTTAGACTGACAATAATACAAACTTGCAAATGTGTAGCACAAACAATTATAAAACACTTTTTCAAAAAGAAAATTTTGGACTTCTCAACCAGCCTTAGTAATGCATATATAGTTCTGCTTAAAATATATATCCATTTTAGGACAGGAATAGCTCAAGGGATTTGATGGCCCTTTGTTAAAATTCTAGTATAAGATTGTTGTTTTCATTGAATATTTGCTGCTACTCTAAATTTACAAAACATATATAGCACATATGATATAATTGTAAATGTGTACTTAATTAAACATTACCATTACAGAAACACATATACTTAGTAACTTTCCTGTATTTCCTTTAAAATATTAGTGTCAAAGAAGAAGGTTTGCATTCATGTTAGTTATAATAGTCCATGAAATATAGCAAAGATTATATCTATCAGAACCAACTTGATTGGAACAGGGTTTTTGTGGTTTAAGTCTATACCTGTAACTATATCATGCCTATGCCTATACCTATACCTATCGATCTACCAATGTATCCATCTATCTTTCTACCTTATCTATCTTTCTATAGACATCCCATAAATCCTAGAGAAAATCTATGTAAAGAGTGAAATTCAAATTTTCTCAACTAAATGCTTTAAAAAATCGCGTGCTTATATAAAGGAAACGCTACACTATTTATTTAACAGTTTAATTATACAAATGATCCCCCATCACAGTTGTCACATACATTTTTTTGTGGGGTATGCTGTGAGGTCATTTCTTTTTTCTTATATTTCCTTTTTAGAGAACTACCTATGTCCTTTTCGGCTTCTGCTCTCTCAAGCACCACTGAGCAGGCAGTGCGCTATCAGACTCAATGCTACAGCCGCAGTTGAATCAGGAGGACTTGCTGTCTTTCAATTAGAATTTTTTCACTCAGAGACTCTAGTTGTGAGCTTGAACTTGAAATTGATATAAAACTTGAGCTATGAAAGTCACATTGGGCTATTGCCTGGAAAAACAAAAACAGCAATATAGCAATGTGATTTCCAGTGGAAGAGAATAATGACATAGATGTACGAATCAAATAGAAATTAAAGTGGTGAAAAAGAGAGAAATGAAGAGATAAAGAGAGAGTAGCATTTTAATAATTCTTTCTTTGTCATTCTTTATGACTGTCACTCCCTTACCTGGTTTCCTCTTCTCATGTTTATGAAACATATTTTTGTACTTCTATTCAGTATACTTTTCCATATAGTCTTTGGTTTTATTTTCTTCTAATTTGTGTCCCATTCAGAAGAAATTTTAGGAGACAGATATTTTTTGTTGTTTTCCCACTCTGGTTAGATTAAATGGCCACTTGAATCTTTTTCCCCGTGGTCAATGCCCTTGACTGTTTGAAAATAAACAATAATTGAGTATACCATGTACTAATTTTATTTTAAACACTGAAAGAATAGTGGCAAATAAGATAGTCTCTGCCTTTCTTAGTTTTGATTACCCCATAGAAGAGTCTAAGATAAGTACTGGGGTGCAGATAGTTTATTTGTAAGGTAATTTAAGAACTAGAGTAGGAAGTGGGGAGAGTGAAACAGGAAATGAAGAAAAGTAGAAATGAAGGCACGTTAGTGAAATGTTGAAATCTTTGCTCTGAATATCTAGAGCTGAATTTTTCTGGAAACTTTGAGTAGTGTACATAATTTTTTCCAATATTATCTTTCCAAAAGACAAGAGGCTGGAACTCTCATCCACTAGCTTCTATTGTTCATTGATTGAGTTTTAACCATAGGCGAGGTGTTATCTTCTCCCATCACTCCGGACTGCCCTTGAGTGTTAGATAAATGGGACCATGTGGTTTTGGGTCTGTCCATTACAGCTGCAGCTAAAATCATGAGCTGAGATGATGTGATGAGGAGAGACAAAAATGTTTACCAAACCCATGCCTTACATTCATAAGTCTTCTCTGTCATATAGCCTTCAAGGTGTAACAATCTTTCAAAGACAGACTTGAATAATATGGTTAGTGGAAACCTTCATGGTGTCTATACTTGTTACCATTTGACTCCAGTTGTAGGTCCATTGTACAAGCATTGCCATGCCCAAGAACAGAGGTTGACTGGAAACCACTGACCTATTCATCTTGTCCTACTGGTTGTTGAGTGCTGTGGGTATGATTTGGAGACACAAAGATCCACAGAATTTATCACTCTCATACATCCATTCTTTTACCCAGCACCCTTCAAGTATGTTTTCTAATCATGTGCCCTCTACATACATGATCAACCAGCCAAGTCATTTATCACTGCTATTGAATTTATGCATTTCCTTATCTTAGGTTAATTCTTCCTCCATACAAAGTGAAGGTACTATGTTTACTTCTTTTAGCGCTGTCTACATAAATGATTTCCACTCATCACTGTGCTTTAGGGACATGACTGAGTGGAGCTCTAGTGTGGCAGTATTTCATTTTTAACCCATACCTACATTTCAAGTCAACATATATCTAAACCCAGTTGGAGTTTTTCTCTCCTTTAGGCTGGTCATATGTAACTCTTTACTAGGTCAAACGCATTGAGTTGAGCAACAAGTACTGGTACAGCGGAGGTAAGTAAAATGGATATCTGCATTCACTTCTTTTTGTAATCTACTTGTGCAATCTGGAACTGTTGAATCTGACACCAAATATGCCCTTTCCGTTGTATAGTGATACTTCTCTGTGTCCATCAAACTTTATGACTCGCTGTTTCTGAAAATATCAAACTTAAGAAGGTCACTTCAATCTCAGTCATTGATGTTCTATGATCAGGTGCTAAGCTTGTAGTTGGTGTGAGGAGCACACTACACACAGCTCTTTAAATAGTAGTTGTCTGTTGAAGATCTGCTGTTTCTACAAACCTTAGGATGAAGTTATAACTCCCCTATTAATGCTTTCCAGGGACTCCACAAATAATCTTTAGCTATTATGAATGTCTTTAGCAACACTGGATCATCTAGGTCATACAGCCTGAGCAATAATATAAGGGAAGCTTACATCATAGGCTAGAACTGCTGTAACATTCTGTTTTGTTCTGGGACTCACTCCAACTGGCAGTCTTCCCTGTCACTTGATAAATGGGTTGAAGCAGTATTTCAAAGTGTGTTTTGTGTTGTCTTGAAAATCCAAAGACGCTCACCCAACTTTGTACTCTATTACTTTACTGGTTGCTTTAGGGTTTATGGAAACCCTGTGGCATAGTTGTTAAGAGTTTGGCTGCTAACCAAAAGGTCAGCAGTTCAAATCCACCAGGGGCTCCTTGGAAACCCTATGCGGCAGTTCTACTCTGCCCTATAGGGTCACTATGAGTCGGAATTGACTTGATGGCAATGGGTTTGGTTTTTTGGTCTTAGGGTTTATAGTATGTATTTTAACTAACCATAATCTATCTTTAAATGATCTTATTCCACTTCACATGCGATATTAGAACCACATAATAGTTTATTCCCATTTCTGTCTCCTGACCTTTATTTATGATATTGTCATATATTTTACTTATATATGTAACATAAACATCAATAAAATTTGTTTTTGTTTTATTAATTGTTATATTATTATTTTTATTTAAAATATTAATTACATTTTAAGGATACTTAAATAGTAAGAAGTAAAATTTTGTATTTGCTGATGTAGTTATCAGTTCTGGTGCTGTTCATATTTTTGTGTGGAACGTTGGAAAATGTCTTTATTTTGTTGCTGCATTTAGAGGATATTTCCTCTTGGTGTAGAATTCTGTGTTGGCATTTTTTTTTTCCCTTTCTCTGCTTTAAAGATGTTGCTTCACTTTTCCAGTTTGCAATGTTTTCAATAAGAAATCTGCTGTTATTAATATTTTTTACCCTCTGTATATAGTATATCACTTTTCTCTGGCTACATTGAACATTTTTTCTTTATACTGGAGTCAAGCTTTTTGGACATAATGTATCTTTATGTAGTTTTCTTTATGCTTCTTTTATTGGGCTTTCTTGGGATTTTTAGATCTGTGGGTTCATAATTTTCATTAAATTTGAAAATAAAATGAAATGCGGTACACACATACAAAGGAATATTATTCAGCCAAAAAGAGAAATGAAGTCCTGATACATGCTACAAGGTGGATGAACCTTGAAAACATTATGCTGAGTGAAATAAGTAGTCTCAAAAGAACAAATACTGTATGATCCTAAGTATATGAAATATCTAGAATAGGCAAATGTATAGAGATCAGAGTTTATCAGTGGTTACTAAGGGGTGGGTAGAAGAGAAGGGGAAAGGAAGACACAATGCTTCGGGGACACTGAGCTTCTACTAAGGGTGATGGAAAAATTCAGGAATGGTTAATATTGATGGTTGAACAACATGATGAATATAATTAATAACACTGTACTGTACATGTGAAGATTATAGAAATAGTAAATGTTCTGTTATCTACATACTTACTACAATAAAAGAAAATTGGGGAAAAAATTTTAATCATTATTTTTTCAGTTTTTTTTTCTATTTCTCCCTGTTTCATGTTCTACAAAGACTCCAGTTACTTATGTATTAGGCCTATTGAGGTTATCCCACAATTCACTGAAGCATAGTTCTTTTAATTTCTTTCCTTTTTATTTTCCTATGTGTTTTATTTTGGATGCTTTCTGTTGCCATGCCTTCCATGTCACTCAGTTTTTCTACTGCAATGTGTTTCACCTGGTGTTAATCCTATCCAGTGTATTTTTCATCTCATGCATTATATTTTTTATGTCTATAATCTCCCAAATCATTACTTAACTTTTAGAATGTATAGAATACAGTAGTAAAAAGTGTTTTAATGTCCTTCTCTGCAAATTGTAATATTTATGTCAATTGTAAATTGATCTTGATTGATTGCTTTTTCTTCTCATTATGGGTCTTGTTATCCTACCTCTTTGCTTGCCTAATAATCTTTGCTTAGACGGTAAACATTGTTTATTTACCTTATTGGGTTATGATTATTTTTTACCCTTATACATTTTCTTGAGCTTTGTTTTGGGATGCAGTTAAATTTACTTGGAAATAGTTTTATCCTTTTAACAGTTGTTGTTAAGATTTGTTAGTTGGAACCACAGCAGTGCTTAGTCTAGGGCTATTATTCTTCATTACTGAAGCAAGACTATAAAATGCTCTGTGCATTATATGCCTTTCCAAGTTGGTTTATGGAACCAGGCACTATTCCTGGCCCTGTGAGTGGCAGATACTGTTCCTTCTAATCCTTCTGAATGATCTTTTTCCTGGGATCAGGTATTTCCCTCATGGCTGAGTATTCAAAGAGGGCCCTCCGTAGGTCTCCATGCTTCTTTCTCTGTGCAGCTTTCTTTTGTCTGATTATCTTATCCTATGAACTCTGTCTTAGTCTCTCTAAAGTCTCGGCTCCATCTCCTAACTCAGAAAGTCTGCTGAGCTCTGCCCCATTTCTGACCATCCTGTATCACGGTCTGCAAACTCTCCGGATGAAGTAAGCTCAGACACTTGTGGGACTCAACTCATTTGTTTCCCATCTCTCAGGGATTACTACACTTCATTGCCTGACGTGTAGCGTCCAGTATTGCTTTGTGAAACTTGTCTGAGCTGTTTCGTCATTTTAAGATGTTTCAGAAGGGCAAATTCAGTTTCTGTTACTCCATCTTTGACAACAGAGGGACTCTTTCTCTGGCTGTTTTTAAGATTTTCTCTTTATTCTTGGGTTATAGCTGTATTAATATGATGTTCCTAGGAATGATTTTCTTCATATTTTCCCTGTTTGTGGTTCATATATGGATTTACATATTTTGTCAATTTTGTGAGAGCTTCAGCTGTTTTATTTAAAATATTTGTTTTAGTCTCTTTCTCTTTGTCGCTTACTTACTTTTGATCTCCCTCTCTGTCTCCATTTTTCTAGGACTTTAATTTCACTATTAGAAAAATAAAATTTTACTGCCTCTCCTATGTCTGTTACCCATGTTATCTATTTTATACATATTCCACCGTTTTTTACTCTCATGCTTAATTCTAGATATTTTAATTTGACCCAATATCCAGCTTATAAATTCTCTTTCACTGTATCCAACCTGCTATTAAACTAATCTACAGAATTATATTTTTATTTATTTATTTTCTGAATCTGCTGACCTCCAAGACTCAGCTGCTGAGGAAAAAGAAAACATTTACTCTTTTACTTTAGTCCAAATGTCTTATGTATCCTGGCAGCCCCAAGAGAATTTCTCTTCCTAACAGCTTAGTCTAAACTATATGTTGGACATAGGGATACATTAATGATAATTTGTACCTTATTTATTCAGCTTACTCAGTTTTATAATCATATTAGCTCTCTTATGCTATTATGCTATAAATAATTTCTGCCCCCTCCTAATGCTAACTCTATTCTACAATTCTATTCCCAACCCAAAAATCTCCTTTTCCCAAATTAACCTTTTCCCACATTGATACTCTCAGCATTGCCACTCCTAATAAAAAACAATAACAAAAAAACCAAACCAGTTGCCGTCGAGTCAATTCCAACTCATAGAGACCCTGTAGGACAGAGTAGAATTGCCTCATTGGGTTTCCAAGTAGCAGCTGTTGAATTCAGACTGCCAACATTTTGGTTAGCAGCTGAGCTCTTAACCACTGTGCCACCAGGGCTCCATTACCACTCCTATCAAGCTCTTAATTACATTTTGCCTTCGAATTACGCACGTAATATTTTATGCATATATGCAGTATTCAGGAGCCCTGATGGCACAGTGGTTAAAGTGCTTAGCTGATAACCAAAAGATCAGTGGTTTGAACCCACCAGCCACCCTGCAGGAGAAAGATGTGGCAGTTCTACTCTGTCCTACAGGGTCACTATGAGTCTGAATCAACCTGACAGTAGTGGTTATGTAGCATCCCTTCATCTGGAATAAAAAGTGATGAGGGCTAAAATAACATCTTTACCTTTTACTTACATTTAGCACGGAGCTCCAGGGTGGTGCAAATGGTTAAGTGCTCAACTACCAGCCAGAAGCTTGGAGGTTCGAACCTACCCAGAGGAGCTTGGGAAGACAGGTCTGGTGATCTGTTTCCAAAAGGTCACAGCCTTGAAAACCCTATGGAGTAGTCCTACTCTGTACACATAATGTCACCATGAGGCAGAATTGATTGGATGAACACTAATAATGAAAGTACTTAATGTAGTTCTCTGTTGAAAACAATACATGATGAGCCAAAAAACTATCTTCACTCTCAGATTAACGGAGATTGCATTAATGCTTTATGTGTGCAAAAGTAGTATTAACACGTTTATTCTAAACTCTATTCAGACAAAATAATATTCCTTTTTGTGAGATCTCTTTATATACATCTTTGTCTTTCTTTTTCCTTTTTTGGTGCCCCTTTCATAGCTTAGCACACCTTCTACCTATTGCCCCACCTGCTTTAATTTATTTTCCTCTTTGGTGTTCAATGACATCTTAATTAATGGGTCTTACTTGTTTTAAGGAATTTACTCAAACATGAATGATGAGATTCATTTAAGCCGCCCAGCATTTCTGGTACCAGTTTTATCAAGTAATTATGGTTCTCTACCCTATTCCTTTTGATCAGGTTATTGCCCAAATTTTCTAATCTCAACCATGAAACTCTATATGTTTTTCTGTTTAATGTTCTATGCCTACTAGAAAATGATTTATCTTATTATCTGTGAGAAATTCTTCACATCATTTTGTTTTTCCTTATGCAGTAGGAAATTTTTAACATTTTTATGGTATCTGCTCTTCAAAGCTAACTGCTAAGGAGTATTTATTTTTTTCCTAATTTCCAATTACTATTTCTTTCAGCTGCTTTGTCTCCTTATTCATTAATAATATTTCTGCTGTCTCTGTTATGACTATTGTTGAACCACCATCTAGATTACCGAAGAAGCTTCCAGAGTAGGGAGAATGCAAGATGTTTTACTGGGGTACTATTAGAAAGTGTTAGAATGTATTATAATTATTTTCAAACATAAAAGTTAATTAACATTTACTGTTTTAAACATAGGGATTGATATAAACAATTGCATACATTTATGAATATTGTCAGTATGCCTCATAAAATTTATTTTATATATAATGTCCATATTTTTAACTCCATTGGTGGATTGCTCAATTTTGCAGGCTTTGGAGCCAATCTGCCTGAGTTTGAATTTCCCTTCTATTGCTTGTTAGTCTGGTTTACTTGAGTAAGTTACCTGACTGCTCTGTGCTGTTATAGCTCTTTTTGTAAATGGGGTAAGTTGGTGTCTATCTCACAGATAATTGTAATGATTATGAAACTTATTAAATGCAAAGTTCATAAAAAGTACTTGGTACACAATAAGCACTCAATCAGTATTATGTATTGGTATCATTAACCCAAATCATAAGCAGTATTTCAGTCTTTCTTCATCAGCTATTCCTTTTGTTCTTTGGGCCAAAGTTTGGTTAATATTACCCATTTTTACAAGAGACTTTAGTTCAACCAGGCTTATTTTTCAATTTTTTAAAAATTCTTTAAAATAATTATTACTTTTGTTTGGTGTGTTTCCAGTATTCTGCCATAAGATGTCATTTTAATAATGATAATTTGCAGGTCAGATTAACTTATTTTTAGGGGAACATCCTAATGACAACCAGGAAAGCATTTCAATGCTAGCTATAAAGACAAATGTGTTCATTAAAAACAACTTCTATTCACCTTCTTACATAAAAAACATTGCAGTTACGGAGATAAATAAGAAAAGATCCATACCTTAAGTAAGTAGCTCAACAATTTAGCCCGTTAAGACAAGGACATTCAAGAGAAATACAAATGCAATCCAGATATTTTTCTTCTCCATATTAGCATTGGAGTGCTGGTGGCACAGCGGTTAAGAGCTTGGTGCTAACCAAAAGGTCGGCAGTTTGAATCCACCAGTTGCTCCTTGGAAACTCTATGGGGCAGTTCTACTCTGTCCTATAGGGCTCTATGAGTCAGAATCGACTCAATGGCAAAGGGTTTTATTGGTTTTATCGGCACTCTCTACAGGATTAAACCAACAGTTTTGTTTGCTGCTTGTCTTCAAATGTTCCCTTATGAATAGTTTTTCTTGGTTAAAGGTCTTTCCTTGCTGCCCCAAGCTCTGATCACTGTCACCCTCCTTTCTATGCTTGGAATTCAGAGGGTTGATCAATTTGACAGAGAGATTTTCCCTCTCCATTTGATCCAGCAAAGAGCTAGAATGTGGCAGCTCTCTCTTCCCATTTCTCCTTACCTTTTCATTCTGCCCCAAGTCTATTAAAACAGTCTCTCTAGATATATCAATGTTTTCCTCAAAGACTTGACACCATTTCAGGAATAAAATGCAATGTAAATCCACATTTGATAGACTCTGGATTTTGAGTTTTTGCTTTAAGATAAAAGCAAAAGATCACACAGTGTGATTTTGCTTGTTTTATTGTCCCTGCCTCCTAAGCTTCTTAAAAGTTAGTCAGTATCTGTGATCATGTACTTCACCTCTGTTGTTTCTCCATCTCTAGCTTGGAGCAATCAGATGTCACCATCATTCTGAGGAATTTTTTTTGGTTGTTGATTTATCAATAGCATCTACGTTGCAATAAATTATGAATAGTTAATGTCTTGTAGAAATTCTCTACAACATCTGACAATATTGAGTAATGCCTTTTTCCTTAAAATTCCTTTCTCATTCCCTCTTATGACATTTTTCTGTTCTTGACAACATCCTTTCTCTTTGATTATTCATTCATGAGCATTTATAGCTCTTCTTGCCCATTAAAATGTGTGCTCTTCTGGGATCAATTTTTGACTCGTTACTCTCTTTCTTTTCTATTATCATTTCAGTAACTAGATTTTCTGCCTTTATGTCTTCATAAAAATCTGAGTATATATCTTTCGTTACACTATTTAACTGAATTAATCTGCTTACATTTCTATGTTTCTCACTAGAATGTAAGTGCCTTTGGGGCTGGGATTTTATTTTATTTACACTTATATCCTAGTCACTTAATGTAATATCTGGTACAGAGAAGGGGACAATAAACTTCTGTCAGAATGAATTGATCTGAAGTATTAGTAGGGAGGTTGTAAATAAGGAGTCCTGGTGGCACAGTGATTAAAGTGTTCAGCTGCTAACCAAAAAGTTAGTGGTTCAAACTATGGGGCAGTTTTATTCTGTCCTACAGGGTCACTGGAGTAGGAATTGACTCCACAACAGTGGGGTTTGGCTTAGTTTCGGGTGTTAGTAGGGATAATCCAGGAGAAAAAAATGTTAAGATTTTAAACTCTCTGTAGAAAAGGAGAAGCCCTGGTGGCAGTTTGAATCCACCAGCTGTTCCTTGGAAACCCTATGGGGCAGTTCTACTCTGTCCGGTAGGGTGGCTATGAGTCAGAATTGGCTTGACGGCAACAGGTATAGAAAATTAATGGAATTATTCCTATAGCAAATAAAAATAACCAAATAATTTAGGACAAAAATAGTAAGAAAATGGAAACACTCCAATACTGCATAAAAATGGGATAGGACAGTATCAACTTGAACTGCAGAAAGATTCCGATTCAAATAGTGAACTTTAATTATATGTTTTTCGCCTTGGTCACTATTTTTTTCCATCTCTAATTTTCCATTTCTCTCTTTCATCCACTCTCATAAATTAGTTATGTGAGAAAAAAAAGAAAAGAGAGACAGAGACGCATAAAGCCACGCTTTTGAGTGTATGTAAATTTAATGGTGATACAGTTGTAGAGTTTTCTGTTTTCATTATAGTAGAAATAAAATACTGGCTTGCAGCTAAAGCATAATACATTATGTTGGCAGTGAAAACAATTTAATGAACTTACACAAGTGAATTTACTCAAGTGAGATTTTTTTGGATGAAAATATGGGAAAATTAAGCCAAATTCCCTTATATGTAACAGGATATTGAATATTAATTGAACTTTAGATAACTAAGAATATTATGATTGCTTCTTTAGGCTACGTTGAAGTAAATTAATGAATAAGCAAGTTTTCCCTAAGTTTTAAGTACCTTTCCAAAATTATAGGATTTGCAGCTAGAAATAAATTTAAATGACAGGGCCTCCAGGCCTTCATTACAAAAGAGCTGAGCAAATTAACTGAGGACACAGCAGGATTTTATTATCAAGGAAAAAATTAGTTCACAGTCTTTTTAAACACAATTTTGGAAACAATGAATTCACTAGATGGTAAAGTAAGAAATATATTTAACTGTCAAAGAGAACCATCCTTTAAATCCTGCCAGTTCTGTAATACGTTCTTTAATTTTGATGTTTCTTTCTCTGTTTTGTTCTTTCTTTATCTCTCTCTCCGTCTGTCTGTTTTTATGGCACCAATTCTACTTTGATTGAACTTTTTTTTTTTATTTTGTACATACAAAAAAAAAAAAAAAAAAACTCCCTCCGGTCAGTTCTGACTCACAGCGACCCTGTAGGACTGAGTAGAACTGGCCCATAGGGTTTCCAAAGAGAGGGTAGTGAATTCAAACTGCTGACCTTTTGGTTAGCAGCTGAGCGCTTAACCACTGTGCCATTAGGACTCCTATTTTGTACATAGGGCTAGGAATATAGTAGCCACAAAAAACTATATAGAAATTAAATTTAACTATCTTATGTTCAAGTGATAATTAACCAGTGTGTGAACAGGTTAATTAATCCTTCACTCATTTATATGCAAACCATTTTTTTTTTCTGTTCTACTACTGCCACCCACTCTAGAAGATGAATATGGCAAGGTATGTTTTGTCAAGTTGTTCAACATGGCCTAGGGTTTTCACCTCTAACAATCACTGTCTATAAGAATCACTTGTGAAGTTTTAAAATACAGACACTCAAGCCTACTCCAGACATATTGAATCAGAATCTCTGAGGGTGGGGCTCAACGGTCATATTTTCTGAAAAGGTACATGGGTAATTACAATATTTGCCAAAGGATGAACACTGATGGCAAGAGGGATGAACAAATATTCAACGGAGTGTAATTAGTATAATAATAGTATAAAGAGGTGTACTTCTGACTTCAAGTTTTGAGTGAAAAATTGGGGGCCTTAACAAAATACTAGTTTAGAAGATTTAGCAGTTACAAAACCAGACACTGGTATTGTCTGTAGATAGCCCTTAATCCTCTTTGCATTAGAGATAAAATGAATTCCTGAATTCCGTCTCAGTAAAACTTCTTTGACAAATGAGTGTACCATACGATCATATCAAAAGCATCTTACAACAGAGAATACATGGCATTATAAAAAATTCCATGATATTTTAGTGGAGTGAGAGATATGATAGTCTCATAGCAACTAAAAAAGTAAGTTAATTTCAGGTATCAAAACACACAAAATTAAGGTAAAATGTATGCTTAGAAAGTGACTGTGGCAAGGAGGGTACTTTACCTAAAACAATCAGAAATTATATTTAAATGGACTCAGAACAATCCAGAGGAGGCATTTTATGAAGATCAGTGGAAGAGTATGGCTAGCAAAAAAAGAGCAGGAGATGAAAAATACCTTAATATGTTCAAGTGCCTAAAATACGGCAAGATCCCTCAACCTTCAAATATCTGTAATTTAGCTCATGACAAAAACACGACCAAGAAATAGAGTAATATGTTAGCTTAAAATAGTAACTAACCATTCCTGTAGAGTCGCTAACCTAGTGACCCTGAACTTTTTATTAAAATATGTCTAATTTTTAATATGAAAATCACTTATCTGCCTTAATTTATTATTTTAGATGTAAAGATGATTGTTTTTCATACTACTTCAATGAGAGAAGACCGGATGTTAAAGTGCGTGTTCTATTTTAGCACCTATCCTTGCCTTAGATTTTCTGGCACAAATATCTCACTGTCTCTTGGACTGGAGCCCTGCTGGCTCAGTGGTTAAGAGCTACGGATGCTGACCAAAAGAAAGACAGTTCAAATCTACTGGCCACTCTTGGATACCCTATGGATAAGTTCTACTCTGTCCAGTAGGGTCGCTGTGAGTTGGAATCAACTCAATGGCAAGAGGCTTGGCTAGGTTTGGCTTCGTGTCTTGGACTAATTTACATGATAAAACTGAATGTGTATTTTTGTATTAAATATCTATAATAACGTTGATAAATAGGTGGTTAAATAAAATTCCTCAAAAGGGGCTACAATGATGACCTGGCATTTTTAAGGGTCCATTATATGGTTTTCACCTCATATGGAAAGTTTAAGATGGACAATTAAATTTGTTTGTATTAATAATGCCATATTTAATACTTTTAACTTTTTATATTGTGGAATACTGAGCATATGAGGGATCAGATTGTCTATTAGACTCAAACTAACTAGAGCTCTCACAATTCCTTAAGATTTATGAATGATTTCAAGGATTGAGGGAATCAAGGGGCTCAGACAGAGCAGTGAAAGGTGTGGAACATTGAAGGCATATGTTTGCATTAGTCAGATACTCTCTGTGCCAGAATGGATTACGTGAGTTGTTGCGTCAAAGAGTTGTAAGCTTTTTGTTAAAAAAAAAAATCTATTTTATAACCCAGAAAGTAGTATAGCTTCTGTTACAGTCTCCATAAAGCCATGCATGGTACCTCTGTAAATTAAGGTTTATTTACAATAAGCAATACTGAACTCAAACTCCTGGAAAATCTCATTAGTCTGGTAATCCAAATCAGCTCCCCAAGTGGCAGAAATGGTTTGTGCTTGACTACTAACAGAAAGGTTGGAGATTTTAACCCATCCAGCAGCACCACAGAAGAAAGTCCAGAAAACCCTATGGAGCACAGTTCTACTCTGTCATACATGGTGTCACCATGAGTCCTAATTGACTCAATGGCAATGGGTTTGGTTTTGGTTTCTTATTTATCCAAAATTTACTTCTCATGTCAAGAGGAAATTAGATTAAAAAATGTGCTACCATACCTCATAAAATAAGTCAATGGATTGCTGGTTAGCTCCTTTCTCTGCACATACAACAGAAAAAAAGGTCATCACAAAATAACACTATAAAAGAGAATGTAGTAATTTCATATGCCACGTTGTTGTTGTTGTTAGGTGCCATCCAGTCGCTTCCGACTCACAGCAACCTTATAGGATTGAAATATGCCACAGTAGGATTCAGATATCAAAGAACTTGGTGCAGGTGCAAAAAATCAATTTCTTGAATGGCCTAATGTAACAACATGTAGAAATGAAGGCTTAATGATTGCTGTATCTTTGGTGGGGAAAATTATTGAGTATCATTAAAAAACTAAACATTTTAATGTTTCAAGGAGTGCTCAGTTACCAATGGTCCAAATGATGTGTTGTTGTTAGGTGTTGTCTAGTCAGTTCAGAATCATAGCGACCCTACGTACAAAATAATGAAACTCTGCTGGGTCCTGCACTTTCTTCAGAATTGTTCCTGTATTTTAGCTCATAGTTGCTACCACTGTGTCAATCCATGTCCTTGATGTTCTTCCTCTTTTTCGAAGACCCTCTACTTTACCAAGCATGCTGTCCTCTCCAGGGACTCCTCCCTCCTGATAACATTTCCAAAGTAAGTGACATGAAGTCTCCTCATCCTTGCTTCTAAGGGGCATTCTGGCTGTCCTTCTTTCAAGACAGATTCGTTCATTTTTATGGCAGTCCATGGTATATTCAATATTCTTCACCAACGCTGTGACTCAAAGGCATCAATTCTGCAGTCTTCCTTATTCATTGTCCATCTTTCACACAAGTTTGAGGCAATTGAAAATACTATGGCTTGGTAAGGTGCACCTTAATCCTCAAAGTGACATCTTTGCTTTTTAACACTCTAGAGAGGTCCTTTGCAGCAGATTTGCCCAGTGCAATGCGTCATTTGATTTCTTGACTGCTGTTTAGATGGGGTCGATTGTGGATCCAAGAAAATGAAATCCTTGACAACTTCAATCTTTTTTCTATTTATCACAATGTTGCTTATTGGTCCAGTTGTGAGGATTTTAGTTTTCTTTATGTTGTGGTGTAATCCATACTGAAGGCTGTGGTCTTTGATCTTTATAAGTAAGTGCTTCAAGTCCTCTTCACTTTCAGCAAACAAGGTTGTACCATCTGCATATCATAGGTTGTAAATGAGACTTACTCCAATCCTGATGTTGCATTCTTCTTCATATAGTCCAGTTTCTCGGATTACTTGTTCAGCATTCAAATTGAATAAGTTTGGTGAAAGGATACAACCCTGACACACATCTTTTCTGATTTTAAACCAGGCTGTATCCCCATGTTCCATTTGAATGACTGCCTCTTTGTCTATGCACAGGTCCCTCATGAACACAGTTAAGTGTTCTGGAATTCTCATTCTTCACAATGTTATTCATATTTTTTTATGATCCACAGTCAAATTGCTTGGTGTAGTCAATAAAACATAGGTAAACATTTTTCTGGTATTCTCTGCTTTCAGCCATGATCCATCTGACATCAGCAATGATAGATATCCCCTGTTTCATGTCCTCTTCTGAATCAGGATGGAATTTCTGGCAGTTCCCTGTTGATATACTGTTGCATTTTTTTTTTTTTTGGCTTGAAATAACACACATTTATTATCTCCCAGTCTCTGTGGGTCAGGAGTCTGGGCACAACTGGGCTGGGTCCTTTGCTCAGGGTCTCATCAGGCTATAGCCCAGGCGTCAGACAGGCTGTGAACTTATCAGGACCTCAGGGTCCTTTTCCAAGCTCATGTAGTAGTCGACAGAATTTGGTTCCTTGTGGCCGTGGGTCTGAGGGTCCTGGCTTCTTACTAGCTGTTGGCTGGAGGCTGCTCTCAGATCCTAGAGGTCACCCACAGTTTTCTGCCACATGACCCCTTCCATAGGCAGCTTACATTATGGCTCTGTGCTTCTTCAAAGTCAGGAGAGTCTCACTCCAACCAGCTAAGATGGTGTCTTATATAACATAACCTACTCAAGGTAGTGACATACCATAATCTTTGCCATCTTGGCTAGAAACAAAGGGGTGGGGAGTTATCCTGATCTTGGTCCAGCAGCTCAATGATGTCAGGACAGTGCCTCTGTGATTCTCTTGGCTTTTCCCTCATAGTTACAAGATAGTTGTTTCCCTGGTATCGTTTCTGGGTTCAAGGCACAAAAAAAGAGGAAACGCTATTAGCAATGTATATCCTTTTTTATAAGGATAGCAAAAGCTTTGCTAGAAGCTCCCAAAAGATTACTGCTTAACTGTCATGAGCCAGACAGTATCACAAATGGCCATCCCTAGCTGCAAAGAAGGCAGGGAATGTGAATGTTTTGCTACTCCAGCCTCTGTAGTTGTAGAGGAAGGGGGCTGGAGGTTGAGAGTGGATTTGTCAGTCAGTGTCTGCTGTGGGCATGCAGAGCTCTGGAGGTGAGAGGGAGCATGGCTTGTTCAGAGAAGTGACAGTGGTCTGTAAAGTTAGAGGATGGTGTGGTGAGCAGGGTTAGGATCATGAAGGACAGATTAATGAGATTAGATTTTGCTTTAAAGACATTTGAGGATGTCCCAGTTGTCTATTGCTACATAACAAACCGCTCCAGACTTAGTGGATGACCATTTTGTTATGCTCACAGATTCTGCACGTCAGGAACTTGACAGAGAGCAGCGGAATGGCTTGTCTCTGCTACATGGTACCTGGGACCCCAGCTGGGAAGGCTGAATGGCAATGGCTGGAGGTGGCTCAAATGGCCGGAAGCTGAAATCATCAAAGGCTTGAAGGCTCATATACACACGTCTGGTGCTTCAGATAGGAGGACTTGAAGTTTGGACTCAGTGGGGCTGTTCACTGGCAAGCCTCTACGTGGCCTCCTGAGGTTGGCTTGGGCATCTCACCTCATGGCAGCTGAGTTCTGAGAGGGAGCTTCTGGAGAAGGAGCATATTAAGAGACCCTGGAAGAAGCTTCAAATCTTCTTCTCGCATAGCCTTGGAGAGGTCACACAGAATCACTTCCTCTGTTTTTTTTTTTTTTTTTTTTAATTTGATTTTATTTAGTTAGTTGTTGTTGAGAATATACACAGCAACACGTACACCAACCAATTCAACCCTTTCTACGTGTACAATTCAGTGACACTGATTACATTCTTCAAGTTGTGCAATCATTCTCACCCTCCTTTCCTGAGTTGTTCCTCTCCCATTAATATAAACTCACTGCCCCCTACAGTTCTTATCTAATCTTTCAAGATGCTGTTGTCAGTGTGATTCCATATAGGTCTTAAAAGAGCATAATGCTCAAGGCAGAAATTCTTTACTAATTAAGCTAAACTACTGTATGGTTTTAAGAACACTTCAGTAGTTATTTTTGGTTTAAAGTTTAAAGATTATCTCAGGGCAATAGTTCTGATGGTTCATCCAGCCTCCATGGTTCTGGAAATTCTGGATTCCATGAGAATTTGAAGCTTCCACTGTATTCTACTGGTTGCTAGCAAGTCATTAAGGCCAGCCCAGATCCAAGGTGAGGAGTATTAGACTCCACCTCTCCATGGGGGAGAGGCAAGGTCACATTACCAAAGGTCATGTGGGAGGGAAGATAAGGCTGCAGCCTTACAATCTGCCCTAGAGGATCATTGAAAGGTTTTAAGTGAAGGAAGAATACAATCAGACCTTTGTTTTAGAAAGATTATTCTGGTAGCATTTAGAGGATTAATGGGGACAGGCAAAAACTGGAGGCAGGGTGATGTGGTAGGAGGTTGGTGAGTTATAAAAAGGAGTGGTGGTGGCCTGAATAAAGATGGTGGCTGTGGAAATCTGGACAGGCATAAGAGGCGTTTTGCAAGTGGAATCACTAGGACTCAGGGTGGCCTGAATCTGAAATATGAGGGTGAAGGGGGAGCCAAGGTTCAGGCTTAAGCAACTGGTAACGGGTGCCATTCCACCACCCATCTGTCCATTTGTCGTACCGTGGTGGCTTAGGTGTTGTTGTGATGCTGGAAGCCACCGATATTTCACTGGTATGCCACCAGTATTTCAAATACTAGCAGAGTCACCCATGGTGGATAGGTTTCAGCAGAGCTTTCAGACTAAGACAGACAAGGAAGAAGGGCCTGGAGACATACTTCTGAAAATTAGACAATGAAAACCTTATGAGTCACAACAGAATATTGTCTGATATAGTGCTGGAAGATGAGCCCCCTAGGTTGGAAGGCACTCAGAATACACAGTAGTCTTAACAATGGACTTGAGCATACCAACCATCGTGAAGATGGTGTGTGACAGGGCATTCTGTTGTAAGTGGGATCACCATGTTTTGGAGCCGACTCAATAGCAACTAGCAACAACAACAGCTGGTGCCATTAACTGATGCAGGCCCACAGGAGCAGGGCAGATTTGGGGGGAAGGTAATGAACTCAGTTCTAGATGTTTGAATTTGGGGTTTCTGTGAGCCATCCAAGCAGAGTTTTCTAATTGTTGGTGATATGGGCTTAGTGTTCAGGATAAATTCCTGATCTAGAGATGCTGATTTGAAAATCATCAGTATAGAGCTGGTAACTGAGATCTTGAAAGAAAATGAGGTTTACCAGGTAGAATGTGCAGGATGAGAAAAAACAAGGGATTCAATCGAACCCTGAGGAGTACCAACATTTAAAGTTCAGGTTGAGAATCCTGCAAGTGAGGCTGAGGTGTGGCCAGAGAGATTGGAGGGTGTGGTATGCTGCCAATGGCTGCCAAAGATACGACCATGTTCTAATCCCCAGAACCTGTGAATATTGCTTTACTTGGAAAAAGAGTCTTTGCAGATGGAATTATGTAAAGAATCTTGAAATAAGGAGATTATCCTAAATGCTACCACAAGTGTCTTTATGAAAGAGAGAAGATTAGGCATTGTTATGGATTGAATAGTGGCTCCTATTTTTATTACAGCACCCTCATTTTTCTTTTAGAGAACTTTCTTCTCGTATTACGTGCAGTCTTAGTAGGTTGTTGGGATTTTGAATCTTAAGCAGTTACAAGAATGGCAAATAAAGTTGGAAATCATTCCTTCCAAGGGTGGGTCCCTGATAAGGCTCTTAAGTATTTTATGCTACCTGGAGGTGCAACAGTTAAGCTCTCCACTGCCAACTGAAAGGTCACGGGTTCGAACACACCCAGATACTGTACAGGAGAAAAACCTGGTGATCTGCTCCCACAACGACCACAGTCCAGAAAACCCTATGGGGCAGTTCCACTGTGTCTTGTGAGGTCGCCAACTCGATGACACCCAACAACAAAAAGTCACTATGACTCTTCAGGTTCCTGTCTTTCTTCTGATCCTGGTTCTCGAGGTTTCCTGATAATTCCTGCTCCATTTCATTCTTATTGATTCCTTTTCTGCTTAAGGCCCTCGGAGTAAGTTTCTGTTGCTTGCAAGATATGGGTGTCTATTGGCTTTCAACAAGATTATGATTTATTGAAGAGTGAATAGGAGGAGTAGAGATAGAGACAGTCGACAGCTTTGTTAAGAATTTATCTGTGAACCAAAGAGAAAGGTGTTATAGTAGCTAGAGGTGGGTGTAGTTCAGAAAAGGTTTCCTTTCTTTCTTTCTGTCTCTCTTTCTTTTCAAATATCAAGGAGATATATGTTTGGTTGTTGTTGTTAGCTGCTGCCGAGTCAGCTTCCAACTCATGGTGATCCCACGTGTTACAGATCAGAACTGCTCTACAGGGTTTTCCAGGAAGCAATCTTTGTGGAAGCAGATCACCAGGTCCCTCCTCCTTGGAGCCACTGGGTGGGTTAGAACCATTAACCCTTAGGTTGTATTAGAGTGCAAACCACCTGCACCAGCCAGACTCCTTAGGAGTTAATAGGGAGGTAGGTGCTGGAGATAGAGGAGAGACAGAGTTAACTGATGGAGCTGAGTCTCCAAAAAGAATGGCAACTAGAACGTAGTAGAAAACCTCTTCTACTGTGATAGAGGAGAGGAGATGGCTGTGAATGGAGCTAAGTTTATAGAAGGGGTGGTAAAAAGTTTAGGACATTCCCTTCTAGTACTTTTTATTTTCCCTAAAAAGTAAGAGGCCAGGTCATCCCCTGAGAGTGAGGAGGAGAAGGTGGTATCAGTGGTTTGAGGAAAGAGGAGATGGTTTGCAATAGTCACATGGGGAGTGGGAGGGAGAGCTAACTAAAGCAACCTGGGAGAATTGGCCCAGGTTTTGGTCAGACACCATGAATTTATAGTGGAACAATCTGTGAGGGGGTGTGATTTTCTTCCCAAGTGCTTAGCAACATTGCTGAGACCAATAGTTGGAGTGAATCAGGGTTAATGTTTTGCCAGGTGCATGTGATGGAAGGACAATGGAGTGACCTTGCTGAGGATAATGCCAAGAGATGTTTTACATGATAAAACACTGGGCCTAAGCTACGGAAGGGGGCCGTTGGTGGTTCAGTGGTAGAATTCTTGCCTTCTGTGTGGGAGACCTGGGCTCAATTTCCAGCCAGTGCACCTCATGCACAGCCACCACCTGTCTGTCAGTGATGGCTTGTGTGTTGTCTTGATGCTAAACAGGTTTCAGTGGAGCTTCCAGACTAAGCCAGACTAGGAAGAAAGGCCTGGCAATCTACCTCTAAAATTCAGCCAGTGAATACCCTATGGATCCCAACATTCTGATCCGCAACTAATCATGAGGATAATGCAGGACCGGTAGTATTTTGTTCCATTGTACATGGGGTTGCCATGAGGTAAGGCCAACACCATATCAGCCAACAACAACAAAGCTAAAGAGGAAAGGGAGTGTTGACAAGAGAGATAGGTAGACAAGGACAAAGTAGAAAGATCAAGGGATTGGAGAGCTGGACAAAGTAAGAGAACTGAAATAGAGGGAGCACCTGTTGACTGAGCTGGAAGGATGGAGGTGTGGCCATAACGTGGATGTTGGAGCTAATGTTTCAGAGGAGGGGTCTGCCCAGATGATGAGGAGCCCGTGGCCATGGGAGGTAATGGAAGTGTGCAAAGAAAGGGCATGGAGGAGAAGTCTCTGTTGATGAGGAGGTCAAGGAAATAAAAGACTAGAGTTTTGGAGGTCATTTTTTTCCCCCTTCAAGTGATATTCTTTATTTTGTGAGCCAATCTGTTATATAGCTAAGAGGTGACCTCAGGGGATAGTTCGGTTCAAAGTATGAAGAGTATCTCGGAGCAGTAGTCTTGGGGAATTCCTCTAGTTTTATTGGGCCAGTAATTTTGGATTTTTTAAGAATTTGAGGTTTTGTTCCACATTTTGATGGTATGAGGTCCCCAACTCTCTGCTTGCTTCCCTTTCCTTTTATCTTTTGAGAGATAAAAGGTGGTGCAGGCCACACCCCAGGGAAACTCCCTTTACATTGGATAAGGGATGTGACTTGGGTAGAGGTGGTGTTACAATCCCATCCTAATCCTCTTTAACATAAAATTACAATCACAAAATGGAGGCCAACCACACAATTATGGGAATCATGGCCCAGCCAAATTGATACACACATTTTTTGGGAGACATAATTCAATCCATGACAGTTGGCATAGATTCATATTTCCGTTAAACCATATGTATAAATTATAATGAAATATTCTTTTTTAAAAATTACTTTCAGGGTGGTTTCTTTTATGTCCTGAGCAATATGACAATCATATGGCCAAACAAACTGAACAAACAAGAAATCTAAATAAAGAATTTGAGCAGAAGCAATTTTAGAAGAGATTTTTTTTAAGTATTCTAGTGAGTTATATATGTGTTTGCAAGTATAATAAGATCCCTAATACATAAAGAACGATTCTAAAAAATTATAATGAAACCATTCCTATGCGTTCTGTATTACACATGATATTGCAATCGAAAAACAAAACGAAACAAAACATAACCTCTTTAAGGTCATAACTAGCCTGTAATAAAAAATTGTTAATTGGTTTGTTGAGGTATTTACCATTGTTCTGATTTCCAAGCAAGCAAAAGCTTCATTAAACTAAAGGCAATTAATTTTAAAATGCTTCAGATTGCAACTAATGAGCCTACAGGATTTACTACCAGTTAAGGTTACCAAACTAACTAGATGCCTGAATTTATCTTTATCTCTGGTTGTATGACTGACTGAGTTGACTATTGGGAGGTCTATCACCCAGCAATCAATCACACTGCCACCCAGCAATCGGACTGCAACAAGGCACTCTTAACAAGAAAATTGTCATAGTGGATTCTGGGGACCATGTGTATCATACTATGCTCCACTTTTTTTATGATTTAATTCTGATTTTGTGAAAGAGCTGCCTTAAATATTGAAATCACTTATGGTTCTTAACAAAACAAAGCAAAGGGGAAAAAAAGACTGCTTTAGCTAACATATTCACATGCTCTTTTAAAATAATCTACTGGAATTAAAATGTTTTATTTTTTTAAGTGTAGAAAATACTAAAAATAAGTTTATAGTCATGGATAATACTACCATACAAATTATCTTTTAGACTCATTGACTGAGGTTAAATAAAAAACGATTTTTTAAAGAATTTTTCAATGTTCATTTGCTTGGTCCCTTATTATTTGTTATATATGTTTATTTGCTCCCTCATTCATTTTCTGAACAATTATTTGTTAAATAAGTACAGAGCAATAGTCATTGTGCAGTTCAAAAAAATAAATAGAAAATGAGATTTCCTCTAAGGAAATTTAGACTCTGTTGAATAGAGTAAGGTAAATATTGTAGGTACATTAAAGTGTCTTTATAGCTGCTATCATAGAAGCCTTCCAGAACTCTTGGGATCATTAGTGCTAACATTTGGTCAATGTATCTTGTCTTTATAAAAATATACATTTTACAATCTTTTTCTTCTAGTTGTTTTCAGCTGAAGAATTGATCTGCTCTCATCTGCTAGATCTTATCTGAAGTTGAAAATCTATAAATAGTACGTGTGTGTATATGCGTGCCCAGTGTCTTCATGGTATAACAAGGACCATGGAAGTAAAAAAACAAGATATATGAAGACCAGTTTGCAACCTGTTGAATAATATTTACAATCTATTATGAGTGTGTGAATTAAAGCAGCAGTAATGTGGAGAGAAACAATGTGTATGAGAGTACAAAGAAAAGAATATTCAGTACGTGTGGCTTATTGGATAAAAGAAATTGAAGGCAAAGGTTTGTGCTTGGATAATTAAATCCTATCATTTGAAATAAGAAGAGCAGGCTTGTGGACAGCAGGTTTGAGGAAGAAACAAATTTGTAAGATTTGGAGCAAGCTAATTTTTATATGTCCATATGACTCCTAAGAAAAGGTCCCAGGGATCTGAGGTGAAGAACAGAGTCTTAAAAGGAGATTGGAAAAAAATGGTGACAGATTTATAGATATACGGGCAAAGTTTTGAGTTTTGTATGTTTGAGATCTTTAATTTTAAATATTATTGGCTAGGAGAATTATTTTTATTTTATTTTTTTTAATATATATATATTTTATTGTACTTCAGGTGAAAGCTTACAGAGCAAATAGTTTCTCATGAAATAGTAGTACACATGTTGTTTTTTGACATTGGTTAACAACCCCACAACGTATTAAGCCTCTAAATTCTCAACCTTTTTTTTTGATGAAAATTACAGATGGCCAAAGATACACCGTTTCAAAAATTTCTACATTCACAGTTCAGTGACATTGACTACGCTCTTAGGAGAATTATTTTTAAGTCACTTTTTATATTTTCTATTTGTACTTTGACATGAATTTAAAATTCATTTGACATGAATTTAGAATCATCCAAGTTCAAATTCTAGTTACTACTTACTGAGTGACCTAGAGAAAACAACATATACAAAAATTAGTTCAAAATTAGTTTGTAAAACTGAGACAATAATTTCTATATTAAAGAGTTCCTATAATAATTATAATAATTGAAAAAATATTTAATATACAATGAAAGGTGATGATCAAACATTTGTCTCCTTCTAGAAGGACACACAACAGAAAAATGTGTTTTAATTTTTTCAGTAAATTGACCTTAGATTGCTAAAGGAAGCACTTGCTAGGGCTTTCATTGTAATGCACCCTTTTAACCACATTAAATGTACTCAAGTTTTAAAACAAACTTTCCATTTAACATCTCTCCTAGATGAAGCTAATGGAACAGGAAACTACAAAAAATAATAAACGTGTTTTTAATTACTTATTTATTTTTTATATTCCATACCTGTGATGAATGGTGTAACACAAGAATGCTCTCCAAATTATGCCTAACTTAATATTAGCAGAAATTTTGCTGCATTTATCTTTTTCAAAAAGTGATCTAGTTCTCTCATTCCCCATATGTTTTATGCCCATTTAGAGCAAAACTGCTTTGAAGAAGAAAACCTTCAGCTGTGCCTTCCTGTCAGGATTTTAAATTAACTTTAATTTTTTGAATATGCTTTGTTTAAACTGTTTATATCTATGGCTTCTCTTGTGTATTTTAGAATAATGTCTTTGCATATTGGTTCTTTCCCACAACTCCTGGAATAGATTCTACAGGGAGCTAGAAGTCTTGTGTTCTTTTACCTGTCAGACACTCCAAAAACAAGGTTAAAAGAAAATATTCAATTAGGAAAAAACATACTTTATAATAGTGAAATAGGTAGAAGATTAAATGTTTCATCAAATTGAAGACATATGCTATCTTCACAAAATTTTCTTATATTTATGTCCATTTCCAAATTTATCATCTATACCTCACTGTCACCCTATCACCCTACTCCTTCTGCAACAAAAGAAACAAAAACAACGAACCGAACAGCTCAAAATACCTGTTCTTTTTTTTTTTTTAATTATGCATCTTGAAGTATCTTGATTTACCTAGTCACCTGCATCTTAAGTCTTTTTCATTACCCTGTTCTGCCTAAAAAACCAATCAGACACTAAGCCCTATCTATTTCTGCTTTATAAATATATTTAGGATCTTTTTCTATTTTCTTTAATAACATAGTATTAGTATACTCTGAATATTTTTCACCTGGACTACTACATCAACCTCTAACTGGATTCACTTCTTGCAATCTTGCTTCTTAGCAAATTATTGTCTCTACCACCACTAAGGTCACCTTTTAAAATACTTCAATCTCTTCTCATTGATTACCGGATAAAATACATATTTCCTAGCATGCTATGTTAAGCTATTCATGAAGGATCTCTCCCACATATTTTTGGACCTCAATTCCTGCCATTCCTCACCTATACACATTGTATTTCAGCCATAAAGAACTATCACCCATTCTCCAGATTTGTTCTGCTCTCTTCTATCTGCACCCTTGAACATTCAGTTATTCTTATCTGAAATGTTACCCATTGTGTAATTGTTGGTTTGCCATCTTAACTCCCCATAGCAAACCGGAAGTTTCTTGAGGGGAATAATTTTCTTATTATACTTTTTGTTTTGTCTTTCATTATAATCTTGGTTTGATACATACTTAACACTTAAAAAGAAATGAATTTTTGATGAAAGAATGAAATTATGGAGATCTGGATAAATAGATTTATGAACAGAAAAGAAAGACAACACTAGAGATTGGAAAAAAGTCATACAATACTATATCGTATTATATCATGGTTTTATGTCTTAGTTTTCATTAGGTAAAATTTATTCTTACTGATGTCCTTATCATTTTCCTCTCTCAAATCATAACACTTTTATTAAATATCCTGGATTTTAACAGCAATATCTGTTCACTTATTTTTCTTTTTTATTGTGGTGAAATAGATCAACACAGCATTTGCAATTTTAATCATTCTTACATATACAATTCAGTGACATTAATTATATTCACCTTGTTGTGTAATAGTCATCACTGTACATTTCCAAATTTTTTCATCTGCCTTGTCTTGCTGTCGCTGTCAGGTGCTGTCTAGTCAGTTCTAACTCATAGCGACCCTAAGTACAACAGAACAAAACACTGCCCGGTTCTGTGTCATCCTCACAATCGTTATGCTTGAGCCCATTGTTGCAGCCACTTGTCTTAGTAAGAGATAAAATAGATAAAATAAATAGATACATGACAGATAGATATTTACTTCAAGGAATTGGTTCCTGTGATTGTGGGGGGGCTGGCAAGTCCACAATCCATATGTCAAATAACACACTGGAGATTCCTGCAGGCTGTGTCCTAAAATCAGGAGGCCAGGTGACAGGAAGAGTGAACAATGAGGGAGTTCAGGCAAAATGTCTAATTATAGTCTAGGGGAAGAACACACCCAAGGGAAACTTCCTTTTGGCTCTTAAGGCCTTCAAACGATTGGTTTAGGCCAATCCACATTGTGAAAAGTAACCTGCTTTGCTTAAGATAAATTGATTTAATCACATGTAACTACTGTAAAATAGCAACTAGACTAGTGTTTGACCAAACAAATGGGCAAAGTAGCCTACCAAGTTTACATATAAAATTAACTATCATAGTCTATCCTTGTCAACTTGGCAACTATGAGCATCTCCTTAAAAAATATGCAGTCTCCAAGTAAATGCAATAACAAAGTCATACTTACCCTAACATGATACAGCTATCTTGTACACAACCAAAAATGCAATAACCCCTTTCCTGGAGAGGATATAAAGTTAATATATATTATGTTTTATGATAAATAATGGGATAAGAGAGGGAGCAAAATAAAGATGTTTGCTACACACACACACACACACACATACACATTCATAACAAAACAAGGAAAAAATATGACAATTACAGTTCTCATTTCTGAAACTGGTCACATGGTTGTAGCTGATATTTATAACTCCCTTCTCCCACTCCCTAGTCAATATTCCCTTTACCCTTAGAAATCACCTCAGTTAGCTGTAGTTCTATGCCTGGTAGAGTATTCCAAACCTTCATTCATAAAGCATCTGGGTCATTTAGTAGTCTTGCCAAACTGGGTTGTTGTAATTTTCCACTGATTTTAATGGTGGTACTAAGAGATGTGCTATGGGATTTCCGGTATTCCAGGCACACTCTTCTTTATTTTCATTGTTTAATAGAAATGCAATTTCCCACTGGTAATCAGGATCACTCATATCAGTTTGTATAGTAACTTCCATCTTTGTCTGGTGATTCCGAGGGAAAAAGAGCCCCAAGTGCCTGGCTAGCTTTCTTAACTTCCAATCCAATGCAATCACTGTTGTGCCTCCTAGTGGGAGCATTCCTTCCTTTGAAACCAAGACCTCTAGGTCAGCAGAGCTTAAGGGTGCAGGAACAGGAAGCAAAAAAAGAAATTGTCTGATTCTCCTACTCCTCTGGAATTGCAGTTGTTGCTTAATGAAGGCTGCAGTTAACTGTTTAGTGACTTTTCCAAGCTACTTTGCCAAGTGTGTGTTCCAATTCTGTTATCTCTGCATTAGTCAGTGGCCTGACAAATTTCTCCAAAGTGCACCCTGGCTTTTCTGAGACAGCCAACAAGGAAAATCAGCTTCTGCAATAGGATCAAATCTACTGTAATCGTTGATCAGGAGCCAACATGGTGCTGTAGCCAGAAGCACCACGCAGTCCCTCCACAGCAAAGACTCAAAAAACTAAGTAAAATGGATACAAAAATCAATTCTGGGACCCTAAGCATCAAATGAAGGGATAAAGAACTCGACTAACACCGAATGGAAGAAGAAACTGACAGAGAACAGACAACAAGGAAAATTACAGAGCGGAGGTCCCTTATCAGCTAATGAGGCATGGATTCTCCAAACTGAACCCCTCAGCCACCGAGAACAGTGGACAAGGAGTATAGGAAGGCAGATTCATGGATCTCCCAGCAGGAGACAGAGCACCCAGTAACCAGTAACATGTGCTTTCCCACCCTCTACCCTTCTCCCCTCTGTGTGGCCTCCGCTGCTCTCTGGCGAGTCACAGTGCCCCTGCTAGGGAGAAGCCAGATCCTTGCCACTTGGATTCATTCTTCCCCACTGGCCAGCTCCTTCAGTGGCATTTTTTTGTTGCTGTTATTGCTGTTTTTTGACTTCTTTTGGTTTCTTCTCTCTCTCTCACCCCCTCCTTTTCCTTTCTCCCAAACACCTGGTGTCATGTGTCACGTGCCATCTCCTCTCCTTGACAGGCTATGCAGCACCACTTGGCTGGGGAGTTACTTCTCTGGTCCATGCTGCCAAGCCAGTGGGCTCCCTTGAGGATTTTTTTTTTTTTTTTTTTTTTTAATTTTCTTGGTTTCTTGCCTCTCTCTACCTTCCTTCCTCTCCTTTCTCCCAAACACCTGGGCCATGTACCATCTCCACTTCTTGATGGGCTGTGCAGCAACGCTCAGTTGGGGAGCCACCTTCAGTGGGCTCCCTCAGGGCTTTTTTTAAAACTTTTTTTCTCAATTTCTTGTCTCTCTCTGCCTTGCTTCCTTTCTTTCTCCAGACTACCTGAACATGTGTGCCTTTCTCTGTTTTTTTTTTTTTTTTTTCTGTTTCTTATGTCTCTTTCCCTTCCTTCCTTTCCTTTCTCCCACCTACCTAGCTGCCAATGCCGACTCTGTCCCTTCTGGGCAGGCTGTGACAGACTACCCATCTAGAAAGCCACTGGCAAACAGATTCCCTGGGTCTGTGCCACCCCAATGGCAGGCTCCCTCAGCACTTTTTTTTTTTTTTTTCACTTCTGTTTCTCTCTCTTCTTTCACACACCCACTTTTACTGATTTCCAAAGTTCTAAGGCCACTAATTCCACCTACTTCTGCTTTTGTAGTGGGAGAACAGACTCATGCAGCTACCTACACCACCATCTTGCCTCCTCTCTTTTCCATCTACTTCTTAACACCAAAATTTTCTGTAGCTACACAATTAATTGTATTAGTTATTCTCTGCCCTCTCTTGGTAAGACCTCTTGTTGAAGAATCAGCAAATTCTAGTCAGCATGTCTTCTGAAGTACAATCTGCTGTCATATCCCAAACTTCTACCTATGTTTTATTTTTTTTCCATAACCTTTGTCTGTGCTGTATTATAGTGATTCTTTTTGCCTGCTCCCTCTCATTCCTTCCACCCCTTCACTGTACACAACCAGCAGCAGAATCTAAATTCAGTACCTGAAAGATCAGGGTATATGAGGTAAATAATAAGCCTGATCAGACAAGCATGTTTCAGTTTTACCTTTTTATTCCCACATAAACGTGTGTAAAATATCCAACATACTTTGGAACTACAAATAATACAACATTTTATATTTCAGGAAAAACAAGCAACATTTTACCATTATTTTATTGCTCTAAAAACATAAATACAGTTCATTTATAATATTTTAGTATATTATGGTTTGTCCCAAATGGTATGAAATATATATGTTGCAAAATAATCTCTTTCAGAAAAAAGAAAATGCAGACCCAAAGGTTGAAGCAGATGAAATCACTGTGCTAAGTGCTACCTGGCTTATCAATGCATTTGAGTAGTTTCATTCCTTCCAAAAGTCATTAGCATTCTACTACTTTGTAGACAAAATATAAACTATGAAGTTGGGTTGTGATTAATTTTGGAAACATAAAATATTCATGAGTTGTTCCATTACTATTCTTATGCATTTAAAACTCTCTTAATAACTACTTTTGGAGAAATAATTAACTCAGTCATTCAATCTGAACATGCATTTGATGGTTATTAAACTCAGAGACATGGCTACAGAATTCAAATATCCAATCTCCATTAAAATTAAAATATGAACTCAAACTCCTATTCATAACATAATTGTACTGTGTTTTGACAAGTGTATCATCATAATGTGAGTATCAGTTTTGGATGCACAACTATTTTTTTTAATAGTCGGGGACATGTTTGTCTTTTTTTCAGGTAATTTGCTTATTACAAATGCTCTATATGCCTGTAATGAGAAATGTTCTCACAAAGTCAAAGAAATCACAAAATAATTTGATGATGTGGACTAAATACTGAATATGTGATATTTATGAAACTATTAGGGTTCTCCCCAGGGATGAGACTACTGCTAGTGTATTGATTAGTATTAAATGCAGAGACATGGATTATACCCATAGAGATGGATGCATTGGGAAGAATATGTTGGAATGAGAGTTCTCACATTGCATCTCAACACCTTGCTATAGTGAAAAATTGACTAGAAGAATGTACCTCCCCTCATTCATTAATTATAAAACTCCCAGTTGACCATAGGGAATTAGTTTACACCTAGTTCACTCACTCACTCACTATTTCATTCATTCATTCCTCAAACACTTTGGAGCACATAGTATATATAAACACAGTGCTAGATTATGTGAATACAGAAATGGATAAGCTTAAAGTGAACTTTGCCTGTATAGGCTTATATTCCAAAGGGAACCAAAAGCCAAATCCATTGCCATTGGACAGATGTGAAATCATGGCGATTCCATGTGTTACAGAGTAAACTGCTCCATAGAGTGTTCTTGGATGTAATCTTTAGCTGGAAGCAAGTAGCCAGGTCTTTCTTCTGTGGTGCCTCTTGGTGAGTTCCAACCACCAACTTTAGGTTAGTAGTCGAGCACAAACCGTTTGTACCATGTAGGGAACTTTTCTCAAAGGAAGAAACACAGGAAATAGTTATTAAACAACTGACTATATTATAAGAAAGATAAAGAAGCACAGAAAGCTATGAGAGCACTTATGTAGCCTGTGAAATGAAGGGAAGTTTCTGTGGGATAGTGCCATGCAATCTGACATCTGAAGGATGTTTAAATGTGAGCTCTGTGAAGAAGGGAAGAGAGGTGTAGAGAGTTACAGGTTCATGAAAATTTCATATAAGGGTCCTGAGGCTAGAAATTGGATGAGATAGTTGAGAAACTGAAAAAAAAAATTAAAAATATATGTGTCTGGATCACTAAGAATTGAGAAAAGTGGAGATTAGGCTTGGAGAAAGACAAACATCAGATAATGTAGGTCCTTGTAGGACACATTAAGTATTCTGGAATTTATCCTAAGAAAAGTTGAAAGGAGTTAATATGGGTTAATTGTATCGAAGTCACAGAACTTATAAGACTAATCCATTGATTCTTTTTTTTTTTTTTTTTCATTGTTGTAAATTAAGTTCCTTGGCCAGAAGCAGTGTTGGTGGCTGCCAGATCAGCATGTACGACATTCATCAAATTGAAGGACGGAGATCCTGCAGGAGAATGAAAGGCAGTAAAATCCAGAATAATTGTCTACATTGGTGCAAATAAATCTCTGTCCTCTTTATGATGGACGGATTCCAATATAATCATCTCCCATTAGTTCTTGGGTCCTGTAGAATGAGTGGTGGCAGTAGCCAGCTCAGCTTTAGTGAGGGAGCGGCATGCTGTTGAGAGACTGCATGACTCTCATGTCTACAACCAGGATATCTTTTCCATGCATCTATAAGATGAATGCTGTTGCCTACAGACCTATGTCAACAAAGGAATAATCTTGCTTACTTTGTCTTATTACAAGTCTTCTTTACCTTCAGGATTATTGGTGACTGAGTTGGAATCAGAAAAGGGTTTTTTGGTTTTATCCACACAATATGCAAATATTCTTATACTGTGGTCACAATTTAGGAGGTTCACTTATATATGTCTTCCTAAATTTTTTTACAATAATCCTTTTATTTTATTAATTTTTAATCTCTCATTATCTTTTTAAAGCATCATTTATAGATAGCTCATCTCAGGCCTTCTCTCCTTCTAGGTAAATTCCAAAATGTGATGTACTATTTGATTTTCTTCCTACTGATAGGTTTTATTTGTTTCACTATCTTTTAAAATTATGCAAAAGTGGGATTTCAATGCTTTTGTAGTGTACTTTTGGCCAGTAAAAGTGAATCATACATATTAGCATACATATATACCAGGCTTGGATTTTTTCTTTACAGATCACTGGTCATGATGTGTGTTTTGGGGAAACAGGAGACAAGCATTGAGTGTGAAACAATTACTCATGGAAATTCATTGTGCCCCTCATGCTACTATTTTGACCACTAATACAAATAGTTAATGCTTGGTAGGCTTCTCAGAAATTTGGGGGTAGTGTCTACCATATGTGGAACTTCTCTGACCCATTTAGAATCAGGGAAAGTTAGCTTTGAAGTATCCCAGAAAGCTTTCTGGCTGATATAAGCAGCAGTGTGAAACAATATCACGTACATCACCTTTACCTCTTGAGAAAGTGCTGCCAGTAATGTCTAAATTTATTGCTGAAAAGAATGAGATAACACCTAAGTAACAATATGTAATTCAGGTTGGATTATCATCATATAACCCATAGTAAAGTATAGGTTTATATCATGGCCCAGGAGCAGGACATGAACTATTCCTCAAAAGAAAAACAATTACTTGATATGAGAGAAAGTCTTTCTTCCAAATCCTTGGCAGATATTGTTTTGACACTTCTCTTGGAGTTTTCCATAGAGTCAAGCCAAAACTGTCTTTGCCATAAACATTTAAACAACACTAGACTTGTGGAGTTATAAGAGATAGCTTGTAAAGGTGTATAGACTGCTGCTCATACCATCCAGAAAGATTTCTGGGATACTTCAAAACTAGCTTCCCCTGATTCCAAATAAGTCAGAGAAGTTCCACATATGGTAGATGCTGCCTCCAAATTTCTGAGAAGCCTACCAAGCAATTAACTATTTGTATTAATGATCAAAGTAGTAACATGCAGAAACTTGCCCTTTTCTATAGGGCTGATTTCTCATTATTACCAGTTACTCCACTAAAATGGTAGATGCCGGGGTTTCTTTTGGGATAGTGAAATGACTAAGGCTCTTCCACACTTAATGGTTGCTCAAAATTCAAAAGTTGACTTAACACTGAGGTAAGAAGCTGTTTTTTCTTGCCAAATGAAAGAAAACTGCTTCCACTTTGGTTTTTTTTTTTTTTTTTGGATTTTTTTTTGCTTTCTGGAATAGTATTTTTTAAAAACCACAAAATCAGGAACTACATATCAGGTATCAGTTGCAAAGGCATTTATTATTTGTTCTTTTTAAGAAAACATATTTGAGGAGTCCGGGCAAATGGCGCTCTAGGCAGAAGCACCACGCCGTCCCTCCACAGCAAAGATTCCAAAAACTAAGTTGAACAGAGAATACAACAATCCTGAAACCGTAAAACATCAAATGAAGAGATAAAGAACTCAGCCAAGCACCAAATGGAGTGAGAAAACTGACAGAGAACGGACAGTGAGGAGAGATTCATGCAGAGGTCTCCTACCAGCTAACACAGTGCGGATCCACCATCTTGGACTCCTATCGGAGACCAGCAAATGGGACTACGAGAAAGCAGCCTCACGGAGCGTCCAGCCGGAGACAAAACAACCGGTAATTTGTGGTGTGCACTTTCCCACACCCCACCCCTCTTCGCCCCGACTCGGCCTCCTCTGCTTCCCACGGCCACAGTCTCTTGACCAGGAAGCGCCGGCTACTTGGATTCCACACACCCAAGTGGGTGGCTCTCTGGGTACCATTTGTTGGCTGCTAGTGTAGCTTTTCTTTTCTGCTTCTTTTGATTTCTCACTTGCCTCTTGCCACCTCCCCCTCCTTTCCCTCGAGTGCCTGGCTCCATGCACCACCTTTGCTTCTTCCTGAGGGGCTGCAGAGCGCCGGCAATTTGTGATATACACTTTCCCACTCTCTACACTTCTTCACCCACACTCGGTCTCCTCGGCTTCCCATGGACAAAGTCTCTTATCCAGAAACACCAGCCCACACTAGCTGGCTCTCTGAGTGCAATTTGTTGGCCGCTGGTGTTGCTTTTTTTTTTTTTTTCCTGCTTCTTTTGATTTCTTCCTTGCCTCTTGCCGCCTCCCCCTACTTTCGCTAAAGTGCCTGACTTCATTCACCATCTTTGCTTCTTCCTGAGGGGCTGCAGAGCTCCATTTGAGTGTGGAGCTGCTTCCTGGTCTGGGCTACCACGCTGGTGGGGTCCTGGGGCTTTTGTTAGTTTTTTCGTTTTGAATTGTTTGTATGTTTTCTTTTCCTTTTCTTGAGTTGGGAGCCCTTTCTGGCCAGGGGGAGCTGCGTGGCAAGGAACTCCCCTTCAGCTTCCTCAGACATGCAGAGGGATCCCTGAGAGCATTTCTTTCTACATTGGTTTTTTTTTCTTTCTGTTTTTTGGTTGGGGGGCTATCTTATACTTTTTCTATTTTAATTAGTTTTGTTTTCTTTTCCCTTTTTTTCCATTTTTGTCTTTCTTTATTGCTCAGTCTCTCCTCTCTCTATATCTTCCTTCTCTTTCTGATCCCTGAATACCAGGCATTGTATACCTAAACACTGTCTAGCCAGGGTGTACTGCAACACCTGAGAGCGACTTCCCCAGACCTCATAGGTGCATTGGTGGGATCCCTGGGAACTTTGCGGTTCTTTAAACTTTCTGATTTTTATTTCTTCATTCTTTTCTTTTCTTCCTCTTTCCCTTTCTGTTGTTCTCCATTTCATAGTCTCTCATCTCTCCATTCCAACGGCAAGCTCCCCTAGCATTCTTTTTTGTTTGTTTGTATGTTTTTGGCTCCTGTTCCTCTCTCCTCTCTCATATCCAGCTTACCCCCACACATATCAATCTCCTTGCTGCTTCCTGCCTACCTGCACCATGTGCTTGACATCACACCACCAAGCAGCACAGGTACGGCCCACTGGAACTTGCCCTGCACTGATTACCGACCTGCAATGGTGGCTGTAGTAAGTTCCACAAACAACCCATCCCAGTAACTCCTCTTCAGCTAGACGTGCCCTGCTGTACCATATCTGAATGACCCTGCCAGTTGGAGAAGGAGGTGAAAAGTATTGAGTGCACAGACGAGCAAGCAACAAAAAGAACGCAGTCCGCCTGCTCAGACATAGTCAAATTTCTTTTTAAAAAAAGGGATGAAACAAACAAATCTACAATCAATAAATGATAAAAATAACTACTGAATGCCCCGAAAACAGCAGACAATATCAAAACATTTACAAAAACCAGACACGATGGTTCCAGTAGGCATCCAAAATAAAACACCAGATGACTCTCCTATGGAAGAAAATGCACTAGAAGTACCTGATAGGGAATTCAAATATCTAATACTCGGAATTCTCCAAGAATTGAGGCAAAAAGCTGACAAACATGAGGAAAAAATAGACAAATTCATAGAAAATACAGAAAAAATTTGAAGAATTCAGGAAGATGGTGCAGAAACAAAATGCCAAACTAAATTCACAACTACAAATTATACAAAAACAACAATTAGAAATCCAAAAGATAAACAATGAGATTTCAGAAATGGATGATGTCATAGAAGGGCTGAGAAGCAGATTTGAAGTGGTGGAAGACAGGATCACTGGAATTGAAGACAAACACATGGATACAACTCTGTTTCAGGAAAACGCAGAAAAAATAACAAAGAAAAATGAAGAGACCCTGAGAGTTATGTGGGACACAATTAAAAGCAAAAATTTATGAGTGATTGGAATTCCAGAACAGGGGTAGAAAACAGAAAACACAGAGAAGATCACAGAGGAACTGCTGACAGAAAACTTCCCCAATATCATGAAAGATGAAAAGCTGTCCATCCAAGAACCTCAAAGAACCCCATATAGAAGAGACCCCAAAAGAAAATCACCAAGGCATATCAAATTACACTTGCCAAAACCAAAGACAAACAAAGAATCCTGAGAGCAGCTTGTGAAAAACAAGAAGTCACATACAGAGGAGAAACAATAAGACTAAGCTCCAATTATTCGGCAGAAACCATGCAGGTAAGAAGGCAATGGGATGACATATATAAAATGTTGAAAGAAAAAAATTTTCAGCAAAGAATAATATATCCTGCAAAACTCTCATTCAAATTTGATGGTGAAATTAGGTCATTTCCAGATAAACAGAAATTAAGGGAATATGTAAAAGTCAAACCAAACTTACAAGAATTATTAAAGCGAGTTCTTCAATCTGAGGACAAACAGCTTCAGCTCACAGGCAGAACCTAGGACACAGGATCATATGAGCCAGACACCAATCTACGAAATGAACTCTCGAGGACTATCCAAAACCAAAAAAAATACAACAGGGAATCAGAGCAGTTAATCAGTAAATGACAACAACATCAAAACAATAAAAGAGGGAATAAACGGCATAGGTATACAACCTTCTAATGGAGAGGAGGGCAAGGTGATACCAAGTAATGGTAGACTGCTTCAAACTTATAAAGATAAGGGTAAAATTCATGGTAAGCACAAAGAAAGTTAACAAAACAACTCATAAAAATAAAGACAAAAAACATAAAGTCTCAGCAAAAACACCTACAAAAACAAAAGAAATGAAAAAAAAAAATCCGCAAACAAAAGTAACTCAGCACAAGAGAGTAAGAAGAACAAATTAAACTTCAGCACCACAAAAAAAAGCACTACAAAATGACAGCAACAAACTCACGTCTATCAATAATTACACTTAATGTAAATGGACCCAATGCACCCATAAAGAAACAGAGAGTGACAGAATGCGTAAGAAAACAGGATCCATCAATATGCTGTCTAAAAGAGACACACATTAGAAACAAAGATGTGAATTTATTAAAAGTCAAAGGTTGGAAAAAAAATATATCAAGCTAACAACTACCAAAAAAGAGCAGGAGTGGCAATTCTAATTTCAGATAAAATAGACTTTCAAACAAAATCTACCAAAAAAGAAAAAGAAGGACACTATATAATGATTAACGGGACAATCCATCATGAAGACATAACCATAATAAACATCTACGCACCCAATGACAGGGCTCCAAAATACATAAAACAAACTCTAACAACAATGAAAAGAGAAATTGACAGTTCCACGATGATAGTAGGAGACTTCAAGTCACCACTCTCAGTAAAGGACAGAACAATTAAGAAGAAACTCAGCAAAGATACAGAAGACCTAAAGGGCACAATCAGCCAACTTCACCTCATAGACATATACAGAACACTCCATCCAACCGCTGCAAAGTACACATTCTTTTCCAGTCCACACAGAATGTTCTCCAGAATAGACCACAACTTAGGCCACAGAACAATCCTCAACAAGATCCAAAACACTGAGATAATTCAAAGTATCTTCTCTGACCACAGTCCCATCAATGTAGAAATTAACAATAGAAAGAGCAAGGAAAAAAAAAAATCAACTACATGGAAACTGAATAATACCCTGCTTACACGTCACTGGGTAATAGAAGAAATCACAGATGTAATCAAAAAATTCCTAGAATCAAATGAGAATGAAATCACATCGTACCAAAACCTTTGGGACACAGCAAAGGCAGTCCTCAGAGGACAATTCATAGCAATAGATGCACATATCAAAAAAGAAGAAAGGGACAAAATCAAAACCTTAAGTACAGAACTCAAACAAATAGAAAGAGAACAGCAAAAAAAGCCCACAACCACTGGAAGAAAAGAAATAGTAAAGATCAGAGCAGAAATAAATGAAATAGAGAACGGAAAAACAATAGAAAGAATCAACAAAACCAAAAGTTTGTTCTTTGAAAGAATCCACAAAATCGACAAACCACTGGCCAGACTGACAAAAGAAAAACAGGAGAGGACACAAATAACCCAAATAAGAAATGAAATGGGGCACGTTACAACAGAACAAACTGAAATAAAAAGGATTATAACAGAATATTATGAAAAACTATACTCCAACAAATTTGAAAACCTAGAGGAAATGAATAAATTTCTAGAAACACACAGCCTACCCAAGCTACAACAAAGTGATGTTGAAAATCTGAACAGACCAATAACAAGAGAAGAGATGGAAAAGGTAATATAAAAACTCCCAACCAAAAAAAGCCCTGGCCCAGATGGCTTCACTGGAGAATTCTACAAAACATTTACAGAAGAGTTTGTACTAGTACTACTCAAGCTAATTCAGAGCATAGAAGAGGAAGCAACACTTCCAAATTCATTCTATGAAGCCAACATAACGTTGATACCAAAACAAGGCAAAGACTTCACAAAAAAAGAAAATTACAGACCAATATTTCTCATGAATATAGATTCAAAAATTCTGAACAAAATTCTAGCCAATAGAATTCAGCATCATATCAAAAAAATAATACACCATGACCAAGTAGGATCCATACCAGGTATGCAAGGGTGGTTCAACATTAGAAAATCAATCAAAGTAATCCACCACATAAATAAAATGAAAGAAAAGAATCAAATGATCATCTCAATTGATGCAGAAAAGGCATTTGACAAAGTCCAACACCCATTCCTGATAAAAACTCTCAATAAAATAGCTACAGAAGGGAAATTTCTCAACATAATAAAGGACATCTATGCAAAACCAATGGCCAACATCATTCTTAAAGGAGAGAGGCTGAAAACATTCCCCTTGAAAACAGGAACAAGACAAGGATGCCCTTTATCACCATTCCTATTTAACATTGTGCTGGAAGTTCTAGCTAGAGCAATAAGGCAAAAAAAGAAATAAAGGGCATCCAAATTGGTAATGAAGAAGTTCAACTGTCCCTGTTTGCAGATGATATGATACTAAAGACTCCATGAGAAATCTACTGGAACTAATAGAAAGATTCAGCAGAGTAGTAGGATACAAGCTAAACATACAAAAATCAGTTGGATTCCTGTACACCAATAAGGAGAATGATGAAAAGGAAATCAGGAAAACAATACCATTTTCAGTAGCCCCTAAAAAGATAAAATACTTAGGAATAAATCTGACCAGGGATGTAAAAGACCTATACGAAGAAAACTACAAAACACTACTGCATGAAACCCAAAGGGATCTAGATAAATGGAAAAACATACCATGCTCGTGGATAGGCAGACTCAACACTGTGAAAATGACAATTCCACCCAAAGCAATTTACAAATACAATGAATCCCAACCCAAATACCAACAACATTCTTCAAAGAGGTGGAAAAACTAATCATTAACTTGATATGGAAAGGGAAGAAGCCCTGAATAAGTAAAGCACTACTGAAGAAGAAGAATAAAGTTGGAGGACTCACACTACCTGACTTCAGAACCTACTCTACAGCTACAGTAGTCAAAACAGCCTGGTACTTGTACAACGACAGATCCATTGACCAATGGAACAGAATTGAGAACCCAGATGTAAATCCATCCACCTACAGTCACCTGATCTTCGACAAGGGCCCAAAGTCCATCAAATGGGGAAAAGACAGTCTTTTTAACAAAAGGTGCTGGCAAAACTGGATATCCATTTGCAAATAAATGAAACAGGACCCATACCTCACACCGTATACAAAAAGTACTTCAAAATGAATCTAAGACCAGAATATAAAGCCTGAAAGTATAAAGTTCATAGAACAAAAAATACGACCAACACTTCAGGGCTTAATACATGGCAGTAACAGGATACAAACCATAACCATCAATGCAGAAACCCCAATAGATAAGCTAGATAACTGGGATCTTCTAAAAATCAAACACCTATTCTCTTCAGAAGACTTCACCAAAAGAGTGAAAAGAGAACCTACAGACTGGGAAAAAATTTTTGGACAGTACAAGTCAGGCAAAGGTCTAATCTCCATAATCTACAAGAAAATCCAACACCTCTACAACAAAAAGACAAATAATCCTATTAAAAAATGGGCAAAGGAAATGAACAGACACTTGAAGAAAACATTCAATTGGCCAACAGACACATGAGGAAATGCTAGTGATCACTAGTCACTAGAGAAATGCAAATTAAAACCACAATGAGATACCGTCTCACCCCGGGATTACTGGCACGAATCAAAAACAATGGAAATGACAAATGTTGGAGAGGCTGCGGGGAGATGGGAACTCTTATGCACGACTGGTGGCAATGCAAAATGATGCAACCATTTTGGGAAATTATATGGCGCTTCCTTTGAAAGCTAGAAATAGACATACCATTCGATCCAGCAATCCCCCTCCTAGGAATATATCCTAGAGAAATAAGAGTCGTCACTCAAATAGACATATGCACACCTATGTTTATGGCAGTATTGTTCACAATAGCAAAACGATGGAAATAACCTAGATGCCCATCAACAGATAAATGGATAAACAAACTATGGTAGATACACACAATGGAGTACTATGCAATGAGAAAGAACAGCAATGAATCTGTGAACCATCTCATAACATGGATGAAACTGGAGGACATTATGCTGAGTGAAAAAGTGAATCACAAAAGGACAAATACTGTATGAGATCTCTATTGTAAAAACCCATGAAAAAGTTCACACACAAAATGTAACAATCTTTGTTGGTTACCAGGGATGGGAGGGTATGGGGGGAAACACTAAATAAGCAATAGATAAGTGGTATCTTGGGTGAAGGGTGAGACAGTACACAATACAGGGGAAACTAGCACAACCTGTACAAGGAAAGGTCATGGAAGCCCCATAGACACATCCCAACTCTGTAAGGGACTGAATTGCTGGGCAGAGGCAGCTGGGGACCATGGTCTCGGGGAACATCTAGCTCAATTGGCATGACACAGTTTATAAAGACAATGCTCTACATTCTACCTTGGTGAGTAGTGTCTGGGGTCTTAAAAGCCTGTAAGCGGCCATCTAAGATACTCCACTGGTCTCATCCCTTCGGGAGCAAGGGAGAATGAAGAGAACAGGATACAAGGAAAAGATCAGTCCGCAGGACTAATTGTTCACAGCTACCAAGGCCTCTACCGGACTGAGTCCAGTACAGCTAGATGGTGCCTGGCTACCACCACTGACTGCTCTGACCAGGATCACAACAGAGGGTTCTGCACAGAGCTGGAGAAGGATGTAGAGCATAATTCTAACTCACACACACAAAAAAAGATCAGATTTACTGGCCTAAAGGAGACTGGAGAAACCTCGAGAGTATGGCCCCCAGACACCGTTTTAGCTCAGTGGTGAAGTTACCTCTGAGGTTCACTGTTCAGCCTGGGAATGGACAGCCTGGTAAAACCAAATGAGACTAACAAAGTACAGGAGTCCAGTGACAAGGGCCAGAAAGCAGAAGGGGACAAGGAAGCTGGTGATAGGGAACCCAAGGTTCAGTAAGGATATTGTTGGTGTGTTGTGAGATTGTTAACCATTGTCATAGGGCAACATTTGTAGTAATTGTTAAATGAGAAACTATTTTGTTCTGTAAGCCTTCATCTTAAGTGAGAATAACAGCACAATTGGAAGAGCGTAGTCAGTGTCACTGAACTGTGTATGTAGAAATTTTTGAAACGGTCTATCTTTGGCTATGTGTATTTTCACCAAAAAAAAAAAGGTTGAGAATTTAGAGGCTTAATATGTTGTGGGGTTGTTAACCAATGTCATAAAACAACATGTGTACTACAGTTTCATGAGAAACTATTTGTTTTGTAAGCCTTCACCTGAAGTACAATAAAATATTAAAAAAAAAAAAAAATAGAGAACATATTTGAAATGGTAGTGGTAGTTAAAGGCACCATTTGATTATTCTCCCAAACTCAGCTTTATTCTCCACTAGCAATTATTGGTAATTAAAAAGAGATGTGAAAATATTAATTACTTCTTTGGTTTAAAATTGAGATGGCTGAATAAATCCCTTTTATCTTCTCAAGGCTGCTGTATTTTTTTTTTTTTATTGGTTGATTGATTTATCAAACACTTATATATGATTATTATGTACCAGATGGAGTTCCTGGGTGGTGCAAACAGTTAAGTGCTCAACACTAGTCGAAAGATTGGAAGTTTGAACACTTGGAAGACTCCATGGAAAACAGGCCTGGAGATTTGTTTTCAAAAGATCGCAGCCTTGAAAACCGTATCGAGTAGTTCTGTGCACATATGGAGTTTCCATGAGTCAAAATCATCTGGACAACAACTAATCATGGCAACAACAAGAAGAACCAGACACTATTATAGTGCTCTGTAAAATAGATAACAATTCTAGGTGCTATTATAGTTGGAATTGACTCCACTGCAACTTTTTTTTTAATAGTCTCCATGTACATATGCTTAAAGTATATTCAAACTGATTACAAAATTTATGCAAGGTCACACAGCATTTAATTGATGGAGCTATGGCTTTAACCTGGGTAGTCTGATTGTGGTGATTGTGCTCTTAAATACTAGTATTTTGGGGAGCAAAGAAAAACAGGCTCTAGGGGTTTCCATTAGTCTGTTTTCATAATAGTCCTTATTTCTTTGGTCAAATAGCAATAGGAGAATTATTCTCATTTAAAGTATTTTATTTTTCAACTGTAATTCCAGTCATTGGAAAAGAATCATGAGTTAATTTTAGGATCTAACTAAGTTTACCATGAGGTGAACTTGAACTCTTCTCAAACCTTTATTTATTACCTGGGCCTAAGCCTCCGCTGTGACAAGTAGAAGCGGATCATGTTGCAGACTCCAGATTAATAGAAACTTAGTTTTTCTTAGGCTAGGTTCTCTACAGGAACAAAACTATTGAACTGTATACATACATATGTGTATATATATATGTAGAGAGAGAGAGATTTCAAGGAAATGGCTCACGAAGTTGTAGAGGCTGGCAAGTCCCAAATCTCTGGGTCAAGTGTCAGGCTTGAGGCTTTTCCTGACTCATGTGGTTGGAGGAGCTGATGAACTCAAAATTGGCAGGCCAGAGGGCAGGCTTCTGGCTCATGAGGCTGTAGGAGCTAGTGAATCCCAAAATCTGCAGCTCAGATGGCAAACTACTGGCTCATGTCCCAAGAACCAGAGGTCAGAGGATGATGAGTCAGATGCGAAAGGGTGAGGTTTGCCAGAACATTCGTATATATTGGATGCAGGCCACACCCCCAAGGAAATTACCCTTTCAACTGCTCACATCAGATCACAAAATGGAGGATGATTACATAATATTTACCAAACCACTGAGAATCATGGTCTAGTCAAATTGACACATAACCTTAAACATCACAGAGTTGCTGTCCAAAAACACTAAAAAAAATGAGCATTTCATTTGCTGAATTGCATAGTTATTCCTTTCCCTTTGAAAAAGGCTACAAGGAAGATTCTGAGAATGTATATTTCATAGGTGCTTCTGAGTCTGTTGGCTAATTCATTCTGGGAATTAATTCAACCGTCCTGATTTATCATTTCAAATCAAGTCTCCATTTTATAAACATACTTTTATTTTGTTGTTTAAATTATCAAATAAGTGGGACCTCAGAAGTTGCCTATCACATAGTCTTACCTGCCACTAAAGAATCCTGCATATCAGACCATTCTGATCGCTGTCCTGGCCCTGCTGTTAACCATGCCCATATTGTCCTAGGTCATTAAACGCCACTATTTGGACCCTAACCTCACGGCCTCTTACCATGTCTACTAAAATCAATTTTCAACTGAAGTGTGTTTCAAGACTAACTGTATTGTTATATTAAGGGATTTCTGGCACATCTACTTTATTTCTCCTTCACCTTCGTTGATATTGGGTCCTAGATAATCAACCAAACAAACAAATGATAGTGTATCCTGATGATTGTCTAGAAACTGACAAGAAGACGAGATCTCCAAGTACAGATGCAGGGAGATAGAGACGGTAGGATGAATTTGTAATCTTTAACTCACCCATATTATATTTGTATCCCCAGATAAGACCCCAAAGATATTGACTTCACCATGACCTTGAGAAATTTATTGATGAGTAAAGTTGTCAGTAAATGCATCTTTGAAAGTATTTTAATGGTTTTGGAAAGCACTTATTTTTATAAGGTGGAAGAAAACAATGTAGTGTGGTGATTTAGCAAACAAACTGTGAGCCCTAACAGCTTGGTTCATATTCATCACCTCCTAGGTTGGCAAATGTGTAAAAACTCTGTGCCTCTTTCTCTTCATTTTTAAGTTAGGGATGACAGCAGTAACTACACAACAGGGTTGGTATTAGTGCTACATGAGTTAACATATACTGCAGCCACCCGTCTTCTGCAATCAGAAGTCCTTACTTGGTTTTAAATCCTGAAAATAAGTGGGCATTTCCATTGATTACCATTGGAATACAATTGATCACAGCCAATCACTAATTTGGTTGTTTTACTACTACTGTGCACTGGGCTCACCTAGAGCCCTGTTTCCTAAAACTAGATGAAGTTTAATTTGCTTTAGTCCCAATGAGGCCAGACTACCAGCCACCATTCCCTCCATCTTTATGACATTCATTGCCTATAAACGATACTGGTCCCAATTTCTAGATCAGTCACTAGACAATAAATGCTAGTGAACAGGTGCACGGTCACTGATAATCACAAAAAGTGCTTGAATTCTACAATATTCCTACTTTTAGAATTGTACCACTAATGCCAGTTTCAAAAATTCTAGGCTGAGGCTTTTTTTTTTTTTATCATCTGAATAGGTGTACTGGACCACATGCCCCTTTTCTAAATGTCAGGGTAGATGATTAAGCAAATGTCTATCTTTATTCAGCTTCTATAGTGAGAGATAAGTTCTTCTTTCTATCACATATTATGGTGGCAAATTAGAAGTTTTAGGTGATTGTACATCAATAAAATGGTACATGTCTGTTTTACAGGTGTTTCATACAACTAATAGTATTACTAGAGTAACCGTCTGATTATATTTTATCTTCTCTGGTTCATCAACCTATGACAGGAAATTTGTTAGTTAAGCTAAAAGAAATATTTCAATCAAATTGGCAATTAGAGATCCTTGTGAAATTGGCTACTGTAACTCCACCCACAAGTGGCAAATCCTGGACTATGATGAAATCTTAGTGTAAATATTTGTTTAGTGAGATGGTTTTCTAACCATCAATTTCCTTCTTTTGTATATCCCTAAACTCAATAGGCAATGTCCTCTCAAACTACTTAAGGGACCATAGAGCAGAATATACCAAATAATAATCCAATAAATTCATATTAATAAAAAAGTTGTGAATTATTTATATTGCATTTCTCTTGTGAGCTGAAAGATGTTGTTATTTTCCAGCTTGAGAATAATTTGTTTTCATTTTAATAGTATATATGTGTATTTTGAAGTCAAAAATTTCAAAGTTTAAATGAATTTTCCAGATGTTTTCAGCCGTGCATGTGTGCATCGTTGTACAACAGATGTGTTCTTGGAAAGGGCTGTATTCAAATTTGAGGATATTCCAAAACATTGTTAATGGTGAATAGATAGTAGTGTATTTTAATTTAAGAACAGTTTTGTACAGAAAATTGCTGTCTCCTTACTCATGTTATCAGTAATTTAAAATTTTGTAACTTCTAAAAATCAGTCATACTTACTCTTTCTTTTATATTTCATCTCATCTCAGTATACAGCTCACGTAAAACATCCATGATGTCTGTTAGTTACTATTGATATATTTGTAGATGATGCTTTATGGGATATCCTCAAATGCAAATTTATTAGATTAGGAGCATCAATTTAATAATATAAAATTTGTCAAAAAACAAATATACATATATATGTAAATGATACGTGTGTAGCAAAAACTCTAGACGATGATAGATAAATTGATAGATAGACAGATGATAGAGATATATTCTATTTGAAAATATTTTTCCTTCTGCTCTGTGCTGTGTGGGAACACACAAATGAAACAACTTTTACAATCTAAAAATACAAATAGTAAGAGTGATATAGAGAGAATACTAAAGATGAGAGTGTCAGGAAAGACTTGCTGAAGGAAAGGACAGCTACACCTTGAATAATAAATAGGAATTGGCCACATTAAAGAAAAAATGGAACAGGGACTATTCTGAGTAGTCTTTGAAAAAGAACAAAGGCCAGAAACAGCAAACATGTTTGGAACACACCATGTTGTTTGGAAGTGTTCTAGTTTCATGTAATAGTTTATGTATCATGGAGTGAAGACAAAAGCTTCTTTTCTGTTGCACCTTAAAAAATATTAATTTTAAATTAAACTACTTGTATCATAGTTATTTCAATGATGTTTTAAAAATTTTTGAATATACCCCTATTCTTTTGCATTGTATATGTTCATAAACCTTAAAAGTTGATGGGACAGATCATTATTCCAAGCTTACAGAAAGGCAAGAAAAAAGTAAATAGGAATTCACTATAAATCTCCTAACAGTTTGACTAATCACTCGAAGAGCTCAGCATAGATAGTCAAGAAGACGTTTGCAAACTTTACTGTTATTTTTTAAAAAATTCTTTCAAAAACAAACAAAAAACCCAGCAACATGTTGATATTAAATAATTTTGCATTTAAAAAAGGACAAAAATACAAAAAAAATCTGCAGCATATAAAGAAACATAATTTATCTTGACAAGACATCATTATTTGTTAAGATAAATTAATAAACATCACCTTTGGGTACAGCTAATCTACTCAATTGTTGTCAATGTTGATTATAATATCTGTCTAAACTGTAATAAAACTGTGAATGTATTAATATATAATAGTGTCTTTTGTTTATTTAATGTGAAGAAATTACCACTTATTCATTCCACCAATCTTGATTTACCATGAGAGATTCTGCCTTTTGCTTACAGTATTCAAATGAACAAGTCCATTAGTCACATTTTATTGTTGCCCAAAGCTATTATTTACTCTGAGTTAGAGATACTCTGGTGATTTAAATAGGTAACATGCAACCACACTAATCAGGTTTGTTCAAGAGACGTATGATTAGTAATATCAGAAAAAGAAAAGTATCAGAAATGAAGACAACATAAATTGGATCTTAATGTACTGTATTGACTAACTGCAACAATATCCAATTTAAATGTTCCATGCATATTTTTCTACTTAATATTACAAATAATGTTTCTTATTTGTTAAAATTGGTTTTATTGGAACTCATTTTTTACAAATCAATCGATCAAACCAACTGAGTTTCTTGATTGTTAATTGTATCAATAAGGTTTTAACACTGATTTTTTATAGTTTTTTGTTGTTGTTGTTGAGAATATACACAGCAAAACAAACACCAATTCAACAGTTTCTATCATGTACAATTCCATGATATTGATTACATTTTTCAAGTCAGGCAACCATTCTTACCTGTCTTTTCTGAGTTGTTCCTCCCCATTAACATAAACTCACTGCCCCCTACGTCTCCTATCTATTCCTTTGAGTTGCTCTTTTCAATTTGATCCCGTATAGATAGGTCCTTAAAAGAGCATAAAGCTCAAGGCAGCCATTCTTTACTAGGTAAGTTAAACTATAGTTTTAAGAGAACTTCAGGGGATATGTTTGGTTAAGATTTAAGGATGAGCCCTGGTGGTACAGTGGTTAAGAGCCTGGCTGTTAAACAAAATGTTGGCAGTTTGAATTCACCAGCTGCTCTTTGGAAGCTCTATGGGGCAGTTCTACCCTGTCCTACAGGTTCACTATGACTTGGAATCCATGACAACAGGGTTTCGTTTTTTTTTGCCATAAGACCAGAAGAACTGGATGGTACCCTGCTACCATTACTGAACATTTTGATCAAAGTTTATATAGAAGAATCCTGATAAAAGGTGAAAAATGCAGAGCAAAATTTTAAATTCTCATGGAATCTAGACTTTCTGCAGCTATGGAGGCTGGACAAACCCTGAAACTATTGCCTTGAGACAATCCTTAAACTTTAAAGCTTTAACATTGATTTTAGAAGTACTTTTTTTCCTTATTTTCTAACAAGTTGTGGCTTTTTTGTAATTACTTCTTTCATTTATCACTTTGTTACTGTTAGTTTTTTTTTCCCCTGTGCACTATTTTCATTTTTATTAAACGATTATATCTACTATGACTAAATTTATTTGCTCATATGATTTTTTCATGGGTAGTTTTAAAATTCAAAATTGTCTAATTTGTTTTTGCAGATTTTGGATTTACATATTATGATTCCTTCATACATTCCATATAATGGCAATGTATTTTTTTCATACCATTGTTCTGAAGAGTTTTAAATATAATTTGTTTGCAAGTTTGTTTTTTTTTTTAATGAGGTATTAGAATGGTTATTAACACAGAAGGTAACATGCTAAGAGTAGCTAAAATCTTTATTTGCTTATAGAGTAAGATTCTTCAGGTCTGTTACCTCCGGTGCTTTCATAAAACTTGCATTGTCATTAAAATGCTTTTAATATTTTTGAGGAAAGTGGTCAAATTAAACCTATGTTTTTAAAAATTATTGATATGCAGGATCTTAAATATTTAAGTACTTAGTTACTTAAGACATACTACCATGGCTTATATCATGAGACTAGGTATATGGGTCCTTTAAATCCCAGACTGCATTATGTGATCTATGTGCATTTGGTTTTTGCCTAATATTATTAGAAGCACATATGTGTACAAAAGTCATGCTACCAACCCAGGTAAAGACTCATCTACAAAATACACAATGGTTGTGAATGTGAGAAGATCTGCAGTGGAATCAATATGTTTTATGTATCTTTTTCTCTATAAGTTGTAGTTCCAGTGCCCCAAAACTTGTGATATGAGCATGCTGCTCGTAGGAATAAAAATGAAGTAGTATTTTTGATTAGTATCAAGATCCTTATCATATGTTGTTATCACTTGCTCACAGGGGAATTTTCACATTGGTCTGAAGAGAAAATTCTGTATTGAAAAGAGATTAACTATGCATGTCTGTTATCTTTAAAATGGAACAGAAGATGAATACCACAATGAACTATAACAAGTATATCTTCTGAAGTTGGATTGGTATGAACACATTTGCAGTGAAATTTTTACTGTGTAAAGTAAACGTACTTTGCCAGTGATTATTACTGTTTCCATCTGCTAGGTTTTAGGTTTAAAGATAGTACAATGACTTAGTGTTCATTTTTGTATTTAGTCTTGTTTTACTTTTCTTAGTATTAGCAATGGATTTCTCTCTCACACACACACAACTTACACACACACACATGCCCTTTTGTCAGGATGACTCATTTGTGATTTAACTTGCTTAGTTTTGCTTTGCAGTCTTGAGAAAATTTAGGAATGTTTGAAAGAATGTATAGATAGGTATACGATATGTCATTAGTTCATATATATCACATTAAAACCATAACTTGACTAACCAAAGTCTTAAATGATATTTAAGTCTAATAATAAGCTTAACAGCATCGTTGATTTCTATAGGTTACACTCATTTCATCTTGGTTTCAACTGCATTTTCACTTTATTCTCTGAGCTGCATTCTTATTTGTTGTATTTTGTTTTCTAAATCAGTACCTAAATGGAATACAGGAGCACCTACAGCAAGCATACTATGTAGAATTGCACTAGGTTTTGGAAATAATCAAGGCATGAATTACCCTACACATGGAAGGCTCTATGGCCATTCTAGACCCAAAATCAATCAGAAAACCCAGTATACATACCATCCCCTTCCCCACATATTTTGATTTTTAAAATACCACCTAAGAATATATTAACAAAATATTATTTTACAGTAAGTACTGCATATACAAGGAAGTATACTTTAATGTCATACTCTATGAAAGATCAAATGCATTGAAGGAAAAGGAATACAGAAGCACAATATCAGGCTGAAAGCTATAGTATGAGATAAGATTGCCAATTAAATATTTCAAGATTCTCAAGAGAAAAATAGTAGCGTGTCCTGCAGAATGTCCAAGTTTGAAATATGTTTATCACGTCTTTTATTTACTCTGTGTTGTTGAAGCAGTCAGTTCACTGAAACTCAGAACATGGAAATTTTCAATTAAATATTCATCAGGGCTCTCTTAAGAAAATTATATTATGTTGAATAAAATTTTAAAGCATAATGACACAATAGCTTGCCTCAATCTGGGACCTTCAGAGCTCAGCCTTCTAGTAAGAATGTACCTTTGTGGGTCATTACTCAACCCCCATCAGAGCTGGCAAAAGGCAGTGAAGGGAGCCTCATATAATCATGGTTCCATTACTCCTCCATCTGCATCCACACCACCATCAGTGGTGCTAACAGGATTTGCCTGCAAGCCCTGCATGGTCCAGTGCCACTGTTATTTCTGGGACTGAAAAGGGGTTCCGCTGAGTTATAAGATATAAAATCTCCTCTCCTTTTTAATCAATACTCTGCCAGAAACTCAGGTCCTTGCCACACAGAGATTATACAGGATAAACCTAACATGTAAGCCATTCCTGTTTTCTTATCACAAGAACCCCAAGATCCTACCTTCATCCTGTATCATCAAGTTTCTCATCCTTATACTGCCCTGTGAATTCTCTATCCTTTACCAATCTCACACTCCATCCCACTGTCAAAACCCTTCTGCTGTGCCCTCTTGAATATACAGTTGGTAGTTAACAACACCTCCTACTTCTAATTTTTTCTCTGACCCTTCCATTCTTTTCCTTGCCCTGAGTTTAATTTAATAGCACCCTAAGAACATTCTTAAAGTGACTTATTCTCCTCCATCTTATTTACCAGAGGCTGGATATTCAGTAGGTGGCTTCATCCGGACTCCAGAATACCATTCTGATTTCCTCTTAAGTTCTATTCTCATGTCTGTTTATATGCATCTCCTTCAAAATTTAATCTTGTACACTGGCTTTAAGTATCGAAGCTGAAGACTTCTAAATTTTTATCTTCATCCCCAATATTTCCTTGAATCTCAGCCCCATATATTCAACTGCTTCCTCAACATTTCCCTCCACAGAGATAACCAATTAATTCGTCCGAAGTCAAAATATTGATTTCTCTGCTCCCAAACTTGTCTGTTTTCCAAACTCAGAAAAACTCATTGCCGTCAAGTCGATTCGGCCTCATAGTGACCCTATAGGACAGATTAGAACTGCCCCATAAGGTTTCCAAATAGCAGCTGGTGGATTCGAACTGCCGACCTTTTGGTTAGCAGCCAAATGCTTAACCACTGTGCCAGCAGGGCTCCTGTCTACTCTCCAGTATTACCCATTTATTTTCATTCACATTTTCACTTGCTATAAGATATCCTCAAGTCTTCTCTTTCTCTTATATTACCCATCAAGACATCAGGAAATTCTGTTGGTGCTAGATTTAAATATATCCATAATCTGTTATTTTGTGGGGTTTAGATAAAAAATCCATTGTATCTTTTCCTTATAGTGTCACAGTTTTGAAAAAAAAAAAAAAAAAAAAACTCTACTACATAAAACCAAACCAAACCTGTTGCCATCAAGTCAATTCCCGCTCACAGCGACTCTGTAGGACAGAGTAGAACTGCCCCGTAAAGTTTCCAAGGAGCACCTAGTGGATTTGAACTACCAGCCTTTTGGTTAGCAGCCCTAGCTTTTAACCACTATGCCACCAGGGTTTCCCTCTACTGCATATGTTTTGTAAATAAGATTCCCTGGCATACATACTTCATGATAATAATGCAATAATTTTTATAGAGAGGTGTCAATTGCATAGAATGCACTGGGCAAATATCTTAAAAGCAGTAAATGAAAGATATACCCACTTGTAGAAATAATAAGTCACTCTTAAAACTTATTTTAAGAATTCAATAATTTAACAAAAGGATCCCTGGTGGCACAAATGGTTAAGTGCTTGGCTGTTAACCAAAAGGTTGCCAGTTCAAACACACCCAGTGGAACTGTGGGAGATAGAACTGATAATCTGCTTCCAGAAAGATTACAGCCAAGAAAACCCTATAGGGCAGTTCTACTCTGTCACATTGGGTCATTATGAGTTGAAAATGACTTGTTGGCACCCAACAACAACAAGAGAAAAACAACATAATTTTACAAATTAGTATTTTAGCACATTTACTAGTATTAAAATAGTTTATTAAAGACAGAGTAGAATTTTCATACTCATAATATCATAATATCATAGATATAATATCATAATAATAACTTTTCTCTTAATTTCCAGAGCATCATACGAAGAGTGTATGTTATGTGAAGGCCTCCCTCTTTTCCCTTCCCAATGTTTCTCAAATGGGAATCATCGATATTCAGGGGAGGACAAATCTCTACTACCTAATTGATTCCAGGCAACTTAGCAGCCTTGAACCCAGGGGAACTATCAATAGTATTTACAATCATTTTCACAACCCCAAAATGTCTTTGAAGATTTCCAAAAGCCTCCAAAGAAGAGTAGCACTATCTGACTAACTCAGCAACTAGTGTAAGTCTCTATCAATATAATGGTAACCAGAATCCACCAAGACTTTATACACTGTAAAATATAGTAAACAAGCTAATGTATGGGGAGTCAATGGATTTGTTGTAAAATGTTATAAAAATATAAAGCATTGTTCTTCATTATGAAACACCTATCACCTCATTTTTTCTGTTTATCAGATTATCCAGTTTGTTTTTAGAGCTTCTACATAAGAAATGCAATGAGACATGAGCATGCTAAAATCAGAAAGGTTACAGTCTTTACTTGTTTTCTAATTTGACAGTCAGAAGAAATACTTTTGCATTGCAAGACAGTGGGCAGTGAGTCAGAACAATTCCTCTTCCATTAAAAAGTAAACATTGAGTATACCATTCTTGCTTGTGCTGAGTCCTATGGACAAAAATAAGCAAAAGAGAGATACATTTGCCACACTGAGCTTTCAATATAAAGAGGGCTAGAAATAATTACATTAGCAATAACCATGTAGTGTTAAAAGTGTTACTATATAGGGAAAGTGTAGGTAGATACATACTCAGAAGGTTTCCTAGCATGCTTATTGATAGCTTAATAATGTGTAGAAATTAACTAGGTGAGGGCATGGGTTGTTGTTGTTGTTGTTAGGTGTCGTTGAGTCAGTTCCGATTCATAGCGACACAGTGTGCTACAGAACGAAACACAGCCTGGTCCTGAGCCATACTCACAATCGTCATTATTCTTGAGCCCATTGTTGCAGCCACTGTGTCAATCCATCCCATTGAGGGTCATCTTCTTTTTCACTGACCATGTACTTTACCAAGAATGACATCCTTCTCCAGGGACTGATCCCTCCTGACAACATGTCCAAAGTATGTAAGACGTAGTCTCACCATCCTTGCTTCTAAGGATCATTCTGGTTGTACCTCTTCCAAGATAGATTTGTTGTTTCTTTTGGCAGTCCACGCTATATTCAATATTCATCACCAACACCACAATTCAAAGGCGTCAGTTCTTCTTCAGTCTTCCTCATTCATTGTCCAGCTTTCGCATGCATATGATGCCTTTGGTCAGGTGCACCTTAATCTTCAAAGTGACATCTTTGCTTTTCAACATTTTATTTTTAAAAAATTTTTTTTTGTTGTGCTTTAGATGAAGGTTTACAGAACAAATAGTTTCTCACTAAACAGTCAGTACACATTTTGTTTTATGACATTGGTCAACACTCTCCCTTCAAGACCTTGAGACCTTTATTTTGGTGCAAATATACCTAGCCAAAATTATACCATATGGAAAGTTTCTGCATGTACAGTTCAGTGACATTGACTACATTCTTCCAGTTGTGCTGCTATTCTCACTATCATTTTCCAGATTATTCCATCACCATTACCTTCAACTCACTGTCCCCTAGGCTTCCCATCAAACCATTTGAGTTGCTGCGGTCAATTTGATCTCACACAGATAATTCTTTTTCTTTTTTTGTGTACCTTTGATGAAGGTTTGCAGAACAAATAGTTTCTCATTAAACAGTTAGTACACATATTGCCCTATGACAGTGGTTAACAACCCCATGACATGTCAACACTGTCCCTTCTCAAACTTGGGTTCCCTATCACCAGCTTTCCTGTCCCCTCCTGCCTTCTAGTCCTTGTCCCTGGACTGCTGTGCCTCATAAGTCTCATTTTGTTTTATGAAGCTGTCCAATCCCCTGCTGAATGGTGAACTTCAGGAGTGACTTCACCACTGAGCTAAAAGGGTGTCTGGGGGCCACACTCTTGGGGTTTCTCCAGTCTGTCAGGCCAGTAAATCTGGTCTTTTTTTTGTGAGTTAGAATTTTGTTCTACATCCTTTTCCAGCTCTGTCCAGGACCCTCTATTATGATCCCGGTCAGAGCAGTCAGTGGTGGTAGCTGGGCACCATATACCTGTACTGGACTCAGTCTGGTGGATGCCATGTTAGCTGTGGTCCATTAGTCCTTTGGACTAATCTTTTCCTTGTATCTTGTTCTCTTCATAGTCATTCGCTTCCGAAGTGGTGAGACCAGTGGAGTATTGTAGATAGCTGCTCACAGGCTTTTAAGACCCCAGACACTCACTCACCAAGGTAGAATGTAGAACATTGTCTTTATAAACTGTGTTATACCAGTTGAGCTAGATGTTCCCTAAGACCATGGTCCCCACAGCCTTCCGCCCAGCAATTCAGTCCCTCAGGGAGTTTGGAAGTGTCTGTGGAGCTTCCATGACCTTTCTTTGTACAAGTTGTGCTGTCTTACCCATTAATGTGTACTGTCTCACCCTTCACAAAACTTACCACTTATCTGTTTAGTTCCCCCCAATTCCTTTCATCCCTCATAACCAACAAAGATTGTTTCTTTTTGTTTGTAAATTTTTTCATGAGTTATATAGTAGAGGTCTCATACAATATTTGTCTGTTTGTGATTGACTTATTTCATTCAGCATAATGTCCTCCACTTTCATCCACGTTATGAGATGCTTCACAGATTCATCATTGTTCTTTATCGTTGCATAGTACTCCACTGTGTGTATGTACCATAGTTTCTTTATCCAGTCATCTGTTGATGGGCATTTAGGTTGTTTCCATCTTTTTGCTATTGTTAACAGTGCTTCAATGAATATGAGGGTGCATGTGTCTATTAGTGTGAAGGCTCTTCTTTCTCTAGGATATATTCCTAGGAGTGGGATTGCATTTTGTGGTGCTTTTTTTTTTTTTTTGTGGTTCTGACGTTTTCTTTGTTCTTCTTACTCTTCTGTGCTGAGTTCTTTTTGTTTGTGGATTTTTTTTCATTTCTTTTGTATGTGTAGGTTTTGTTTTTACTGAGACTTTATGTTTTTCTTCTTTATTTTCATGAGTAGGTTTGTTAACTTTCTTTGTGGTTACCTTGAAATTTACCCTAGATTTGTACCAGTCTATTATTACTTGGTATCACTTGCCTTCCTCTCCATTAGAAGGTTCTATACCTACAGCATTTATTCCCTCTTTTATTGTTCTGATGCTGTTGTCATTTACAGATTAACCTCTCTGGTTCCCTGTTGTAATACTTTTGGTTTTGTGTAGTCTTTAAGAGTTCATTTCCTAGGTTGGTATCTGGCTAGTACAATCCTGTGTCCTATATTCAGCCTGTAGTCTGATATTGTTTGTTCTCAGATTGAAGGACTTCCTTTAATAAGTCTTGTAAGTTCAGTTTGGTTTTTACATAGTCCATTAATTTCTGTTTATCTGGCAATGACCTAATTTCACCATCATATTTGAACAAGAGTTTGCAGGATACATTATTCTTGGCTGGCAATTTTTTTTCTTTCAAGGATTTATGTATGTCATCCCATTGCCTTCTTGCCTGCATGGTTTCTGCTGAATAATCCAAGCTTAGACTTTTTGTTTCTCCTCTGTACGTGACTTTTTGTTTTTCTCGAGCTGCTCTCAGGATTCCTCGTCTTTGGTTTTACTGAGTGTGATTATGGTGTGCCTTGGTGATTTTCTTTTGGAGTCTATCCTATATGGGGTTCATTGAGCTTCTTGGTCAGCTTTTTATCTTTCATGATATTGGGGAAGTTTTCTGTCAGCATTTCTTCCATGATCCTCTCTGTGTCTTCTGTTTTCTCCCCCTGTTCTGGAACTCCAATCACTCCCCGATTTTTGCTTTTGATTGTATCCTACATAATTCTCAGGGTTTCTTCATTATTCTTTTTTCTGATTTGTCCACAAACAGAGTTGTATCCAAGTGTTCTTCTTCAGTTTCTCTGAACCTCTCTTCCATTGTTTCAAACCTGCTTCTCAGCCATTCTATGACACTGTTGATTTCTGAAATCTTGTCGTTTATCTTCTGGATTTCTAATTGTTGTTTTTGTATGATTTCTACTTGTGAATTTATTTTAGCATTTTGTTCCTGTATTATTTTCTTAAATTCTTCCATTTTTTTGTCTGAATTTTTTTCCATGAATTTGTTTACCTTTTCCATGAATTTGTCTATTTTTTCCTTATTTTTGTCTGTTTTTTTGCTTCAATTCTTGGATAATTCTGAATATTAGAGATTTGAATTCCCTATCAGTCAGGTCTTTTCTTCTACTAGAAGGTCATCTGATGTTTTATTTGAATGCCTGTTGGAACCATCCTGTCCTGTTTTTGTAAATGTTTTGATATTGTCTGCTGTCTTCGGGGCATTCAGTGGTTATTTTCCTTGTTTATTGATTGTAGATTTGTTTGTTTCATCCTGCTTTTTTGTTTTATTGGGTTATGTCTGAGTAGGCAGGCTGTGTGTTCTTTGTTGTTTGCTCATCTGTGGACATGATATTTTTTGCCCCCTTCTCCAATGGGCAGGGTCAGTCACTCAGGTATAGTACAGCAGGGCAGGTCCAGCTGAAGAGGAGTTTCTGGGATAGGTTTTTTGTGGCATGTACCGGGGCTGACAGTAAGAACCGGGAATCAGTGCAAAGCACATTCCAGTAGGCCGTGTCTGTGTTGTTTGGGAGTGTGATGTTCAGTGCATGGTGCAGTTAGGCAGGAAGAAGTGGGTTGATTGTGATGTGTGGAGCTAAGATGGGTATGGGAAAGATGAAAGAGAGGAGAGAGGAACAGAAGCCAAAAACATATACACAAACAAAAAAGAGTGCTAAGGGAGCTTGCTGTTGGAGTGGAGAGATGAGAGACTGAGAAATGGGGAAAAAGAAAAAAAGGGGTAAAATAAAAAAAATGAATAAATCAAGAAATGGGAAATGAAGAAAGACCAAAAGGAAATAAGACAGAGAAGAAAACTAAACAGAGAAATGAAAAAAAAAAAAAAAAAAAAGCAACCCCCCCCCCCCAAAAAAAAGAAAAAAAAAACTGGAAAAAAGAAATGTCCCCATGGATGTCCCTGTGTGTCTGTGCAGAGTAAGGGACTAGTTTCCAAGCCAGGTGGTACTGCCTGGCTAGAAAGGGCTTCAGTTGTGGATACAACCTGAGAAAAGAAAAAGAAAACAAACAAACAAATCAAAACAGAATAAATCAGAGCAAACAAACACACAAACCAAAAAGCCCCAGGGGTCCCACCAGCGTGGTGACACGGGCCGGGAAGTAGTTTCACAGTCAGTGGTGTTTTGCAGCCTTTCGGGAAGAAGCAAAGATGGTGCACGGAGCCAGGTATTTGAGAGAAAGGAGGAGGAGGTGGTGAGAGGTAAGGAAGAAATCTAAAGAAGAGGAAAAAAGCAACACCAGCAGCCAACAAATGACACTCAAGGATCTGGCCAGTGCTGGCAGGTGGAATCCAAGCGGCACTGTGTGGAAGCTGATGCTTCCCGGCCAATAGACTGTGGCTGCAGGAAGCAGAGGCGGCTAAGTGGGAGTGAAGAAGGGTGGGGGGTGGAAAGCCTATATTGTGGGTTACTGGTTTTTCTGTCTCCTGCTGGAAGCTCCATGAAGCTGCTTTCTCGCACCTCCTGTTCGCTGATCTCTGATAGGAGTCCAAGATGGCAGATCCGTGCTGCGGTAGCTGATAGGGGACCTCTGCATGTACCTCTCCTCGTGCTCTGTTCTCCGTCAGTTTCTTATTCCATTCAGTGCTTGGCTGAGTTCTTTATCTCTTCATTTGATACTTAGGGTTTCAGAATTGACATGTGACTCTGTTTGACTTAGTTTTTCTGATCTTTGCTGTGGAGGGACGGAGTGGTGCTTCTGACTATAGTGCCATGTTGTCCAGAAGTGCCAGTTTTTAACACTTTAAAGAGGTCGTTTGCAGCAGATTTGCCCAATGCAGTGTGTCTTTTGATTTCCTGACTGCTGCTTCCACGGATGTTGATTGTGGATCCAAGTAAAATGAAATCCTTGACAACTTCAATCTTTTCTCCATTTATCATGATGTTGCTTATTGGTCCAGTTGTGATGATTTTTGTTTTCTTTATGTTGAGGTGTAATCCATCCTGAAGACTGTGGTCTTTGATCTTCATCAGAAAGTGCTTGAAATCTTCTTCACTTTCAGCAAGCAATGTTGTGTCATCTGCACATCACAGGTTGTTAATGAGTCTTCCTCCAATCCTGATGCCCTTCATGTAGTCAAGTCTTCTTCATATAGTCCAACTCCTCGAATTATTTGCTCAGCATATAGATTGAACAGGTATGGTGAAAGGATACAACCCTGATGCACACCTTTCTGGACTTTAAACCACACAGTATCCCGTTGTTCTTTCTGAACAACTTCCTCTTGATCTATGTACAGGTTTCTCATGAGCATAATTAAGGGTTCTGGAATTCCCATTCTTTGCAATGTTATCCATAATTTGTTATGATCTACACGGTTGAATGCCTTTGCATAGTCAATAAAACAGAGGTAAGAATTTTCTGGTATTCTCTGCTTTCAACCAGGATCCAACTGACATCAGCAATGATATCCCTGGTTCTGTGTCCTCTTCTGAATCTGGCTTGGATTTCTGGCAGTTCCCTGTCAATATACTGCTGAAGCCACTTTTGAATGATCTTCAGTGAAATTTTACTTGCGTGTGATATTAATGATATTGTTTGATAATTTCCACGTTCAGTTGGATCACCTTTGTTGGGAATAGGCACAAATATGGATCTCTTCCAATCGGTTGGCCAGGTAGCTGTCTTCCAAATTTCTTGGTATAGACTAGTGAGCACTTCTAGTGCTGCATCCGTTTTTTGAAACATCTTAATTGATATTCCATCAATTCCTGGAGCCTTGTTTCTCGCCAATGCCTTCAGTGTAGCTTAGATGAGGAGGGGATGGGTAACAGAGAACAATTCTTACTAAAATGGAGAGAATATGCCATATCCCAGAGGTTAAAGAATAGTTCTCATTTAGCATATGCTAAGTAATAACTAAATTTCTTGCTATGTAATTAAAACGAGATCTAAAACCATACATGTTGCCAGTGAGTCAATTCAAAATCATAACGACCCTATAGGACAGAGGAGAACTGCCCCATAGGGTTTCCAAGGAGCAGCTGGTGGATTCAAACTGCCAACTTTTGGTTAGCAGTTAAGCTCTTAACAACTGTGCCACCAGGCCTTATATATATATATATGATAATATGTCATGTATATATAATACATATAAATGAATTAAATAATCTATTCTCCATAATAAGATTTTTTAAACCTCTACTATCAATTAAACCAGACAGGATGGACCTTGAACTGGATGAATATGTTTTAAAATAAATGTGCTATTTCTGTTAATGATATCAACTATTGCTGTAATAATTTAAACCATAAACATCTTCCCATCACTGCCTTGGAAAACAAAACAAAAAAGATAATTTGTATTCTAGACCTGCAAAACTAATGATGATTTGTGTAATTTTAACAGGTATCTATAGGTTTATTACAAATTCATAATGCTATGTATCTAACATTACAATATTACACAGGATAGATCATAAAAGTCCCCTGTGCTGTACCTATTCATTTCTCTCCCCTCCTCCCAAGACACTGACAACCACAGAATGTTTTATTGTCTCCATAGTTTTGCCTTTTCCAGAATGTCATGTTGTTGGAATCATAAAGTATATAGACTCTTAAGACTAGCTTATTTGTCATAGCAATATGCATTTAAGTTTCTTCTATGTCTTTTTGCGACTTCATAACTTATTTCATTATATGACCAAATAATATTCAACTGTACGAATGTACTACAGTTAGTTTATCTGTTCTCCTATTGAAGCACATCTTGGTTGCTTCCTATTTATGCCAATTATAAATATAACTGGTATGAACATTTATGTGAAAATTTTTGCCTGGTCAAAAGTTTTCAGCTCATTTAAGCGAGTATCTAAAAGTGCAATTTCTGGATCATATGGTAAGAGTATGTTTAACTATGTAGAAAACTGCAAAACTGCCTCTCAAAGTGACTGTACCATTTTGCATTCCCTCCAGTACTGATTGAGAGTCCTTCTTGCTCCTCATTCTTGACAGCATTTGATATCTTTGCCAAAGATATGTTCATTATATATACGTGTGTGTGTCTATCTCTGGGGTCTCCATTCTGTTCCAGACAAATGTCATCAAATGGAATTTGCAAATCACCTACAATATCATCATTATAACATGCTAGCAAAATTTTGCTGAAGATAATTCAAAAATGACTGCAGCCATACATGAGTCAGCAGCCTGTTCCTGACATGCAGATTTGGGGATTTGCCAGCTCCTGCAAGCCCTGTGAGCCAGCAACCTGCCATTTGACCTGCTGATTTTGGCTTTGTCAGCACCTGCATCCACATGACCCAGGAGAAGCCTGCAGCCTGACACCTGACCCAGGGATTTGGGATTTTCCTCCACAACTGTGTGAGCCATTTCCTTGAAATAAATCTCTCTCTCTCTGTATATATATACATATATTATACATATATACATATATACAAATACACACGCTTCATTGATTTTGCTCCTCTAGAGAATTTAGCCTAAGACATCAAAAAAAGCAGCATGCCTGAAACATTGGGAAATCTATTGCAAAATATCTCTTTAAAGTGTTAAAAAAACAAAGATGTCACTTCGATGACTAAGGTATGCCTAAAATTTCAACAGCCATATATACATATGAAAGCTGGACAATGACAAAGGCAGACCTAAGGAGAACTGACACTTCTGAATAGTGGTTTAGGGGAAGAATTTTGACTATACTGTTAATTCTAGGAAAAGAAACAAATCTGTTTTGGCTGTAGTACAGCTAGAATACTCCTTAGTAGCAAGGATGGAGAGGCTACGTCTTGCTTACTCTGGACACAGCATCAAATCAAATACATTGCTAGAAAAGAACAACATGTTTGGTAAAGAGGAGGGTCAGCAAAAATGAGGGAAACCATCCATAAGACGGATTGAATCGGCTGCAACAATGGGCTCAAACATACAAATTGTGAGAATTGCACAGGACCAGGTAATGTTTCATTCTGTTGGAGCCTCCTCAAGGGCAACTAACAACAAAAATGAGATCTATAACAACAATTCTGTTCCATTGATCTATTTGTCTATTATTCCACCAATACCACACTGTCTGGTTACTATTATTTTTAAGTTAGGTCATGTCAGTCTTTGACTTTGTTCATTTTCATCAATATCATGTTAGGTATTCTGGATCTTTAGCCTTTCTATAGAAACTTAAGAATCAGTTTTTTGACAACCACAAAGTAACTGCAAAATGACTTGCTAATATTTTGATTGGGACTGCATTGAATATGTATATCAAGTTGAGAAAAACAGAAATCTTAACAATATTGAGTCTTCCTACCCATGAATATAGAGTATCTCTCTGTTTATTTAGATCTTTGATTTCTTTGTTCAGAGTTTTGTAGTTTTCATCATATTGGCCTTACACACATTTTGTTATGTCTCCACCTAAGTATTTTTTTTCCTTTTTTTGGTGTTAATATAAATGATATTGTTTTTAATTTCTAATTTCTATTGTTTATTGCTGGTATATAGAATATCAATTGACTTGTATATATTAAGCTTTTATTCTTCAACCTTTCTATAATTGTTTATTAGTTCCAGGGGTTTCTTATTTGTTGGTTCTTTGAGATTTTCTACGTAGACTATCATGTCATCTGTAAACAACAGCAGTTTTATCTCCTTTCCCAATCTGTATGCACTGTATTTCTCTTTCTTGTCTTACTGCATTAGCTAAGATGCCTAGTATGATGTTAAATACGAGTGGCAAACAGAGAGACATTTGCTTTATTCCCAGTCTTAGGGTAAAAATATCTAGTTTCTCATCATATTGATCACCTTATGAAATTAGAAAAAGAAGAACAAGTAAAACTAAAAGCAAGTAGAAAGAAGAAATATCATTGACATCATTGAAACAGTAAAACAATAGAGAAAATCAGTGAAACCAAAGCTGATTTTTTGTATGATCAATCAGTCTGATAAATCTCTATCCAGCATCAGGAAAAAAGGAAAACAAAAATCAAACATCCAATATCAGAATGAAAGAAGAGACATCGTTAGAAATAGCACAGATATTATTTATAATTATTTGCCAATAAATTCTGATGAAACAAAGAAATTTCCACACAAATTAACAAACTCATAAAGTAACAGGTTATACAAATAGTCTTAACTTCAGTCGCGTGACCGCGTAAGTAATTTACCCACACTCTGCCCTTCAGTTTTTCATCCTTAACCCTGGGATAGTAGTACATAAATTAGAGGAGTGTATAAAGGTTAAAAATTTAATATATGGAAGGTTCTTAAAATAGTCTATGTCATAATATGTGCTATACCTATGTGTATTAGCATTAATAATAGTTAATATTATTTATTAATTTCCTGATTTCTAATTTTTGTTTGTTTTTCACTCTTAGGACTTTTCCTTAGTTTTCTTCAGCTAAGCCATATTTATAAGAAGATGTTTAAAGTGTTTAGTCCACTACTTTTTGTTTTGTTTTTCGAGAAAATAAACACCATTATTTGATTTTTTTCCCAAAACATTGAAATGATAGATATGGATTAAAGAAATCATCAACTAGGTCATAGTTCTGGCTTGTGAATTTACATACATTAAAAAAAAAAAAAAAGCCCATTGCCAAAGAGTCAATTCCAACTCATAGTAACCCTATAGAAGAGTAGAATTGCCCCGTAGGGTTTCCAAGGAGTGGCTTGGTGGATTCAAATTGCTGACCTTTTGGTTAGCAGCCAATCTCTTAACCACTGAGTCACCAGGTCTCCTTATGATCTAATAATTTGTAACTTTTTAGATTTTTAGATAATCTTTTCAATATAATTAACTAAACCTTATCTGACGGTATTAGTACTTTTAATATCAGTTGATTGAGAATATACCAGTGATAGAAATCTACTCTGAATTCAGTAACATTAAAAACAATATTTATTGTTATAACATAGTTTAGACACATTTGGAAAATAGTAATGAATATGCTCTATGTTTCTGTGTAAGATGTAAAATGCACCCACCCTACTGAAGTGGCTCTTTTTGCACAGGCGTTGATGTAATTCAGGACTCACCAATACATACAAAACACAAAATACTGAACGTCTTGCATTAAAAATGCACGAACAAACCTCTATTTCCTGTAAAGTATAAAAAAAACAAAAAAAAACTCTTTGCCGTTGAGTCGATTCAAACTCATAGCAACCCTATAGTACAGAGTAGAACCGCCCCGTAGGGTTTCCACGGCTGAAATCTTTATGGAAAGGTTGAACCGCCAGCCTTTCAGTTAGCAGCCAAGCACTTGAAGTCTATGCTACCAAGACACCTATCAAGTATTAACCAAACCAAAACCCATTGCTGTTGAGTAGATTTCGACTCTCAGCAACCGTATTAGGACAGAGTAGAACTGCCCCACAGGGTTGCCAAGGAGCGCCTGATGGATTTGAACTGCTTGACTTTTGGTTGGCAGCAGAGCTCTTAACTACCGTGCCACCAGGGCTCCATCAAGTATAAAGGAAGGGGGAATTATTTGGTGGATATGAGAAAATATAGAATAAATATTATGTCTTAAGCAGATCCTGACTAATAATTACATTTATAATATCCTTATTATTTTACAAAGGGTATGATGATGGTAAATATAAGAAAGTTGTTGATGAATGTGTTTAATAGTTATACATGGTAAATTAAATAATTTTAAAATTAATGTGCAATTCATTAAATTAAGCCCTTGGACATCAGGATATCACTTAGTGTCTTGAGATATAATTTATAAACTATATTTAAATAGTAAATTTGTAGCACATAAGTCAATATGTGTAGTTAATGTGTCATAACTCTGGATCATAATGGGATCAAATTCATTGGCTTTTTTTTAAAGACACATTGCATTGGGCAAATCTACTGCAAAAGACCTATTTAAAGTGTTAAAAAGCAAAGATGTTACCTTGAGGACTAAGGTGTGCTTGGCACAAGTCATAGTGTTTTCAATCGCCTCATATGTAAGCAAAAGCTGGGCGATGAATAAGGAAGATCGAAGAAGAATTGATGCCTTTGAATTGTGGTGTTGGTGAAGAATAGTGAATATGCCATGGACTGCCAAAAGAACCAACAAATCTGTCTTGGAAGAGTTACAACCAGAATGCTACTTAGAAGCAAGGACGGCGAGACTAGGTCTCACATATTTTTGACATGTTGTCCGGAGGGATCGGTTCCGGGAGAGGGACATCATGCTTGGTAAAGTACATGATCAGTGAAGAAAGGAAGACCCTCAGCGAGATGGATTGACAGTGACTGCAACAATGGGCTCAAGCATAACAAGAATTGTGAGTATGGCGCAGGATCAGGTAGTATTTCGTTCTGTTGTACGTAGGGTCGCTATGAGTGGGAACTGACTAGACGGCACTTAATAACAACATACATATCTATATCTATATAACTCCCAGCATTTACATTCTTCTTGATGTATTAATATATATCCACCTGATTCTAACCTTATTAATCTTTCCACCCTTTTAAACAAATGGAAAGTTTTTGCTGCTTGTTCATTCTTATGTTATAATATGTCAAGTTTTTGCATTGACCTGGATAATAGTTCCCTTTCCTCTATTAAACACTGAATTTATTTAATCTTAGCTTCAAAGAAAAAAATGCTTATATAATTCACCAAAAATAGTGAATGTATTACTCCTTTCTGTATGTGTTAAATCCACAGTGTGAGCTGTATATGTAGATTTATGCCTTTCATCATAACTAGCTCCTATGGAGTACCTCTGTTTAAACAGGTGCAAAATGTTGACAGTACTACACTGTTGTGAATGTCTATTTTAAATAGTGTTTTTTCTGTTGATAAATAAATTTAACAGTTGTAGCAGAAATGTTAACTATAAGAGTTCATAAATAGTGTTCCCTCTACAGGGGATGTTATGAAATTTATCTGACTAAGAATTGTATGTTAGTACCAGTGATAAACAGTAATGTACCAGGAATAAGTGTAGTAGGGTATATGTCAGTATTTTTTTTTTTTATGGAATTTTTGGTCTTAACATTTAATGCTAGGTATAATACTAGATATATGGCTTTAAAGAAAACTTTGAACTCTTTTTGAATATTTTATTGAATGGACAGGGTTTTACATTCTAGAACATCTAAAGTGATACATACTATCCAGTTTTGAGTATGTTTGGTTGTAGGCAGTACTATCTTTTAAACATGTAAATATAAAAATAAAGCTACTTATCAGTTTCCTCTTTTCCTACTGTTTAAAATGAGTGAGAGTTAAACACAGTATCATTTTTTCAATCTATAACTTGAGAATATATGTTCTTAAAGATGGAAAGATGAAGTATTTAAGAATTAATGATCCAAACCACATATGCCTTTATATTCACTGTACCAGTTTAGCCAAAGATATATACTCCCATATGGTTGACATTTTATTTTTGCATATTCAAATATCACATCTTAAAAAAACCAATCCTGATATCAAGGCACAGTATTAAAATAAATACACAATAAAGTCTATTTTCTAATACTTAACAAAACCTATTTGAGTTTTGTATCTCATAATTTTTTTCACTTACATGATATCCAATGAAAAATATATATCACCAATTACATTTATTATCAGTATTTCATTTTGATCAGTTTCATATTCTTAACTGCTTAGGACAGTGAATAATCTCCATATTAGCATAACCAACTATTTGCTTGAACAACAATATCAAGTAGAAAGAGAGATTTTTATTTTTTGTTTTAAGAGACTGTAGCATACCTATGAATATTATAGAATTCAAGAAATATATAAATATTTTAAATGCATGGCAATATACATATTTATGTAGGATACAGAAGAATAGGAAGCTTCTTTTATAATATAGTGAAATGCAACAATCTGAAATCCTTTTTTGTTCCACGGATCAGTGAATTAATTTGGAAAGGGGGTCATAAAACCACTGAATGTCAGTAGCTTCAAGTAATGAGCTCATTTAGTAAGAAAACAGTTTAATAAATACCATCACATAGCATTATTTTTTTAAAAATTTCTGAAATTATTACCAATTTGTTAACATATAATGGGAAACAAGGAAAAATTTTTGTTAAATGTTCTGGGCTATATGTGATAAGTTACTAGCTATTTTTTGAGGTGACAAAAAAAATTGCGTGTGTGTAAGTGATTATGTATTTCTCTCCATATTGTCAATTGTATATGTTTTTCTTATTCACATTGTCTCACTCTTTATTTTTATCTAACACAGCTATTATCTTGAAGGAATATTTAAAAAAAAATCTTTCTTGCTATTATCAATTTCATTTTTATATTGCTTAACAGTTTTTTATAAAGTAAATAAAATTTCCTCACTTACATAAGTTGTAAAAATTGCCATTTTTTCATAGGGTTAAATAATATGTCTTTCCTATATTTATATGCATTCTGCTTTTTATTCCCTTTTAATTCCCTTTCATTCTTCTTTTAATATTTACAGTGTCAAGAAGTAAACTATGAACATATTAGTGTACAACAAATTCTGTTCTCAGAATAATTTAGTGAACGTCTTGCTTTTCTTTCTTTTTGCTAACTTCTTGTGAAATGGTAAAGCCATTACATTTGCTTGCCACACTTTCATAAATTAGGCTGGTAAAAAAAAACAATAAGCCTAAATGGGTTCAGATAGCTTATTACTAACACAGACAGTATAAACAATATCAGCATTTTGTCAGCTCTCCACAGCCTCAGTCCCAAAGGATGATACCAAACCAGAGGCTACAGATGATAGAGGGCATAAGTGCTTTGTCATTGAAGAGTCAGCTGTGAACTATAGCTAAATAGTTTTCTAGATTGACAGAGAAAACTACAGTTGTACCTTAAAGAGGATGGAGTGGGAAGTCTTGCATGCAACTGAAACTAGGGAGATGGATGAGAAATGGTCTTGTGGCCATCTCCCTCCCACAATATAGTCTTCAGAATCTCTCTCATAGTTGTCCCTCACCAGGCTTACGCCTAGTTGCTTCAAGAAAATTACAAGACATTCTTCTGAGATTTGGGTCAGACTGTAGTAATGCTTTATTTATATGTCCTAAATAGATATGTGCAAGGCCACCAGGGTAACCTAGTGATGTTGTTCCCCTGAAAGTCCCTTCCTCCTCAACTTTTCATGTATCCAGCTAAAAATTCTTTCTTGGAGAATAGTTTATTCTATCAGATACCCTAATTAGTAGTATTGGTAGAAGTTAGGGTCAAATAATTTGTACTTTTCTTAGGAAACATCAGACAATGATAGTGACCACAATTATGACTCCAAGCAGGAAAATCAGGCACATTTAGAAGACGAACTATAGCCAGGTTCTCCACCCAAAATCAAGCCATTAAATACGTCCCAGAAGCTAATGAATGGCAAAGAAAATTCTGATTGACAAATGAATGAATAAATTATTTTGGAATAGTCTAAGCAAATTCAAGGTTGTATTGTGCATTATGCTTTTCTCCATTCTCATTGTGGCACCATAGCCTAAGTGGTAACAGTGACCTTCTAAACTCTAAGTCTTTCTCTTGTATCATCTGTTTTCTTTCTGTACATACCTGCCTTGCCTTTAATTTCTCTTAAAACGTGGCTTCAATTATCTCTATTGGCTGATGAGTAGCAAACGTAGCAATTCCAGAACAGTGTATTACTAGAAATCTCAACTTGGTTATTTTACTAAAAGCTTAGTAAACATAATCAAAACAGAGCTTATAATTTTCACTTCCCTGTCCTCAAACATAATTCTCATTTATTATTTACCTTTTCAACTAACTGTGGTAAGGCACCAGCTTTTCTCTTTCTTTCGTTCTTTTTTTTTTTTTTTTCAATCCATTGTGGACTGATGATTTTTAAAAATTCAATAAAATAAATTAGTAGAAAAAAATCATGTAAAATACAAACTCAGACTTCAAGTTTCAGTAAAGCATTGGAAGCCATCATTTCCATCCTTATCAGTATAAGTACCAATTGCTGTCGAGTCAATTCCAAATCATGGTGAACTCCTGAGTGTGAGAGTAGAACTGTGTTCCACAGGGTTTTGAATGGCTGATATTTAGGAAGTAGACCACAGGCTTTTCTTCTGAGGTGCCTCTTGGTGGACTCAAACCCCCAGCTGAACAGGTTAATCATGTGCACAACCCAAGGACTCTTACTCTCATCTTTATAATAAGAAAAAAGCTGAAGAAACTAAAAAATAATGACTTTTTAGATACATCAGAGAACTGAAGTCAAAGAGCAAATTGCCACCTTGACATCTGGAGAGACAGAAAAATCTTCCTTAGTCTCAGAGTTACATATAAGATATGCGTACCTGAAGCAGAGGCTGCTGTGTTAGGCATCTAGTGCTGCTGTAATAGAAATACCACAAGTGGATGGCCTTAACAAAGAGAAATTTATCTTTTCATGGTCTAGTAGGCTGCAAGTCCAAATTCAGGGTGTTAGCTCCAGGGGAAGGCTTTCTGTCTCTGTTGGCTCTGGAGAAAGGTCCTCAATATCATCAATCTTCCCCCAGACTAGGTTCTCTGTGCAGGAACCTTGGGTCTGAAGGACACGCTCTGCTCCCGGCACTGCTGTCTTGGTGGTATGAGGTCCCCAACTCTCTACTTGCTTCCCTTTCCTTTTATCTCTTGTAAGATAAAAGGTGGTGCAGGCCACACCCCAGGGAAACTTCCTTTACTTTGGGTCAGGGATATGACCTTAGTAAGGGTGTTACAATCTCACCCTAATCCTCTTTAACATAAAATTACAATAAGAAAATGGAGGATAACCACACAATACTGGGAATCATGGCTCATCCAAACTGATACACAGATTTTTAGGGGGACATAATTCAACACACGACAGCTGCTAAAACCATACCTGTTAGGAAGACATAAATGGCAATTTTGATGAATTATTGGAAGCTGAGTGTGGACAACTGTGAGAAAAAAAAAAAAGTAGGCAATATTCAAGAACACATGGGTAACGTGAGCAGTGAGATGAAACTCCAAGAAAAAATCTGAAGGAAATGCTAGAAATCAAAATCTCTGTAAGAGAAATAAAGAATGCTTTTGATAGTCCCATCAGAATATTGGACATACCAGTGAACGAATCAGTGAGCATGAAGATAAATCAATAGAAACTTCTCAAACTGAAAAATGAAGAGAAAAAGTAATGGAAAACTGAAAAACAAAAAACATAACATCACAGCACTACAGAACAATTTCTAAAGGTACATCATACATTAATTATAATACCAGAAAGAGAAGATAGAGAAACAGAGCAGAAGAAATATTTGAATAATAGTACAGAATTTTCCATAATTAATGAAAAGGAACCCCAATGGCACAAATGGTTAAGCATTCTGCTGCTAACCAAATGGCTGGTGTTCGAAGAAACCCAGTGGCTTAGCAGGAGAAAGATTTGGTGATATACTACCTTAAATATTACAGCCTAGGAAACCCTATGGGGCAGTTCTACTCTGCCACATGGGGTTGCTATGAGTCAAATGTGACTCGATGGCACTTAACAACAACATAATGAGAGACACATTTCATTACTGTTGATTTCATTCTAACTGATAGCAACCCTATAGGACAGAGTAGAACTGCCTCAGGGGGTTTCCAAGGCTGTAATTTTTATGAAAGCAGAAACAGACTTCCACATCTTTCTCCCATGGAGAGATACTGGTGGGTTTGAACTGCTTACCTTTCTGTTACCAGCCAAGCACTTAACCACTGACGTATCAGTGCTCCTATCTAATGACAGACACCAAACCACAAATCCAGAAAATTCACTGAACAGGAAGCAGGTTAAATACCCCCAAAAACCTACACCTATGCATATCTTAATCGAACTGAAGAAAACCAAAGATAGAGAAAATATTGAAAGAAACCAGAAATAAAACAACAAAAACAGAACAAAAAGAACTTTATGACGTAGAGATAAGAATTACAATTAACTTCTTAACTGAACAAACAAGCAAGAAGAAATGTAAGTGAAATGTGTACAGTGTAGAAAGAAAAAAAAAAAGCAAAACATTACTCTAGAATTCTATATCCAAAGAAATAATACTTTAAAATTGAGGAGAAATAAAGACTTTTTTAGACAAACAAAAATGGGATTCATCAACAACACGTATGTCCTCCAAGAAATATTAAATGTTCTTCAGAGGAAAGAAAAATGATAAAGGTCAGAAACTCAAATCTACATAAATAAAGAACTTCAGGGAAATAATGAATCGAGATAAAATAAAATATTTCTTCTTTTTTTTTTAATTCACAATTGATCTGAAAGTCAATAGCTTGTTTGAAGTAAAAATAGTAAAAATGCATTGAGGAAGAATAGCAAATGGATAAGTGAAATGAATGACAGTACTGCTATATGAGATGGGATTGAAGAATTAGGAATAATCTGTTGTAAAATTCCTCCACTGCATGTTAAAGGTATAGTGTTATTTGAAGTTAGATTTATATTAGTGAAAAACGTATATTGCAAACTCTACAGTGAAAATTAAAAAAAAAAAAAAATTATAATGGATGTGCTAAAGATATATAATGGGATCTTATAAAATGATCAATTAAAATCAGAAAAGATAGAAAAAGAGATGGAAAAAAGAAACAGATCAAATACAATGAATAAAAAAACAGATATAAACATGGTCAATATTAATCCATCTATATCAATAATCACTTTAAATGTGAATGGCCTAATATTAAAATTGAAAGACAGAGACTTGTACAGTGAATACAAATATAAGGCCTATCTATATGTGGTAGACAAGAAAGTCATTTTGAATACAAACTATAGGTCCAAAGTAAAGGGATGGAGAAGTACACGCTAACACTGATGAAACAACAGCTGAAGTAGTTATATTAATTTCAGACAAAGCAGATTTCAGAGCAAGGAAATATTTCAGGGGTAAAAATTTACATACCAATAAATGGGTAAATCCTTCAAGAAGACCTTACGATTATTATTTTTTTTTGCACATATTGTTTTATGACATTGGTTAAGAAACCCACAACAAGTCAACCCTCTAACTTCTCGACCTTTTTTTCTTTTTTTTGGTGAAAATATACATAGTGAAAGATACACCATTTCAAAAATTTCTACATGCCCAGTTCAGTGACATCGACTACACTATTCCAAAAAATATTTACACATTTAACAGTTAGTACACATGTTTCCCTATGACAATGGTTAACAATCTCACAACACATCAACACTATCCTTACTCAACCTTGGGTTCCCTATCACCAGCTTTCCTGTCCCCTTCTACCTTCTGGCCCTTGTCCCAGGACTGCTGTACCTCATTAGTCCCATTTGGTCTTATGGGGCTGTCCACTCCCCGGCTGAACGGTGAACCTCGGAAGTTCACCATTGAGCTAAAAGGGTGTCTGGGGGCCATACTCTCGGGGTTTCTCCAGTCTCCTTTAGGCCACTAAATCTGGTCTTTTTTTGTGAGTTAAAATTTTGTTTTACATCCTTCTCTAGCTCTGTCCAGAACCCTCTGTTGTGATCCTGGTCAGAGCAGTCTGGTAATGGCCAGGCACCATCTAGCTGTACTAGACTCAGTCTGGTGGAGGCCTTGGTAGCTGTGGTCCATTAGTCCTTTGGACTAATCTTTTCCTTGTAACCTGTTCTCTTCATTCTCCCTTGCTCCTGAAGGAATGAGAACAGTGGAGTATCTTAGATGGCTGCTCACAGGCTTTTAAGACCCAAGTGGCTACTCACCAAGGTAGAATGTAGAACGTTGTCTTTATAAACTGTGTTATGCCAGTTGAGCTAGATGTTCCCAGGGACCATGGCCCCACAGCCCTTCACCCAGCAATTCAGTCCCTCAGGGAGTTTGGATGTGTCTATGGAACTTCCATAACCTTTCCTTGTACAAGTTCTGCTGGTTTTGCCTGTATTGTGTACTGTCTCGCCCTTCACCCAAGATACCACTTATCTACTGCCTATTTAGTAGTTCTTCCCCATCCCTCCCATCCCTGGTAACCAACAAAGATTGTTACATTTTGTGTGTGAACTTTTTCATGGGTTTTTACAATAGAAGTCTCATACAATATTTGTCCTTTTGTGACTGAATTATTTCACTCAGCATAATGGCCTCCACTTTCATCCATGTTATGATATGCTTCACAGATTCATCATTATTCTTTCTCATTGAGTAGTACTCCACTGTGTGTATGTACCATAGTTTATTTATCCATTCATCTGTTGATGGGCATCTAGGTTATTTCCAGCGTTTTGCTATTATGAACAATGCTGCCATGAATGGTGTGCATATGTCTATTTGAGTGACGACTCTTATTTCTCTAGGATATATTCCTAGGAGTGGGATTGCTGGATCGAATGGTATGTCTATTTCTAGCTTTCTGAGGAAGCGCCATATCATATTCCAAAATGGTTATATCATTTTGCATTCCCACCAGCAGTGCATAAGAGTTCTGATCTCTCCACAGCCCCTCCAACATTTGTTATTTCCAGTGTTTTTGATTCGTGCCATTAATGCCGGAGTGAGATGGTATCTCATTGTGATTTTAATTTCCATTTCTCTAATAGCTAGTGATCGCAAGTATTTCCTCATGTGTCTGTTGGTCATTTAAATGTCTTCTTTGGTGAAGTGTCTGTTCGTTTCCTTTGCCCATTTTTTAACAGGATTATTTGTCTTTTTGTTGTAGAGGTGTTGGATTTTCTTGTAGATTATGGAGATTAGACCTTTGTCTGACTTGTACTGTCCAAAAATTTTTTCCCAGTCTGTAGGTTCTCTTTTGACTCTTTGGTGAAGTCTTTTGAAAAGCATAGGTGTTTGATTTTTAGAAGATCCCAGTTATCTAGCTTTTCTGTTGGGGTTTGTGCGTTGATGGTTATGGATTGTATTCTGTTAATGCTGTGTATTAACGCATGCAGTGTTTATCTGATTTTTTCTTCTATGAACTTTACAGTTGTAGGCTTTATATTCATGTCTTTGATTCATTTTTCAGTAGTTTTTGTATACGGTGTGAGGTATGGGTCCTGTTTCATTTTTTTGCAGATGGATATCCAGTTTTTCCAGCACCAGTTGTTAAAAAGACTGTCTTTTCCCCATCTGATAGACTTTGGGCCCTTGTCGAAGATCAGGTGACCGTAGGTGGATGGATTTACATCTGGGTTCTCAATTCTGTTCCATTGGTCAATGTATCTGTCATTGCACCAGTACCATGCTGTTTTGACTACTGAAGCTGTAGAGTAGGTTCTGAAGTCAGGTAGTGTGAGTCCTCCAACTTTATTCTTCTTCTTCAGTAGTGCTTTACTTATTCAGGGCTTCTTCCTTTTCCATATAAACTTAATGATTAGTTTTTCCATCTCTTTGAAGAATGTTGTTGTTATTTGGATCAGGTTTGCATTGTATTTGTAAACTGCTTTGGGTAGAATTGTCATTTTCACAATGTTGAGTCTACCTATCCACGAGCATGGTATGTTTTTCCATTTATGTAGATCCATTTGGGTTTCTTGCAGTAGTGTTTTGTAGTTTTCTTCGTATGGTCTTTTACATCCCTGGTTAGATTTATTCCTAAGTATTTAATCTTTTAAGGGGCTATTATAAATGGTATTGTTTTCCTGATTTCCTTTTCATCATTCTCCTTATTGGGGTATAGGAATCCAACTGATTTTTGTATGTTTATCTTGTATCCTGCTACTCTGCTGAATCTTTCTATTAGTTCAAGTAGATTTCTTGTGGAGTCTTTAGGGTTTTCTATGTATAGTATCATATCAGCTGCAAACAGGGACAGTTGAACTTCTTCATTACCAATTTGGATGCCCTTTATTTCTTTTTCTTGCCTTGTTGCTCAAGCTAGAACTTCCAGAACAATGTTAAATAGGAGTGGTGATAAAGGGCATCCTTGTCTTGTTCCTGTTTTCAAGGGGAATGTTTTTAGCCTCTCTCCATTAAGAATGATGTTGGCCATTGGTTTTTGCATAGATGCCCTTTATTATGTTGAGAAATTTGCCTTCTATAACTATTTTATTGAGGGTTTTTATCAGGAATTGGTGTATGACTTTGTCAAATGCCATTTCTGCATCAATTGAAATGATCATGTGATTCTTTTCTTTCCTTTTATTTAAGTGGTGGATTACATTGATTGATTTTCTATTGTTGAACCATCCTTGCATAACTGGTAAGAATCCTACTTGGTCATGGTATGTTATTTTTCTGAAATGATGCTGTATTCTTTTGGATAGAATTTTGTTCAGAATTTTTGCATCTATATTCATGAAAAATAATGGTCTGTAATTTTCTTTTTTGAGATGACTTTGCCTGGTTTTGGTATCAGTGTTATGCTGGCTTCATAGAATGAATTTGGAAGTGTTGCTTCCTTTTCTATGCTCTGAAATAGCTTGATTAGTACTGGTACAAGCTCTTCAGTAAAAGTATTGTAGAATTCTCCAGTGAAGCCATCTGGGCCAGGGCATTTTTTGTTTGGGAGTTTTTGTATTACCTTTTCAATTGCTTCTCTTGTTATGGGTCCATTCAGATTTTCAACATAACTTTGTTGTAGTTTGGGTAGGCCGTGTGTTTCTTGAAATTTATCCATTTCCTCTAGGTTTTCAAATTTGTTGGAGTATAGTTTTTCATAATACTGTGGTATGTCCCTTTTTATTTCAGTTGGGTCTGTTGTAATATCGACCATTTCATTTCTTATGTGGGTTATTTGTGTCCTCTCCTGTTTTTCTTTTGTCAGTCTCACCAATGGTTTGTCAATTTTGCTGATTCTTTCAAAGAACCAACTTTTGGTTTTGTTGATTCTTTCTATTGTTTTTCTGTTCTCTATTTCATTTATTTCTGCTCTGATCTTTACTATTTCCTTTCTTCCGGTGGCTGTGGGCTTTTTTTGCTGTTCTATTTCTATTTGTTTGACTTGTGTAGTTAATGTTTTGATTTTGTCCCTTTCTTCTTTTTTGATGTGTGCATCAATTGCTATAAATTGTCCTCTGAGAACTGCCTTTGCTGTGTCCCAAAGGTTTTGGTATGATGTGTTTTCATTCTCATTTGATTCTAGGAGTTTTTTGATTCCAACTCTGATTTCTTCTATTACCCATTGATGTGTAAGCAGGGTATTTTTCAGTTTCAATGTAATTGATTTTTTTTCCTTGCTCTTTCTGTTGTTAATTTCTACTTTGATGGCATTGTGGTCAGAGAAGATACTTTGGATTATCTCAACGTTCTGGATCTTGTTGAGGATTGCTCTGTGGCCTAAGATGTGGTCTATTCTGGAGAACGTTCCATGTGCATTGGAAAAGAATGTGTACTTTGCAGCAGTTGGATGTAGTGTACTGTATATGTGTATGAGGTCAAGTTGGCTGATTATGCCCTTTAGGTCTTGTGTATCTTTGCTGAGTTTCTTCTTAGTTGTTCTGTCCTTTACTGAGAGTAGTGTTTTGAAGCTTCCTACTATTTCATGGTATGTCAATTTCTCTTTTCAGTGTTGTTAGAGTTTGTTTTATGTATTTTCGAGCCCTGTCATTAGGTGCATAGATGTTTATTATGGTTATGTCTTCATGATGGATCATCCCCTTAATCATTATATAGTGTTCTTCTTTGTCTTTTATGGTAGATTTTGTTTTAAAGTCTATTTTATCTGAGATTAGGATTGCCACTCCTGCTCTTTTTTGGTAGTTGTTAGCCTGATATATTTTTTTCCAACCTTTCACTTTTAATAAATTAACATCTTTGTTTCTAACATGTGTCTCTTGTAGACAGCAAATTGATGGATTCTTTTTTCCTATCCATTCTGTCACTCTCCGTCTCTTTGTCAGTGTGTTGAGTCCGTTTATGTTCAGTGTAATTATTGATAGAGGTGAGTTTGTTGCTGTCATTTTGTAGTGCTTTTTTTTGTGTGTGTTGCTGACGTTTTCTTTGTTCTTCTTACTCTCCTGTGCTGAGTTGCTTTTGTTTGTAGATTTTTTTTTCATTTCTGTTGTTTTTGTAGGTTTTGTTTTTGCTGAGACTTTATGTTTATTGTCTTTATTTTTATGAGTATGTTTGTTAACTTTCTTCGTGGTTACCATGAATTTTACCCTTATCTTCCTAATTTTGAAGCAGTCTACCATTATTTGGTATCGACTTGCTTTCCTCTTCATTAGAAGGTTGTATAACTATGTCGTTTATTCCCTCTTTTATTGTTTTGATGTTGTTGTCATTTACTTATTAAATGCTCTGATTCCCTGTTGTATTTCTTTTGGTTTTGGATAGTCCTTGAGAGTTCATTTCCTAGATTGGTATCTGGCTGGTATGGTCCTGCATCCTAGATTCTGCCTGTAAGCTGAAGTAGTTTGTTCTCAGATAGAATAAGTCCCTTTAATAATTCCTGTAAGTTTGGTTTGGTTTTCACGTAGTCCCTTTATTTCTGTTTATCTGGAAATGTCCTAATTTCACCATCATATTTGAATGAGAGTTTTGCAGGATATATTATTCTTCATTGGCAATTTTTTTCTTTCAAGATTTTATATATGTCATCCCATTGCTTTCTTGTGTGCATAGTTTCTGCCGAATAATCTGAGCTTAGTCTGATTGTTTCTCCTCTGTATGCAACTACTTGTTTTTCTTGAGCTGCTGTGATGATTCTTTGTTTGTCTTTGGTTTTAACAAGTGTGATTGTGATATGCCTTGGTGATTTTCTTTTGGGGTCTATCTTATACGGGGTTTGTTGAGCTTCTTGGAGGGCCAGCTTTTCATCTTTCATGATACTGGGGATGTTTTCTGTCAGCAGTTCTTCAATGATCCTCTCTGTGTTTTCTGTTTCCTCCCCCTGTTCTGGATCTCCAATCACTTGCAAATTTTTGCTTTTGATTGTATCCCACATAACTCTCAGGTTCTCTTCATTTTTCATTGTTGTTTTTTCTGAGCTTTTGTTAAACAGAGTTGTCTCCAAGTGTTTGTCTTCAATTCCACTGATCCTATCTTCCACTGTTTCATATCTGCTTCTTAGCCCTTCTATGACACCATCAATTTCTGAAATCTTGTTGTTTATCTTTTGGATTTCTAATTGTTGCTTTTGTATAATTTCCAGTTGTGAATTTATTTTGTTCCTGCATTATTTTCCTGAATTCGTTCAATATTTTGTCTGTATTTTCCATGAATTTGTCTATTTTTTCCTAATTTTTGTTTGATTTTTGCTTCAGCTCTTGGAGAATTCGGAGTATTAGAGATTTGAATTCCGTATTGGTAGTTCTAGTGCCTTTTCTTCCACTGGAGAGTCATCTGGTGTTTTACTTTGGATGCCTACTGGAACCCTCTTTTCCTGTTTTTGTAAATATTTTGATATTGTCTGCTCTCTTCAGGGCATTCAGTAGTTGTTTTTCTCTTTTATTTATTGTAGATTTGTTTGTTTCATCCCTTTTTAAATTTGGCTATGTCTTAAAAGTGGAACTCAACAACACAAAAAGCAAGGGAAAAAAATCAAACACATGGTAACTGAAGAACACCTTGCTCAAAAACTACTGGGTTATGGAAGAAATTAAGGATGGAATAAAGAAATTCATAGAACCAAATGAGAATTAAAACACATCCTACCATAACCTTTGGGACACAGCAAAAGCAGTGCTCAGAGGTCAGTTTATAGCAATAAATACACACATCCAAAAACAAGAAAGGCTCATAATCAAAGCACTAACCCTACAACTGGAACACGTAGAAAAAGAGCAGCAAAAGAATCCTACAGGTGCCAGAAGGAAGGAAATAATAAGAATTAGAGCAGAATTAAAAGAAATAGAGAACAGAAAAACAATTGAAAGAGTTAACAAGTCCAACTGCTGGTTCTTTGAAAAGATCAACAAAATTGATAAACCTTTGGCCAAACTGACAAAAGAAAAACTGGAGAGGAAGCAGATAGCCCATATAAGAAATGAGATGAGTGATATCACAACAGACCCAACTGAAATTAAAAGAAGAGATTGAAAAGGTTATTAAAAAACTGCCAACAAAAAAAAAGCCCTGGCCCAGATGGCTTCACTGGAGAATTCTACCAAACTTTCAGAGAGGAGATAACACCACTTCTACTAAAGGTATTTCAGAGCATAGAAAAGGATGGAATACTCCCAAACTCATTTTATGAGACCAGCAGAAGCCTGATACCAAAACCAGGTAAAGACACTACAAAAATAGAAAATTACAGACCAATATCCTACATGAACATTGATGCAAAAATCCTTAACAAAATTTTAGCCAATAGAATTCAGCAACATATCAAAAAAATAATTCACCAAGACCAAGGGGTATTTATACCAGGTATTCAGGGATGGTTCCACATTAGAAAAACAATCAATATAATCCATTACATAAATAAAACAAAAGACCAGAACCATATGATCTTGTCAATCGATGCAGAAAAGTCATTCGACCAAGTCCAAAACCCATTCATGATAAAAACTCTAAAAAAATAAGAATAGAAGGGAAATTCCTCAGTATAATTAAGGGCATTTAGAAAAAAACAATAGCCACCATCATCCTGAATGGAGAGACTTTAAAAGTATTCCCCTTCAGAACAGGAACCAGACAAGGATGCCCTTTATCACCACTTTTATTCAACATTGTGCTGGAGGTCCTAGCCAGAGCAGTTAGGCTAGAAAAAGAAATAAAGGCATCCAAATACATAGGGAAGAAGTCAAAGTATCTGTATTCACAGATGATATGATCTTATACACGGAAATCCCCAAGGAATCCACAAGAAAACTACTGGAACTAATAGAAGGTTTCAGCAAAGTTTCAGGAAACAAGATAAACATACAAAAATCAATTGGATTCCTTTACACCAACAAAGAGAACCTCGAAGAGGAAATCACCAAATCAATACCATTTACTATAGCCCCCAAAATGATAAAATACTTAGGAATAAATCTAACCAGATATGTAAAAGATCTTTACAAAGAAAACTACAAGACACTACTGCAAGAAACTAAAAAAGACCGGCATAAGTGGAAAAATATATCTTGCTAATGGATAGGTAGACTCAACGTAGTGAAGATGTCAATTCTACCCAAAGCTATCTACAGATACAATGTAATCCCGATCCAAATTCCAGTAGCGTTTTTTAATGAGATGGAGAAACAAATCACCAACTTCATATGGAAAGGAAAGAAGCCCCAGATAAATAAAGCACTACTCAAGAAGAAGAACAAAGTGGGAGGCCTTACTCTACCTGATTTTAGGACCTATTATACTGCCACGGTAGTCAAGACAGGCTGCTACTGGTACAATAACAGATATATAGACCAATGGAATAGAGTTGAGAATCCAGATATAAGCTCATCCACCTATGAGCAGCTAATATTTGACAAAGGCCCAAAGGCCATTAATTGGGGAAAAGACAGTCACTTCAATAAGTGGTGCTGGCATAATTGGATATCTATATGCCAAAAATTGAAACAAGACCCATATCTCACACCATGTACAAAAACTAACCCAAAATGGATCAAAGACTAAAATATAAAATTGAAAACGATAAGGATCATGGAAGAAAAGATAGGGACAACGCTAGGAGCCCTAATACATGGCATAAACATAATACAAACTATAAGTAACAATGCAGAAGCACCAGAAGAGAAACTAGATAAATAGGAGCTCCTAAAAATCAAACACTTATGGTCATCCAAAGACTTCACCAAAAGAGTGAAAAGACAACCTACAGATTGGGAACAAAATTTTGGCTATGACAAATCTGATCAGAGTCTAATCTCTAAAATCTGCAAGATACTCCAAAACCTCAACAGCACAAAGACAAATAACCCAATTAAAAAATGGGCAAAGGATATGAACAGGCACTTCACCAAAGAAGATATTCAGGCAGCTAACAGACACATGAAGAAATGCTCACGATCATTAGCCATCAGAGAAATGCAGATCAAAACTACAATGAGATACCTCACCCCAACAAAGCTAGCATTAATCCATAAAACACAAAGTAACAAATGCTGGAGAGGTTGTGGAGAGACTGGAAGACTTATACACTGTTGGTGGGAATGTAAAATGGTACAACCACTTTGGAAATCAATTTGGCACTTCCTTAAAAAGCTAGAAATAGAAGCACCATATGATCCAGCTATCCCGCTCCTTGGAATATATCCTAGAGAAACAAGAGCCGTCACAAGAATAGATATATACACACCCATGTTCATCGCAACACTGTTCACAATAGCCAAGGGATGGAAGCAACCTAAGTGATGATTGATGGAGGAATGGTAAGCAAACTATGGTATATCCACAGATTGGAATATTACACAATGATAAAGCACAATGATGAAGCTCTGAAACTTCATATAACTTGGTGGAAGATAGAACTTATTATGCTGAGTGAATTTAGTCAGGCACGGAAGGACAAATACTGTATAAGACCACTATTATAAGAACTCAAGAAAAGGTTTATACACAGAAGAAAACATTCTTTGATGGTTATGGAGGTGGGGCGGGAGGGTGAGGGTTATTCACTAACTAGATAGTAGGTAAGATTGATCTTAGGTGATGGGAAGGACAGCACACACTACAGGCAAAACCAGCACAACTAGACTAAACCAAAGCTTAGAAGTTTCCTCAATACAATAGAATAGTTTGAGAGACAGAGTAGCAGGGATGCAGGGTCTGGGGACCATGCTTTCAGGGGACATCTATGCCAATTGGCCTAACAAACCTTATTAAGAAAGTGTCCTGCATCCTACTTTGGTGAGTGGCATCTGGGGTCTTAATAGCTTTCAAGAGGCCATCTAAGATGCATCAATTGGTCCCAACCACTTGGAGTTAAGGAGAATGAAGAACACCAAAGACACAAGGAAAGTATTAGTCCAAGAGACAGAATGGGCCACATAAACCAGAGTCTTCATCAGCCTGAGACCAGAAGAACTAGATGGTGCCTGGCTACCACCAATGAACGTCCCGACAGGGAACACAACAGAGTGTCTCTGATGGAGCAGTAGAACGATGGGATGCAGAACTCAAATACTAGTAAGAAGACCAGACTTAATAGCTTGACTAAGACTGGAGGCACCCTGGAAAGCATGGTCCCTGGTCTCTCCATCACCCCAGAACTAAAACAATATCTGAGGTCAACTCTTCAGACTGGGATTGGACTGGACTGTGGGACATAAAGTGATACTCGTGAAGAATGTGCCTCTTAGACAAGTAGATATAAGAGACCAAAGGGGCGACTTCTGTCCAGAGATTAGAGGGGAAGGCAGAGAGAGTTAGGAGCTGGGTGAATCTTCATGGGGAATCAGGGGCAGAGGGGAGGAGTGTGCTGTCGCTGAATGGGGTGAGTGGTTGGGGTTTCATAACAATGTATGTTAAAAAAAAATTCTGTATGGGAGACTAACCTGAAATGTAAACTTCATTCAATTATGTCAATTAAAAAAAACTAAAAAAATTTGGCTATGTCTGAGCAGGCGGGCTGTGTGTTCTTTGTTGTTTGCTCATCTGTGTCCTCAATACTTTTTTCCTCCTTCTCCAATTGGCAGGGTCAGTCACTCAGATGTGTTATGGTAGGGCAGGTCTAGCTAAAGAGGAGTTACTGGGACTGGTTGTCTGTGGCACTTACTACAGCCACCAGGGCGGGTCAGTAATAAGTGCAGGGCAAGTTCCAGTAGGCTGTGCCTGTGCTGCTTGGTGGTGTGATGTTAAGCCCATGGTGCAGATAGGCAGAATTTAGCGGGGAGATTATTATGTGTGGAGCTAAGATGGATATGGGAGAGAGGAGAGAGGAACAGGAGCCAAAAACATACAAACAAACAAAAAAGAATGCTAGGGGAGCTTCCCATTGGAGTGGAGAGATGAGAGACTATGAAACAGAGAAAAACAAAAAGAGGAAGAGGAAGAAAAGAAAAGAATGAATAAATAAAAATCGGAAAGGGAAAAGAACAGCAAAGTTCCCAGGGATCCCACCAGTGCGGCTATGAGGTCTGGGGAAGTTGTTCTCAGGTGTTGCAGTATAGCCTGTCTAGAAGGCATGGATGTATACAACGCCAGGTATTCAGGGAACAGAAAGAGAAGGAAGATATAGAGAGATGAGAAACTGAGTAATGAAGAAAGACAAAAAGGGAAAAAGAGGGAAAAGAAAACAAAACAAATTAAAAAAAAAGAAGAAAAGCCCCCAAAAAAACAAAAAAACAACGAACAAAGAAATGCACTCAGGGATCCTTCTGTGCAAGCCAAAGGGGTAGTTTCCAACCATGCAGCACCTCCTGGCCAGATCGGGCCCACAACTCAAAGAAAGTAAAAGAAAACAAACAATTCAAAACAAACAAATGAACAAGTGCGGCAGCCCAGACCGGGTAGCAGCTCCACACTCGAACGGAGCTCCGCAGCCCCTCAGGAAGAAGCAAAGATGGCACACGGAGCCAGGTATTTGAGCGAAAAGAGGAGGAGGTGATGAGAGGTAAGGAAGAAATCAAAAGAAGTGGTAAAAAAGCAACACCAGCCACCAACAAATGGCATTCAGAGAGCCAGCTAGTGCGGGCTGGTGGAATCCAAGCAGCCAGTGCTTCCCAGACAAGAGACTGTGTCTGCGGGAAGCAGAGGAGGCCGAGTGTGGGTGAAGAAGGGTAGGGGGCGGGAAAGCATATATCACAAATTACTGGAGCTTGGCAGCCCCTCAGGAAGAAGCAAAGATGGCACACGGAGGCTCGTATTTGAGCAAAAGGAAGGGGAGGTTGTGAGAGGTAAGGAGGAAATCAAAAGAAGCAGAAAAAATCAACACCAGCAACCAACAAATGGCACTCAAAGAGCCAGCTAGTGCGGGCTGGTGGAATCCAAGCACCGGTGCTTCCCGGGCAAGAGATTGTGGCTGCAGGAAGCAGAGGCCGAGTGGGGGTGAAAAAGGGTGGGGGGTGGAAAAGCGTATATCGCAAATTACCAGTTGTTTTATCTACCGCTGGAAGCTCTGTGAAGCTGCTTTCTCGTACCCCCTGTTTGCTGGTCCCCAACAGGAGTCCAAGATGGTGGATCCATGCTGCATTAGCTGATAGGGGACCTCTGCATGAAACTCTCCTCGATCTCCATTCTCTGTCAGTTTTCTCACTCCATTTGGTGCTTGCCTGAGTTCTTTATGTCTTCATTTGATGTTTTAGGGTTTCAGGATTGTTGTTTTCTCTGTTTGGCTTAGTGTTTCGGATCTTTGCTGTGGAGGGACAGCGTGGTGCTTCTGCCTAGAGTGCCATTTTTCAAGACCTTATAATTCTTAAGTATGCACCTAACAACAGTGTGTTGAATACTGAGGCAAACATTGATAGATCTTTTATAAGTCAGTAGATTTGATAAACTATAACTAGACTATTAAAATAGAGAGAAGACACAAATTACCAATATCAGACATTCAAAAAGGGGTTATCACTACTGACTGCATTATATGACAAGAATATTAAAGTGATATTATGAACAACTATATGTCCAAAATTTGATAACTTAGATAAAATGGATGAATTATCTGAAAAACACAATCTACAAAAACTAACCCAAGGAGATATAGACACTATGGATAGACCTACATCAATTAAATAAATGTAATCCAATAATAACTTTCCAAAATGAAAAAGCACCAGGCCCCTGATGGTTTTATTGATGGATACTTCCAAACATTTAAGGAAGAAATGATACCAATTATGTACAATCTGTACCAGAATAGCTGAAATGAAATTCACAAAGAACAAAGTTGGAGTACCCACACTACATAATTTTAAGACTTAATATATAGCTACAACAATCAAGTAATAGATACATAGATCAAGGGAACAGAATAGAGAGCCTAGAAATATATACAAACAAATATAGTCAGTATGTCATTGACAAAGAAGTAAAGACAATACAATAGGGAAAGAATAGTCTAAAAAATGGTGCTGGAACAGTCGGATGTCATATGCAAAAACAAACAACAAAATACAAAAGAACCTAGAAACAGATGTCATTTGTCACTTAAATTAACTCAAAATTGTTTAAAGGCCCAAATTTTAAATGCAAAACTATGAAATTTTAGAAGAAAACAAAGGAAAAAATCTAGGTATCCTTGGTTTTGGTGATAAATTTTTAGATAAATCACTAAAATCACAATTTTTTTCTTTCTTTAATTGTAGTTTAGACAAAGGTTTACAGAACAAACTAGCTTCTCATTAAATACTTAGTACACATATTGTTTTGTGACATTAGGTGCCAATCCCACTACATGTCGACACTGTCCCCTTGTCAACCTTGGGTTCCCTATTACCAGCTTTCCTGTCTCCTCCTGCCTTCTCGTTCTTGCCCCTGGGCTGCTGTTCCCCTTTCGTCTCTTTTTGTTTTATGTGCCTGTCTAATCTTTGGCTGAAGGGTGAACTTCAGGAGTGACTTCATTACTGAGCTAAATGGGTGTCTGAGGGCCATGCTCTCTGGGTTTCTCCAGTCTCTGTCAGAAGAGTAAGTCTGGTCTTTTTTTGTAAGTTATAATTTTGTTCTACGTTTTTCTCCAGCTCTGTCTGGCACCATGTAGTTGTGCTGGACTCAGTCTGGTGGAGGCTGTGTTACTTAAGGTCCATTAGTCTTTTGGACTAATCTTTTCGTTGTGTCTATGATTTTCTTCATTCTCCCTTGCTCCAGATAGGTTGAGACCATCTTAGATGGCTGCTCACAAGCTAAAAGCACAATTCTTGAAAGAAGTTGAATATTATAAAAATTAAACATCTCAGCTCTATGAATGAAACTTTTAAGAGAATGAAAATACAGTCCACAGACTGAGAGAATATATTTGAGAAACACGTATTTGATTAAAAAAATAAACTTATATTTAAAATATACAAAGGACTCTTGAAACTGAACAATAAGAAATGAAACTACCCAACTTAAAAAAGGAGCAAAAGATCTGAATAGAAATCTTACTGAAGAAGATATACAGACTGCAAGTAAGCATATGGAAGTTGCTCCACATAGTTTGTCATTAAGACATTGCAAATTAAAACAATGAGATAGAACAACATAACTATTAAAATGACTAAAATCCCCCCCAAAATCTGATAATACCAATTGCTTGAGAGGACAAAAAATTGTGGTACCTCCATACATTGGAATATTATTCAGTGATGAAAGGAATGAGCTTATCAAGCCACTCAAAGATGTGGATGAATCTTAAATGCATATGACTAAGTAAAAGAAGCTAGTATGAAAAGGCTACAGACTATATGTTTCCAATTAAATGACATTCTGGAAAAGGCAAAACTATAGAGATAGTAGAAAGAGCAGTGGTGGTCAGGGGACAAGGGAACTTGAACTAGATGAATCACAGGGGACATTTTAGGGCAGTGGAACTATTTGTTATAATATTTTAATTCTGAAAACATAACCCTATGCATTTGTTAAAACCCATAGACCTTTACAGCACAAAGAGCGAAATTTGATGAATGAAAATTAAAAAAAAAAACAAAAAACAGATTTTAGAAAGTTAGGGGAATCTCATAACAGAATGAAGAATATGATAAACAATCTAACTGTATTCCTGATATTTTATTTATAACAACCTCACTAAGAGGCATGGGGAGAAATGTGTTGACCTAAGTAACTCTGGAAATAAGTGGAATCTATACAACTAAAGTCAAAAGAAACGTTGCATAAGCACTGTACTCTAGTTGATAAGGTTGTATTTTATGGAGTTATAAGTTAACAGTTCTTATACTGATACATATGTATAATGGCACCAGATAATTAAGTAAACGGATAATGGGAGCCAGGTTAATCACAGTTGAAATGGGAATATACAAATAAGCAGGGGAGGGAAGGAGTCTAAAGTAATTCACATTGTAATGGATGAGTGTTGGGAACATCATTATGAACTCATGTTTAGCTTAATATAGATACAAATGCTTGTATATACAACTATATATAGGAATATGAATATATATGGTTGGTATACACACAATAATATCTTTGTGCTGTCAGCTGAGATCTAGAAATGATTCTTCAGTATCAACAAGCACACTTAGCTCCCTGATCTTGGATTCTAATACAGTTATCAATAAAAGGCTCCTTGAGAAATGGCTAATTCTAGGATTGAGGCAGGATCTATGCAACACAATGCCTGGAACATCTTACAGTACTAGAAAAAAAATGCTCACAAAAAAATTCTCATAGTGATTAGGGCATATGAAAGGGACACAGGTGCCAACTGAAAGAGCTCCCCATGGCCAAAACTGGAATAATGTGAGCAACAAAATAAATAAAGTAGGTTTGGATTATAACTCAAAAATAAAACACATATCCATGAGTTCATACTGATATAAATATACTATTGAATAAATAAATAAATGGATGATAGGAAACAAGTTTCCTAGATGAAAAAAAAGAAGTTCCAAATATTTTATGTATATACTCTGCCCTCAGGAGGTGGAACATAACTCCCACTCCTTATAGGTGGGAAGCACATGATTACTTCCTTGTTAAGAGTACAGTAAAGAGGAGGTGTAACTGTATAGCATAGGAACCTGACAAACTACCTTAGCCAGGTGAGCAAGGTCTACATTTACAGTGATAAATCCTGTTGATAATACATACTCTTGATATGATGTGTTGACAATGTCGTTTTACCTCTATGGTCTTCCTGCCAAAAAAATATAACCCCAAGTTAATCAGGAGAAATCTTCAAAAAATTCCAGTGGAGGGTCATTCGACAAAGTACCTGAGTAGTACTCCTCAAAACTGTCTAGGCCGTAAATATCAAGGAAGCTCTTAGTAATGATAATGCCCAAAAAGAGCCTATACCAGTCAGTGTTCACCAAAGAAATAGGACCAATAAGATATATATATGAGAAAGGATTGCTTTTAAGAAATTGATTCATGTGACTATAGGGACTGGTAACTCCAACATTTGCTGGGCAGGTCAGCAGGTTGGAGACTAAGTCAAGATTTTTATATTACAGTCTTGAGGCAAAATTCCTTCTTCTCTGGTTGTTTGTTGCTACTGAGCTAGCTTGAACTCGTGGTGGTCCAGTGTATAACAGAATGAACCGTCGCCCAGTTCTACACCATCTTCATGAGCATCTGTATGTTTGAGTCCATTGTTGGGACTTTTATGTCAATCCATCCCATTGAGGGTTTCCCTTGTTTTTGTTGACTCTACCAAACATGACTTCCTTCTCTGGAACACCTCAGTTTTTGCTCTTAAGACCTTCAACTAATTGGATGAGGCCCACTCCTATTATCAAGGGTAATCTCTTTTACTTAAAGTCAACTGATTTTAAATGTTAGTCACATCTAGAAAATACCTCCACAGCAACATCTAGAGTAGTGTTTGACCAAACAACTGAGAACCATAGCCTGGCCAAGCTGACATTATAAAATTAACCACCACAAAGCCTAAGAAGACATGATGACAAAATGTAATGTGATATCCTGAATAGGATTCTGCAACATAAAAAGACACTAGGTAAAAACTAAGGAAATCTGAATAAAGTATAAATATTAGTTATATTTCAATATTGGTTCTTTAATAGTAACAGAATTATAATTTGTTATACTTATCTGCCAGTGAAAAACATGTCACATTTATTCCTTTAATGAGGAAATTCTTCACATTTTAAATAATTTTAACATCATTAAAAATATCAAACATGTCAGAAAATTAAATAAGCCCAGCTGTCCAATTGATAGGTTTGAAAAGTTGGAATTGAGATTGGGTTGTTTTTTGTGGGGGGGGGGGGAGATTACTTTTTTGTTCTTGGAAAAATACTTTAAATCTTACATGACTATGATTTTTACTATGCCAATGAGCACACAGTTTATTTTAGCTGGCTATTTTTTTTTTTTCATAGCAAAACTTTTCCATCAAGGAAGAAATGTGTTTGAATCACATTTTGGTAAAATATCCTTGATATGGATAACCATTGCAGAATATATTCCTGTCACTGACACTGCACTCCTAGATCATATTTCTATACAAAACTTAAACTCCAAATCACACTTATCAATAAGGTCATCCTTCATAATTTTATACATTTCAGTGTATTTGTTGACATTAAATCTAAAAATATAATTCTTCTACATCAAATTGTACATTTATATTTTTTAATTGCAAAGAAAATTACTTTGTGAGCTTGATTTTTCTATAGTTGATCTTCATATCATTAACCACTTCCTGAATCTGTATCGCTAGAGGCATCACTGAACAGTGGAACTCAAGCCACCTTCTTTGCCATAGATTCACCCAATGTTTCCATGCAATTATCTTTGTTGGAAACTCTCATAATGTCTCAGTATTTCTATGTACATTTTTTTTTTTAATTGTCCTTCAGGTGAAGGTTTACAGAACAAATAGTTTCTCATGAAAAAGTAGTACACATATTGTTCTATGACATTGTCAACAACCCCATGACATGTCAACCCTCTCCCCAATCGACCTTTTTCTTTTTTTTTTTTTTTTTGGTGAAAATGTACATAGCCAAAGACACACCACTTCAAAAATTTCTACGTGTTCAGTGACATCGACCATGCTCCTCCAATTGCACTGCTATTCTCATTTTAGATGAAGGTTTACAGAACAAAACAGTCTCTCAATAAACAGCACATGTTACCCTATGACAATGGTTAACAACCTCACAATGCAGCAACACTATCCTTACTCAAACCTGGGTTCATATCACCAGCTTTCCTGTCCGCTTCTGCCTTCCAGTCCTTGTCCCTGAGCTGCTGTGCCTTATTAGTCCCATTTAGTCTTATGGGGCTGTCCAATCCCCTGCTGAAAGGTGAACCTCAGAAGTGCCCTCACCACTGAGCTAAAAGGGTGCCTGGGGGCCACACCTTCGGGGTTTCTCCAGTCTCCTTTAGGCCAGTAAATCTGGTCTTTTTTTTTTTTTTGTGAGTTAGAATTTTGTTCTACATCCTTCTCCAGCTCTGTCCAGAAACCTCTGTTGTGATCCTGGTCAGAGCAGTCAGTGGTGGTAGCTGGGCACCAGCTGGCTGCACTGGACTCAGTCTGGTGGAGGCCTTGGTAGCTGTGGTCCATTAGTACTTTGGACTAATCTTTTCCTTGTATCCTGTTCTCTTCACTCTCCCTTGCTCCCGAAGGGATGAGACCAGTGGAGTATCGTAGATGGCTGCTCACAGGCTTTTAAGACCCCAGATGCTACTCACCAAGGCAGAATGTAGAACATTGCCTTTATAAACTGTGTTATGCCAATTGAGCTAGATGTTCCCTGAGACCATGGTCCCCACAGCCCTCTGCCCAGCAATTCAGTCCCTCAGAGAGGATGGTTGTGTCTAGGGAGCTTCCATGACCTTTCCTTGTACAAGTTCTGCTGGTTTCCCTAGTATTGTGTACTGTCTCACCCTTCACCCAAGATACCACTTATCTATTGCCTATTTAGTATATCCCCCCCACCCCTCCTATCCCTGGTAACCAACAAAGATTGTTACTTTTGATGTGTGAACTTTTTCATGGGTTTTTACAATAGAGGTCTCATACAATATTTGTCCTTTTGTGATTGACTTATTTCACTCAGCATAATGTCCTCCAGTTTCATGCATGTTTTTAGATGTTTCACGGATTCATCATTGTTCTTTCTCATTGCATAGTACTCCATTGTGCGTATGTACCATAGTTTGTTTATCCATTCATCTGTTGATGGGCATCTAGGTGGTTTCCATCTTTTTGCTATTGTGAACAATGCTGCCATGAACATTGGTGTGCATATGTCTATTCGAGTGACGACTCTTATTTCTCTAGGATATATTCCTAGGAGTGGGATTGCTGGATTGTAAGGTATGTCTACTTCTAGCTTTCTAAGGAAGCACCATATCATTTTCCAAAATGGTTGTATCATTTTGCATTCCCACCAGCAGTGCATAAGAGTTCCGATCTCCCTGCAGCCCCTCCAAGATTTGCTGTTTCCAGTGTTTTTGATTCGTGCCTCTAATGCCGGGGTGAGATGGTATCTCATTGTGGTTTTAATTTGCATTTCTCTAAAGGCTAGTGATGGCGAGCATTTCCTCATGTGTCTGTTGGCTGCTTGAATGTCTTCTTTGGTGAAGTGTCTGTTCATTTCCTTTGCCCATTTTTGAATAGGATTATTTGTTTTTTTGTTGTAGAGGTGTTGGATTTTCTTGTAGATTATGGAGATTAGACCTTTGTCTGACTTGTACTGTCCAAAAATTTTTTCCCTGTCTGTGGGTTCTCTTTTTACTCTTTTGGTGATGTCTTTTGAAGAGCATACGTATTTCATTTTTAGAAGATCCTAGTTATCTAGCTTATCTTCTGGGGTTTTTGTGTTGATGGTTATGGTTTGTATCCTGTTAATGCTGTGTATTAAGGCCTGTAGCATTGGTCCTATTTTTTCTTCTATGAACTTTAAAGTTTTGGCTTTATATTAGGTCTTTGATCCATTTTGAATTAGTTTTTGTATATGGCATGAGGTATGGGTCCTGTTTCATTTTTTTGCAGATGGATATCCCATATTGCCAGCACCATTTGTTAAAAAGATTGTCTTTTCCCCATTTGATGGACTTTGGGCCCTTATCGAAGATCAGGTGACCGTAGGTGCATGGATTTACATCTAGGTTCTCAATTCTGTTCCATTGATCAATGTATCTGTCGTTCTACCAGTACCAGGCTGTTCTGACTACCATAGCTACATAGTAGGTTCTGAGGTCAGGTAGTGTGAGTCCTCCAGCTTTATTCCTCTTATTCAGTAGTGCTTTACTTATTCGGGGCTTCTTCCCTTTCCATATAAAGATAATGGTTAGTTTCTCTATCTCTTTGAAGAATGTTTTGGTATTTGGATCGGGATTGCGTTGTATTTGTAAACTGCTTTGGGTAGAATTGTCATTTTCACAATGTTGAGTCTACCTATCCATGAGCATGGTACGTTTTTCCATTTATGTATGTTCCTTTGGGTTTCTTGCAGTAGTGTTTTGTAGTTTTCTTTGTATAGGCCTTTAACATCCCTGGTTAGATTTATTCCTAAGTATTTTATTTTTTTAGGTTTTATTATAAATGGTATTATTTTCCTGATTTCCTTTTCATTGTTCTCCTTATTAGTGTATAGGAATGCAACTGATTTTTGTACATTTATCTTGTATCTTGCTACTCTGCTGAATCTTTCTATTAGTTCCAGTAGATTTCTCGTGGAGTCTTTAGGGTTTTCTATGTATAGCATCACATCATCTGCAAACAGGGACAGTTTAACTTCTTCATTACCAATTTGGATGCCCTTGATTTCTTTTTCTTGCCTTATTGCTCTAGATAGAACTTCCAGCACAATGTTAAATAGGAGGGGCGATAAAGGTCATTGTTGTCTTGTTCCTATACTCAAGGGGAATATTTTCAGCCTCTCTCCATTAAAATGTTGTTGGCTATTGGTTTTGCATTGATGCCCTTTATTATGTTGAGAAATTTCCCTTGAATACCTATTTTATTTAGAGTTTTTATCAGGAACAGGTGTTGGACTTTGTTCAATGCCTTTTCTGTGTCAGTTAAGATAATCATGCGATTCTTTTCTTTCCTTTTATTTATGTGGTGGATTACATTGATTGATTTTCTAACGTTGAACCATCCTTGCATAGCTGATATGAATCCTGCTTGGTCATGGGGTATTATTTTTTTGATATGATGCTGAATTATATTGGCTGGAATTTTGTTGAGAATTTTGCATCTATATTCATGTGAGATGTTGGTCTGTAATTTTCTTTTTTTGTGGTGTCTTTGCCTGGTTGTGGTATCAGCATTATGCTGGCTTCAGAGAATGAATTTGGAAGTGTTGCTTTCTTTTCTATGCTCTGAAATAGCTTGAGTAGTACTTGTATAAGCTCTTCTGTGAATGTTTTGTAGAATTCTCCGGTGAAACCATCTGGGCCAGTTTTTTGTTGTTGTTGTTGTTGGGAGTTTTTTTTTATTACCTTTTCAATCTCTTCTCTTGTTATGGGTCTGTTCAGATTTTCAACATCACTTTGTTGTAGTTTGGGTAGGTAGTGTGTTTCTAGAAATTTATCCATTTCCTCTAGGTTTTTAAATTTGTTGGAGTATTGTTTTTCATAATACTGCGTTATGATCCTTTTTATTTCAGTTGGGTCTGTTGTAATGTTGCCCATTTCATGTCTTATTTGGGTTATTTGTATCCTCTCCTGTTTTAGTTTTGTCAGTCTGGCCAGTGGTTTGTTGATTCTTTCAAAGAACCAACTTTTGGTTTTGTTGATTCTTTCTATTGTTTTTCCGTTCTCTATTTCATTTATTTCTGCTCTGATCTTTACTATTTCTTTTCTTCCAGTGGTTGTGGGCTTTTTTTGCTGTTCTCTTTTGATTTATTTGAGTTCTGTAGTTTATGTTTTGATTTTGTCCCTTTCTTCTTTTTTGATGTGTGCATCTATTGCTATAAATTGTCCTCTGAGAACTGCCTTTGCTGTGTCCCAAAGGTTTTGGTATGATGTGTTTTCATTCTCATTTGATTCTAGGAATTTTTTTATTCCATCTCTGATTTCTTCTATTACCCACTGATGTGTAAGCAGGGTATTATTCAGTTTCCATATAATTGATTTTTTTTTTTCTTGCTCTTTCTGTTGTTAATTTCTACCTTGATGGCATTGTGGTCAGATAAGATACTTTGAATTACCTCAACATTTTGTATCTTGTTGAGGATTTCTCTGTGGCCTAAGATGTGATCTATTCTGGAGAATATTCCAAGTGCATTGGCAAAGAATGTGTACTTTGCAGCTGTTGGATGGAGTGTTCTATATATGTCTATGAGGTGAAGTTGGCTGATTGTGCCCTTTAGGTCTTCTGTATCTTTGCTGAGTTTCTTTTTAGTTGTTCTGTCCTTTACTGAGAGTGGTGTATTGAAGCCTCCTACTATTATTGCGGAACTGTCAATTTCTCTTTTCAGTGTTGTTAGAGTTTGTTTTATGTATTTTGGAGCCCTGTCAGTTTGTGCGTAGATGTTTATTATGGTTATGTCTTCATGATGGATCATCCCCTTAATCATTATATAGTTTCCTTCTTTGTCTTTTATGGTGGATTTTGTTTTAAAGTCTATTTTATCTGAGATTAGTATTGCCATTCCTGCTCTTTTTTGGTAGTTGTTAGCTTGATATATTTTTTTCCAACCTTTGACTTTTAGTAAATTCACATCTTTGTTTCTAAGGTGTGTCTGTTGTAGACAGCATATTGATGGATCTTGTTTTCTTATCCATTCTTTCACACTCCATCTCTTTATGGGTGCATGGAGTCCATTTACGTTCAGTGTAAGTATTGCTATATGTGAGTTTGCTGCTGTCATTTTGTAGTACTTTTTTGTGGTGCTGACATTTCCTTTGTTCTTCTTACTCTCCTGTGCTGAGTTACTTTTGTTTGCAGATTTTTTTTTCATTTTTTTTTGTTTTTGTAGGTTTTGTTTTTACTGAGACTTTATGTTTTTCCTCTTTATTTTTATGAGTATGTTTGTCAACTTTCTTTGTGGTTACCATGAGTTTTTCCCCTTATCTTTCTAAGTTTGAAGCAGTCTACCATTACTTGGTATTGGTTTGCCTTCCTTTCCATTAGAATGTTTTATAACTATGCCGTTTATTCTCTCTTTTATTGTTCTGATGTTGTTGTCATTTACTGATTAACTGCTCTGATTCCCTGTTGTATTTCTTTTGGTTTTGGATAGTCCTTGAGAGTTCATTTCCTGGATTGGTATCTGGCTGCTACAATCCTGAGTCCTAGATTCTGCCTGTGAGCTGAAGTTGTTTGTTCTCAGATGGAAGAACTCCCTTTAATAATTCTTGTAAGTTTGGTTTGGTTTTTACATATTCCCTTAATTTTTGTTTATATAGAAATGTCCTAATTTCACCACCATATATGAATAAGAGTTTTGCAGGATATATTATTCTTGGCTGACAATTTTTTTTCTTCCAAGGTTTTATAGATGTCATCCCATTACCTTCTTGCCTGCATGGTTTCTGCTGAATAATCTTAGCTTAGTCTTATTGTTTCTCTCTATATGTGATGTTTTATTTTTCTTGAGCTGCTCTCAGGATTCTTTGTCTTTGGTTTTAGAGAGTGTGATTATGATACTCCTTGGTGATTTTCTTTTGGGGTCTATCCTATATGAGGTTTATTGTGCTTCTTGGGTGGCCAGCTTTTCATCTTTCATGATATGGGGTAAGTTTTCTGTCAGCAGTTCTTCAATGATCTTCTCTGTGTTTTCTGTCCCCTGTTCTGGAAGTCCGATCACTCATAATTTTTTGCTTTTGATTGTATGCCACATAAATTCTCAGGGTCTCTTCATTTTTCTTTATTCTGTTTTCTAAGTTTTCCTGAAACAGAGTTGTATCCAAGTGTTTGTCTTCAATTTCACTGATCCTGTCTTCCACCGTTTCAAATCTGATCCTTAGCCCTTCTATGACACTGTCCATTTCTGAAATCTTGTTGTTTATCTTTTGGATTTCTAATTGTTGTTTTTGTATAATTTATAGACGTGAATTTATTTTGGAAGTTTTTTCCTGCATTATTTTCCTGAATTCTTCCAATTTTTTGCCTGTATTTTCCATGATTTTGCATTTTTTTTCCTCATTTTTCTCTCCTTTTTGCTTCAACTCTTGGAGAATTCAGAGTATTAGAGATTTGAATTGCTCATCAGGTACTTCTAGTGCCTTTTCTTCCACTGGAAAGTCTTCTGGTATTTTATTTTGGACGCCTACAGGAACCATCCTGTCCTATTTTTGTAAATGTTTTGATATTGTCTCATGTCTTTGGGATATTCAGTAGTTATTTTTCTTGTTTATTGATTGTAGATTTTTTTGTTTCATCCTTTTTTTTTTATTTTTATTTGGCTATGTCTGAGCAGGCAGGCTGTGTGTTCTTTGTTGTTTGCTCATCTGTGGGCACAATACCTTTTTCCTCCTCCAATTGGCAGGGTCAGTTGCTCAGATATGGTGAGATAGGGCAGCTCTAGCTGAAAAGGAGTTACTTGGATGGGTTGTTTGTGGCACTTACTACAGCCACCACAGTAGGTCGTTAATCAGTGCAGGGCAAGTTCTGGTAGGCCGTGCCTGCACTGCTTGGTGGTGTGATGTTAAGCGCACTGTGCAGGTAGGCAGGATGTAGGTGGGAGACTGTTTTGTGTGGAGCTAAGATGGTTACGGTACGGAGGAGAGAGGAACAGGAGCCAAAAACATACAAACAAAAAAGAGTGCTAGGGGAGCTTGCTGTTGGAGTGGAGAGATGAGAGACTATGAAATGGAGAAAAACAGAAAGGAGAAGAAGAAGAAAAAAATAAAAGAAAGAATAAATAAAAATCAGAAAGGAAAAAGAACCAAAAATCTCCCAGGTATCCCACCCGTGCAGCTATGAGGTCTGGGGAAATTGTTCTCAGTTGTTGCAGTACAGCCTGGTTAGAAGGCGTAGAGGTATTCAGCACCAGGTACTCAGGGGACAGGAAGAGAAGGAAAATATAGAGAGATGAGAAACTGAGTAATGAAGAAAGACAAAAAGGGAAAAAGAGGGAAAAGAAAACAAAACAAATTTAAAAAAAAAAAGAAAAGCCCCCCAAAAAACAAAAAACAAAAAAACAATGAACAAAGAAATGCACTCAGGGATCCTTCTGTGCAAGCCAAAGGGGTAGTTTCCAACCATGCAGCACCTCCTGGCCAGATCGGGCCCACGACTCAAAGAAAGTAAAAGAAAACAAACAATTCAAAACAAACTAATGAACAAGCGCGGCAGCCCAGACCGGGTAGCAGCTCCACACTCGAACGGAGCTCTGCAGCCCCTCAGGAAGAAGCAAAGATGGCACACGGAGCCAGGTATTTGAGCAAAAGGAGGAGGATGTGGTGAGAGGTAAGGTAGAAATCAAAAGAAGTGGAAAAAAGCAACACCAGCAGCCAACAAATGGCACTCAGAGAGCCAGCCAGTTCAAGTGGGTGGAATCCAAGCAGCTGGTGCTTTTCAGACAAAAAACTGAGAAGCAGAGGAGGCTGAGTGGGGGTGAAGAAGTGTGGAGGGTGGGAAAGTCTATATCACAAATTACCAGTTGTTCTGTCTCCTGCTGAAAGTTCCATGAAGCTGCTTTCTCATACCCCCTATTTTCTGGTCTCTGATAGGAGTCTAAAACGGCAGATCTGTGCTGCGTTAGCTGATAAGGGACCTCTGTATGAATCTCTCCTTGCTCTCCATTCCCTGTCAGTTTTTCCACTCCATTTGTGCTTGGCTGAGTTCTTTATCTCTTCATTTGATGTTTTAGGGTTTCAGGATTGCTGTTTGCTCTGTTTGGCTTAGTTTTTCAGATCTTTGCTGTGGAGGTACAGTGTGGTGCTTGTGCCTAGAGAGCCACTTTGCCGGAAGTCCCTCTATGTACATTTTTAATAATAGCAACCTGAAATGGTACATTTTCTCATTTTATACAATATGGATGACAGTTGACAAAGGGCCGTAACAAGTTGCTGCACCTGACTCAGAATAAGAATTAAACAACACCCTGATTCATCTATATACAGGGTTGCTTTAAGTTGGAATTGACTTGATGGCAACAGGTTTGTTTTTTGTTTTTTTTTTTTTTAATCCATCTATGCTGTGTTCTAAAGACAAGTTGACTGACCATGCACTAGGATGTCATGACAACAGCAAACAGCTATAAAAGTTTTTAAATTCTTATTCTCAATAGCTATATTTATCTTGTGACTCCATTATCAGTAGCTGCATTTTGCTGCCTGGCCCCAGTCCCTGGACCACAATTTGAGTAGCACTGCTCTATAGAGATGGAAATTTAACACAGTTTATAATTGTGTGTAATTTATTTTCAGAGATTAAATTGTTCAATGCCTCATTGAGCACCAACATTCCAGGTATGTAATAATAAATGAAACATTGACAAGGTTCCTGCTCAGTATTTCTATAATAAAAAAGAAAAATAGATAAGCAGAAGAAAGTGTATAATTATAAACACTCAAGGATGAAGCAAGTCAAAAAGAGAGGAAGGTTTTTCAAGTAAGGAGCTTTCTCTCATTATTCACTTTTATACCTATCATGTTAAAGTTTTTCAGCTAAAACCTATTTATAAGTGAAATGTAAACAAAGGAACTACTAGGCAGTTTACACATGGGAAATACATTGAGCTTAAGGCTTTGAACAGTTTTCTGTTATGCCTAATATGAGGAAACCTATTTTGCCAACATCCAAAAGGTTACAAAAAATTCAAATGCCCTCAGAGAACATATTTAAATTAGAATATACAAAATAAATAACTTCAAGGAATACCTTGTTTCCATTATTATCTGAGCATGATAATATTTCCAATTTACGACTAGCTTTCATAATGATATTTAGCAATGGATTTACATTTGAACAAACTTGTCATACTGCAAGAAGATATGCTGCATAATATTGAACGGAAATATTTGTCACCAGTGACTTCCGAATGTGATAAATCAAAAAATTATTTTATACGGATTGGAATTCTTATTTTTCACAACTCAATGTATTCACTATCTACTACCAAAGGATCGTTTGACAATCTCTGAAATTTTAAAGTTCACTTTTGTTGTAACTAAAATGTATAGTACATTCATTTTTAGATATTTTAGAATATCAAAACCTAATATGCTTACATAGCACTTATTACATCAGGCCCTGTTGTAATCACTTTGTATGTATTAACTCATATAATCCTCACACAATTCTGCAGTGGAAAGTACTATTAATACCCCTATTTTAAAAAAGAGAAAACTGGGAACTGGGGAGTAAAAGAGCTTCCCCAAGATCACATAGTTACCAACTGGAAGAGCAAGGATGACAAAAGTCACAGACTTAAATAATAAAGTATACCGAAACTCAAATCTAACACAAAGAGAAATATGCTTGTAAGAAAATACATTAATATTTAGTTTAAAAGTTTCTGACTTTGAAAAACACCTGATAATAGAAAAAAATCTATAGGATGAAGTTTTCAATTCTCTCATTCTAAACTCAAGGAACAATGAAACAAACATAAAATCACTGGAAAAATTATAAAATAGTTAAAAATGTATTTATATACATGTATATATATATATATTGGGTTTTACATTGAAATAAATGTTATCAATTGCACAATTTAAATTTTCTACCTTCTTACATATTTTTTTCTGATTGATTTTTAGTTACTGAAAGCACTATGTGAAAAGCTCCTATTAAATTATAATTACTCAAATTTTGCTTTACATATTTTATCAGCTTTATTGAGGCATCATAAACACACACTAAAATAAAGTACTTCAAAATGTCGACTTCAGTGAGTTTTGACCAACATGTACAGCTGTTTAATGACCACCACAGTCAAGACAGAAAATTTCATCACTTGAAAATGTACCCCTTTGCTCTCAAATACGTCCTCTTACTCCTAGACTTTGGCAATCATTTTTCTGCTTTTTGTCATTGTATTTTCCCTTTTTTAAGCAATTCATATAAATTAAATTATATAGCATACAGGCTTTTGTGTTTGGCTTTTTTCATTCAGAATAATGATTTAAAGATTTTTTTTTTTTTTTTTTTAGTATACTTGTACATGTATGTATATATACTTTGGGGGCAATGGTGGTTCAGTAATAGAATTATCTCCTTCCATGTGGGAGACCTGGGATTGGTTCCTGCCCAATGTACCTCAAGCACAGCCACCACCTGTCAGTGGAGGCTCGTATGTTGCTATGATGCTAAACATGTTTCAATGGAACTTCCAGGCTAAGACAGACTAGAAAGAAATGCCTGGCAATCTACTTCCAAAAAATAGCCAATGAATATCCTGTGGATTACAATGGTTTGATCACGTTATGCATTTGGGTGTCCAAGAGTTGGGAGTCCCGACTCAATGGCAGCTAACAATAACAACACCATCACTACTTTATCCATTTATTAGTGGATGAACACTTTTTGTTTGGGGCTATTATGAATAAAGATACTATATCTAAGATACAGCTATTGATCTCTACTTATCCAGAGCAAAAGAGAAAGAAGGAAACCAAAGTTCAAAGAAGAAGCTAGTCTATAGGACTAATAGTCTACATTGACATGAGAAGAACTAGATGGTACTTGGCTACCACTACCAACCATTATGATCAGGGTCCCAATAGGTGGACCCTGAATGAAGGAAAAATGTGGAGCAGGACTTCAGATTCTGAAAAAATAAAACAAACAAAATAAAAAAAAAAAAAACATCAGATTGACTAGACTGGTTGAGACTAGAGGTCTCCCAAGACTATTGCCCTGAGATAGTCTTTAAATCTTAAAACTAGCCCCTGATATCTCCCTTTAGCTGAATAACAGATTAGCTCACAAAATAAAAAATATCACCTATGAGTACTCTGCCCCTTTATATAATCATCTATATGAGACCAAATGGTCAACAATTATTTGAAAATAATGATGAGAATGTAAGGGGGCAGGGAAACTAGATTAATGGAAATAAAACAACTAGAACAGAAATATTGAAAATGGTCACACATTGTGAAGTATGTTACCAATGTCACCAAACAATTCGTATAAAAATGGTTGAATGGGAACCTAAACTTCTTTGTAAACCTTCATCAAAAACACAATAAAATATTATTTTTAAAAAGATGCTATAAACAGTAACATACAAGATTCACATAGACATATGTCACTAATTTGGGGTAGATTCTTAAAAGTGTGATTTAATGTTTATAAGTGTATGTTTAACTGTACAAAAAAATTGTTTTACTGTTTTCCAAAATGGCTCTATCATTTTGAATTTGCACCAACAAATGTACAAGACTTCCACCTGCTCTCCTCACCAACACATGGAATTGTCGGTCTTTTAGTTTTAGCCCTTCTAATGGGTCACCTCAGGTGGCTGACTAGGGGAAAATAACAAAACAACAGCAACATGAACTGATAATTTTGTTTGATTGTCTTTATAATTTGCACTTTCCAAATGACTAATGAAGTTTAGCATATTTTTCATCTGCTTATTTGCTTTTTTCCTATCTATTTCATGAAGGGTTTGTTAAAATTGTACCTTTTTAATTTTTTTAAAACTTCGTGTTACAAGTTGTACATGCTCTTTATAAAACCTGGATATAAACATTTTGACAAATATATTTTGCCAGAATGATGCTTGTGTTTTTATTTTCTAAGTGGAATCTTTTAAAGAGCTGTCGCTGTAGATTTTCAAATCCAATTTACCACTTTTTAAATTTTTTATAGTTTGTAACTTTTTTTGTGTCTTATGTAAGAAAGCTTTCCTAACCCAAGATCATGAAAGTCTCTCCTATGTTATTTTCTCTAATAAATTTCACATTTACTTCTACAACCCATTTTAAGAAATTTTTGTTTATGTTGTGTGGTAAGGCTCAATGTATTATTTTGGATCTATATATGTAATTGTCCCAGTACAATTTGTTGAAAAAACTATCCTGTCACCTTTTAATTATCTTGATATTTAATTACCTTTTGAAAAATCATTGGACCATATGTGTATAGGATTATTTATAAGTTCTCTATTCTGTTTCATTGATCTATATATACATTGTGAGGCCAATGCACTAATATCTTAATTACTGTGACTTTATAGTAATTCTTAAAATTAGGATGTTTAAGTCTTTAAACTTTCTCTTTCTTTTCAATATTGTTATATTTGAGGTAGTTTGTATTTATATATAAATTTTAGAATTAGCTTGTCAATTTATACCAAATGTAAGTTCAGCTAATGTTATAATTGTTTTTTTGTATTCAGACTTCCAATTAATGAAAATATCTACTATCTCCATATATGCTGGTATTTTATTTTCTCTAGCAGTGTTTTGCGGTTTTCAGTGTGCATGTTTTGGACATATTTTGCTAAATTTCTCCAAAATACTTCATGTTATTGATGTTATGATAGTAGCCCCTCCCTTTTATTCCAATTTTCATTTGCTCGCTAATACTAAATAAAATTGCAACTGAATTTTGTAATTTGATCCTATGACATTACTAAACTCACTTATTATTTCAACTAGTTTTTTTTTTGTATATATGATAGAATTTTATGTATGAATATTTCTGTGAATTCAGAGTTTTGCTTAATCTTTCTAGTCCTTTCCCTCATACTACTGAACCAGCTTGAATCCTCAGTAAAATGTTTAATAAAAGCGTTAAGCCTTGGAATCCTTGCTTTTCTCCAGTTCTTATAGAAAAAGTATTCTGTCTCAATATTTTTTAGGGAAAGTTTTGTATACTGTTGTGTATAAGATACATTCATTATTATTGAATGTTAGCAAAAGTTTTATTATAACTCTTTATAAAGTGAAGAATTTCCATTCTATTCCTAGATTGAGGTTGTCATGGATCCACCATTGCAGTATCACACAGAATACTTTCACTGCCCTTAAAATGCCCTGTGCTTCACCTGTTAATCACTCCTTTCTCTCACCTGAACTTCCAGTAACCACTGATCTTTTATTTTATCTATAGTTTTGTCTTTTCCAGAATGTCATATAGTTGGAATTACACCCTCTTCTCACTTATCAACATAGTTAGTTTCCAAAGACCAGGTTGTTATGTGAAATAAGTATTATGCAAAAATAAGAATGACAACATCAGATCACAAAATGGAGGATGACTACTTCATTACATAATTGCTAAATTACATCATTACATAACTGCCAAATTATATCATTATAGAACTGCCAAAACACTGAGAATCATGCCCACCAAAGTTGACACATAACCTTAACCATCAAAGCCAGTGTTACTCTTGGTATTCATTAATGCCAGACGAATGTAATTACTGCACAAAATAGTAGATTTTTTTACTATTGCCATAAATGCAAAATATCAGATAAAGGATATTCTGTAAGTGAGGAGAAGGTGTGTAGCATATGCAGGTTTTCTCAGACTGGTTTCTTTTTGTTAGCAATATGCATTTAAATTTTCTCAATATCTTTTCATAGATTGATAACTCATTTATTTTATTGCCAAATAATACCCAATTATATGGATTATTATACTTTGTTTTCATCTATTGAAGGGCATCTTGGTTACTCCCAATATTCTGGCAATAATGAATAAAGCTACTATAAACATTTCTATACAGGTTTTTGTGTGGACATATGTTTTTAACTTATCTGGGTAAATACTTAGGAGCATGATTGCTAGATTATATGGTAGCCTATGTTTAGCATCGTAAGAAATTGCCAGACAGTTTTCCAAAGTGACGGTACCATTTTCTATCCCTACCAGCAATAAATGAGGATTCCTTCAGCTGCACATCCTCACTAGCATTTGGTGTTGCCAATGTTTTGAATTTTAACTATTCTAATAGGTATGTGGAGTCTTTGGCTGCTAACTGAAATGTTGGAAGTTTGAGTCCACCAAGAAGAAAAGCCTGGTGAATCTACTTCTGAAAAATCAGCCATTGAAAACCTTATGGAACCCAGTTCTATTCTGACAACATGGGGTCACCTTGAGTTGAAATTGACTCCACAACAATTGGTTTTTTAGGTCTTTAATGGTATCTCATTGCTGTTTTAATTTGTAAATTTCCAGTTACATATCTTATTGAGCATCTTTTCATATGCTTATTTGCTACCTGTATATCTTCTTTGGTGAAGTGTTTGTTCAGAGTATTTGCCTATTTTTACTTGAGTTGTTTGTTTTCTTATTGTTGAGTTTTAAGAGTTCTTTGTACAGCATGGCTACAAATCCTTTATCAGATATGCATTTTGTAAATATATTCTCCCAGTTTGTCACATGTCTTTTCATTATTTTAAGGGTGTCTTTCACAGAGCAGAAGTTTTTACTTTTACTGAAGTCCAATTTATTTTTTTTCATGGATCATGCTTTTAGGGATGTATTTAAAAATGTATTGTCAATCTGAAGGCTGTCTACATTTTCTTCTAGGTTATCTTCTAGAGGACCAATCACTTTGCATTTAACATTTAGTTCTGTGACCTGCATCTCGATTCTTGTCTTTTTTTTTTTTGGCATGTGGATATCCAGTTGTCCCAGCAACATTTATTAAACAGACTATGCTTTATATAATTAACTTTGATCCTTTGTCAAAAATCATTTGACTATAGTTAAGTAGGTTTATTTCTGAGCTCTCAATTTTGTTGTATTGATATATATTTATTATTCTGCAAACATCACAATGTGTTGACCACTGTAGCTTTATACTAATTCTTGAAGACAAGTAGTGACCATCTTACTTCATACTTTTCAATATTGTTTGTTATTCTGTATCTTTTGATTTTCGATATAAACTTTAGAATCAATTTATAGATATCACAAAATAAATTGCTGAGATTTTGACTGGGATTGCATTGGATGTATCAATCATACTGTGTAGACATTTTTTTCTGGTTTATACACTATTTTTAACAATTTTTGCCATACAAAAATTTTATACGTTGTTATGTGACTCTAATTACTCTCCCCGTACTATGACAGCACATTCCTCCTTTCAACCCCTGATTCCCCAAGTCCATTCAACCAGCTCCTAACCCTCTCTGCCTTCCTATGTCACCTCCAGACAGAGGCTGCCCGTTTAGTCTCTTGAATCCACTTGAGCTAATATGCTCACTCCTCACACTTTATGACCAGTCCAGTCTAATGCTTGTCTGAAGGGTTGGCCTCGGAAATTGTTTTAGTTCTTGGCTGATAGAGAATCCAGGGGCCATGCTTTCCAGGGATCCTCCAGTCTCAGTCAGACCATTAAGTCTGGTCTTCTTACCAGAATTTGAGTTCTGCAACCCACCTTTCTCCTGCTCCATCCAGGACACTCTGTTGTGTTCCCTGTTAGGGTGGTCTTTGTTGGTAGCTGGGCACCATCTAGTTCTTCTGGTCTCAGGCTGATGAAGTCTCCAGTTTATGTGGCCCTTTCTGCCTTTTGGGCTAATACTTAACTTGTGACTTTGGTGTTCTTCATTCTCCTTTACTCGAGGTGGTTGGGACCAATTGATGCATCTTAGATGGCCACTTACAAGCTTTTAAGACTCTAGAAGTAACTCACCAAACTAGGATGCAGAACATTTTCTTAATAAGCTTTGTTATGCCAATTGACCTAGATATCCCCTGAAAGAATGGTCTCCAGATCCCTACCCCTGCTACTCGGTCGCACAAAGAGTTTGACTGTATTCAGGAAACTTCCTAGCTTTAATTTACTCCAGTTGTGCTGACTTCCCCTGTAGTATATGCTGTCCTTCCCTTCACCTAAGGTAATTCTTATCTATTATCTAGTTAGTAAATAACCCTTATGCTCCCTCCCCACCCTTGTAACCATCAAAGAATGTTCTCTTCTGTGTTTCAAGCTTTCCTTGAGTTCTTATAATAGTGGTCTTATACAATATTTGTCCTTCTGTGACTGATTAAATTCACTCAGCATAATGACTCCAGCTTCCTCCAAGTTATGTTTCACGTCTTCATCTTTGTTCTTTATCATTGCGTAGTATTCCATTGTGTGGATATACCATAATTTGCTTATCCATTTGTCCATTAATGGGCCTCTAGGTTGTTTCAATCTTTCTGCTATTGTGAACAATGTTACAATGAACGTGGGTGTGCATATATCTATTCATGTGACAGCTCTTATTTCTCTAGGATACATTCCAAGTGGGGGGATAGCTGGATCGTATGGTACTTCTATTTCTAGCTATTTAAGGAAGTGCCAAACTGATTTCTAAAGCGGTTGTACCATTTTACATTCCCATCAACAGTGTATTAAGTGTTCCAGTCTCTCCACAACCTCTCCAGCATTTATTATTTTGTGTTTTTTCAATTATTACTAGCCTTGTTGGTGTGAGATGATATCTCATTTTAGGTTAGATCTCCATTTCTCTGATAGCTAATGATCGTGAGCATTTCTTCATGTGTCTGTTAGCCACTTGAATATCTTCTCTGGTGAAGTGCCCGTTCATATCCTTTACCCATTTTATAATTGGGTTATTTGTCTTTTTGCTGTTGAGGTTTTGCAGTATCTTGTAGATTTTAGAGATGAGACGCTGATTGGATTTGTCGTAGCCAAAAATTTTTTCCCAGTCTGTAGGTTGTCTTTTGACTCGTTTGATGAAGTCTTTTGATGAGCATAAGTGTTTGATTTTTAGGAGCTTCCATTTATCTAGTCTCTCTTCTGGTGCTTGTGCATTGTTACTTATGGTTCGTATTGTGTTTGTGACACGTATTAGGGCTCCTAGCATTGTCCCTATTTTTTCTTCCATGATCTTTACTGTTTTCAATTTTATTTTTAAGTCTTAGATTCTTTTTGAGTTAGTTTTTGTGCATGGTGTGAGGTATGGGTCTTGTTTTAGTTTTTTGAAGATGGATATCCAGTTATGCCAGCACCATTTGTTAAAGAGACTGTCTTTTCCCCAATTAATGGACTTTGGGCTTTGTCAAATATCAGCTGCTCGTAGGTGGATGAATTTATGCCTGGATTCTCAATTCTGTTCTATTGGTCTATGTATTTGTTGTTGTATCAGTACCAGGCTGTTTTGACTACCATGGCGGTATAATAGGTTCTAAAATGAGGTAGTGTGAGGCCTCCCACTTTGTTCTTCTTCTTGAGTAATGGTTTACTTATTCGGGACCTCTTCGTTTTCCATATGAAGTTGGTGATTTGTTTCTCCATCTCACCAAAAAAAGCCATTGGAATTTGGATCAGGATTGCTTTGTATTTATAGATCGCTTTGAGTAGAAATGACATTTTCACAATGTTGAGTCTACCTATCCATGAGCAAGGTATGTTTTTCCACTCATGCAGTTCTCTTTTGGTTTCCTGTGGTAGTGTCTTGTAGTTTTCATTGTACAGATCTTTTACATCTCTGGTTAGATTTATTCCTAAGTATTTTATCTTCTTGGGGGCTATCGTAAATGGTATTGATGTGGTGATTTCCTCTTTGAGGTTCTCTTTGTTGGTGTAAAGGAATCTGACTGATTTTTGTATGTTTATCTTGTATCTTGAAACTTTGCTGAAGTTTTCTGTTAGTTCCAGTAGTTCTCTTATGGAATCTTTGTGGTTTTCTGTGTATAAGATCATATCATCTGCAAATAGAGATACTTTGACTTTTTCCTACCAATGTGGATGCCCTTTATTTCTTTTTCTAGCCTAATTGTTCTGGCTAGGACCTCCGGCACAATGTTGAATAGGAGTAGTGATAAAGGGCATCCTTGTATGTTTCCTGTTCTCAGGGGGAATGCTTTCAAATTCTCTCCATTTAGGATGATGTTGGCTGTTGGCTTTGTATAAATGCCTTTAATCATATTGAGGAATTTCCATTCTATTCCTATTTTCTTGAGAGTTTTCATCATGAATGTGTGTTGGACTTTGTCAAATGCCTTTTCTGCATCTGTTGATAAGATCATGTGGTTCTTGTCTTTTGTTTTATTAATATGAGGGATTACATTGATTGTTTTTCTAATGTTGAACAATCCCTGCATACCTGGTATAAATCCCACTTTATCATGGTGAGTTAATTTTTTGATATGTTGCCAAATCTTATTGGCTAGAATTTTGTTGAGGATTTTTGCATCAATGTTCGTGAGGGATACTGGTTTGTAATTTTCTTTTTTTGTGGTATCTTTACCTTGTTTTGGTGTCAGGGTTATGCTGGCTTCATAGAATGAGTTTGGGAGTATTCCGTCCTTTTCTGAGCTCTGAAATACCTTTAGTAGCAGTGGTGTTATCTCTTCACTGAAAGTTTGGTAGAATTCTCCAGTGAAGCCATCTATGCCACGGGTTTTTTTTGTTGGGAGTTTTTTAATTTCCTTTTTAATCTCTTCTTTTGTTGTGGGTTTGTTTAGTTGTTCTACCTCTATCTGTGTTAGTATAGGTAGGTAGTGAGTTTCTAGAAATTTATGCATGTCCTCTAGGTTTTCAAATTTGTTAGAGTACAATTTTTAATAGTATTCTGTTATGATTCTTTTAATTTCAGTCAGGTCTGTTGTGTGATATCGTCCAACTCAGTTCTTATTTGTGTTATTAGCTTTCTTTCCTCTTTTTCTCTTGTCAGTTTGGCCAATGGTTTATCAATTTTGTTGATCTTTTCAAAGAACCAGCTTTTGGTCTTGTTAATTCTTTCGATTGTTTTTCTATTCTCTATTTCATTTAATTTTGCTCTAATTCTTATAATTTCCTTTCTTCTGAAGCCTGAGGACTTCTTTTGCTGCTCTCTTTCTACTTGTTCCAGATGTAGGGTTAATGTTTTGATTATGACCCTTTCTTCTTTTTGGATGTGTGCATTTATTGGTATATACTGACCTCTGAGCACTGCTTTTGCTGTGTCCCAAAGGTTCTGGTAGGATGTGATTTCATTCTCATTTGATTCTATGAATTTCTTTATTCCATGCTTAATTTCTTCTATAACCCGGTAGTTTTTGAGCAAGGTTTTGTTCAGTTTCCAGGTGTCTGATTTTTCTTCCTTGCTTTTTCTGTTGTTGATTTCTACTTTTATCGCTTTATGATCAGAAAAGACACTTTGTAATATTTTGGTGCTTTGGATTTTGTTAAGGCTTACTTTATGGCCTAATATGTGGTTTATTCCGGACAATGTTCCATGTGCTTTGGAAAAGAAAGTATACTTGGCTGCTGTTGGGTGGAGTGTTCACTATATGGCTATGAGATCAAGTTGCTTGATTGTAGCATTTAGCTCTTCTGTGTCTTTGTTGAGCTTCTTTCTGGATGTTCTGTCTTCCACAGAAAGTGGTGTGTTGAAATGTCCTACTACTTTTGTGGAGTTGTCTATCTCTCTTTTCAATGCTGTTAGAGTTTGTTTTATGTATTTTTGAGCCCTGTCATTGGGTGTGTAAATATTTATTATAGTTATGTCCTCCTGGTGTATTGACCCTTTAATCATTATACAGTGTCCTTCCTTATTCTTTGTGGTGGATTTTACTTCAAAGTTTATTTTGTTAGAGATTAATATCGCCATTCCTGCTCTTTTTTGAGTGTTGTTTGCTTGGTATATTTTTTTCCATCATTTGTGTTTTAGTTTGTTTGTGTCTTTAAGTCTAAGGTGTGTCTCTTGTAGGCAGCATATAGATATATCATTTTTTTTTATCCAATCTGCCACTCTCTTTCTCTTTATTGGTGCATTTTTCCTTCAAGACTTTATATATGTCATCCCATTACCTTCTTGCCTGCATGGTTTTTGCTGAGTAGTCCAAGGTTATTCTTATTGACTCTCCTTCATAAGTGACTTTTAATTTATCCCTAGCAGCTCTTAAAATTCTCTTTATCTTTGGTTTTGGCAAATTTGATAATAATATGTCTTGGTGACTTTCTTTTGGGATCTACCCTATGTGGGGTTTGATGAGCATCTTGGATAGATATCTTGTCATCTTTCAAGAGATCAGGGACCCCCAGACACCCTTTTAGCTCTGTGGTGAAGTCACTACCAAGGTTCACCATTCAGCTCAGGATGGGACAGACCCATAAAACAAAAGGGGACTAATAAGGCACAACAGTCCAGGGACAAGGACTAGAAGGCAGAAGAGGACAGGAAAGCTAGTGATAGGGAACTCAATGTTGAATAAGGACAGTGTTGACATGTAGTGGGGTTTTAACCATTGTCATAGGGCAACGTGTACTAACTGTTTAATGAGAAACTATTTTGTTCTGTAAACCTTCATTTAAAGTGAGATTAGCAGCACAACTGGAAGAAAGTAATTGATGTCACTGAATAGTGCATGTAGAAATTTTTGAAATGGTGTATCTTTGGCTATGTATATTTTCACAAAAAAAAATAATGGTCTAGAAGGGAGAGTGTTGGCATGTCTTGGGGTTGTTAACCAATGTCATAAAACAGTATGTGTACTGACTGTTTAATGAGAAGCTATTTGTTCTGTAAACCTTAACCTAAAGTACAATAAAAAATAAATAAATAAAAATAAGATATCAGGGAAGTTTTCTGCCAACAAATCTTCAGCAATTCTCTTTGTATTTTCTGTTATCCCCCCGCCCCCCAGCCCGTTCTGGTACTCCAATCACTCGTTGGTTATTCCTCTTGATAGAGTCCCACATAAATCTTAGGGTTTCTTCATTTTTTTTAATCCTTTTGTTTGATTTTTCCTCAGACAAGTTGGTGTCAGTGCTTTATCTTCAATCTCACTAATTCTGACTTCCATTGCCTCAATTCTGTTCCTATGACTTTCTAGTGAGTTGTCTAATTCTGAAATTTTATTGTTAATCTTCTGGATTTCTAATTGGTGTTTCTCTATGGATTCTTGCATCCTGTTAAATTTGTCATTATGTTCTTCTCTAATTATTTTTAATTTCCTCTATTGTGTGTTCTTCATTTTGCTTAATTTCCTGAAGAGTTCTGTATATTAATCTTTTGTATTCTTCCTCTGGTAATTCCATGAAATTTTCTTCTTCTGGAAAATTTCTAGATTCTTTATTCTGGGAGCTTGCTGAAGCCATCATGGGTTTGACTCTTTATGTGATTTGTTATTGACTGTTGTCTCTGAGCCACCAATAACTTATTATATTTATTTATTTTATGTTTTCTTACTGTGTCCTAGCTTCTTATTTTGTTTTGATATGCCCAAATAGACTGCTCATATGAACTAGTTTGATCATTGGGACCTTTGAAGTTCTAACATACTGTCACTAAGTGGTTAGATCTGTTACTAGGTATGTGAGCCCAGAGATCTGCCCACTCCTCCTGTATGGATTTAGCTCAGGTGCCCAGGTAGATAGCCACCAAGTGTGTGGTGTAGGCTGTCACTTACAGTCCTGGACAGGCATGGGTGATTGGTGTAGGCACAGGTATCTTACTGCAGCAGGGGAACACACTCGGAGCAAGACAGAAGTCTGATGTCTGCTCCAGAGTTTCCAGGAGGAAAGCGTGTCCCTGTTCCCTAGAATGCGTAGGTGGGTGGGTTTTGCATCCAGACTATGAGCACTTAATGCTGTTAGCTGTACAGACTGGGGGCACCTCTTATTCATGGGCCCCTCTCATAGGTGGCTAGGTGGAGTGGGTGGAGTCACTAGTCCTCAGTCCCCTGATGTGGGTAAGTGAAGACCCTGTTTAATGGGCAGAGCAGTGTAAAATGTCAAGGACCTTCCACTTCACAGCTGAAAGAGTTGAAGTTAAACTTCCAGTATATACCCTCTTGTACTGCAGTAATGAGGGCTTACGCTGTTGAGATGGGCCCACACAAGTCCATGCAGGAGGAAAGATAATCCAGGTCTGTAGATCCCTTATGCCTGTGCCTAGGCAAAGGACCTGTGCATACCCATGTTCCTGGCTTAGCAGAGCTGGCAGTTTGTTTTTCCTGTTTGTTAATTTGTTCATTCTCCAAAACAGGGAGAATGGCTCCGGGCATGTGATGGATTCTACTTCTGGCCCAGGGGACTCAGCAATTGCTGAAGCTGGTCCGGGACCCAGTGCAGAGCAGGGAGTCGAGAGGTAAATGGGAGAGATGTTTTTCGTTAAGGGGGGTGTTTTTGATCTGCGTGGTAAGCTGTATGCAAGTACTTATCTTTTGCTGTTGAGGGCTGCTTCTCACTAGTTCTGGGTAGCCATGTAGACTCTCTGGTGCTGGGTCTTTCCTGGTGTGGAAAACGAGCCTCCCAAGCACCACTGCTTGCCTGCCTCACTGCTCACTTTTGAGCTGCTCAGGCCTGAAGGGCTCTGGCTCTCACCGGGTCGGGTCTGGCAACTCCTTGCTGCTTCTGAACCATCTCTCCCTCCCCCACCACTCAGTCCAGTTCCTCATCTCTGCTCTTTGATGTTCAGGGCTCCCAGATTGCCATATAATTGAATCACTTGTTTTTTCAGGTCTTTGTTGTAAGAAGGTCCAGCAGAAGTATCTGACTACTTTGTCATCTTGACACCACCTCTCTATGAAGACATCTTGATAATATTAAGTCTTCCTATCATGAAAAGGAGCCTTGGTGGCACAGTGGTTAAGAGACAGGGCTGCTTACCAAAAGTTTGGCAGTTTGAATCCACCAGCTACTCGTTGGACACTCCATGGGGCTCTTCTACTCTGTTTGTCCTATAGGGTCGCTATGAGTCAGAATTGACTCAACAGCAATGAGTTTGCTTTTTTTGGTATCAGGAACATGAATGTCTCTCTATTTATTTAGATTTTCCTTGTTTCATAAGAATTTTGTAGTTTTCCTTATATAAATTTTAATTTTTTAAAAAATTTATACCAAAGTATTTAAGTTTTAATAGGAGTCTTGATTGCATAGTGGTTAACACACTCAGCTGCTAACCAAAAGATCAGCAGTTTGAACCCACCAGTGGCTCCATGGGTGAAAGATGTAGCAGTCTGCTTCCATAAAGATTTGCAGCCTTGGAAACCCTATGGGGCAGCTCTACTCTGTCCTATAGGGTCGATATGAGTCAGAATGGATTGGATGGCAAGTGGTTTTGTTTTATTTAATCTTCTGGTGCTAATGTAAATGGTGTTGTAGTTTAAATACAAATTCCAGTTACTCATTGGTAGTATATAGGAAAAAAAAGACTTTTGAATATTAATCAACTATATTTTAAAGAGATTAAAAATGTGAACAGTATTTTTATATTTATTCCAGGAACAAATAAATAAAAAAATTTCTTCCTATCTTCTTTTGTGGGTTACTTTTTTTTCTTATTTAATTTTTCATAGGTAATGTAGTACTAGGTAAAAAAGAATTCCTCTGTCCTCAGGTCACCATTTCCATACTCCTGGTCCTTATCAGTGTAGCCTCTGGATATTTCTATTCCTTGCCATCTCGACACTCAAGTAAAACACATTTTTATATAAAGATATTTATACAAAATAAAGTGTTAATATATTTACAAGTAACTGGTATATATTCTCTGACTATATAATGTACTTATCTATAACTTTAAGAGTTTTGAGGAGGCTATTTTCAGATATCTATTCCACAGTATTACTGTAAATGGAGGTTTTGTTGAATGATATAAATAATGAAGTCCAGACATTTTTAATAGAGATAAAATTAAAATCTATATTAGTTGGTCTCTTAAGGAAACTTCTATGCCTATAAACTGATAATCTGATAGTACAATTTTCTCCATTGTTTTTGTTGTTGAACTTCTTGCTTAGGATATCAGTGACCCAGGAGACTGAAAATTATGTAACTTGATACCACACCTATTATCCAGAAATATAAACCATGAGTAAAAAATTACATATTTATATATCTTATGAAAACCTTTCAAAACCAAACCAAACTTGTTGCCATTGAGTCAATTCTGACTGAAAGTGATCCTACAGAACAGAGTAGAACTGCCTCACAGGGGTTTCAAGGCTGTGTAAATCTTTACAGAAGCAGACTGCCACATCTTTATCCCTTGGAGTGACTGGGGGATTTGAACTATTGACCTTTTGGTTAGCAGCAGACTGACTGCTTAAACACTGCACCACCAGGGCACCTGTATGAAAAATTTAAACCTAGGCTATTTTTTAAGCAATTTAAGATAATTGTTCTCATTATGTGTAGTGTGGATTTCTTTTAGTCATGAAGTGGGTTCTCCTCCTACCAGTTCTCTTTGAGAGGCTTTGTGCAAGCTGCATTTCAACTTTAGTTCCTAAAATATTGATTCTATTTGCATACCTAGTACATTATTTAGAATTTCATTAAAAAATTAAAAGTTGGTTAGTTGCATGATATACATGACTCAAATATGCATGTTTAGAAATACTCTAAATTATACTCATAAATGGAAACTTCAAATAATCAAAAAAAAAAAGCTTGCAGATATTTTACAACTTCATTTTCTTGTTTTGACAGAACATGTAGCACGGTCTCTTTGTGTCATGGTTTGAATTATGTCTCCCAAAAAATGTGTGTATCAATTTGGCTAGGCCATGATTCCTGGTACTGTGTGATTTTCCTTTATGTTGTAATCCTGCCTGTATGATGTTAATGAGAGAGGATGCGTGGCAGTTGTGTTAGTAAGGCAGGACCTGATCTACAAGACTGGACTGTGTCCTGAGGCAATCTCTTGAGATATAGAAGACAGAAGTGAGCAGTGAGACAGGGGAACCTCATACCATCAAGAAAGCAGTGCCGGGAGCAGAGCGCCTCCTTTGGACCGGGGTCCCTGTGCAGAGAAGCTCCTGGTCCAGGGGAACACTGAGAAGAAGAAGGACGACAGAGAGAAAAAGCCTTCCCCTGGAGACGACGCCCTGAATTTGGACTTTTAGCCTACTTTGACTGTAAGGAAATAAACTTCTCTTCATTAAAACCATCCACTTGTGTTATTTCTGTTGTAGCAGCACTAGATGACTATGACACTTTGATTTTTATGCGTCTTAATTTTCTAACCTGTAAAAAAATTTTAGATTGCCATTACCTGTTCTAATGCTTCTCATAATTCTTTGGTGTAAGATTATGTAATTCCGAGTCCATCAATTTATTTTCCATTTTTTCTCATTGAAAACTCTATTATGAATACAACAAATAAACAGGTATAAAATACTTTGAAAATTAGCACCATGCCAAAGTGATAAGTTACTTCACAAATACTGCAAAAATGATAATCAAGACAGTGAGTTCATTTTTGTGAGTCTATTCTTTTGATTGTGTCTTTTACATATCACGTTCTATTAATTTATCTTCCTCCAATCCTGATGCCATATTCTTCTTCATATAGTCCAGCTTCTCTTATCATTTGCTCAACATACAGATTGAATAAGTATGGTAAATGGATACAACTATGGTGCACACTATTTCTGATTTTAAATCACGCAATACCTCCTTGTTCTGTTCAAATGACTGCTTCTTAATCCATGTACAGCTTTCATATGAACACAATGAAATGTTTTGAAATTCTCAGTCTTTGTGATGTTATCCACAATTTGTTATCCAAATAGTTGAATGCGCTTGCATATTCAATAAAACACAGGTAAACGTCTTTCAAGTGTTCTCTGCTTTCAGGCAAGATCTATCTGATGTCAGCAATGATATCCAAGAATATTTTAAAGATACGTCATACTGGAACTTTGGAAGAAATGCACACAATGTGTGACACAAACTATAACTATTTATGTTATCTAGTGATAGTTAAGCTGAGTTTTTGGTGAATTAAATGTTTTAGAACTGCTCAGTTTTTAATTTTTAATTAACTTTGTGTCTGAGACACTCATGTAATACACACCGACAAAAATTACTTGTCATTAAAGTTTCATTAGTTCTCTCACAATTTCAGTTTGCAAGGTTTATTTTAATTTCACAAATTTTATCTTGATGAGTAGTAACTAATATTTGTGAGCTCTCATTATGTGCCTAAGCTCTATGCTAAGTGTTTTACATGGATTCCCTCACTTAAGAAAGAGGAAAACTGAGGCTAAAAGTGTTTAAGCAAATTTACCAAGATTCTATTTCTAGTTTGTAGCCGATTTAGTATTTGAACCCAAGAAGGTCTACCTTTAGTGAGACAGAACCCCCACAGTGTTGTATTCTTTACCTGGCTTCCTCCCCTACAGTGTTGTATTGCAAAATCCTTTCCTTTGCTGCCCCCCCCCCCCCCCCCCCCCCCCGAGCTTTGCATTTGAATCCTGCTGTTGCTTGGAGGTTATAGGTACACCATCATGCCTGGGTAGTATGATTAAGAACTTTGCTGACGTAACTTGTATGAACTCCCTACTTGTAAACCCCTTTAAAAGTAACCTGCCTGCCTGCCCTTAGGGAGCAATCTTGGCAGTAGCAGCTCTGACTGACTCCATTTTTTCTCGTACAATGAAATGAAGGTGCCTTTCGTGTTATCCAACCTCAGTCTCTCATTTATTGGCCAATACGAGTCATGCCGAGTAAGAACCTGAGGTTTCCACCCAGTAATATTATAAACTGAATGCCCATCCTGTTTCTCATGGGAGAAAAGAGCAGAGAAAAAAAATTTTAAAACTATTCTTAAGAGAGGAAATTAAGTTTTTCTTTATAATTAATTTAAATTATGTACTACAAAGAAAAATATAAGTAGATTTAGAATTACTTGATCACTTTAGATATTTTGGGCTGTTCTTTACATAAGAAGGAGTAGACAGTCATGAAAAGAATTGGAATGATGAAAAAAATTAAGGTTGAGAACACTCTTGGAAAGCAAAAGGTGATGAACTGATTCTGTCGACCTGATGGAAGAACTGCATTGAGGGTCATATTCTACACAGATTCTATCTGACCACATAACCAGCTTCTACCCTACTATACATTCTTTCCTAGTCAAGCATCCTCCCCTTCCCCCAGTGTCATGCCTCCAAATGTATTCTTTTAATAAATGTTTACTAATAAGCTACTATACGCAAGGCATTCTACTAGACATTGGACATACAAATAGTAGAGTGACACAAACCTTGCCCTCAAAAACTGTATATTCTACCAGGGAAAACACAGCAACATGAAAAAAAAAGAAAAGAAAGAAAGAAAACAACAATAACAATGGAATGTAGGTATTCAAATGCAATAATAAAGAAACTAATTTGGTTAAAGTTTTACCTCTTTTAGATGAGGGCAATTGAAGTGGACCTCAGTATGCAGAAGGCCTTATTAAACAAAATGAGAAAAACACAAGGCATGAAACAAAGAAACTAAAAAAATAGTTTTGATAACACCAAAATTAAAGATTTCTGTTCAGTGAAGAGTATTTTGGGCAACGGTAATAAATAGGGTAGAATATAATGGCAGCTCATAAATAAGTAAGCAAGAAGCAAGAAAAATAAAGAAACAAAGTACACAGATAGCCCAATAGAAAATTATTTAAAGCATATGATGAGAAAGTAGAGACGAACTCAAATTCTAACATGCGTGTAATCTGATCTTCAAATGTTAGTAATCAGGAAAATAAAAAATAAAACAATGTGAGTATTACTTTTCAGCAATTAGAAAGACAAAATTAGAAAGCTGTATGGTAGCAATTTTTACCTAGGAGGGGCATGGTAGAGAGGAACCCTCACACACTGTTTTTCTGAGTATGGATGGTGCAATCATTCTGGAGCCTTGTCAACAATTTGTCAGATTAGGCACATAACAACCAAGTGATCCAGCAATTCTGCTTCCTGGGTGTTTATCTCAAAGAAATCTCATACTGAGGCATTCATTTAAGTATCATCTCTGATAATAGGAATTGGTAGGTAAATTGAGCATCTGTTAATGAAAACGTAATATATGGTAGAAGAATACAGTGGAGTATTGTGAACAACAGAAGCAACATACAAAATGTACACACAGAAAAACAGATGCAACTTAAAAACTTACTGATGATGGTAAAAAAGTTAGAACAGATGACATATGTAACCAAAAAACATTTGTATAAATCAAAAATAATATTAGATATATTAGTATCATTGCCTGTGGTGAAGAAGACGAATAAAGGTGAGAAACTGGAATAAGGGGAGTAAGTAAATGAGTAAATTAGGAGAGGAGCCTGCAAGACCAGTGATGTTAATGTTCCTTGAAGTAGGAGCATGACTACCACAACCCACTGCATCTACGCCCCTATATAGGAAGGGAAAAGGGATGACATGGATGGTGCAACGGGATGCAGCAAGTATAGCTTAGGCTCTTTTGGAATGCTTCATGTGATACTACGTAATGGGTCTAGTGCCATCAATCTTTTGTCTAAACACTAAGCAGCAAACAAAGAGAAAAAGCATGTAGCCAGCTTGCACAACCAGACATAATAACAAGGAAAATAAATCAGTTTCAGGATATAGCCATCTCTAGACCCTGATACATCATAGAATTAGTTTGCCACAATGATTTCAAGAGCTCACAATTACTAATACCCTTATAGTAATTTATCTCTTCAGTCTCATATTCTTAGACTTCGCATTATACTTAAAAATGGGGGCAGGCATGCAATCTTTTTACCAGATATGTCAGTATTTAAGGGGACAAAATACTGCACCAAAATTTGAGAAACAACCAGTCCAAAGAAATGAAAACAAATTCAAGATTTCTCCTTCACAGAATGCTTCCTATCGAATTGTAATAGGTTAATTATATCAGGAAAACTACTTTCAAATAGTAAAAATTATAAATTCTACCATGAATAAAAGTCTATTGTGGGAGAATTGTAAGGTCAGGTAACCCTGACTTCAGATTTCCAGGCAGGCCAAGTATATATTAATTCAGTGTTTTCTAATATTATAGTTATAGCAAGAAGGAAAGCACATAGGTGGAATATTCCCAAGGCTTATATATTATGCAGGCAGCACAGAACAATAATTATAAATCTCCTTCTAGACATAGCAAAACCCAGCCCTATAAACCTGCTTTTATTTTCGGTAGCAGAGGGGTTAAGGAGATGGAAAGAAATTTCCCTAAGTAACTTCCCAGTGTCTTGATAGATGATGTCATCCATTGACATTAATGCTTACTAACTGAACGGAATTAACTATTTTGCAGTCATGATCTGGTACAGGGATCAAGGTCATGTTATTACATCAGACAAACATTGACCAGCTGTAAATTATTCTTGATGAAATCCCAATTTTTAAATCTTGAGCTGGTAGTCATGAGTGGCCTATTAACAATTACAGATTGTAAGACATTTCATACATTACTGTTTTTCACAGCTCCTGCATACTGCCTCATTGAACTATAATAATACATATGGCTTAGGGAACTGACCTCTAAGGAATATTAAGCAGTTGGGTGGCAGATTAAAAGACATTATCTGTGTGATTATTTAGATACACCTGAGTATTTAGCATTCAAAGTCCTTACAACGATACTTCTCCATAGGTTGAGATGCCAAAACATTGTTAATCTATGCCTAATGCTTTGTATTACAAGAGCAAATGAACTTCAATTGACATAAATATTAGACAAAATTAAATTAATGCCTTCCTTGTTAATTTCCAATTTATGCATGAAAAGTCACCTGGAGTAGTCATTTTCTTTGCTATAACCCAATTATGAGGCTTTGACAATCTGAGCATTGAAAAAAGTGCCTGAAACATTGGAATAAGTAGTCTCCAAGATGAATTGTTTCACCTAGGCAGCTTAACATGATCTACTAATTCTAAACATTCTTCTTTTTCTACCCCTGAAAAATATAAATGCGATAACAATAAACATCCAGTTATATTGACAAACTTGGGAAATACATTTACTGTAAATTTCGTTTCTAGAGTGAATACTTTTAAAGACAAGATTTAAGTCCTTTCTTTTTTTTAAACAAGGAATCACTAGTGCATACAAATAGGACCCCTGGTGGCGCAGTGGTTAAGAGATCAGCTGCTAACCAAAAGGAACCCTGTGGGCAGTTCTGTTCTGTCCTATAGGGTCGCTCTGGGTCGGAATCGACTAGACAGCAACTGGTTTTTACCGGTTTCGGATTGTGTGCATGATACATCTTTTGTACTTGCTTAGTAACTAGTTGATTAAACTTGTTAGTTGCCTTGAAGTAGGCTCTGACTCAAGGTGACCTTATGTATATCAGAATGATACATTGCTTGGGCCTGTCTAAGCTTCATGATTTTTGCTATGTTTGAGTCCTTTGTTATTATTGTGTCCGTTCATCTAATTGAGCATTTCCCTCATTTTCAATGACCCTCAACTTTACCAAACACAATGTCATTTTCTAGTGATCGCTTTTTTCTGATGACATGTCCAAAGTAACCCAGCCAAAGTGTCATCACCCTCACTTGTAAGGAGCGTTTAGGCTTTATTTCCTCTTAGATTCATATGTTCGTTCTTCTGGCAGTCCATGGTATATTCCATCTTCTACATCAACAACTCAATTCAAGTGTATCAATTCTTTGTCTGTCTTCCTTATTTATTGTCCAGCTTTTGCATGCACATGAGGCAATTGTGAAGACCAGGGCTTGAGTCAGGTTTACCTTAGTCATCAAAGTGACACATTTGCTTTTTAAAAATTTAGAGGTCTTTTGTAGCAGAATTGTCTTATGCAATACATCATTTGAATTCTTGACTGTTGCTTGCATGGCTGGATTATTGATCCAAACAGAATGAAAATGTTGACAAGTTCAATTTTCTATCCATTTATCATGATGTTGTTTATTGTTCCAGTTGTGAGGGTTTTGGTTTTCTCCACATTCAAGCATAATCCATACTGAAGGCTGTAATCGTTGACCTTCCTAAGTAAATGCTTCAGGTTGTCCTCATTTTCAGCAAGTAAGGTTGTGTCATCTGAATATTGAAAGCTGTTAAAGATTCTTTCTCCATTCCTGATGCTACATTCTTCTTCATGTAGTCCAGCTTCTCAGATTATTTGTTCCGCAAACGGATTGAATAAGTATGGTTAAAGAGTATGACCTTGCTGCACAACTTTTTCAGTTTTAAAATTTACAGTATTTTCTTGTTCCACCTGAAGGACTGCCTTTTGGTCTATGTACAGGTTCCTCATGAGCTCATATAAGTATTGTGGAATTTCTACTTTGTAATGCTATCCATGATTTGCTATGATCCACACAGTCAAATGCATTCACCTAGTTGATAAAATGCAAGTAAACATGTTTCTTGTATTCTCTGCTTTTGGCCAACATTCATCTGACCTCAACATGATATCCTTCATTCCTCATCCTCTTTTAAATCCAGCTTGAATTTATGACAATTCCATTAGTGTACACATGCAGTCGTTTTTGAATTATTGTCAGTAAAATTTTTCTAGCATGTGATTTTAATGCTGTTGTTCAATAGTCTTTGTGTTCTGTTTGATTGTCTTTCTTTAAAATGGGCACCGATAAGAGTCCCTTCCAGTCTATTAGCCAGGTAGCTGTCTTGCAAATTCCTTGACAGGGATAAGTAAACTCTTCCAGCATTGTATCCATTTGTAGAATTATCTCAACTGGTATTCCGCCAGTTCCTGAAGGCTTGCTTTTGTCATTGCCTTCCATGCAGCTTGAACTTCCTCCTTAAATACCAACGGTTCTTGATTGTATGCTTTCTCTTAAAAAAAATGATTGGACATTGACTAGTTCTTTTTGGTACAGTGACTGTATATTTCCTACATTTTCTTTGAATATTTTCTGCATTGTTCAATTTTCAGACCATAGAATCCATCAGTAATGCAACGTGACGATTGAATTTTCTCTTTACTTTTTTTTCAATTTAAGCAATACTGGTAGTGTTCTTCTTCCCTTTTTGTTTTCTGACTTCAAGTCTTTGCACATTTTATTATAATACTTTCTCTTGTCTTCTGATGCCACCATCTGAAATTTTCTGTTCGGCTCTTTACTTCATCATTTCTCTTGTTTGCTTTAGCTATGCTACTCTTAAGAGCAATTTTCAGAGTCTCTTCTGACATCCATTTTGGTCTTTTCTTTCTTCCTTGTCTGTTTAATGACCTTTTACTTTGTTTATGTATGATGCACTTGATGTCTTCCATAACTTTTATGGTCTTCGGTCATCGGTGTGCAATAAGTCAAGTCTATTCTTGAGATGGTTTCTAAATTCAATTGGAATATATTCAAGGTCGTACTTCAGCTCTCATAGACTTGTTCTAATTTTCAGCTTAAACTTGATCTTGTACATGAGCAATTGATGGTATGTTTCATAGTTAAGGTCTTCATTTTTCATGATCTTTGTATTTAACACTAAGTGGAAGACCGTCTTAAGTTGTAGTTATAGTAAAGCTTTTTATTGTTAAATTTATATCACATCATAGAATTCAAGACTCTTACCAAAGAAATTTTTTAAAAAATCCTTTGAAATAGAACTATCATTTATGTAACTTGGAAATCATGCATTTATATTTCATATATATGCATTTGAAGTTTGATTATATAATATGAAATGTTAATACATATTTTAAGCAAATTGAGCAATTCTGCAAACATGGTTTATAAAGTATGCTTATAAAGAGTCATAGCTGTAATGCTAAACACATTTTAAATGGCTATCTTTAAAGGTCAGTATTAGGGTGGTAGTGCAAATGGCTAACTCATTTGTCTACTAAACAAAAGTATGGAGGTTTAAGTTCACTTATAGGTGCCTTGGAAGAATGATCTGATAATCTACCATATTTTTATGCAAATAATGTATGTCTTCTAGGTTTGTTTGCCAACCACTCCCTCTCCCAGAAGGTATTTTCATAAGCTTGCTATGCTAAGTCTTTTTTACAGCAACATGTGGGAAAAAAAAAAAGTATAACAGAGTTTATGAAAACACCTCACTGGCAGGGAATGGTTGGCAAACAAACTTAGAAGGCATGTGTTATTTATGTGAAAATACGGTATTTCTGTAAAATCAGCCATTAAAAATGTTGTGGATCACCGTCTACTCTGACACACATGGTTTCACCGTAAGTCAGAGTGGACACAATAATAACTGGTTATGAAAAACATGTTTATGCATTATGAATTAAATTGTGTCTTAAAAAGGTTATGTTGAAGTCCTAACCTTTGTACCTGTATATATAACCCTGTTTGGAAATAGAGGTTTTCTTCTGTTTTATTAATGAGGTCATACTAGATTACAGTGGGTCCTAAACCTAACCATTTCTGAATAGTGTCTTATTGAAAGGGCGGAATACACACAGAGACACATACATGAGGGAAGACAGATGATGTCATGTGTGGATCCTCTATAAGCAAAAGAATGCCAAGGATTGTTGGCAGCCACTAGAAACTAGGAGAGAAGTCCATGGCTGTGACCCTGATTTACTTTTAACCTCTAGAGCTGTGGGAAAATAAATTTATGTTCTATAAAGCTACCCTCTTATAGTATCATTTATTATGGCAGCACTAGGCAACTAAGATAGTATATTAGAAAGAGAGAGGAAAAGAGAGAGAGAGAAGCAGAGAAATGTAATTTAAGAATGAATATTTGAGAAGAGACCTTAAATCATCACCAACTACATTCCCACTGTAAACAAAAAAAAGTAAAATAAAATATTCTATAAAAATTGTCAGCATATCAAAAGCTGAAAATATAGTGATAAATTAATAGACTACAATGTAAGTTTATTAAAAAACCAGAATTTGACAATCTGGGAAAACTTGTCATCTGGTTTTGAGAGAACATGAACACAGTATAAATTCCAGACTTGATTTATCTAAATCCTTTTTGGATCAAGGAGACTTGCTCATATTCTGCTACTGGATTAAAAAGTAAATCAAATCTGGAAGAAGTTAATATTGCCCAGTGTCTTCATATTCATACATAATGTCTGACATGTAACAAAACAGTATAAGGCATGCCACAAAGCAGGACCAAACGATCAAATTCCAAGTGATAATACAGAAAACCAAAAGAGAGCCATAGATCATCTAGATGTTGAAATTATAGACGTAGTCTGTTAAAAACAAACTATAATTAATGTATTCCCAAAAAAAGGACACAAGGTGAAGAATTTCAAAAAGAATTGTTTTCTATATAAAAAGATAAAAGATAAATTCTAGAATTGAACAATAAAATAAGTCAATATATGTGCATAACCGTAGTTTCGACACACCTGATGAGAGAACTGTTGTAATAGAATACGTGATAGGTTAAAAAAATTATACCAACTAAACCTGGAAAGAATAAAGGATAACAAAATTAGAAAACTGTTTAAAAGACTTATTCAGTGTATAAAAAGATCTAACATACAAGTGATTGTATTAGCACAAGAAGAGAGAGAGACAGAGAGAGAGAGAAAAACCAGAATCATTATTTGAAGCATATCCTGGCTAAGAAGATTTTTTTCAAAACAGATAAAGTAAATCAACAGCAAGCCACAAAACCGAAGACCTCTATAGAATACATGTGGAGTAAATACAAAGCCACATATATGTAAATAGTAGTCAAACACTTGAAAATTATTAAAAAAAAAAAAGAAAAACAAAAACTTTCAAATCCTGCAGCAAAACCCAGAAATATCACAGAAACATCCTCTATGCTATCTTTTGTATATGGGGATCTATTCCCCACCTGATGCAATTTTACTCTTGACTAAATATCACAAAGCAACTCATAAATATATATATTATAATACATGTATAAAAATTGTCATAGAAGTTTGTTGTACCCAAAATGGTATTAACCCAATTTCCACTGACAGTAGAATAAATCAATTAATTACTAAATTATCAAACTGAAATGCAATACATGATGAAAAAGCAAAAGGTACAAATATATGCAAGAATATAGGTGGCTCAAAAAATAAATAAATAAATTTGAGGGTAAAAGAAGCCAGACACAGAAAAAGTTACTTATTATGCAATTTTATTTAAAAAAAAAAAAGGCTGAGCTGTTAAAAAATAAATAAACAAAATTTAGGAAATACTTCCTAGGTGGTGCAAACATTGTTACTTTTTTTTTAAATTTTCTGGTGATGTCATGTTTTTCCACTAATGGAATGGATGCTGAATCATTGATTGTTGGTAGTTTCTAAAAATATTATTTGAAAAATAGGGTGGCAATTGCAAGTGGGCCATATTGGTACCATGTTCCATGAAGCACATCACACTCATGGAACATATTGAGTGCAACCAGAGGCACCTGGGAAGAAAGGCCTTGTGATCTACTTCCGAAAAATCATCTATTGAAAACTCTATTGTAACACGGTTCTACTCTGACACACATGTGGCACCATGAGTGGGAATTAACTCTGAAGCACCTGGTTTGTTTTGGCTTTTTTTTTTTTTTTTTTTTTTTTTGGTATATTTTACTGTACTTAGGGTGAAGCCTTACACAACAAATAGTTTCTCAGGAAACAGTAGTTCACATGTTGTTTTATGACATTGGTTAACAACCCCACAACATATTAACCCTCTGACTTCTCAACCTTTTTTTTGGTGAAAATACACATAGCCAAAGGCAAACCGTTTCAAAAATTTCTACATGCACAGTTCAGTGACATTGACTACGCTCTTCCAGTTGTGCTGTTATTCTCACTTAAGATGAAGGCTTACACAACAAAATAGTTTCTTATTTAACAGTTACTACAAATGTTGCCCTATGACAGTGGTTAACAATCCCACAACACATCAACAATATCCTTACTCAACCTTGGGTTCCCTAACACCAGCTTCCTTGTCCCCTTCTGCCTTCTGGCCCTTGTCACTGGACTCCTGTACCTCGTTAGTCTCATTTGGTTTTACCGGGCTGTCCACTCCCAAGCTGAACAGTGAACCTCGGAGGCAACTTCACCACTGAGCTAAAAGGGTGTCTGGGGGCCATAGTCTCGGGGCTTCTCCAGTCTCCTTTAGGCCAGTAAATCTAGTCTTTTTTTTTTTTTTTTTTGTGAGTTAGAATTATGCTCTACATCCTTCTCCAGCTCTGTCCAGAACCCTCTGTTGTGATCCTGGTCAGAGCAGTCAGTGGTGGTAGCCGGGCACCATCTAGCTGTACTGGACTCAGTCCGGTGGAGGCCTTGGTAGCTATGGGCAATTAGTCCTTTGGACTAATCTTTTCCTTGTATCCTGTTCTCTTCATTCTCCCTTGCTCCCGAAGGGATGAGACCAGTGGAGAATCTTAGATGGCCGCTCACAGGCTTTTAAGACCCCAGACACTACTCACCAAGGTACAATGCAGAGCATTGTCTTTATAAGGTGTGCCATGCCAGTTGAGCTAGATGTTCCCTGAGACCATGGTCCCCCTGGCCCTCCGCCCAGCAATTCAGTCCCTCAGGGAGTTTGGATGTGTCTATGGGGCTTCCATGACCTGTCCTTGTACAGGATGTGCTAGTTTCCCCTGTATTGTGTACTATCTCACCCTTCACCCAAGATACTGCTTATCTATTGCCTATTTAGTATTTCCCGCCCCACCACTCCCATCCCTGGTAACCAACAAAGATTGTAACATTTTGTGTGTGAACTTTTTCATGGGTTTTTATAATAGATATCTCATACAATATTTGTCCTTTTGTGATTGACTTATTTCACTCAGCATAATGTCCTCCAGTATCATCCATGTTATGAGATGGTTCACAGATTCATTGTTGTTCTTTCTTGTTGCACAGTACTCCATTGTGTGTATGTACCATAGTTTTTTTATCCATTCTTCTGTTGATGGGCATCTAGGTTGTTTCCATCTTTTTGCTATTGTGAACAATGCTGCCATGAACATAGGTGTGCATATGTCTATTCGAATGACGACTCTTATTTGTCTAGGATATATTGCTAGGAGTGGGATTGCTGGATCGAATGGTATGTCTATTACTAGCTTTCTGAGGAAGCGCCATATCATTTTCCAAAATGGTTGTATCATTTTGCATTCCCACCAGCAGTGCATAAAAGTTCCCTTCTCCCTGCAGCCCCTCCAACATTTGTTATTTCCAGTGTTTTTGATTCGTGCCATTAATGCCGGGGTGAGGTGGGATGTCATTGTGATTTTAATTTGTATTTCTCTAATGGCTAGTGATCGCGAGCATTTCCTCATGTGTCTGTTGGCCATTTGAATGTCTTCTTTGGTGAAGTGTCTGTTCATTTCCTTTGCCCATTTTTTAACAGAATTATTTGTCTTTTTGTTGTAGAGGTGTTGGATTTTCTTGTAGATTATGGAGATTAGACCTTTGTCTGAATCGTACTGTCCAAAAATTTTTTCCCAGTCTGTAGGTTCTCTTTTTACTCTTTTGGTGAAGTCTTTTGAAGAGCATAGGTGTTTGATTTTTAGAAGATCCCAGTTATCTAGCTTATTTATTGGGGTTTCTGTGTTGATGGTGATGGTTTGTATCCTGTTAATGCCATGTATTAAGGCCTGAAGTGTTGGTCCTATTTTTTCTTCTATGAACTTTATACTTTCAGGCTTTATATTCAGGTCTTTGATCCATTTTGAAGTAGTTTTTGTATACAGTGTGAGGTATGGGTCCTGTTTCATTTTTTTTTTGCAGATGGATATGCAGTTTTGCCATCAATATTTGTTAAAAAGACTGTCTTTTCCCCATTTGACGGACTTTGGGCCCGTGTCGAAGATTAGGTGACCGTAGGTGGATGGATTTACATCTGGGTTCTCAATTCTGTTCCATTGGTCAATGTATCTGTTGTTGTACCAGAACCAGGCTGTTCTGACTACTGTAGCTGTATAGTAGGTTCTGAAGTCAGGTAGTGTGAGTCCTCCAACTTTATTCTTCTTCTTCAGTACAGCTTTACTTATTCGGGGCTTCAACCCTTTCCATATAAAGTTAATGATTAGTTTTTCCATCTCTTTGAAGAATGTTGTTGGTATTTGGATAGGGATTGCGTTGTATTTGTAAATTGCTCTGGGTAGAATTGACATTTTCACAATGTTGAATCTGCCTATCTATGAGCATGGTATGTTTTTCCATTTATGTAGATCCCTTTGGGTTCCATGCAGTAATGTTTTGTAGTTTTATTTGTATAGGTGTTTCACATCCCTGTTCAGATTTATTCCTAAGTATTTTATCTTTTTAGGGGCTATTGAAAATGGTATTGTTTTCCTGATTTCCTTTTCATCGTCTTCCTTACTGGTATATAGGAATCCAACTGATTTTGGAATGTTTATCTTGTATCCTGCTACTCTGCTGAATCTTTCTATTAGTTCCAGTAGATTTCTCGTGGAGTCTTTAGGGTTTTCTATGTATAGTATCATATCATCTGCAAACAGGGACAGTTGAACTTCTTCATTACCAATTTGGATGCCCTTTATTTCTTTTCCGTGCCTTATTGCTCTAGCTAGAACTTCCAACACAATGTTAAATAGGAGTGGTGATAAACGGCATCCTTGTCTTTTACCTGTTTTCGAGGGGAATGTTTTCAGCCGCTCTCCGTTAGGAATGATTTGGCCATTGGTTTTGCATAGATTATTTTTATTATGTTGAGAAATTTCCCTTCTATATCTATTTGATTGAGAGTTTTTATCAGGAATGGGTGTTGGACTTTGTCAAATGCCTTTTCTGCATCAATTGAGATGATTATTTGATTCTATTCTTTCCTTTTATTTATGTGGTGGATTACGTTGATTGATTTGCTAATGTTGAACCATTCTTGCATACCTGGTATGAATCCTACTTGGTCGTGGTGTATTATTTTTTTGATATGATGCTGAATTCTATTGGCTAGAATTTTGTTAAGAATTTTTGCATCTATATTCATGAGAGATATTGGTCTGTAATTTTCTTTTTTTTGTGACGTCTTTGCCTGGTTTTGATATCAGCATTATGCTGGCTTCATAGAGTGATTTTGGAAGTGCTGCTTCCTCTTCTATGCTCTGAAATAGCTTGAGTAGTACTGGTGCAAGCTCTTCTGTAAATGTTTTGTAGAGTTCTCCAGTGAAGCCATCTGGGTCAGGGCTTTTTTTGGTTGGGAGTTTTTTTTATTACCTTTTCAATCTCTTCTCTTGTTATGGATCTGTTCAGATTTTCAACATCACTTTGTTGTAGTTTGGGTAGGCGATGTGATTCTAGCAATTTATCCATATCCTCTAGGTTTTCAGATTTGTTGGAGTATAGTTTTTCATAATATTCTGTTATAATCCTTTTTATTTTGGTTGGGTCTGTTGTAATGTCCCCCATTTCATTTCTTATTTGGGTTATTTGTGTCCTCTCCTGTTTTTCTTTGTCAGTCTGGCCAGTGGTTTGTTGATTTGGTTGAGTCTTTCAAAGAACCAACTTTTGGTTATGTTGATTCTTTCTATTGTTTTTCTGTTCTCTATTTCATTTATTTCTGCTCTGATCTTTACTATTTCCTTTCTTCCAGTGGTTGTAGCCTTTTTTTGCTGTTCTCTTTCTATTTGTTAGAGTTCTGTAGTTAAGGTTTTGATTTTGTCCCTTTCTTCTTTTTTGATATGTGCATCTATTGCTATAAATTGTCCTCTGAGGATTGCCTTTGCTGTGTCCCAAAGGTTTTGGTATGATGTGTTTTCATTCTCATTTGATTCTAGGAAGTTTTTGATTCCATCCCTGATTTCTTCTATTACCCACTGATGTTTAAGCAGGGTATTATTCAGTTACCATGTAGTTGATTTTTTTTTTTTTTTTGCTTGCTCTTTCTATTCTTAATTTCTACCTTGATGGCATTGTGGTCAGAGAAGATACTTTGAATTGTCTCAGTGTTTTGGATCTTGTTGTGGATTGCTCTGTGGCCTAAGATGTGGTCTATTCTGGAGAACATTCCATGTGCATTGGAAAAGAACGTATACTTTGTAGTGGTTGGATGGAGTGTTCTGTAGATGTCTATGAGGTCAAGTTGGCTGATTGTGCCTTTAGGACTTCTGTATCTTTGCTGAGTTTCTTCTTAGTTGTTCTGTCCTTTACTGAGAATGGTGTACTGAAGTCTCCTACTATTACTGTGGAACTGTAAATTTCTCTTTTCAGTGTTGTTAGAGTTTATTTTATGTATTTTGGAGCCCTGTCATTGGGTGCGTAGATGTTTATTATGGTTATGTCTTCATGATGGATCATCCCCTTAATCATTATATATTGTCCTTCTTTGTCTTTTATGGTAGATTTTGTTTTAGAGACTGTTTTATCTGAGATTAGAATTGCCACTCCTGCTCTTTTTTGGTTGTTGCTAGCTTGATATATTTTTTTTCAACCTTTGACTTTTAGTAAATTCACATCTTTGTTTCTAAGGTGTGTCTCTTGTAGACAGCATATTGATGGATCTTGTTTTCTTATCCATTCTGTCACACTCCATCTCTTTATGGGTGCATTGAGTCCATTTACATTCAATGTAATTATTGATAGATGTGAGTTTGTTGCTGTCATTTTGTAGTGCTTTTTTTTTTTTTGGTGCTGAAGTTTTCTTTTTCTTCTTACTATCTTGTGCTGGGTTACTTTTGTTTGTGGTTTTTTTTTTTTCCATTTTTTTTGTTTTTGTAGGTTTTGTTTTTGCCGAGACTTTATGTTTTTTGTCTTTATTTTTATGAGTTGGTTTGTTAACTTTTATTTGTGGTTACCATGAATTTTACCCTGTCTTTCTAAGTTTGAAGCAGTCTGCCATTACTTGGTATCGCCTTGCCTTCCTCTCCATCAGTAGGTTCTATACCTATGCCAGTAATTCCCTTTTTTATTGTTTTGATGTTGTTGTCATTTATTGATTAACTGCTCCGATTCCCTGTTGTGTTTCTTTTGGTTTTGGATAGCCCTTGAGAGTTCATTTCCTAGATGGGTATCTGGCTCGTACGATCCTGCGTCCTAGGTTCTGCCTGTGAGCTGAAGTTGTTTGTCCTCAGATCAAATAACTCCAAAGTTTGGTTTGACTTTTACGTATTCCCTTAATTTCTGTTTATCTGGAAATGACCTAATTTCACCATCAAATTTGAATGAGAGTTTTGGAGGTTATATTATTCTTGGCTGAAAATTTTTTTCTTTCATGATTTTAAATATGTCATCCCATTGTCTTCTTGCCTGCATGGTTTCTGCCTAATAATCTGAGCTTAGTCTTATTGTTTCTCCTCTGTATGTGACTTCCTGTTTTTCATGAGCTGCTCTCAGGATTCTTTGTTTGTCTTTGGTTTTGGTGAGTGTGAATATGATATGCCTTGGTGATTTTCTTTTGGGGTTTCTTCTATATGGGGTTCGTTAAGGTTCTTGGATGGCTAGCTTTTCATCTTTCATGATACTGAGGAGGTTTTCTGTCAGCAGTTCCTCAATGATCCTCTCTGTGTTTTCAGTTTTCTCCCCCTGTTCTGGAATGCCAATCACTCGTAAATTTTTGCTTTTAATTGTGTCCCACATAACTCTCAGGGTCTCTTCATTTTTCTTTGTTCTTTTATCTGAGTTTTCCTGAAACAGAGTTGTTACCAAGTGTTTGTCTTCAATTCAACTCATCCTGTCTTCCACCGTTTCAAATCTGGTTCTCAGCCCTTCTATGACATCATCCATTTCTGAAATCTTGTTGTGTATCTTTTGGATTTCTAATTGTTGTTTTTGTATAATTTGTAGTTTTGAATTTATTTTGGCATTTGGTCCTTCACCATCTTCCTGAATTCTTTGAAGCTTTTGTCTGTATTTTCCATGAATTTGTCTATTTTTTCCTCATGTGTGTTAGCTTTTTGCCTCATTTCTTGGAGAATTCCAAGTATTAGAGAATTGAATTCCCTATCAGGTAGTTCTAGTGCATTTTCTTCCAGAGGAGAGTCTTCTGGTGTTTTATTTTGGATGCCTAATGGAACCATCCTGTCCTGTTTTTGTAAATGTTTAGATGTTGTCTGCTGTTTTCGGGGTATTCAGTAGTTATTTTTCTCATTTATTGATTGTAGATTTGTTTGTTTCATCCCTTTTTTAAAAAAGAAATTTGACTATGTCTGAGCAGGCGGACTGTGTGTTCTTTGTTGTTTGCTCATCTGTGCGCTCAATACTTTTCACCTCCTTCTCCAACTGGCAAGGTCAATCATTCAGATATGGTACAGCAGGGCACGTCTAGCTGAAGAAGAGTTACTGGGATGGGTTGTTTGTGGCACTTACTACAGCCACCAAGGCGGGTTGGTAATCAGTGCAGGGCAGGTTCCAGTAGGCCATGCCTGTGCTGCTCGCTGGTGTGATGTCGAGCTCACAGTGCAGGTAGGCAGGATGCAGCGGGGAGATTGTTATGTGTGGAGCTAAGATGGATATGGTAGAGACGAGAGAGGAACAGGATCCAAAAACATACAAACCAACAAAAAATAATGCTAGGGGAGCTTGCCATTGGAATGGAGAGATGAGAGACTATGAAATAGAGAAAAACAGATAGGGAAGAAGAAGAAAAGAAAAGAATGAATAAATAAAAATCAGAAAGGTTAAAGAACTGCAAAGTTCCCAGGAATCCCACCGATGCAGCTATGAGTTCTGGAGAAGTCGCACTCAGGTGTCGCAGTACAGCCTGGCTAGAAAGCGTAGAGTTATACAATTCCTGGTATTCAGGGATGAGAAAGAGAAGGAAGATATAGAGAGATGAGAGACTGAGCAATGAAGAAAGACAAAAAGGGAAAAAGAGGGAAGAGAAAACAAAACAAATTAAAAAAAAAAAAAAAAGAACAAGAAAGGCCCCCCAAGAAAACAGAAAAAAAGACCAAGGAAGATAGAAATGCTCTCAGAGATCCCTCTGCACATCTGAGGAAACTGAAGGGGAGTTCCTTGCCAGGCAGCTCCACCTGGCCAGAAAGGGCTCCCAACACAAGAAAAGGAAAAGAAAACAGACAAACAATTCAAACGAACAAATGAACAAAAGCCCCGGGATCCCACCAGCGCAGTAGCCCAGACTGGGAAGCAGCTCCACACTCAAATGGAGCTCTGCAGCCCCTCAGGAAGAAGCAAAGATGGCGCACGGAGCCAGGCACTTGAGCAAAAGGATGGGGAGGTGGGGATAGGCATGGAAGAAATCAAATGAAGCAGGAAAAAAAAAAAAAAAAAAACACCAGCAGCCAACAAATGGCATTCAGAGAGCCAGCCAGTGTGGGCTGGTATTTCTGGACAAGAGAGTGTTTCCACGAGAAGCAGAGGAGACCGAGCATGGGTGAAGAAGGGTAGAGAGTGGGAAAGCGTATATCACAAACTGCCGGCGCTCTGCAGCCCCTCAGGAAGAAGCAAACGTGGTGCATGGAGCCAGGCACTCGAGTGAAAGGAGAGGGAGGTGGCGAGAGGCAAGTGAGAGATCAAAAGAAGCAGGAAAAAAAAGCAACACTAGCAGCCAACTAATGGCATCCAGAGAGCCGCCCGCTTGGGAGTGTGAATTCCAAGCAGCCGGGGCTTCCCAGTCAAGAGACCGTGACCACCGGAAGCAGAGGAGGCCGAGCCACGGCGAAGAGGGGTGGGGGGTGGGAAAGCGCACACCACAAATTACTGGTTGTTTTGTCTCCCGCTGCATGCTCTGTGGGGCTGCTTTCTCTTACTCCCATTTGCTGGTCTCTGATAGTGTTCCAAGATGGCAGATCCGCACTGCGTTAGCTGGTAGGGGATCTCTGCATGAATCTCTCCTTGCCTCTGTTCTGTCAGTTTTATGACTCCATTTGGTGCTTGGCTGAGTTCTTTATGTCTTCATTTGATGTTTTAGGGTTTCAGGATTGTTGTATTCACTGTTCGGCTTAGTTTTTTGTATCTTTGCTGTGGAGGGACGGCGTGGTGCTTCTGCTTAGAGCGCCATTTTGTCGGAACTCTCCTTGGGTTTTTTTTGAAGCACCATGGTCAACAAGCAAGCTTCCTGACCCCAACCACACCCCAGTTCTGACAAAGCATTTGTTCTCAATAAAATAATGTGTTTTATAGCAGAATGCGGTTAATTAAATATTCTCATTTTCCCTTTTACTTCTTTTGACTCTGAAAAATAGTGGAAATTTTAACAAAATTAATTTTTTTTTTTAAATAAAGTTTAAAACTGTTACTATTATTCACCAGATGGTAGTGTTTGTCCACATGTCTCCACAACTCTTTCCAAGATATGGTACATTCTTTACATTTCTTTTTTTTTTTTAATGTGTACTCAATTCAACATTTTCCTGTAGTATATACAGTGAAACCTGTGAGATCTGGAGCTCAATGAGACCGCCTTATTTTTCTGGGTCTCTCAAGTTTCACGTCTTTGACAGGGTGCAGTCTTACACTTTTCTTTTGTTAATGGTTAGGCTTAGGTTCAGGGTTCGAATTAGGGTTATATTTAAGGATAGGCTTACACAAGATGCAAGTTTCACTCCTTTGACAGGGTGCAATCTCACTTTTATTTTTGCTGTTGTTGTTAGGGTTAGATCTTGTGTTAGGGTTAGGCATAGGGTTAGGATTAGTGTTAGGGTTAGGGATAAGATTAGGGTTAAATTTATGGTTAGGGTTAGAGAAGGGTTAGTTTTAGGGTTAGAGTTAGATTTAGGGTTAGGGATAGGTTTAGGATTATCGTTAAAGTTTGGATTAAGCATAGTGTTAGATACAGGGTTAGGATTAGGATTAGGATTGTGGTTTTTTTTAAGTATTAGTTTATTATATATTTCTTGAAAGTATACAGAGCAAAATAGGTTCCCATTCAACAATATGAAAAACATATTGTTCAGTGACATTTGTTACATTCTCTCCTTTTTCTTTATTATTGCAGTTTCTGTTTGTTTGTTTATACAATAGTAGAATCGCTATAACAACTACTATAACACCAATCTACCTTGGTTGCCGTGGTCAGTGCCCCATCAGTATTTCCTAGGATCTCAGTATCTCTTTTTATTATTTATTATTTTTGTTGTTCTTCAGAATATATACAGCAAAACATACACCATGCCAAACATTTCTACATGTCCAATTGAGTAACATTGATTAAATTCTTTGAATATTGCAACCATCGTTGCTCTCCTTTTCTGAGTTGTTCCTCCTCCATTAAAATAAATCACTGTCCTCTAAGATTCCTATCTGATCTTTTTTAGTTGCTATTGTTTATTTGATCCCATATAGATGTTCTTAGAATAACATAATGCTCAATACAGACATTTTCTACTATTTAAGGTAAACTATTGCTTGGTTTTAAGAAGAATTCAGGGAATATTTTTGGTTTAAGTTTTAAAGATTATCTCAGGGCAATAGTTTCAGAGCTTCGCCCAGCTCCCATAGTTCCAGAAAGTCTCCAGTCCATGAGAATTTTAAATCCTGTTCTACATTTCCCCCTTTTGATTAGGATTCTTCTATAGACTCTTTGATCAACTGTTCAGTAATGGTAGCTGGGCATCATCCAGTTCTTCTTGTTGCATGGCAAAGGAGGCAATTATTCATGGAGACAATTAGCCACACACTCCATATTCTCCTCTAATTCTTGACTCTCCTTCTTCCTCTTTGGTTCTAGGTGACTAGAGACCAATTGACATGCCATGGATGGCCACCTGCAAGCTTTTAAGACTCCAGGCACTGTGAAATGAACTAGAAGGTAGAACAGAAGTACTAAACATGTTATAAGGCCAATTAACTGGGATGTCTCATGAAAAAATTACCCTAAACCTCCAAATCAAGGAACCAAAGCCCATGAGGTGTTTGGTTGTACATAAGCAGACTCATCAGCTACTCTTTATTTGTTGTTATTGTTTTTATTGTAAATATATCTAGCACACAACTTTTACCATTTCAAATTTTACAGATGTATAACTTATTGACAGCAATTACAATAATTTGCTGTGCACCTCTACTGTTATGGATTGAATTGTGTGCCCCCAAAATACGTAAATCCTAACCTCTGTGTCTGTGGTTATAATCCTATTTGGGAATGGGTTATTTTTGTTGTGTTAATGAGGAATAATTAGAGTAGGGTATATCTTGAGTCAATCTCTTTTGAGATATACAAGAGATTAAATGAATAAGCAAAGCAGAGATGTGGAAAGAAAGATGCCGATTCACATGAAGATTGCCCAGGAATAGGAGCTCGGAAGAGACATGGACTTCTTCCAGAGCCAATAGAGAGAGAATGCCTTTCCCTAGAGTTGGCACCCCGAATTCAGACTTTGATAAAATAAATTTGTTCATTAAAGACACTCGTTTGTGGTATTTGTTCTAGTAGCACTAGATAACTAAGACAGAATTTGGTGTCAGGAGTGGGGTGCTGCTCTGATAGACACCTAAAATGTAGAAGCAGTTTTGGAATTGGGTAATGGGTAGAGGCTAGAAGAGTTTTAAGGTGCCTAATAGTAAAAGCTTAGATTGCTATGAAGAGACTATTAGTGGAATTATGGATATCAAAGGCAATTCTGGTGAGGGCTCAGAAGGAAGTGAGGAGAGCTATAGGGAAACTTTCTATCATTGTAGAGAACACATATGGCATTAGTAACAGAATACTGCTAAAAATATGGATGATAAATGTGCTTCTAGTGAGGCTTTAAAAGAATATGGTGAACATGTGATTGAGAGTTGAGGAAGGGTGATGCTTTTTATGCAGTGGCAAAGAGCTTGTCTGAATTATGTTCAAATGTTTGGTGGAAGGTAGAACTTGAAAGTGGTGAACTTTGACATCTAGCTGGTGAGATTTCTTAAGCAAGATATTCAAGGGACTGTGTGGATTCTCTTTGCCACTTATAATAAAATGTGAGAGGAGAGAGATGGACTTAAAAATGAACTGTGAAAACTGAAAACAGAACTTAAAGATCTGGAAAATTCTGTTTACAAACTAAGGACACATATCCTAGAATGTTTACCAAGGATGTGGCTTCACAATCTCTTGTTAAAGAAATTAAGCCTGTGACTGATGGATCTAACCAACTACAACAGCAAAAAACCCATCACCACAGACTAAAGAGGACAGAGAATATACAAAACAAAAGAACATTATTTGCCTCTTGGAATTCTACAGGCAGTAAACAGCCAAAGGAGCTGTATCTGTTATCCTCCAAGAAAAGAAAAGTGTTATCCCTGGAGCAGCTTAGAGATCAACAAAACTTTTAGAAGGAGCATAGGAAGCAGGAATTTCTCTCCTGCAAAGGAGGAGGGGCATAGTCTTTTGGATCTCAAAGGGTGGGGCCACAGCCTCCTAGGTTTCAAAGAGTTGAAGCTTCGCCAACTTGGTTCTTAAGTGTGGGGCTGCTGTTACGGTGTGTCAGGGCAATGAAACCACCACTTAAAGCTGAGGGAATGAGGCTGTCATGCCCAAGGGTCAAAAGCATGGAGCCTACTGGTGCCGAGGGGTTAGGTTTGCCACTCTGATGGACTAGGAAAATGGAGCTGCCCAAGGCTGAGGGAGGACAGTTGCCATCCCAGTGAGCCTGAAAAGAGGAGCTGAAGCCCAGAGCAAAGTGGCCTCCACTCTGAATCCAGAGGGTGTGGTCTACACCCATAGTCTGGAGGGTAGGGCTGTAGTGAAGGTGATATCTGAGAACAGAGGATTATTTTCAAGCCTTGAGAACTAATGTAAATTGTTCTGCTGTATTTTGGACTTGCTTGGTGCCAGTTATCCTTTCTTTCCCTCCAATTTCTCCTAATTTTAATGGAAATGTCTACTTTGTACCTATTCCACTATTGAAGTTTGGAAACAGATAAATTGGAAACAGATAAATTGTAGTCTATATTTCACAGGTTCATAGATGAAGAGGAATTTTTCCCCAGGATGGCATAGGTCAAAAGTCTCATCCATATTTAATTTAAATAATTTGGAAGATGAGATTTTGGATTTGGAGTTGATTTAAGACTTTTGGGACAATGTGATAGGGTGAATGTGTTTTGCGTGTGGCAAGACATGAATTTTGGGGGGCCAAAGGTGAAATATTATGGATTGAATGGTATTGTAAATATGTGTTGTAAATCCCAACTTCTATGCCTGTGTTTATAATTCTTTTAGGAATTGCTTTTATTTGTTATGTTAATGAGACGGGATTAGTGTGGGGTGTATCTTGAGTCAATTTATTTTGAGATATAAAAGAGATTAAACAAGTGAGCAGAGTAGACATTGGGGAAGAAAGATGCCAAGTCTTATGAAGATTGCCTATGGACAGAAGCTCAGAAGAGACAGGACCTTCCTCCAGAGCCAACAGAGACAGAAAGCCTTCCCCTGGAGCTGGCACCCTGAATTCACATTTGTAGCCTCCTAAAATGTGAAAAAATAAATTTCTTTTGTTAAAGCCATCCGTTTGTGGTGTTTCTGTTATAGCAGCACTAGATAACTAAGACACCTACCTTTTTTCTTTTAATAGGTTTTTTTTTAATTTTTTTGTGAAAGTGAGGTTCCCATTCGATAATTTCCACACAAATTGTTCAGTGACATTAGTTATATTTATCATGAAAATATGCCAACATTCTCTTTAATTGTGTTCTGTTTGTTCCATTTCCAGCACTCTAGTTTCCCTGCCCCCTTATCCTCGCATCTTTACTTTTGAGTAATCGTTGATCTTTTGGTCTCATACAGATGGTTTTTATGTAGAGCATTGATCTTACAGATAATATCCTTTATTTTATGTGCTGCTGTGCTGTTTTTCTAAGAAGTAGGCTCAGGGGATAAGCTTGGACTCAGGGAGTTATCTTTTTTCTACTGTTTCAGTTCAGTTTGTCTGGCTTTTTTTTTTTAGAGTTTGAGTTCTGCTCCACATTTTTCTCCCATTCTATCCAGGACCATCTCTTGTGACTCTAGTCATAATAGTCAGTGGTGGTAGCTGGGCACCATCTAGTTCTACTGGTCTCAGGGTAGTTGAGGTTATGGCTTGTGAACACTTGTTTCTTCTTTGAGCTTTTGGTTAACTTCTCACTGTTTTCCTCCTGGTGAGTAGAGACCAGTAGTTGTCTTAGATGGCCAGTCACAAGCTTTTAAGACCCTAGATGCTACTCACTTCAGTAGGATGCAGATCATGATTTTTGTGAACTACCTTATGCTAGTTGACTGATTTGTTCCATGAGATTATAGCCTTAAATTTTCAAACCCAGAAAACCAATCTTGGAGGATATTTGGTTATGTCTGAGGAGTATCTATATTTATGTCTTCAGTGAATATATGTGCCTGCACCCACATATTTGTATTTACACATACCTGTAGATACTTCTATCTGTCCTCACCTATATACACACCTGTACCTACCCATATACCGATATGCCTATATCCATACATAAGTGCTCAAACTTTTGTTTTTACTTTGGTTGTGCTGTTCTCACTACATCTACATTTGGTGCCACTTTTCCCATCATCAAAAAAAAAAAAATAACAAGTCTCTACGATCTAAAACATGTAGCCTCCTCCTCCCCACCCCACCCCCATAACTATCGATTAATATTGGTCTCTCTCTATATATCCATTGTTATCTTCTTATGAAAGAAAAAAAAAAAAACTCGTTGCCTTCCAATCAATTCCAACTCATAGAGACCCTATAAGACAGAGCAGAACTGCCCCATTGGGTTTCCAAAGAGCAGCTAGTGGATTCTAACTGCTGATCTTTTGGTTAGCAGGCAAACTCTGACCACTGCACAACCAGGTCTCCTTATATAAAAGGGATCATAAATATTTGTCCTTCTATGATTGACTTATTTCACTTAGCATTATGCCCTCCAGGTCCATCCATGTTATGTTTCTTGGATTCATCGTTGTTCTTTATGGTTGTATAGTATTCCGTTGTATGTAGGTACCACAATTTTCTCACCCATTCATCCATTGATGGGCACTTCTGTTGTTTCCATTTATTTGCTATTGTGAATAAAGCAGCAATGAACATAGGTATGTATATGTCTTTCCTTGTCATTATTTTTAGGTCTCTAGGGTATATACCCAGGGCTCTGGTGGTGAAGTGGTTAAAGAGCTTGGCTACTAACCAAAAAGTTGGCAGTTTGAATCTACCAGCTGCTTCTTGGAAACCCTGTGGGGCTGTTCTACTCTGCATTATAGAGTCACTGTGAGTCGGAATCGACTCGACCGCAACAGGTTTAGGGTATATACCTAGGAGTGGGATTGCTGGATCATAGGGTAAGTCTTAACACTTTTCTATCGGGCTCTATTAGTGGAAAATATTTGTGCTTTCCTTCTCTGGCAGGTTTGCACCTTACACAGGTCCTGTCTTTCACAGGTTTTACTGTATTTTGCTAGCCAACATGTGTTACCCTTCCTTTGAAGACTAAAACATTGGAATTTTCAGTAAATTTTTCTTATTAACTTGAGTTTTGTAGAGAATATTTTTCATTTATTTTGAAGAATAGAATTTCTAAAGGTTTTTAGTGCATTAGTTGTTTATACTCAAATAATCTTTCTAACTATAAGTGAATATCTGAAAAACTTAAGGTGCTCTGGTGGCAAAATAGTTAAGCTCTTGGCTGTTAACAGAAAGGTTGGCAGTTCAAACACTCAGCGACTCCTACGGAGAAAATCCTGGTGATCTGATCCCATAAAGATTAGAGCCTAGAAAACCTTTGGGGGCAGTTCTACCTTGTCACATGGGGTGGTCCTTATGGGATCAAAATCAATTTGACAGCACCAAACAACAGTAGAAAACTTTCAAAGAAATCTTTAGATGTCTACCTGGAAATTCATATTATTTCTTAGTTATTTAATTCGTTTGAAATTTTAAGATATTTATAAATTATAATTCATGATCTTCAATGATTCTTACTGACTGTCTGTATAGTTACTCTAAACTAGATACATTGAGTTTTATTTTTCTGTTGTCAGACATGTTTATCTCTTGTATACTTTTCCTTCAATTGTTCCGTTTTCTATCTTGATCTTTTTTTAAATGTTTATGTCTACCTTCCATCATATGATTCACAACCCCTGTTTGTTCTAAATTGCTTTATCTATATTAAGTTTTCTCTTTTTTTCAGCTCTTCTTTATTCTATTGTTATAATCAATACATTACTACAGCTCATTTTTATAGTTCCTTGATGCTCATCACAGTAAATTTGTGCAAATGATCTCAAAGAGCTCATTTCAGATGAGCATCCTAAATTTCTGATGTTTATGCAAATCTTAGCCTAATTATACAAAAGTTTTTAGAACAATGACCCCAGAAGTATGACCCATCTCCATAAACATTTTCTAGTACTAATAGGCTCTGGAAACCTTATTTCTTTTCTCCCACGTAAATGGAAATTGCTGAACTTATGAGCATTTTAGTGTTATTAAAAACCAAAACCAGTGGGGAGTCTTAGCAGAGACTGATGAAATATTTCCAAACTGCTGAAGAAGAGAGAATGTCTAGGACATCATCACCTCCATGTGGCCCTTAATAGAGAATTTACCAAAACAGGGGATGTTGCTGGAAATTGCATTTGCTTTAGTTTAGGCCCTTTATCTAACCCTGAAGAGATTCATAAAATAAAAGTCATCTTCAGCATGATTTCTGAGAAGTTTGTTTCTGGAATTTCAGAAAAACAGTTATTACTAGAATATTTAGAATAAAATATAAACATAATCAGAATATATGTGTCTGTAGTTTCAAAAAAACAAATTTCTTTTGAGAGAATTTGTGCATTTCTATTTTTTTCAAATAAATTTGATTATAAATATCTTTTTAGTACGTTGTTGAATATTTCAGAATTATTTTTGAGAAGTTATTGTTGTGATTTATATGCCCCTTTGTGAAGTCAAAGATTGAAAAGTAAAATATCACTCAAAATTCATAACAGCAAATAAGCATACAATTTTCTGAAGGATTCTAAATCTCAATATAATACTGCACATATTTTATCATGTTCTAAATGAGACTTTTTTATTCATTTTTCTTTTTTTAGCTTAGCACTAGGCAAATTTTGTTAGAACTATAGACATGTGTTTTAACATGTAATTAGGATTTTATTAAAAAAAACAAAAGTCAAAAATTCTTGCATGTAATAGCTGGCTACTGGTTTACTTTTGAACTGGATAGTAACTTACTTGAAACATAAGTAGAAGACAGAAACTGAAGTTTTATTCTGAAGGTCAATTATCAGAATTAGCCAAATTTATCAAAACTTTGAGTTGTATGACACACCAGTATCGTATAGTTAAATAATCACAACCAAAATCAGTTCTAGCAGTCACTGAAATTGGAAGCATATACATCAAATAAATGTGAAAAAAGGGAGGCCATTTTATTGTCATTAAAATGATTCTGTGCAATGTCAAGATATAATGACCAATCATTTGACTTTATCTTAACTGAATTCAAGCTTTATAAACTAGCATAAAACTTTGCAGGCTTTATAAAGTTGTTTCTCTAACAGTAGGGATTTAAAAACTCTGTGGATATATAAGTTGGAAATTGCCTGTTCAAAGAAATTTATGATTTTATTACAGCTGCATATTGACTATTCCCCTCGTAACCCGCAGGCAGAAAGTAACAGTTTATTTATTCAAACTGCAAATGAAATTGGGTAAGAAAAGTAATTAGCAAGCAACAAAAAATAATGGAAAACACCATAAACGCAGTTTGGAATTTATGTTTGTTGTCAGATTGTTAGAAAAATAACACTTCAATTTTTATAAAGTAAAAAACTTACATTTCTTTTTTTTTTTTCACAAGAATACCTAAACAGGTATAGGTTTTCCTAACCAAGACAATTCTGAAAATATCAATATGCTTTCTTTACTTTTCAAATAATTTTAAATTCTTCTTAATCTGGCATTAAGTATTCTGTTCCAATTTTAAAAAAAGAATTTTACTGAACGACACCTTATAAAATTTTTTTTCCAATTAGAGTGGCAGGGCAAGTTTGATTATCCTGTGTTTTGCATTGTCAGTGAAAGATTTTTAATAACTAATGGATCTTAGGAATATTACACAAAACACTCAAGTAATACATAGATTTAGGCAACAAATCAACAATGATTACATCAGTATTAATGCCAAATACAAGATAATAATGTCACCATTTTCTGAGTTGTAGTTATTTTGTAACATAAAGATCATTTCTGAATCTTCCAGAAAAAAATTACATATTATTGAACAGATAATTTTTAAAAGTAATGCACATATTACTCACTGAATTATTGCCATGAAAACCAAAAACTTATTTGGAAGAATGCAGATAGGTTGTTTAAGACTTAACACTCAATACATTATTTACGAAGGGAGTTATACCTTAGATCTAAGAAAACTTAAAGATGCTCAGTTCCCTTGGGGTACAGGCAAGACCAATTTACAGCACAGCTAGATCAATATACTAAAAGTCATTTTATCTCATTTCTGTTTTCCTCAGACTCTTTAGTGGCAATGGAAGTTTATAAGGAGACTTCAGAAAACTGTCAAAACTTCTTGGCCTGGTATTGAAGTAACTTCAAAATCTTCCAGTCTCATTTTTATCCAAACATACCGTGCATTACATCCCTACTGGAAACTGAAACTTTTCTCAGATTGGTGTGTCAATTACCTTTAAAATTTATCATATGCCTCACACCCAGACGTCTTTTCTTTGCTCTTGATATTTTCTTTCCTTGGAAGTTCCCCTAACCTTTTCTTTTGCTGTAATATCATAAGAGTGTTGGCCTTGATTCCACACTTTTTTCTTTGTAAAGTCATTTGACTGATCTAGATTCAGAAATATCTTCTTTGTTCATTCAATAATCATATTGGTTACATATGTTGTTTTCCCTCAGTGAAATGAAATGAGTAAAATAAGATCTCTACCATGTGGCCACAGGCTGGTAGAAGTTGGTGAGTGTGAAGAGACAGGTTTTAAAGCATAATTAAAATGTACTAACACAAGTGATATAATAGAAACATGAGCAAAATACTCTAGATAACTTAAAAGAGAATGTCTAATTGCATATGGGCAAATATGGGTAACTGACTTAGTTAAGAGATTTGAAAATGTTCCAAATCCTTACTCATTTACCAGAAACTCACTAAATTATCAACTTCTCAACATATTCTCCCCAGCTGAAATCATTTCTTACTCTATGCATTTCCTAGTGCTTAAAACATATTTTTTTTATACATCATAAACCAAAAAAACAAACCCACTGCTGTCATCAATTCTCACTCATAGCTACCCTATAGGACAGAGTAAAACTGCCCCATAGAGTTTCCAAGGTTATAAACCTTTGTAAAAGCTGACAGCCACATCTTTCTCTTGTGGAGTGACTGGTGGGTTCAAACTACTGACCTTTCGATTAGCAATCGAGTGCTTTAACCACTGCACCACCAGGGCTCTGGATATGTCATAGCTTATAGTAATTTATGAATTATAACACAGTTCTCATACTTGTCTCACAAGCAGTGCATGACTGTCCAAATATCTCTGCACTTCATAGGGTTTCTGCTTGTGTTCTTTAATATCTGAGCCACGCACATCAGAAATCAGAACACGTTTTAAAGAGAAAACCAGCACAGTGTGGTGCTCAGCTCATTGTCTCTCCCTTCTCACTTCAATTTTAGCCCATTACTTATCCTGCATGGATGCTCAATTTCTTACCACAGGCAACAGAGCTGAACATACCTTGAAGGAAAAGTAAACTGCAGAATTTTGGTTCACTTCCATGAGTGAAGACCCTTCTCCAAGATTGTATTCCCTTCCGTGCTGTCTTCCAGCAGTTCTCCAATGCTGTTTAACTTGTTTCTTCTTTTCTTCCTCCCCTCATTTCTTTATTTCTTTTTTCCTTCTTCTTATTTGTAAATTTTCAACTTTTTAGTTCTTTTTAGGGGTGCATTGGACTGTTTTTAAGAAGTCATCAGAGATAGAAGAGAAAGTCAAAAAGAGCTTTGGCTTTTGAGTCAGCCAGACACAGATTCAAATTCTATTACACTCCTTACTGGCAATATAATTTACACTTTCTTTTTAGATTAATATCCTTTATTTATAAGGTGCAAAATGTAATGCAAAATTACGTGATCTCTTGCTTAGCATGGGCTCAGTAAAAACAGACAAAGAAACAACCTTCTGCTAAATAAAAGCCAGACTTTCTTCAGTGCGAAATATTGAATAATTTGCATAAAATGTCATATAATGGTAGCACAAAATGATACGTTTAAGAGCAAGAAACTATATTCAAGTAAAAAAAAGGGTACAAATATTTCACTGTGCATAATACAAAAGGAAAATATAATAAACAAGTGTTCTCTATAATGAAAAAATTTTATAAATACATACAGCTGCATGTATCAAATGTTTGAACTAAAGGCAATAACGCAGACCTTTTTTTTATAATAACATACTGCCATTTGCAGATGACAGATAAAAAATAATTCATGAAAAAGATAACATGAAGGAAATATATCCAGTCCAATTATGTTACTCTTCAACTTCATTGGAAATGATGTGTAGTCTTATCAGTATGAGCATCCTATTGAAACAGTATTCATTTTTCACTAAAACCTAATAACCATACTTGATTTTTATATTATTTTGGGAAGAAATGAATACTAATAGTATGATAATATCATGCAATGAAAAATCTCTTGACACATTATGCATGGACCTGGCTTCTACTGTAGCTTACATGAATTTCACAATAGCATCCTTGAATAAGACACATTTAGATCTGTATCTGATCAGATGGTAATATCACTGCTCACATGATACATATAAACATTGATATATATTTGACTGAAAGACAAAAAAAAAGACATTTGTTTTGCTTTCTTCTATTTTAAATTTTGGATAGAGATTTTCTGAAGAAATGTAAGATGTTTCCAATCATTTATACTTTGATTGAAAATTATAAGATCAGGCATTCTTTCAGAGTGCTGCTGACCAAAGGAATACACTAGCTTAAATAATTATGCAAAAAATAAGCCAGTTAGAGAACAAAATCCATTGATAAGTTAATGATTTCACTAAATACCTATAGGTACTAGAAGTCTGATATCTAATTTAACAATCATTTTCATAGTAATTGTGAGGTAATGAATAGCCTTACAGGAAGCTATTTGGCCTTGGTCCTGAGAGATAATCTTTGGAATGTTCTGAGTAATCGAGGCACCTTTTGTTGCCTATGCCTAAAGACTATACTAGAGGATTTGTGGTAATGAATGGGGCTGACCAAGACACAAGGACCTGATATCATGGCCTGATATTAGCTGACCTCAGGGAAGGAGGGAGAGGAGCATGATTCAATCAAGAACATGCAATAAGGCCTCTATTATGATAATGGAATGAAGTCTCAATCATGACTATGCAATGAAGCCAATAAAAGCTCTGGAAGTGGAAGCTCCAAGAACTTCACGGCTGGTAAAATACATTGATACACACGAGAAGATAGTACGCTCTTTTTGGAACATGGAAGTTTTGCATCGGAAACCCTCCCAGACCTCACCCCATGCATCTCTTCTTTATCCTGATTCTCCTTTACATCCATTGGACATAATGAATCTGTAATAGTAGGTATACTACTTTCTGGGAGTTCTGTGAGTCATTTCAGTTAATTATCAAACTTAAAGACGTAGTTCGAGACAGGTGAAAGTATGGGAGCTCAGGAGAGGCTGCCAAGCTTGCAGCTGGCATCCCAAAGGGGTAGTGGAAAAACCTGGAATTTGCAGCATAATAGAGGGGAAAAAAAAAGGAGTCTTTACTAAGTTTAAAAACAAGAGAGTTTTATTGAAGAAGAAAGTTTGATTACAAGTGGGGAGATAGGAAACATCCACAAGGGAAGTTAGTGTCCTGAAAAAACCAGAGAAACTGACAAGTATTTATACACAGAAAACAGGCACTAACCGAGCATTCTAATTAGTTGCCATAAACACAATGAATATTGTAATAATCACACTTTGGGTACATGTTAACCAGTTACAGTAAAAGTTATGCATATTAATAGGAATTATCGGAAAAACTATGAATAAACTAAAACAGGTTAAGCAGCTTAAGCAAAGAAATCACAATGAATTTACACTTGTTTCTAATTGGTTGATTCTTTGCATGAAACCTCAGGCTTACTTTTGATTGGCTAGTTGTTTAGTAAGGACTCACAGGTTTTGCTAAGAGTCTCCCTGGAACAAATTAAAATAAATCTTGTAAGCATGGTTTCTGGGAATGGTAAAGCAGAAGTAGATTCCTGACAATGGTCAAGAAGATAAGATGAATTCTGACCTCTACTTTAGACAGAAGCCTTTGTCACATTAAGTGTTTTAACACCACCAAGGATTCAAGAAGTAACTAAACAAGCGGTAAACTAGATTCTGATTTTATTTTACAGCTTAAGATGGGTTAAGGTCCCAGGTGTATGTTGCAGCTTTCCGCAAACCAAGTGCCTCAGATTTTAAGCTCTTGCTCAGCAGCCAGCAGGTCAGAAGTAAAGCTATTAACGTGGACTCCAGAGTTTACAGCTGGCATCAGCATATTTGTTAGTCTGAAGGATGGTGTCCTTTTAACTTTTGATATCTGACCTAGCTGCTGGTGGCTGGGGTCAGAGGAAGAAGTGCTGCATGAAAAACTGGCATCTAAAGCCTTGGGATGAAAGACAGTTTCTTTTTAACTTGTGAGAACTAACTGAGTTTGGGGAGGCTAGGATCAGAGAGAGACAGTTTCTGCATGAGTAGCTGGTGTCAGAGATGATTGAGAAGTGGTGATTTGATTAATCCTCACATTTTGGAGACTTACTTTATGTTGATTTTTATCTATGAATTAATCAAACTTAAAACAGAAGTTTTATTTCCATCAATAAAGAGGAATTTTATGATATGCTATCAAAGGCATTTTTAAACTATAACCTTGATGAGGCAACTATGAAACTGGTTTTCCTATTTCATTGTTTACATTTGGTGTGTAAAAAAATTTGATCATGAGATTTATAACTTAACGCCACTAATTAATCAGAATGGCAAATGATTGTGTGTTTATTTTTAATCTACATGCATATGTATGTAGCATTATTGCCCCATTTAAATATTAAAAATATTTTTCCTTTAATTGCCCTTCATATAGTTCATATATATTTGCCCCTATAACATTACATTTTTTTCTGTCCTCAAATTTGAGCCGTTTGCTTTTGGACATGTTCTTTCTTCTACAACCGCCTGTAAGACCCATTACTGAACTAATCAAATTGATTTTCTTGTCTCCACTCTAAGTGACATTTCCCTTTTAAACTTGGTTGCCCTTCTTTGAAGAGGCACAGTCATTACTTTATGTTGTGTGTGTGTGTGTGTGTGTATATATATATATATATACGTATATACATTAAAAGAAAAAAATTGCCGTCTACTCGATTCCAACTCATAGTGACCCTATAGGGCAGAATAGAACCATTCCATAGGGTTTCCAAGGAGCGGCTGGTGGATTCGAACTGTGGTTAGCAGCCATAGATCTTAATCTTAACCACTGAGCCACCAGGGCTCCCAAATACATACATCCATGTACATATACATATATATATACATATATATATATATATAATATATACATACATGGTAATTGGTGTGTGTGTATATATATATGTATGTATGTATACGGTGACCTCATGCGCTGCAGAGTAGAACTGTGCTCCATAGGATTTCCAATGGTTATGATCTTTCAGAAGCAGATCATCATGCCTTTCTTTCAAGGAGCCTTGGGGTGGATTTGAACTGCCAACCTTTCAGTTAGTAGACAAGTACTTAACCATTTGGGACACTCAGGAACTTCAAGTATATACATATATAAACACAAAAAACCATACCAGTTGCCTTTGAGTCAACTTTGACTCATAGTGACCCTATAGGACAGAGTAGAACTGCCTTATAGAGTTTCCAAAGAGCAGCTGGTGGATACAAACTCCGACCTTTTGGTTAGCAGCCATAGCTCTTAACCACTGTGCCACCAGGGCTCCCTATACATATATATAATATATATACAAATATATTTATTTTTTATTTTTAAGTTATATTTAAAGGAGAATTTAAGAAATGTGGATACAGTTTTGAGAATAACTTTTGGACCACTTAAAATGTTAACAGTGCCATCATCACTCATCACCTGACCTGTGATAGTTCCTACCTACCAACTTTTTTCTTTAAGGTCACATAGAGAGAGACACTTGGTGGAAATTTTCTGTCTTTTCTTTACCATGACCTAAATTAGAGATATAATTATCATTTACGTGATTAGTTTGTGGTCCTTTCTCACCTGTTTCAATTGTGTGGACTAACTGAAGAAAAGAAAATATGACATAATCCTCTCTGAAATTTTCTCATTTTTTAAATTATTTGTATTTCATTCTATGTATCAACTTATACTTATCTCCTATTTTTCAGACCAATCAATAGTTCAGGCTTCTCCATGCCTTTCTCCTCACATTTGGGAAAGCAACTTACCTAACTGCATAGAATTATTAGTTTCCAACAGAAATGTCTCTCGAATTTACATTTTAATTGCAAATTTAATCAATAGTGATTCTATAGTTCTACATGTTCATGATTCCAAATGTAATAACCAACATGCTAAAAGTACAGCAATCCTTCACTGTTCACAAAGTAGTTGTGGAAGGTTCTTGTCGGTACACTGAATATTATTCTCGGCCTATCATTGTTTTGGCAGGGGCTCATAAACTTTGCTCACTTTTGATGAGTGGATACAACTTTAATATTTTATAGTAACCAAAAGATATTTCCTGCCACTACTTTCCCTGTTCCCTTTATTGCACTAAATAATGGTTTTCTTCCATTTAAATAAACTTATATGTGTGAATCAAGCTCCACAATGACAGGACATTTACTCCGCTCATTGCTGCATCTCAAGCAATTAGAAAACTGCTCAGTTTATAGTAGAATCTTGAAGTAGTTGCTGGATAAATTAATAAAAGATCAAATGAATCCTCCACTTGTGAGTTGTGAATTAATTCCTCGTAACAAAATGTCAAGTGATATTTTAAAAGAAGAGGATTCAAATGACCTGAAATAGTTAACTAGTTCACCTTATCCACAGTTGAATTATCAATTAAACGGCAGAGTAAATACAATAGTTACCAGAATCAACTCAATGCATATCATGCTTAGTTTATATGCATTTAGTTTTAAAGAACCTATGGGGAGAGGTACACTTGGGAATTCCTGGTACTGTACTAAATTCACCGCATCACTGTATCATTGTAATGGTTCCTTTGGTTTACTTCATTACACAAGAATTTGAGCCTGTGGAGTTTTCAATTAGCTCAAGATTCCGCCTGCAACGTGTTGGTCTGAAAACATATTGAGCAAGATCAGCTAGAAAGTTTTCTTCAAATCATTACAGTCCTTTCAGAATCCCAAGGTCACTGTTTTGAACAGTACTAGGAAAGCAAGTGGGAAAATAAAAAGGAAGGAGATTTCAATGTTTCTTTTGATTTTTGTGGTTTTGAGAGAGAAAAAGGGAATGGGTCAAAGGAAAGAAAAAATATCATGTTGAGGTGACTCTGGTTTTTAAAATGAGATAAAACTAGCTCTCTCCCAAATGACACAATCTCTTTACACTAAAATATAATCCAAGCAGCTGAGGTCAAAGTAGAGCTTAAAATGGCAACAGACGTAAGATTTTTCTGGTATTCCAAGTACTACCTGATTGGATGAATCCGTAGCAACTGAGCCTTCCAGAGCAATTTTAACTAAAATAATTATTTGCTTGCATGCGTGTGTATGTGTTTAATATCTCTTTACCAACACTGCAGTCTTTGCAATCCTACAGAGGAATGTCCTTGCTTCTAAGGTAATTAACCCTGTTACTCATACTGGTATATTTTCTAAACCACATAAAAACAACCTTTGTCCTTTAGGTGGAATAAACATCCACCTAACTAAATCGGTCCCTCTACTTTCACAGTAAGAGAATTCTTTGTTTTCTTTTACATTTATCTAGCCTTTATTAGGTTTTCTTTCACTCATCCCATACTGTACAATTTTCTCTTCTCCTGTAATACGTGTCTCCAACATAGTATTTTCTTTCATTTCTTCACTTTTTTATTGTCATCAGTTCCCACTTTATCCCTGCTCAACTTGTTCAATTGTTTATCAGGACTTCTCTCTTTTCTTTTTTAATATTTTCTTTTTTTTTAATTGTACTTCAGGTGAAGGTTTACAGAACAAATAGTTTCTCGTTAGACAGTCAGTACGCATATTGTTTTATGACATTGGTTAACAACCCGACAACATGTCAACACTATCCCTTCTCGACCTTGGAGGAACTTCTTTCTTTTTGGTGAAAATATACATAGTCAGAGATACACCATTTTGAAAATTTCTACAATTCAGTGATATTGATTACATTCTTCCAGTTGTGCTGCTACTCTCACTATCCTTTTCCAAATTATTCCATCACCCTTATCTTCAACTCTCTGCCCCCTAGGCTTCCTAACAAAACTTTTGAGTTGTTCTTGTCAATTTGATCTCACATAGATAATTCTTTTTTTTTTTTTTTTGTACTTTAGATGAAGGTTTAAAAGAATAGTTTCTCATTAAACAGTTAGTACTCTTATTGCCCTATGACAATGTTTAACAACCCCACGACATGTCAACACTGTCCCTTCTCAAGCTTGGGTTCCCTATCACCAGTTTTGCTGTCCCCTCCTACCTTCTAGTCCTTGTCCTAGGACTGCTGTGCCTCATTAATCCCATTTTGTTTTATGGGGGTGTCCAATCCTCAGCTGAAAGGTGAACCTCGGCAGTGACTTCACCACTGAGCTAAAAGGGTGTCTGGGGGCCATACATTCGGAGATTCTCCAGTCTCAGTCAGGTCAGTAAATCTGCTCTTTGTTTGTGTTAAAATTTTGTTCTACATCCTTCTCCAGCTCTGTCCAGAACCCTCTGTTGTGATCCCAGTCAGAGCAGTCAGTGAAGGTAGCCAGGCACCACCTAGCTGTTCTGGACTCGGTCTGGTTGAGGCCTTGGTAGCTATGGTCCATTAGTCCTTTGGACTGATCTTTTCCTTGTTTCCTGTTCTCTTCATTCTCCCTTGCTCCCGAAGGGTTGAGACCAGTGGAGTATCTTAGATGGCTGCTCACAGACTTTTAAGAACACAGACGCTACTCACCAAGGTAGAATGTAGAACAATGTCTTTATAAGTTGTGTTATGCCAATTGAGCTAGATGCTCCCTGAGACCATGGTCCCCAGAGCCCTCCAGCCAGCTATTCAGAACCTCAGGGAGTTTGGGTGTGTCTATGGAGCTTCCATGACCTTTTTGTGTACAAGTTTTTCTGGCTTCCGCAGTATTGTGTACCATCTTACCCTTCACCAAAGTTACCACTTACCTATTGTCTATTTAGTATTTCTCCCCTACCCCTCCCATCCCTCATAACCAACAAAGACTGTTACTTTTTGTGTGTGAATTTTTCATGATTTTTTACAGTGGAGGTCTCATACAATATTTGTCCTTTTGTGATTGACTTACTTCACTCAGCATAAAGTCCTCCAGTCTCATCCATGATATGAGATGCTTCACAGATTCATCATTGTTCTTTATCATTGCGTAATAGTCCTTTGTGGTGTATGTACCATAGTTTGTTTATCCATTCATCTGTTATGGGCATCTAGGTTGTTTCCATCTTTTTGCTATTGTAAACAATGCTTCAATGAACATGGGTGTGCATGTATCTATTCCTGTTACAGCTCTTATTTCTCTAAGGAAGTGCCATATCATTTTCCAAAATGGTTGTATCATTATGCATTCCCACTAACAGTGCATAAGAGTTCCGATCTCCCCACAGCCTCTCCAACATTTGTTATTTCCAGTGTTTTTAAATAGTGAGTGCTTTTTCTTTGTGGTGCTGACTTTTTCTTTGTTCCTCTTACTCTCCTGTGCTGAATTTCTTTTGTTTGTGGATTGTTTTTCATTTCTTCTGTTTTTGTAGGTTTTGTTTTTACAGAGACTTTATGTTGTTCCTGTTTATTTTGATGAGTAGTTTTGTTAACTTTGTGGTTACTGTGAAATTTGCCCTTGTCTTTCTAAGTTTCAAGCAGTCTATTATTACTTGGTATTGCCTTGCCTTCCTCTGCATTAGAAGGTTCTATACCTACACCGTTTATTCCCTCTTTTATTGTCTGGTAGTTGTGGTCCCTTAGTCCTTTGGACTAATCTTTTCCTTGTATCTTGTTCTCTTCATTCTGCCTTGCTCCCGAAGGGGTGAGACCAATGGAGTATCTTAGATGGCTGCTCACAGGCTTTTAAGACCCCAGATGCTACTCACCAAGGTAGAATGTAGAACATTGTCTTTATTAACTGTGTTATGCCAATTGAGCAAGATGTTCCCCAAGACCATGGTCCCCACAGCCCTCTGCCCAGCAATTCAGTCCCTCAGGGAGTTTGGAAGTGTCTATGGAGCTTCCATGACCTTTCCTTGTAGAAGTTGTGCTGGCTTCCTCAATTATGTATACTTTCTTACCCTTCACCAAAGTTACCACTTATCTATTTCGTTCCCCCGACTCTTCCAATCCCTCATAACCAACAAAGATTGTTTCTTTTTGTGTGTAAACTTTTATGTGAGTTATACAGTAGAGGTCTCATACAATATTTGTCCTTTTGTGATTGACTTATTTCATTCAGCATAATGTCCTCCAGTTTTGTTCCTCTTACTCTCCTGTGTTGAGTTCCTTTTGTTTGTGGATTTTTTTCATTTCTTTTGTTTTTGTAGGTTTTGTTTTTGCTGAGGATTTATGTTTTTCTTCTTTATTTTGATGAGTAGGTTTCTTAACTGTCTTTGTGGTTATCGTGAAATTTGCCCTTATCTTCCTAGATTTGAACCACTCTATTATTACTTGGTATTACTTGACTTCCTCTCCATTAATATCTACACTGTATATTCCCTCTTTTATTGTTCTGATGCTGTTGTCATTTACAGATCAACCTCTCTGGTTCTCTTTTGTAATTCTTTTGGTTCTGCATAGTCCTTAAGAGTTCATTTCCTAAGTTGGTATCTGGTTAGTACAATCCAGTGTCCTATATTCAGCCTGTCATCTGATATTGTTTGTTCTCAGACCGAAGGACTTCCTTTAATAAGTCTTGTAAGTTTGGTTTGGTTTTTACATAACCCCTTAATTTCTGTTTATGTGGAAATGACCTAATTTCACCATCATATTTGAATGAGAGTTTTGCAGGATATACTAATCTTGGCTGACAATTTTTTTGTTTCAAGGTTTTATATATGTCACCCCATTGCCTTCTTGCCTGCATGGTTTCTGTTGAATAATCTGAGCTTAGCCTTATTGTTTCTCCTCTGTATGTGACTTTTTGTTTTTCCTGAGCTGCTCTCAGGATTCTTTGTTTGTCTTTGGTTTTAGCAAGTGTGATTATGATATGCCTTGGTGATTTTCTTTTGGGGTCTGTCCCATATGGGGTTCGTTGAGCTTCTTGGATTGTCAGCTTTTAATCTTTCATGATATTGGAGAAGTTTTCTGTCAGCAATTCTTCAATGATCCTCTCTGTGTCTCATGTTTTCTCCCCCTATTCTGGAATTCTGATCACTTGCAGATTTTTGCTTTTGATTGTATCCCACATAATTCTCGGGGTCTCTTCATTTTTCTTCACTCTTTTTTCTGATTTTTCCACAAACCCAGTTGTATCTAATTGTTTGTCTTCAATTCTGCTGATCCTGTCTTCCACTGTTTCAAATCTGCTCTTCAGCCCTTCTATGACACTGTCCATTTCTGAAATCTTGTTGTTTATCTTTTGGATTTCTAATTGTTGTTTTTGTATAATTTCTAGTTGTGAATTTATTTTGGCATTTTGTTCCTGCATTATTTTCCTGAATACTTCCATTTTTTTTTTCCTGTATTTTCCATGAATTTGTCTGCCTTTTCCATGAATTTGTCTATTTTTTCCTCATTTTTCTCTTCTTTTTGCTTCAACTCTTGGATAATTCTGAGCATTAGAGATTTGAATTCCCTATCAGGTAGTTCCAGTGCCTTTCCTTCTACTGGAAAGTCATCCGTTGTTTTATTTTGGAAGCCTATTGGAACCATCCTGTTGCGTTTTGTAAATGTTTTGATATTGTCTGCTGTCTTCAGGGCATTTAGTAGTTATTTTTCTTGTTTATTGATTGTAGCTTTGTTTGTTTCATCCTTTTTTTTAAATTTGACTTTCAGTAGGCGGGCTATGTGTTCTTTGTTGTTTGCATGTCTGTGGGCATGATACTTTTTGCCTCCTTCTCCAACTGGCACGGTCAGTTGCTTAGATATGGTACAGCGGGGCAGGTCCAGCTGAAGAGGAGTTGCCGGGATGGGTTGCTTGTGGCACTTACTACAGCCACCAGGGCGGGTCAGTAATCTGTGAAGGGCACATTCTGGTAGACCGTGCCTGTGCTGCTTGGTGGTGTGATATTAAGCACACGGTGCAGGTAGGCAGGATGGAGGGGGGAGATAGTGATGTGTGGAGCTAAGATGGGTATGGGAGAGAGGAGAGAGGAACAGGAGCCAAAAACATATGAACAAACAAATAGGAGTGCTAGGGGAGCTTGCCTTTGGAGTGGAGAGATAAGAGAATATTAAATGGAGAAAAAAAAGGGGGAAGAAGAAGAGAAAAATAAAAGAATGGATAAATAATAATTAGGTAGAAAAAAGAACAGCAAAGCTCCCAGGGATATCACTGGTGCGGTAGAAGGTCTGTGGAAGTTGTTCCCAGGTGTTGCAGTACAGCCTGGCTAGAAGGGGTAGAGGAATTCAGCGCCAGGTATTCAGGGGACAGGAAGAGAAGGAAGGTATAGAGAGATGAGAAACTGAGCAATGAAGAAAGACAAAAAGGGAGAAAGAGGGAAAAGAAAACAAAAACAAATTAAAAAAAAAAAAGAATGAGAAATCCCCCCAAAAAAACAGAAGAACAAAAACACAAAAAGAAAAAGAAATGCTCTCAGGGATCCCTCTGCTATCTGCGCAAGCTGAGGGGGTAGGTCCCAAGCCTTGTAGCACTGCCCGGCCAGAATGGGCTCCCAACACGAGAAGAGGAAAAGAAAATAAACAAACTATTCGAAACAAACAAACAAACAAAAGCCCTGGGATCCCACTAGCATGGCAACCCAGACTGAGAAGCTGTTGCACACTCAAACAGAACTCCACAGCCCCACAAGAAGAAGCAAAGATGCCGCACTGATCCATGCATTTGAGCGAAAGGCGGGGGAGGTGATGAGAGGTAAGGAAGAAATCAAAGAAGCAGAAAAAAGCAACACCAGCAGCCAACAAATGGCACTTAGGGAGTCGGTCAGTGCGGGCAGGTGGAATCCAAGCAGCTGGTGCTTCCTGGCCAAGAGACTGTGGCTGCAGGAAGCAGAGGAGGCACAGTGGGAGTGAAGAAGGGTGGGGGCTGGGAAAGCATATACTGCCAATTACTGGTTGTTTTGTCTCCTGCTGGCAACTCGGTGAAGCTGCTTTCTTGTACCCCCTATTTGCTGGTCTCTGATAGGAGTCCAAGATGGCGGATCCGTGATGCATTAGCTGATGGGGGACCGCTGCATGAACTGCTCCTCAGTGTCCGGTCTCTGTCAGTTTTCTCACTCCATTTGGTGCTCGGCTGAGTTCTTTATCTCTTCATTTGATGGTTTAGGGTTTCAGGATTCTGTTTTCTCTGTTTGGCTTAGTTTTTCAGTTCTTTGCTGTGGAGGGATGGCATGGTGCTTCTGCCTAGAGCACCATGTTGCCAGAAGTCTTCTAATTGTTTTTGTATGATTTCTAGCTGTGAATTTATTTTGACACTTTGTTCCTGCATTTTTTTCCTGAATTCTTCCGTTTTTTTGGTCTGCATTTTCCATGAATTTGTCTATTTTTTCCTCATTTTTGTCTGCTTTTTGTGTCAACTCTTGGATAGCTTGGATATTAGAGGTTTGAATTCCCTATCAGGTAGTTCTGATGACTTATCTTCTACTGGAAATTCATCTGGTGTTTTATTTTAGATGCCTACTTGAACCACCCTGTCCTGTTTTTGTAAATGTTTTGATATTGTCTGCTGTCTTTGGGGCATTTGGTAGTTATTTTCCTCATTTATTGATTGTAGATTTGTTTGTTTCATCTTGCCTTTTTGTTCTCTGAGCAGGTGGGCCGTGTGTTCTTTGTTGTTTGCTTGTCTTTGGGCACGATATTTGTTGCCTCCTTCTCCAATTGGCACTGTCAGTCTCTTAGATATGGTACAGCAGGGCAGGTCTAGTTGAAGAAGAGTTGCCAGGATGGGTTGTTTGTGGCACTTACTATGACCTCCAGGGTGAGCCTGTTTTCAGTGCAGGGCAGGTTCTGGTAGCCAGTGCCTGGGCTGCTTGGTGGTGTGATGTTAAGTGTACGGTGCAGGTAGGCAGTATGGAGGGGGGAGACTGTGATGTGTGTAGCTAAGGTGGGTATGAGAGAGAGGGGAGAGGAACAGGAGCCAAAAACACACAAACAAAAAAGAGTGCTAAGGGAGCTCGCCATTAGAGTGGAGAGATGAGAGACTATGAAATGGAGAAAAACAAAAAGGAGAAGAAGAAAAAGGAAAGAAAAGAAAAGAAATAAATATATAAATAAAAGTTAGAAAGAAAGAAGAAAATCAAAGCTCCTAGGGATCCCTCTGGTGTGGCTGTGAGGTCTGGGGAAATTGCTTCCAGGCCATGAAGTACAGCCTGGCTAGAAGGGGTACAAGTGTCACTCAGCACCAGGTATTCAGGGGACAGGAAGAGAAGGAAAATATAGAGAGACGAGAAACTGCATAATGAAGAAAGACAAAAAGGGAAAAAGAGGGAAAGAAAACAAAACAAATTAAAAAAAAGAGAACAAGAAAAACCCCTAAAGAAAAACAGAAAATAAATGCCCCCCAAATAACAAGAAAAAAGAAATACCCTTGGGGATTCCTTTGCTCATCTGCACAAACTGAGGGTGTAGGTCCCAAGCTGCACAGTACTGCCTGGCTACAACGAGCTCTCAATTTGAGAAAAGGAAAAGAAAACACACAAACAATTCAAAACAAACAAACAAAAAGCCCTGGGATCCTACCAATGTGGCAGCACGGGCCGGGAAGCAGTTTCACATTCAAGAGGCGTTTCACAGCCTTTCAGGAAGAAGCAAAGATGGCGCATGGAGCCAGATATTTGATAGAAAGGAGAGGGAGGTGGTGAGAGGTAAGGAAGAATCAAAAGATCAGAAAAAAGCAACACCAGCAGCCAACAAATGGCACTTAGGGAGCTGGCCAGTGTGGGTGGGTGGAACCTAAGCGACACCTGGGTGAAGGTGGTGCTTCCCGCCCAAGACACTGGCTGCAGGAAGCAGAAGAGGCCTAGTGGGGGTGAAGAAGGGTGGGGGGTGGGAAAGTGTGTATCATTGATTACCGGTTTTTCTGTCTCCTGATGGAAGGTCCGTGAAGCTGCTTTCTTGTACCCCCTGTTTGCTGTTCTCTGATAGGAGTCCAAGATGGCGGATCCATGCTGCTTAGCTGATTGTGGACCTCTGCATGTATCTGTCCTCACTGTCTGTTCCTGTCAGTTTTTTATTCCGTTTGGTGCTTGGTTGAGTTCTTTATCTCTTCATTTGATGCTTAGGGTTTCAGGATTGCCATTTTCTCTGTTTGGCTTAGTTTTTCGTATCTTTGCTGTGAAGGGGTGGTGTGGTGCTTCTGCCTATAGTGCCATGTTGCCCGGAAGTCTTTTTATATATATTTATTTATGTTTATATATATATATTCTATTATTTGCCCCTCACTCTCCTAAGACTTTCAGAATTATTGGTTAAAAAGAAGTAGGAGACATTGTGCATTCCCTATAAGATGAAAAAAACAAAACAGAACAAAAGACAACTGTTAAATAGAGAAGTGGTTGAACTCACCAGTGAATTTGTGAGGGATGCAAAACAAGAAGTCTTCTCACAGTGCACACTGCATCCTCTCCCTTTCTCAAGCATTCTTGTATTTCTGCCTTCAGGCCCAGAGTGATCTTTTATCCTTTTAACTTGCAAAATGTCATTTGACAATTGGTTACTCATTTGAGCTTTTATTTGTATTTGTATGTGTCTTTCTTCCTAATTGCATGCCAAGCTCTATTATAGACAGAATATTTATTGCTTTTTGTTTCCCATGTATACCAGTTTTGTAGTTAAAATTACAAAAATAAGACTTTAACTGGGTGATCACTATGTCATTAGACACATTTTTTCTTATAATATAGATTCCTTTATTCAAATGTCCTTTATAAAACAACACTTTGACCTAAAGAAAACTGCTTATTGTTTCACATTTACCTTTCTTCATAATCCCTCACTTTCTCATGCATACATTATAATCATTCTCAGCAAACTCTCTTGAATACCACAATGGTATTAATGTCACAATTTAACAATAGAAATTTTACTTTGTATTTAAATTGTACTCTTTTAGGAAAGACTATTTATTAGTGGATATCTACTTGAGCTGCCAAAACCCTAAATTCAAAGGACAAATGCATGAGATGGTAAAAGCTATTACTAAACGCTATCTGTAATCAGGAGGAAGAACTAAAAAGTTGACATGGACAACGAATAGGACATTTTATTATTCTTTTTGCAGCTTGTTTGTTAGTTCTCTTGAATCATTTGTTGCAAAATGTTTCCAATCATAAAATACTTAAAATACAGGAGATATTTGGATATAATATGGCTTAAACTGTCATCATTTTCCTAGGATACAGTATTCATCAGGAGTAAGGACTTTAGGTAAAGGCAACAGAAAACAAAGTCTGAATGTCAGATCTATCATTTACTCTCTGTGGTAAGTTATCTTACCTCTCTGATCTGTAAAATAAGGAAAACTATGTGCTTAACAGTGTTATTGGGAGAATTAAATGAGTTAAATTATGTAGCATATATAGTTTGGTGTAACTCCTTGTTGCTAAATTGAGGCAATAATTTACTTGTCATTTTTTCTTGATTCTCAGTGGAAACTAATCATTGAAAATGCCTTTTCGCTCCACTTCGATGACACCACACTGTGATGGTTTCTCTTCTCCTTCTGACTTCTCTTCCTTTGTTTCTTTTTTGTAGCTACTTCACTTCCTCTTGAGGTCTCTGGGTGGCGCAAATGGTTTGTGCTGGACTACTAACCTCAGGATTGGCAGCTCAATCCCACACAGCGACGCCATAAAAGAAAGACTTGGCTATCTGATTCCGCAAAGTTTAGAGTCAAGAAAATACTATGAAAATAGTTCTACCCTGTAACACCTGGGGTCACCATGAGTTAGAATCATCTTAACGACAACGAGTTTGGTTTTTTATTTAATTTTCTCTTCCTCTGGTTTTCTAAATTTTGAAGTGACTTAAGTTTGGGTTCTAGACCTCCTTTCCTTTAAGTCTGTTCTTTTATGTAATCTCTCCCAAAGTCCAAGAATTTAAATTCTTCTTTAAGATGCATTCCAAGTGCAGAGTTTCTCTAGTATATTTTATTGATTATATGCCATATTTACTTTCATGTTTCGAAGGTATCTCAGACTTACGACGTGCAGACTTCAGTTTTTATTTTTACTCCAAACTGTTCTTCTGCAAGTGTATTTTCAGTATCAGCAAAGGGCACCTCCGTTTGTCCCATAGTTCACACTAGAAACCTAGGTGTCACCTTGATTTTGTATCTCGTTCTTATTATTCAATATGCCTCAGTTGGTTTTGTTTCTATACATACTTGAATTCATTCACTGACTCACCTGCTTTATAGCGTTCCCCTATCTTGACTGCTTATATATGTTCCTAACTGAATTCTCGGTTTTTTCTCTGAGAACTTTCCACATCATTTTCCACATAGTAGTCAGAAAAATCCTTTTAAAATACAAATCAGAATGCGCAACTTTCTTATGTGAAACCTCTAAAGGCTCCCCAGTGAACTTAGGGCAAAATGTAAAACCCTTACCATAGCCTATGGAGCTCTGCACCATTTGGCCCTGTCAACCTCTCCAGCCTCAACTAACACTGTCAACACCCCACTCCCCTCCTCCTCCCCATACACACTTCAATCTTCTTCCACACAGGTCTTTAAATTTTACAATTTGCCAAGCTCCTTTTTTTTTTTTTTCCTTGTTTTAACCTTGGGGAAAAATTTCCCTGACCTTCAATCTTGATTAGGATTCTCTACATTGCTATAGTGTACACATCGCTTGATTCATCTCATTTCTCTACAGAAGTATAAATTTTATTAAAGCAGAATTTCAAAATCTGTACTTCTAATACCTCACACATAGCTTAGTGTATATTATGCTTTCATAAATATTGGGTCAATGAATGAATGATGGAAGTAATCTATCAGAGCATGGTAGTTATCCTCACTATTTTAAATTTCTGTAGAGAATCAGAGCAAAAAGATGAAAAATATCTTTAAAAAGTAGTTACTGACCAAATAGATTTTATTTTTCCAAAGATTTTGTTCATTTTAGTAAATTTATCATAATCAAAAATTAATCCTATAAATGCATTGTATGAATACCTAATATAAAATGTAGTTAATTAATTAAATGAATTATGTCAGTATTATTCAAAAATTGCTATAAATCCATGTAACAAAGAATTTTATTCTAATACATTAAAATGGAGAAATAACTTTTGTCAAATTTATACTCACTTAACCTAGTAATTCAGTAATTTCCTACCCACCAAATAATGACTTAAGGCACTGTTTTTAGAAATTAGTGCTTTGACATGTAATAGCATTTTTAATTATTACCCATGAACCTATTAGTGGTACTTTCATCTAAACTCATTTAAAAATTGTGAGATACTGTCTTAGTTATCTAGTGTAACAGAAATACCACAAGTGGATGGCTTTAACAAATAGAAATTTATTTTCTCACAGTTTAGGAGGCTTGAAGTCTGAATTTAGAATTCTGACTCTAGGGAAAGGCTTCTTTCTCTGTTGGCTCTGAAGGAAAGTCCTTGCCTCTCCTGAGCTTCTGCTCTTTGGCAATCCTTGTGTGGCTTGACATCTCTCTTCCCCCATCTGGACTTCCTAGCTTGCTGGTTTTATCTCTTTTATATCTGAAAAGAGAGTGATTCAAGATACACTCTACATTAATCCTGCCTCATTAATAAATAATAAGATAACCTATTCCCAAATGGGATTATAACCACAGTCATAAACTCTTTGCCCTCAAGTGGATTCTGACTCATAGCGACCCTATAGGACAGAGTAGAGCTGCCCCATAGGGTTTCCAAGGAGCAGCTGGTGGATTTGAACTGTGGACCTTTTGGTGAGCAGCTGAGCTCTTAACCACTGAACCACCAGGGCTCCAACCACAGGCATAGAGGTTAGAATTTACAACACATAATTTGAGGAGGACACAATTCAACCCATAACAGATACTAAAATACTTGGCTTAATTTCAAATGACAAGGTTTTTAATCTGGCCAGTTTCACTAAATGTGTAAACATACTCAAGTTATTTAACTTCTCTTAGCTTCAGCTTCCTCACCCACAAAACCAAACTAATAATAACTGCTTTAAAGAGATGGGAAAATTAATCATGATATTATTTGCTAGAGCAACCAGCATAAATCTGGACTCTTATACAAGTCATGGTGTTTTCGATCACCTCATATGCATATGAAAGCTGGAAAATGAATAAGGAAGATGGAAGAAGAATCAATGCCTTTGGATGAAGGCGTTGGTGAAGAATATTGAATATACCATGGACTGGCAGAAGAACAAACAAATCTATCTTGGAAGAAGTACACCCAGAATGCTCCTTAGAAGCGAGCATGGCAAGACTTCATCTCAAGTACTTTGGACATTTTATCAGGAGGTGCCAGTCCGTGGAGAAAGACATCAAGTTTCGTAGAGTAGAGGGTCAACAAAAAAGAGGAAGACCCTCAACAAGACGGACTGATACAGTGGCTGCAACAATCGGCTCAAGAATAACAATGATTGTGAGGAGGATGAAGGAACTGGCAGTGTTTCTTTCTGTTGTACATAGTGTCACTATGAGTCGAAATCAACTTGACGGCACCTAACAACAGCAGCATATAAGAGAATCAATACCTAATATTCAATCTGAAAACCATCCATGATAAACTTTTGCCTGCTCCAAATGTTGTTGAAGTCTATGAAAAATTTTATGTGGATTTCTTTACATTTGGAGATAGTTCCTAGGAGTAGATGAAACCAATTACTGATGATTTTACTGAATTTACAGCACATATCGTATTAGTAATTATTTTAATAAAGCCTTGTGCCTCATCAACAAATACTGAAATGCCTGGCTTCTCCCCAGGAACAAATGTTGTAGTTAAACTACTAAGCATAACCAATCAGTTAAATACTGAAAAATGGAAAATCAGAACCATAGCTATCACATTGTGTTAATTCTAAATTTAAAGTATACAAGACCTCTGGATTTAATTAAATTCGAAAGTCCCACTTTGATCTAGCGTGCACCAAACAGACTGAGTAAAATGATTGGATCAGTCATGGCTTTTACTTTTGATTAAACTAACTTCTCTACATAGATGCCATTGAAAGCAATCAATGCAGGTAAAAGGGGAGACAATTAGCACATAGGTGACCGAAGCATCATGCTAGCGGATACAGTATTATTCACCTTGACAGTGAATTCAAGTCCACAGTTTGAATATGTAGCTTTCATATTTTATATAACAATAAAAGGAACACTCACAGCAGATATAACCTTTAACAGCAGTAAATCACCATTAAAAACCAGCTTGAATTCCAAACTATGTAATAATGGACACAAACAGGATTAGCTGCCCCGTGCTCATTTTTAAGACCTGCCCCTTCTTCTATCTGTACTATTATTGCAGGGTCCTGTGCATAAATAAAGTTGAGAAGACACTCTGTTCTGGGAGGTGGGTGGGCACCTACTGGCTCAAGCTAGGGCACTTAGCATACATTTCCCTGAATTTTTTACTAAGAAGCAGAGAGAATTTGTCAGTCTCTCTCCACTGACAGCATGAGTGCTGACGAATTAGTCAGGTTAGACTACCCTATGCTGGGTAACAAATAAGCTCTGCAATATTAATTAACAAGTAACAATATATTTTTCACTCACATCACAATCATTGCTGGTTAGGCGGCTGTGATTCAGAGAACAGACAACCTTCATACTGCCATGTGTCACATGTAGCATCTGTCACAAACAGTTTTAAGGTTATTTTGGTGACATCTTACTGACAACTGGGGGCAGAGAGAGAAAGATTGTCACATAGGTAATCACATTCTTAACTGTTTAAGCCTTGACTTCTGCTCGTAGTCCAGTGGGTCCAGTGGTGATAACTAGTCACGTGAATTTACCTAGAAGGAATGGGGGCAGAAAAACATTTAACAACAAATCAGAGAGAGTAAATAAGTTTGTTGAGTATTTAACCCATTTCTACCACAGAATATAAAACTTGAATATTCTTGGTATATTCACCATTAGGTGTTAAAAAATAAAATTGACATTTTGCAAAGTTAGAAAACAATCTACAAGACCACCATCACTTCTTTTTTTTAACATATATATTTTTTATTGTACTTTATATGAAGGTTTACAGAACAAATAGTTTCTCATTAAACAGTCAGTACACATATTATTTTATGACTTTGGTTAACAACTTCATGACATGCCAATGCTCTCCCTTCTCGACCTTGGAGGACTTTTTTTTTTTTTTTTGGTGAAAATATACGTAGCCAAAGTTACAGCATTTCAAAAGTTTCTACATGTACAATTCAGTGACATTGATTATATTCTTCCAGTTGTGCTGCTATTCTCACTATCCTTTTCCAAATTATTCCATCACCATTATCTACAACTCACTGCCTCATAGGCTTCTGATCAAACATTTTGAGTTGCTCTTGTCAATTTGATATCACATAGATAATTCTTTTTTTTTTTTTGTACCTTAGATGAAGGTTTGCAGAACAAATAGTTTCTCATTAAACAGTTAGTACACATACTGCTCTATGACAATGGTTAACGGTCCCACGACATGTCAACACTGCCACTTCTCAACCTTGGGTTCCCTATCACCAGCTTTCTTGTCCCCTCCTGCCTACTAGTCCTTGTTCCTGGACTGCTGTGCCTCATTAGTCCCATTTTGTTTTATGGGGCTGTCCAATGCCTGGCTGAATGAACTTTAGGAGTGACTTCACCCCTGAGCTAAAAAGGTGTCCAGGGGCTGTACTCTTGGGGTTTCTCCAGTCTGTCAGGCCAGTAAATCTGGTTTTTTTTTTGTGAGTTAGAATTTTGTTCTACATCCTTTTCCAGCTCTGTCCAGGACCCTCTGTTGTGATCACGGTCAGAGCAGTGAGTGGTGGTAGCTGGGCACCATCTAGCTGTATTGGACTCAGTCTGGTGGAGGCCATGGTAACTGTGGCCAATTAGTCCTTTGGACTAATCTTTTCCTTGTATCTTGTTCTCTTCATTCTCCCTTGCTCCGTAACTGGTGAGACCAGTGGAGTATCTTAGATGGCTGCTCACAGGCTTTTAAGACCCCGGATGCTACTCACCAAGGTTGAATGTAGAACAATGTCTTTATAAACTGTATTATTGCAACTGAGCGAGATGTTCCCCAAGACCATGATCCCCACAGCCCTCCGCCCAGCAATTCAGTCCCTCAGGGAGTTTGGATGTGTCTATGGAGCTTACATGACCTTTCCTTGTACAAGCTGTGCTGGCTTCCCCAGTATTGTGTACTGTCTTACCCTTCACCAAAGTTACCACTCATCTATTGTCTATTAGTTTTCCCCTCCACTCCTCCCATTCCTGGTAACCAACAAGGATTGTTTCTTTTTGTTTGTAAACTTTTTCATGGGTTTTTGCAGTAGAGGTCTCATACAATATTTGTCCTTTTGTGATTGACTTACTTCACTCAGCTTAACGTCCTCCAGTTTGATCCATGTTATGAGATGCTTTACGGATTCTTCATTGTTCTTTATCATTGCATAATACTCCATTGTATATATGTACCATAGTTTGTTTATCCATTGATCTGTTGATGGGCATCTAGGTTGTTTCCATCTTTTTGCTATTGTGAACACTGTTGCAATAAATATGGGTGTGCATATGTCTATTCGTGTGACGGCTCTTATTTCCCTAGGATATATTCCTAGGACTGGGATTGCTGGATCGTATGGTATTTCTATTACTAGGTTTCTAAGGAAGTGCCATATCATTTTCCAAAATGGTTGTATCATTTTACATTCCAAACCGCCATCACTTCTGACATGAATTGCAAGTTCAGAGGCCCCAAGACCACTCTTAGATTTGATAATTCACTAAAAGGACTCAAAGAATTCACTGAAATCTGTTATGATTGTGGTTACTGTTTATTAAAGCTAAAATGTAAAGATTAAAATTAGCCAAGGGAAGAAGTGCATAGAGTGGAGTTCACTAAGTTCCAAACACAGATTCTCCAGTTGTTCTCTCCCCACAAAGTCATGGAGAGAGTTACTTTCCTGGTAATCATGTGTGAAAACACACATGGAGTATGGCTTATCAGGGAAGCTCATCCAAGAGCCTTAGTGTTTAAAGTTTTTATTAAAGCATCACCATATATGCATGGCTGACTGTTCACAAGACTGATCTCACTCCCCAGCCGCTCTGAGGTCAAGCTGATCTTGCCTGATCCAAAGCTTCCATCCTAAATCACGCTGTTATATTATTCAGCAAGATCTAGGTCTTAAAGCAAACAATAAAACTTCAAACAGGCGTGAAATTCCAAGAGATCACTTCCCAAAAGACCAGGACAAAGACCCAAACTCTTTTGGGGCAAGGTTAAATTCTTTAATACATGCATATTGACATAGCTGAAATATTAGAGAAAAATTAGTGACAACACTTGAGTTATTGGTTCCAAATATTCCTAAAATCCAAGTGTTTTCCTATAGTATATTATTTGAACTCTTCCTTTAAATCTGTAATCTCACAAACTTTTTAACTTAGTCATAATTGCACATCTCAAGCTAGGTATTACATGTATCTTATCTAAACACTTGTGTCACCAATACATTTTACATTAGTTTTAGTTATAAAAATAAATGGTTTCTCCAAAATCTACTTTTAACATTTTAAATATATGACACACCCTTCAAAATGGAAAGAAAAACAGGACCATCCATTATGGTAAGGAATTTCCTGGACATGGAATATATTGATGATAGCAAAAGATCTGATTATGTTTTTAATACTCTTAGTAAGAAGTGAGAGAGAAAAGTAAGTATATATTCCATGTGGTAGGAAATTATATAAAATTATTTTATTTAAAATTTGTAACATCCACAGAGTTCTAATACCTTTCTTTAACAGAAGAGAAGATTGAGAAAGTATAAGATCTGAGTAAGTTGTCTAAGGCATTGAAATAATTAGTTACCAATGCATGCATATTTGAACAATGTTCTTATTGGTTAATAAACCATTGTATAATGTTAAGCTACTTTGCTTTTCAAGAGACAATTTTGACTGTGTTTGGGATATTTTTTTCACAAGTATTAAAATGGGAAAAAATCATGTTTTTTTATTCCAGGTACAATTATAGAAACACTGAGCTTAGAGAAAATTAACTAAGTATATTGAAAATTTGATAGTTTTTTTTAAACAAGGGTAGCATTTGTTTCTCAGCCTCTTTTAAAAAAAATTTTTGTTTAGTGCCCTTTAGGTAAAACTTTACAGAGTAAATTAGTTTCCCGTTCCACAGTTTGTACATAAAGAGTTCCATGATGTTGATAGCATTCCCCACAATGTGTTAGCACTCTCCCCATTTCTGCCTTGGGTTCCCCATTTCCTTTCACCCAGTTTTTCTACCCCTTCCTGTCTTCTTTTGCTTTTGGACAAATGTTGTCCTTTTGATCTTGTATAATTGATTGTTCTAAAGAACATGTGACTCTTGGGCATTATTGTTTCTTTTATGGTCCTGTCTATTGTTTGGCTGAAATGTGGTCTCTGGGAATGGCTTCAGTTCCAGGTCAGAGGAGTGTCTTCTGGTAATAGTCTCAGAGGATTCCTCCAGTTTCTGTGAGAGCAGTGTAAGTCAGGTAATTTTTGTGAATTTGATTTTTTGTTCTATATTTTTCTCCTGCTCTGTCCAGGACCCTCTGTTTTTATCCCATTCAGGACAGTTGGTGGTGTTGCCAGGCACCATCTAGTTCTTCTGGTCTTGTGGTCATGTAGGTTGTGGTTCATATGATTCATTTGCCCTTGGACTAAGTGTTCCATTGAGTCTTTAGTTTTTTCACTCTCCTTTGCTCCAAACTGGAAGAGGCCAATAGATGTATCTTACATGGCCACTCACAAGCTTTTCAAACTCTGGAGGCTACTCACCAAAGTAGGATGCAGAACACTGTCTTTATGAGCTATGTTGTGCCGATCGATGTAGACGTCCCCTGAGTCTATGATCCTTTCCCTTTGGGCCTAGGAACTTTGTCCAGCAAGGTATTTGGTTATGTCTAAGAAGTTTCCATGATTGTGTCTCTCATGTTCTCTATTGCCTATATTAATATATAAGCGGCACCTAAAATTATGTGTGCAGAAATATCCACAACCAAACATATTTGCAGGTTGATGTGCTTCCTCACACCCTTCCATACCTCTTTAGAATGCCTGTCTACATATGTACCCATTTGTAAATTATTGTTTATTACTACTATTGTTGCAGGATTGTCTATGTTATAGTAATTACCATAGTTATCTTTTATTCTTGTGTTCCTCTCAGTGTCTTCCTTTGCCTTGGTCATGTTGTGCTGACTTCCCCATATCGTCTTTTGCCTTTCCCTTCACTAGTATTTACACGTGTCTTCTATCAGTTAATAATCTTTCTTCCCTCCTTCTCCCATCCCTGGTAACCATCAAATGTTTTTTTTTTTTTTCCCCTGTATGTTATGGATTGAATTGTGTCCCCCTAAATTGTGTGTCAGCTTAGTTACAACATGATTCTGAGTATCGTGTAGTTGTCTTCCAAGTTGTGATCTGATGTAATTTTCCTATGCATTGTAAATCTTAATCTGTGCCTGTGGTTAATGAAGCAAGATTAGATTATGTTAGAGGCAACAACCTTACTCAGGTCACAGGCTTGATCTTATGTAGGGGGAGTTTCCTAGGGGTGTGGCCTGCATCACCTTTTATCTTAAAGAGATAAAAGGTGAGATAAGTGAACAGAGGGAGGGGGCCTCATACCACCAAGAAAGAAACGCCAGGAGTGGAGCCAGTCTTTTGGACCCAGGGTCCTTGTGCTGAGAAGCTCCTAGACTGGGAAAGATTGATGACAAGGACTTTCCCCCAGAGCTGACACAGAAAGAAAATCTTCCCCTGGAGCTGGCACCCTGAATTTGAACTTCTAGCCTCCAGAACTGTGAGAGAATAAGTTTGTCTTTGTTAAAGTCACGCACTTGTGGTATTTCTGTCATAGCAGCACTAGATAACAAAGACATTGCGTGTAAACATTTTCTTGTTTTTTTATAATAGTGGTTTCACACAATATTTGTTCTTTTGTGATTGATTTATTTCACTAAGCATAGTGTTCTTCAAATTCATCCATGTTGTGAGATGTTTCTTGGATTTGTCATTATTTTTTATCATTGTGTAGTATTCCATTGTGTGTATGTACCAAAGTTTGTTTATCCACTCATTTGTTGATGAGTACAGAGATTGTTTCCATATTTTGCTGTTGTGAATAATGTTTCAATGAACATGGGTATTCATATGCCTATTCGTGTCACAGCTCTTATTTTTTTAGCGTATATCCCTAGGAGTGCGATTGGTGGATCATATGGTATTCCTATTCTAGCTTTTTAAGGAAGTGCCATGCTATTTTTTGTAATGGTTGTACCATTTTACATTCCCAGCAATATATAAGACTTCCAAACTCCCCACAACCTCACCAACATTTGTTATTTTCTTTTTTTTTATTAGTGTCATTGTAAGGGTGACATGGTATCTCATTGTAGTTTTGATTTGCATCTCTTTAATGGCTAATGATAGCGAGCATTTCTTCATGTGCTTGTTAGCCTCCTGAACGTCTTCTTTGATGCAGTGTCTGTTCATATATTTTGCTTATTTTTTAGTTGGATTGTTTGTCCTTTTGTTGTTGAGGTGTTGAAGTTTTCTATTAATTTCAGAGATTAGACCCTTGTCGGATGTTGTAGGCAATTTTTTTTCCCAGTCTGTGGGTTTTCCTTTTACTCTTTTGAAAAGTCTTTGATGAAAATAAATGTTTACTTTTTAGTAGGTCTCATTTATCAAGTTCATCTTCTGCTGTTTGTAGATTTTAGTTATGTTTCATTTTCTATTTGTGCCATATATTAGGGCCTCTAGCATTGTTCCTAATTTTTCTTTCATGATGTTTATAGTTTTTGGTTTTATATTTAGGTATTTGACCCATTTTGAATTGGTTTTTGTGTATGATATGAAGTGTTCCATTTTCTGCAGGTAGACATCCACTTTTGCCACCACCATTTGTAAAAGAGTGTCTCTTCCCCCACTTAATGGTCTTTTGCCTTTTTTAGAAGATCAGCTGTCCATAGGTAGATAGATTTAAGTCTGGGTTCTCAATTTTGTTTCATTGGTCTATGTGTCTGTCATTGTACCAGTACCAGGCTGTCTTGACTACCACGGCTGAATAGTAGGTTCTGAGATCAGGTAGTGGGAGGTGTCCAACTGTATTCTTCTTCTTCAATAGTGCTTTACTTATTTGGGGCTTATTCCCTTTCCATACAAAGTTAATGATTCGTTTTTCCATCTCTTTGAAGAATGTTGTTGGTATTTGGATTGGGATTGCATTCTATCTATAGATTACTTTGGGTAGTATTGACATTTTCACAATGTTAAGTCTTCCTATCCATGAGTGTGTTATATGTTTTCCATTTATATAGACATCTTTTGGTTTCTTGTAGTAACATTTTGTGTTTTTCTTTGTATAGGTCTTATACATCCCTGGTTAGATTTATTCCTAAGTATTTCACCTTTTTTGGAGGCTATTGTAAATTTTTTTTTTTTTTTTCTGATTTCCTTTTTGAAGTACTCTTTGTTGGTGTAGAGGAATCCAATTGATTTTTGTGTGTTGGTCTTGTATGCTGATACTTTGTTGAATCCTTCTATTAATTCCAGTATCTTTCTTGTGGAATCTTTTAGGATAATATCATCTGTGGATAGGGATAGTTTTACTTCTTCCTTACCAATTTTTACTTCTTCCTTACCAATTTGAATGCCTTTATTGCCATTTTTTGCCTTATTACTCTAGCTGGCATTTCCAGTACAAAGTTGACTAAAAGTTATGATAGAGAGCATCCTTGTCTGGTTCCTGTTTTCAGGGTGAATGCTTTCAGTCTCTCTTCATTGAGAACAACGTTGGCTGTTGAGTTGGTATAAATGCCTTTTATTATGTTGAGTAATTTCCCTTCTATTTCTGTTTTGCTGAGAATTTTTATTAGGAATGAGTGTTGGACTTTATCAAATGCCTTTTTGCGTTAATTAAGATGATCGTGTGATTCTTTCGTTCTATTTATGCGGTGGATTACGTTAATGAAGTTTTTATTGTTGAACTATACTTGCATACTTGGTGTGAATACCTCTTGGTTATGATGTGTTTTTTTTAAATATGTTTTTGAATTCTATTGTCTAGAATTTTGCTAAGAATTTTTGCATTTATATTCATGAGGGATATTGGTCTGCAATTTTCTTTTTTCTGGTGTCTTTGCCTGGCTTTGTTATCAGGGTTATGCTGGCTTCATTGAATGAATTCAAGAGTATTCCTTCCTTTTTTATGACCTGAAGTAATTTGTTTAGTTTTGGTGTGAGCTCTTCTCTGAATGTTTAGTAGAATTTTCCAGTGAAGCCGTCTGGCCAGGGTATTTTTAGTTGTTGTTGTTGGGAGTTGTTTTTATTACCTCTTCAATCTCTTCTTTTGTTATGGGGCTGTTCAGTCTTTCTATCTAATTTGTGTTAGTTTAGATAGGTAGTGTGTTTGTAGAAATTTGTACATTTACTCTAAATTTTCAAACTTGTTGGAGTACAGTTTTTTATAGTATTATGTTATGATCCTTTTTATTTCAGCTGTGTCTGTTGTTATATTACCTGTCTCATTTTTTATTTGGTTGATTTGCTTATCCTGCTTTTCTTTTGTCAGTTTGGCCAGTGGTTTGTTGATTTTATTGATCCTTTCAAAGAATCATATTCTTTTCTTGTTTATTCTTTCTATTGTTTTACTGTTCTCTGTTTCATTTATTTCTGCTCTAATCTTTATTATTTTCTTTCTTCTGGTGCCTGAGGCCTTCTTTTGCTGCTCTTTTTCTATTTGTTTGAGTTGTCAGGATAATGTTTTGATTTTGGCCCTTTCTTCTTTTTTGATGTGTGTGTTTATTGCTCTAAATTGACCTCTGCACACTACTTTTGGCTGTGTCCCAAAGGTTTTGGTATGTTGTGTTTTCATTTTCATTTGATGCTAGGATTTTTTATTTCATCTTTGATTTCTTCTGTCACTGAGTGGTTTTTAAGCAAGGTGTTGTTCAGTTTCCATATATTTGATTTTTTTCCTTGCTCTTTCTGTTATTGATTTCTATATTTATAGTGTTGTGATTAGAGGAAATGCTTTGCATTATTTAGATGTTTTATATTTTATTGAGACTTGCTTTGTGGTCTAAAGTGTGGTGTATTCTGGAGAATGATCCATGTGCGTTGGAAAATAATGTATACCTTGCTGCTGTTGGGTGGACTGTTCTGTATACGTCTATGATGTCTGTTTGATTGTGGCATTTAGATCTTCTGTATCTTTGTTGAGTTTCTTTCATGTTGTTCTGTCCTTCACTAAAAGTGATGTGTTGAAGGCTCCTACTGTTACCGTGGAATTATTTCACTTTTCAATGCTGTTAGATTTTGTTTTATGTGTTTTAGAACCCTGTCATTGGGTGCATATGTATTTATTATGATTATGTCCTCTTGGTGGATTGACCCTTTTATCATTATATAATGTCCTTCCTTATTTTTTGTAGTGGATTTTGCCTTAAAGTCTATTTTATCAGACATTGATATTGCCACTTCCACTCTTTTTTCTTTAGTGTTTGCTTGATATATTTTTTTCCCTTCCTTTGTGTTTTAATTCATTTATGCTTTTGTGTCTAAGGTGCACTCTTGTTTTGGTGGGTTGTATTTTTTTATCCATTCTGCCACTGTCTGTCTCTTTATGGGTACATTTAAACCATTTAACCATCTATAGTCAGTGGGATTACTGATTGGTATGAGTTTACTGCTGTCATTTTGTTGTGGTTTTGTGTGTGTGTGTGTTGTTAACAGTTTCTTTGTTCTGCTTAATTTTTATGCTGAGTTCTTTTTATTTGTGGATTTTCTTTTTATTTCTTTCATTGTCATTGATTTTGCATTTACTTAGTCTGTATGTTTTCTTCTTTATTTTGATTAGTAGGTTTGTTAACTTTTTTTGTGGTTACCTTGAAATTTACATTTATCTTCCTAAGTTTAAAGCAGTCTTTTATATCTTGACGTTGCCTTGACTCTCTGTTCATATGAAAGTTCTATAACTACACCATTCATTTCCCCTTTTTGTTTTGACATTGTCTTCATTTATAGCTTGATGTCTCTGCTTCACTGTTTTCAGTCTTTTAGCTTTGTTTTATTTTGGAGAATTATTTATCTGGGTTGGTATCTGGCTGATGCTGTCCTGTGTTCTAATCTCAGGTTGTTTTCTTATGTTGTTGGTTCTTTGTCTGAAGGACTGCCTTTAGTATTTTTTGTAAGTTTGATCTGGTCTGTACAAATTCCCTTAATTTCTGTTTACCTGGAAATGTCCTAATGTAATCATGGTATTTGAGAGACAATTTTGCTAGATATATAACTCTTGGTTGGAATTTTTTTTTTTTTTTTTATTTCAAGGTTTTATATATGTCATCCCATTGCCTTCTTGCCTGCATGGTTTCTGCAGAGTAATTAGAGGTTAGTCTTATTGGTTCCTCTTTGTAGGTCACTTTTCCTTTTCCTGAGCTGCTCTCAGAATTCTCTGTTTTTGGTTTTGGCATGTTTGGTTATGATATGTTTTGGTGACTTTCTTCTAGGGTCTATCTGTATGGGTTTGTTGTTCTTCTTAGATTAACATCTTCTCATTTTTTAATGATATTAGGGACGTTTTCTTCCACCAAATTTCTGGTAATTGTCTCTGATTTTTTTTTTTCTTTTTGGTTCCTCCTGTTCTGGAACTCTGATCATGTGTAAATTTTTCCACTTAATAATGTCCCACATAATTTTTAGGCTTTCTTTATTTTTGTTCATTCATTTTTCTGATTTTTCCTCAAACAAATTGTTGTCAAGGGATTTGTCCTCTATTTTGAAGGTTCTGTCTTCAGTTGATTCAATTCTGCTTCTATGTCCATCTATTGAGTTGTCTGTTTCTGAAATTTTATTGTTAATCTTTTGGATCTCTAGCTGCTGTTTTTTATATGGTTTCCTATTGTCTATTTATTGTTTTGTCTTTGTATTATGTTCCTGAATTCTTCTACTGCTTTGTTGGTTTTCCTTGATGTCTTGGAAAACCCTATATACTAGTCTTTGGAATTATTTATTAGGTAGTTCCATTACCATGTCTTCCCCTGGAAAGTTTTCTGGTTATCTATTTTGATCACTTGCTGGAGCATTCTTGCTCTGCTTCTTTGTGTGATTTGATATTGTCTGTTGTCGCCAAGGCATTAAGGTGTTCTTATATTTATTTATTTATTGTAGGTTTGTTTACTGCATCTTGATTTTTTGTTTTGATATATCTGAGTATGTGGTGCATCCTCGCTACTCGGATCACTAGTCTGGCTACACTGGAGCTCTCACCATCTATCTCTGTGTGGGCAGGGAAGTGGCTGGGTGTGTGAGTATGGGTCTCTGTTCGGTGGTCTTGCAGGGCAGCTGAGGATGTAGCTGACATTGCTGGTGAGGTGATGTGTCTGTCTGACCAGTCTCCTGGGTGTGAGTGCAGGGGGCTTTCTCACTGGTCACTGGGTTAGGTGTTATGTGTGCTCACTGCTGATTGCCATGTGGTCAGGGCGAGGGTGTCCAGATAGTCAGTCACTGGGTGGATAGTACAGAAACTCTCTCCAATGGTCCTGGTCAGGCAAAGCTGAATGGGGGTGGTGAGAGTGGACACAAGACTCCAGTTGCAAGGGGGACAACGGGGAGGGTAAGGCAGGAGGGAGGCCACCACTTTACAGGTGCTCACTAGGATGGCGTACCTGTCTGCTAAAGCACAACGTGTGGGAGGGTATGCTGCTGATTCTTGTGCCCCTGGTGCAGGTGGCTGGAGAGAATAGGAGGCACTGCTGGTCTGCAGGCCCCCAGAACAGATGGCTGGGCATAAGAGTGGGTGCCTTCACTTAGCAGGCTCCCAGCACCAGTGGCTGGACAAAGCAGTGGGTGCTGCTGGTCCTCAGGCCCCCGGCGCCATTGGCTGGGTGGAAGAAGGTGTTTCACTGGTCTCTGGGCCCCTGGCACTGGCCACCAGGTAGAGAAATGGATGCTGCCTGTCCACAGACTCTGGCTTTGGTGACTAGTTTTAGGAGCGGATTCTACTCTTCCATGGGCCCCCAGCATGGGTGGGTGGAAGAGAGGGTGCTGCGGGACCACAGGCTTCCAGCACAGGTGAGTGGGTGGAAGAGGTGACACTGCCAGTCTGTGGGCCCCTGGCATGGGTGGCTAAGTGGAGAAATGAATGCTGCCATTCCGTAGGCCCCCAGCACTGGTGGCCTGACAGAGAGATGTGCACTGCCAGTCAAAGGATCCCAGGCATGAGTGGCAGGGCAAAGAGTGGGCTCCGGTGGTCTGTGAGCCCCAGGATCAGGGGGTGACATGGTGGTGGGTGCCACTGAACAGTGATTGCAGGTATGGGAGGATGGATGAAGAGGGTCAGGGGGCATTGCAAGTCCATGGGTCTCTGACACAGCGGGCTGGAATGGGTATGTTGGTTGAAGTGGGTGCACTTAACTTTCACAGGGTGGGGAACACTCATGTCTGGCTCTGGATGTGGCTGCAGAGTCACTCCTGCTTGGCTGCACCAGTTGATGGTTTCAGCTGGGAAGGCTGTTTGTTTTGTCTTAATATGATTGTGTCATGCAGGTTCGGGTAGTAGGATACCGGCGATCCATAATCCTCTGTTTTCACTGTTTTTGTACAGTCTGTCCTTCCACTTGATACTTGATCCAATTCTTCAGCCTTGCCTTTGATGCTCAGGCTTCCAAAGTTGTCATCTATATCCAATTCACTTCTTTTCTTAGGTCTTTGTTGTAAGAGGGACGCTATAAGGGGTCTGATTACGCTGCCATCTTGGACTGCTTTCTCTCAATTTTTTAAAATAAAATATTTATTTATTTGATGTTAAATAATGCATAAACATACCTAAAGTTAACTGTGCCTAATTGCATATTTGTGTAATAGATTATCCTATAGTGTTATCTGATGATTGAATGAGTTCAAATATGTAAACACTTTAACAGTACTGGGCACATAGTAAGTCTTATAATATGTTTAATGATTGTTATAATAAATATTATCATTAGGATATTACCTTTTCCCTTCCTGTGTACAAATATTTCAATGATGTTTCCAGAGTCTAAAATTTTCTCTATTTTATTCACAGACACTTTTGTTTTTACATTCTAAATTTGTTAATTGAGATAATCTTCCAACATCTATGGTTTGTAAAGAGTATACATTCAAAGTCATAATATTCTGACAATAGAATTAGGATAAAATTATAAAATCAACAACAATCATAATTGAAATCATCATCTAAATTGTCTACAAATAGTGTGACATTATGTTAAAGCATGTTATTGGTGTTAGGTGCCGTCGAGTTGGGTGCAACTCTTAGTGACCCTATGTACAGCAGAACGAAACACTGCCTGGTCCTTCACCATCCTCATAACAGTTGCTATGTTTGAGACTATTGTTGCAGCCAGTGTATCAGTCCATCTCATTGAGGGTCTTCCTCTATATTAAAGCATAGTAAGATAAAATCCAAGGAATATATATGCATATAAATTTATTTTTAAAAAGTAAATAATAATGAAAGAAGTGCTTGAAAATAAATACACCAAATAATTGTGTAGAAAAGTCAACAATGTATGTCTATATTAAGTGTAAACATGCATATAAAGGGACATTAAAGAAAGAGGAAAAAGTTAGTTGACTATATTTGCAAAATGAAAATAAAAGTGATAAAGCTAAAGTTCAAATTGTATGAAGAGAATAGACTGAATGAGATAGATTTAATCATGTGGTTGATTGAGATGTCTGTGGAAACTGATAATAAGAGGCAATATAATTTAAAAGTAAATTAAGTATAATAAAAAGTTTTAATTTTTAATGAGCTGATTCCTTTAAAGAGAGTAAAAATTAAGTTAGATTTGGAGAGTTTTATGTGTTTTCCCTTCATGCAGAAATATATGACTGTGACATGTTAATTTTTTCTAACATATAATACATTTTTTTATTTGAAGAACTCAGAAGATGTTGGCACACTTATGTAAACCACTCATTAATGCTAAAGGGAAGGAAACAGCCACCTGTCATAATTACTTAGAATATATTAATGCAAATTAGTTTTACTTAATACTACTTCTTTTTTAAAAAAATCACGTGTTTAATAGAAACTTTATGTAGTTAATATATTACTGCATTTTCACTATGCTAACAAATTGCTTCTGAGTTCAACTCACCAGGGTGTGCTGGGGCAGGCCCACTGTTCAACAAGAATCACAGTTTGAGTTTTGATACAACTAATCAGGATGACAATGTAACTTCAGGGCATACTGATCTCTTGGGGATTACAGGGCCTATTCTTAAGAAAACGTTGACTCCAGGGAAACACAAAAGTACAGAAAATGAGTGTTGAAAGAAATGGATTAGGAAGAGAAATCTGTAAACAAAGAGTTAGAAAAAATAGATTGCTTCAAAATAATCTAAAGAAACTGCAATTAGGCACGGTGAGGTTATTTTGAATGTAGAATTAGTAAAGGAATATTTATTAAATCTCTTCAAAGTACAGTATTGCATAGTAGAAAAAGAAAGTATTATTTAAATATACGTATTTTCTCTAACTCTTTTCATAACTTCAAGGAGACAAGGTCAAATTGAATTTGCACTTAATATTGCTGTTACTTCCTTGTTATCTTAGAATACAGTGTTTGCTAAAGAAATGTGCCTGTGCCTGGCACATGTGCTAGAATCTGAAACAGAAAAAGGAGATTCTGAGGCCTACTTCTCATTCCCAGCAGTTTTTTTTTTTTTTTTTTTTTGCTTATCTGAGTCAGTCATGTTTTTATCCATATAGAAAACCCAAACCCGTTGCCACTGAGTCGATTCCCACTCATAGATACCGTATAGGGCAGAGTAGAACAGCCCCATAGTTTCCAAAGCTGTAACCTTTACAGAAGCAGGCTGCCACATCTTTCTCCTGTGGAGTGACTGGCAGGTTTGAATGGCCAATCTTTTGGTGTGCAGCTGGTGCTTTAACTACTGCACAACCAGGGATCCTATTTAGCCAGATTAAAAAAACCATACTAGCTGCCGTTGAGTCAATTCCAACACGTAGTGACCCTGTAAGACAGAGTAGAACTGCCCTATAGGGTTTCAAAGTCTGTAAATCTTTAAGGAAGCTGACTGCCACATCTTTCTCCTGCGGAACGACTGGTGAGTTCAAATCACCAACCTTTCAGTCAGCAGCGGAGTGCTTTAACCACTGCACCACCAGGGCTCCTTTTAGCCAGATAGGGACTTTTTAAAAACCAAAACCAAAAAACTAAATCTGTTGCCATCAAGTCAATTCTGATTCATGGTGACCTCATGTGTTACAGAGTAGAATTGCTCCACAGGGTTTTTTGGGCAGTAATGATTATGGAAGAAGATTGCCAGGTCTTTCTTCCACGGTACTGCTGGGTATGTTTGAATCGTCAAACTTTAGGTTAGTAGTTGAGCAGAAACTGTTTGCTCTACCAGTATATATGTATGTAGATATGGCATTTCAGAGAGAATGAGATCTAAATATAATTCACAACTTTATAAAAGCAGGATTATATGAGCAAACAGACACTCATACACACACACACACACACACACACACACACACACACAGAGCTATATGTTCAATGTACAGAAGTCAAAATTGTTAGTGGATATCATCCCCTCCTTGACTGATATTTTATACGTTGAGATACATATTTTAACTGATCTTTATACTACTAACTCTTTTCATAATGATGTCACACAAAAAATATTTTGGACATTAAAGAACTTTTAAAACATACTACCTTTTAGGCAAAATTTTGGTTTAAGTACACTTATCAAACAATAAATATAAAAGTTTTTTATATACCCACATTCATTCATGTATTAAAAATATAAATTTAGCACATATTTTGAAATATGTATCTGTGTATTACTGTTTATTTATAAAATGATAGATTTGTATTTTTAAAGTATATTACTAGTTTAATAACAGATTATATTTCAGACTGGATTAAAATGCCACGCATTTATTTAACAATTCTGATCTCCAAACATAAATCATCTCATATAAATTTTAATATGAACATAAAGTTTGAAGACCTGTTTTAAGTATTCAATACACATCAATTTATAAACAGTAAGTATTTTTGATGAAATGGAATATAAAACAATCTTATGACTATGAAAAAAAGATAACCAAATATAATGTTTATAAATCAATTTGAGATATAATTTTACAATATTTGATTAAAGAGCTTACTTATGAATGATTGAGAGCAAACAAAAATTAAATGTTAATGTATAAATAATTGATTCCAATTTATTTAGTGCAGAAATGTAAATTAAATAGTGCCACATTTATTTATGTCTATTCATACCCATAGTCATCGAGTCAGTTCCAACTCATAACGACCCTATAGGACAGAGTAGAACTGCCCTATAGAGTTTCCAAGGAGGGGCTGGCATATTCTAACTGTCAACTTTTTTATTAGCAGCCGTTGCTCTTAACCACTATATCACCAGGGATCCTGTCTATTCATATCATGCAAATACATTGATAGATATGTTTAAATGTAATATATTTTTGTACATAGTAAGTATTCTCCATGATTAAGGCAGAAAATTTTTATACAAGTAATTCCTTTTGGTACAGCAGTTATATATATATACATACTTTTGATACTCTGAAATAGTTTGAAAACTCTATTGTATATCAGTAATAGTGAATTTCCCAAGACCACATTTTTACTTACAGAGCAGTAAGGGGTAGGAAATCTTATATGTCCATGTCTCCTGAGGCATCTCACAAAGGTTACAGTCTATTTCTGTTATTGAAGTTTTGTGGAGATAAATACCTCTGCTCCTTTCAAAATCCTAAATAGATAAGTATGTCTGTCAAATTCTAGTCAGAATCTGGCAGAATAAAGTATGGCACATTCTTTCAATGCATGTCCTTTTTTTTTTTTTTCCTTTAGTATTCTTTCTGTGAAGTCTGGTTGTAAACTGTGTTGACATTCTTAACTGCTGACTATAGTCAGTTGCCAATAATAGAACAATGCAAGTATTTCTCTCTTTAATATTTGTGTACAATTAGTAAATAGAGCTCTTTATAATATTTTTATTTTAGAACATTGTTTCTCAAAATATTGTCTACAAACTACTTATATCAAAATCATGTTGGATTTATGTTAAAAATATAGGATCTAGGGCACCACCAGATATTTGCTCAATTTTGGGAATGGGCCTCAGGAATTAGTATTTCTGTTTTAAAAACACTGTATAAAATTTTTGTTGTTATTGATTTTTTTAAATTAAGCTTTGATAAACCCAAATATATGCATACTTCTCACACCTGATTCCTTTAAGTCATTTGTTATATATCAGCCCCTTCTTATGGAGGCCCTGGGTGGTGCAAATTGTTGACAACTGAAAAGTTGGTGGTTTGAGTCTACCTAGAGGCACCTCAGAAGAAAGGGCTGGAGATCTACCTCTGAAAAATCAGCCATTGAAAACCCTGTGGAACACAGTTCTACTTTGACACACATGAGTTCACCACAAGTGGGCTAACTTGCCACGAACTGATGGGTTTTTATGGCAGTTTATCATAGATACATAATGCACAGTGATTAATTATTAATAGTCTTTGTTGTGTGAAGTTTATTTCTTCTATCTGGATGAACAGTAGTTTACTAATTTCTTCTGGTTGAAAGAGCCTTTGAAATCCAAAAAAAAAAAAAAATGAAATCAAATCTCAGTTCTGGCACATATCCATTCCAATTTGGAATCAATTCCATGGAAAGTCTCTAAACTTTTTTAATCCTTATTTTTAAAATATAAATTATATAGCATAAATTTGAGTGATAATAGCATATTTAAATGAATAGAAGATAACTTAATATATTAAAGATGAATATCAACTCACAATATTTTTCTACTAAGGAATGAAAATTTCTGCTATTCTTTGAGATTTCCTAATTCATGATAGGGAAACCCTGGTGGCACAGTGGTTAAGAGCTACAACTGCTAACCAAAAGGTTGGCAGTTCATATCCACCAGGTGCTCCTTGGAAACCCTATGGGGCAGTTCTACTCTGTCCTATAGGGTGGCTATGAGTTGGAATTGACTAGACGACAATTTTTTTTTTTTAATTCATGGTAGAGTACAGAAGGAAGTCTCGAGGCATACTACACGACAAAATGTCCTACTGCTGCTATAAAATATCATGGGTGCATAGAGTGTGTTATGGATGGAATTATGTCCTCCCAAAATATCTATCAACTTGGCTAAAGCCATGATTCCATGTATTGTGTGATTGTCTACCTTTTTTTTTCATCCGATATGATTTTCTTATGTGTTGTAAACCCTACCTATGTGATGTTAATGAGGCAGGATTGGAGGCAGTCATGTTAACGAGGCAGGACTCAATCTACAAGATTAGGTTGTGTTTTAAGCCAGTCTCATTTGAGATATAAAAGAGAGAAGCGAGCAGAGAGATGGGGACACCATACCACCAAGAAACAAGAGCTGGGAGTGAGTGTGTCCTTTGGACTTAGGCTCTCTGTCTGTGCGGAGAAGCTCCTAGATCGGGGGAAGATTGATGACAAGCACCTTCCCCCAGAGCTGACAGAGAGAGAAAGCCTTCCCCTGGAGCTGGCACCCTGAAGACGGACTTCTAGCCTCCTAGACTGTGAGAGAATAACTCTCTCTTTGTTAAAGCCATCCACTTGTGGTATTTCTGTTATAGCAGCACTAGATAACTAAGTCAGAGTGGAAGAGGAGGGAATAATAGCAATATATTTAATTTGAGGTCCATAAAACATCACAGTTAAAGTTTATGTTTGAGCCAGGTATTTAGGGATGAGGACTTGATAGATATGAATGATGAAAAAGGACGCAGGTGATAAAAACAGTATAAGCTAATCCACAGGGGGTAAACCAATACATAATATGTAGGCTAAAAGCCAAGTAGTTTAGCGTGATGGGAGAAAAGTAGGTTAGGGAGTGGTAAAAAGGGCATAAGGTCTAAGGATTTATCTCTTTTTAATAGTGTAGAAAAGTAGGATTTTTGCATGATTTTATGAACCAGAATTTCACAGTCTTAATAATGTTTTAGAATTAAAAACTGTAGTGTCAGTGGGAAAGATGAATTTGCAGAGGGAAAAACCGGAGGCAGATGTGCAACCTAAAACTGAAACCGTTCTTGACACTTCCGGCATTCCCTTACCCTTACCCCACCCTTCCATGGTCTGCTGATTTTAATGTTTAAATAAATCAAGAAACTTTGAAATTTTTCCTTCTTCTCCAGTCTTGCCAACCTCATCTAAGTTAACACAAGCCAATTTCATAAGTCAGCTGAACATAGGCCTGTTGCACATAAGTTCATGTTACTGCATTATATTTCTGATAGAGATATCTGCATCTACTCTTTGCCTCTCCAATACATTTCTATATTGTAACTGGAATTATTTATTTATAATGGAAAAATAACCATATCTCACACACTCACACTCTCCTACCTATCAACCATCACATACCCCCACACTAAACATCTACTTGAAAATCATTCCTGGTGATCAATTGCTCTTTGATTTGTTCTACAAAAGTCTTCCTAAACTGACTCTTGTCTAACTTTCCAACCCACCTTTTTGTCTTCAGTGTTCTGCAGAATCTGTCCCCATATACCTCTTTAGTTTCATCTTGAGATACTCTCTCATCTTCTCAGAACTTTAGCCTCTTTGGTCTTCTGGTTTCCTAAGTGCCATGGCTCCTTTTACAGCAGAATCTTTATAGAGATGGTATTTCTTCTGCCAGGGCTGTTTTCCGTTCTTTCTTTGCCTAGTTGACTTCTACTTATCATTGAGACCTCAGCTAAATTATCACTTTCTCAGGGAAGGCCTTGATAACCTCCCACTGTAGGTCAAATGCTCTATTATAAACTCTAATATCCACATACATTCCCCAGTTGTAGTATTTCCTTTATTATTTGATTGCCCATTTGTGCGTGTAATCTACCCCCATGCTAAACTATAAACTATACAAGTGATGGTTTTGGGTCACCTTTGCATACCAGGACTGATATAATGCCTAACATACAGTAGGTGTGTGGGAAATCAAATCCCTTTCTCTGATACCAAATGTAAAGATCAACGTCAACATTATTGTTGTTTTTTTTTGGGGGGAGGCAGATTATTAGTTGTTTAAAAGTGATTTGAAATTACTGTATCTTGATCAAAATCATAACTCTCCAAGTTAAGTCCCACAGCTAATTGTTAGAAAATTATTCAACATTTGAAATAATAAACTTTGTTCCAAACTTCAATGAGATCCTTTCTGTGTAATTTCTTATAATGCTAATCATCATAGGAAAAATATAGATTACTTCCTGTATATTGTTTTATAACGCTAAACCTCATAATAAAGGTGAAAAATGCCCTCTTGTGCTCCTCGAACACATATAAAATTATGGAAATAATTTACATCAGGGGCTTCTAAATACAGATTTAATACCTTGCTATTTGGCAGTCATATGTCTCAACAATAATACCAAATGCTGGAGTTGACATTTTATAAGAAACCACAAAACTCGAGAAAAAAAAAATAATAACTTGTAGGTAAGAGAAAACAGAAGGAAACAAAAGAATACTCTTTTTTTTTGTTTGTTTATTGTCAATATGCAAGTTTCAAATTTGTTTATAAAATATCACAGCCACCCAATGATGTAGCTTTTCACTGTGTATTGGATTTGATAGCATCACACTTCTGAAAAGAAGCAAAAGGGCAATTCTTGCAGCTGAAGGTGACCTTTATTACATCTTTTTCTAAGTGCCTTCTCCCAAGATTGCAAAGCCAGAGAGAAAAATTTAGGAGGTGATATCTGGCACAGTTTTGTTCTTTTCTTTTGTTTTGCTACACTAAATAACACTGATCTCTATACGTTCATCTAATTGATTTTTTAATGATATACGAAGAAAAATAATTCTCAAGTGTTTATTCTGTCAAGTTGACTAATCAGTTCTTCTGTGTCTTGTATTTTGCAGCTTGGGGAAAATGCTATGTCAATGGTAATTTTCATTAACACATTCAGCACATGTCAAATGTACCACATTAATGGCCAGGTAATCCTTATATAAATAAGAAGAGTTCCTTTGAGTTACTTAATAAAAAATGATAATCAACGGAAAAAGTAGTACATAAAAATGTTTTCTCTTTTGAAATGAATTTCTCCTGAAGTAGAAAATGCAAGTGTAAAATATTTTTATTTCTGTAAGACTAACTTACCCACTAAGTGCATACTTATGGTCCTTTGATTTCATTTGTATCAGTCACTTTAACATGCTTAAAAATGTGATCATAATGCCAATGTCTGTGAAGTAGCTGTATCATTCCTGCTGGATAAATATAATAGAGGCATTTGCATAATGTAAATGTAAAAATCAGTAAGGAAGTACTGGAGACTGTGTAGTCTGAGAGTCATAATAAAAATATCCAGAGTCAGTTTTAGAAGTGCAGTAAATCTTTATACAGATCATTACCAGTTTTCAAAGAAAACTTTCTATCAGGATAAGCAGGGCATTTGGAATTAAGTATACCAGTCTAAGGGTGATCAATCATTTGAGAAAGAGTCCTTGGGAATTCTATTAATTGAAACTTGCTTATGCTACATTCTAACCGTACAATCAAACTAGAAAAAGTAGGAAAAGTAAATAT